>CM075771.1:31643090-32892257 GCA_037974665.1 Ehretia macrophylla
TTTTTTTAAATTTTTTTTTAAAAAAGTGGTAGACAAAGACAAATTGAATGCAGGGAATGTTCTTACTTTTGTACATATATATATTTTGTTTCAAATGTGGGGGGGGGCCCGAAGTTCTTTACAAAAAATTTTTGCATGATTTTTTTTTTTTTAATAAAATGGGGGGGGCCCGGGCCCCTACCTGCCCCCTTTTAGCTCCGTCATTGGTTTTAATCGTTTTGAGGCTTAAAGAATGTTCCCTAGCAATCATAGAACATGTATTTATAGCTTTTTAACATTTTCTGCGGTTGAATATTAAAATTGAAATATAAATTGTTAATTGAATAGTAATTTGTGAATAGTAAACCCTTGAAACGATGAAGTTGTGTTGTTATGCTTTCTGTTGATGTGAAAATGTGCTAGGTATGCTAGAATGCCTAAATGCATGGTTTGTTTAGGTGGCGTAATGGAAAAAATGAGAATTATACATTGGTGAAAGTCGGGGTCGTTTAGGTCGAGTTTAGCGTTTTCTCGTTTTGCATGATGGCATTGTCTCGGGAGGCCATGGAAGCACTTTTGGTGCGATTATGGCGTTGGTTGGGTGTTTGATTGGTATAGTTGTAGTTCAAACGAGCAAAGGGAAAAATCGAGGCTTTGCGTGAATTTTAGGGTTAAGTAGGGTTTCGGGGTCTTTAGACGTGCCTTATAGTGACCTAGGAGGATTGGTGAAGTCGGTTTCCAAAACTCGTGGCTCGTTTGACAGTAGTAACGTTTTGAAAGTTGGGGTCATTTTTGTGATTTTGTGTGTTTTCATAGTATATTGTTTATAGAATGCTTATAATGCCTATAGAATACTTGTTGTTGCTTGATAATGTTTGTTGGTGTTGGTGTTGTTACTTATTTGCTTGTAAAATGCTTGTTAATGCTTATTACGCTTGTTAGAGTTGATTATTGATTGAAATGTTTAATAATTGTTGAATAATGCTTGATATCTCGTTTATCTCCTCTATTCTGTATTGTTGTGCTATCGCTCGTTTATCGCCTTGTATCGAGTCTTGCATTGCATAGTATCAGGGCGTGAGTGATGGGCCTCTCCGGGTAGCCTCGGGTTGCCGGTGTTGGTTGCTCTAGCTCCATGTCCTCTTCCCTTTTCTCGCTTGGGTTGCCTCCCAGGGAGATTTGGGTCGTAGAATTGATGGTTACTCTCGGGGTATTCCAAATTGGTGTTATAAGGTGGTTGCGCGCTTATTGTCATCGTTGTCAACATCAAGCTCGAGATTGATGTATCGCTCGTGAAATGGTACATTGCTCGTATGAGTGAACCATAGCCTTCAGAGTGTGGTATAGCTTTGAATGGTTGTGTTAAGGCTTTCAGTAATTGCTTATTGTATTGATTGTTTGTCTTGATTGCTTATTTATCAGTTATATTGCTTAACTGTCCTATTTGCATTACACGACTTTCTTTCTCTCCACCTCGATATATGTTTCGCCCTCACTGAGTATACGTGTTGTGTATACTCACTCCTCACCACCACATTTCAGGAAATGTCATGTTAGCTGGAAAGTTCGTGATTTCGTGAAAGTTCGTGCTTGAAGAGTTGTCTTGCGTGCTATGTGGCTTGAGTTGTCAAAGATGCAAAGATGTATGTTCATATGTTGTATGTATTTATTGTTAAAAGAAATGTAATTTAAATTTAGCTAAGTAGTTGAGGTGAATTAATAAGCTAGTTTATGTAATCAGTTAGCATAGCTTAACTTCAATGCATGTTTGTAATGTCCAAAGGAATAGAGTTAGAATGGCATGATAGTTTATTCTAAACAGTAGCTTGGTATGGTTTAATTTTCTAGTTTGAATGTACTTGTCAAAAATGAAAAGAGATAGGTTAGCTTTTAAATTGGAAAAGTATGTATACTTGCTGAGTATAATTGTTGAGAACCGAGGCTCGGATGGCCTTGAGGAAGTTTTGTATGGTTGGACACGGTGTTGGTCCATTTATAAGCTATTACAGGTTTTGCATTTCGCCTAAAAACAGGGGAGACTCCGTCTGTTTTCCCTGAAAATTATGCCCGGGTTTGGATTTGGGTTGTGATTAGATTGATAGATAGAACTCCCGGTCTCGAGAGGGATCGGGGTGTCACATATTGGAAGATATTATTGAACTAGAATATCCTAATCCAACGTTACAACATACAAGAGTTGTTCTGTTTAAGTGCGATTGGTATGATACCACAAATGATAGAGGTGTGAAGTCAAATCATAGGACCGGATTGGTTGAGGTGAACGTGAAAAAAAGATATCCCAAGCACGAACCATTTGTATTGGCAGGTCAAGCCCAGCAAGTGTACTATTGTGTTTATCCAGGGGCCAAGAGAGATAGAGTGGATTGGGTGGCCGTCGTTAAAATCCGTCCAAGACATTTTTTTGACATGGACAGACAGGAGATAGATGTGGATGATAACACAAGCTTTCAATCAGATCACATGAATGTCCCCCCAGTGGAATCGAATGTTTTTTTATTCTAATTCACATATTAATTATTCGGATGTATATAGTGAAAATGTAAGCGAATATCATAATGACGAACATAGAGAAGCAGAAGAATATGTACATGACGAAGAATATGAGCATGAAACAAATGATAATTGTGATGATGATGATGATGATGATGCTGATGATGAAGATGACTATGATGTTGATTGTGACCCATATGATGATGAAGATGACGATGATGATGAGGATGAGGAAGATGGGGAATGTTCAACCAGTTTTTAATCATGACGACGATAATGAGGGAAATGATGAATTTTGAAAAAAAAGATAGGCCAGTGAACAAATATTTGTTTGAGGAAGTATTTCAATTGATCAAGCAATGATTGCTAGTGATATACATATATATATGACAGTTATGGTATGTTGTGTTACATAATTACATTTATTCAGTAATTTTATATTATTTATATATTCTAATGCTATTGTGTAAAAACAGGCAATGGGAGGCGGTGAAGATCCAGCTCGCAAGGGGAAAAAACAATTGAAGCAGAGCAGTTTGTTAGGAAAAAGGACATCATCGACAAATACCCCCCCTATTGTGCCCGAGACGCAGCGATTCAATCAGGCTGGACCGAATGACGCTCAACATATGGGTGGCCGTGGATCTATAGGTGCACATCATATGAGTGGACGTGGATCCACAAGTGCACATACAGCAACTGACCGTGTTCGTGGTAATGTCCCTGTGGTAATTGGGCGTGGTTCATCTAATTCATCAGTGGGAATGCGACATCGGATCCCAGACGATGCGAAACCCTAACAAGAGTAGCCATATGTACAGGCCACGTCTACTAGTCATAATGAACAACACTGTTCATCAGCTGGACTGCCACAGGAGCTACAAGACTTATGTGTAGATGGTGATGGCTCTTCAATACCTGGTGGTGCGCAATTTTCTAATATGCCCGAGTCATCGCACGCTGCTGAGAGACGGGCTGCAGGTATTGAAGATTGGCAATTTTATGGATTCCAGTCTGAGGCCGAATATTTGGTATGGCAAAATGACAAGCGACGCTATGTGAAGGTGGTAGGAAACGGGTATGTAATAATTCCAATTTGAAGTTTAAATATTCTCTTTGTTGTACCCTAATGTATCTGTTTCGATTATGTTATGTTACAGATGGGATCCATATAATGCTGTCAAAGGTGTTACAAGAGCTCTACATGTTGGGTATGTAGAGCCGTGGTTGACATACAGACATGTTCTAAGTGATACAAAGAAATTATGGTTCGAATATTTCAGGGTAAGAACTGTTAAATCAATAGATATTGTGAGAACTATTGTGTAATTGTATATTCCATTGTTGAATTAGATGGATGATATTATTAACGGCTTCAGAGGGAGTACAAATGGCTTCCAATTGATGAAGCTGAAGTTTGGCGCAAATTTGAATCAACTGCAAGACGCCGAATTTCAGATCTGACAAACAAAGGACGGACAAGAATAAAAAAGCCAGATTTCATACCATTGGACATATGGAACGAAATGTTGGAGCAATGGCAAAGGCCAGAATGGCAGGAAATATCAAAGAGAAATTCAGCTAATCGAAAGGCCAATCCGTCTATTCATCATTTGGGTTCAATCTCAACCCATGAAGCAGCTAGAAGAATGGTTTTGATTTTGTCATATAATCTTGTTTACTCTTACATGTTATGTGTACGAAAAAAAATTCGTAGAACTACACAAATATATGTAAGTTGATTTTGGGCAATTGGTATTGTAGGAAAAAGAATTAGGGAGGAAAGTGACTTATGCGGAGGTTTTCAAGAAGGCTCATCGCAAGGGGACTGACGGACCGTACACAGACTCTCAGGCCGAGCAGACAATGGTATGTATTTTTCATGTATTGTCTATAAGAGGAAGGAAGACATAGGGCTTATATTGAAGATAATATGGGATTCACAGTTTTATCCAAGGTTCGTTGGTTTTGCAAAGTATCTATAATTGTTAAAGCTACAGTGACAGAGGGAAAACATATTTCGTGATTAGTGAGCATGAATACGTATGTACACGGTGCCAAAACATTGCACAAATGTACTTTGGATACCTGTTTTCCTTCGTTGTGTTGTCTAATTTTTTTCGAAATGTCTCCTTATAGTTGTAGTAGAACATGATTAATTTGTTGAGATGAAGTGTGGTACTGTATGAGCTTGAATACTACATAGTAGGTTGGCTTGATTCAGTAACAGGTAATTGGGAAAAGTCCTAAATACAGAGGAGACCCTGTCCGTTGTATTTTATTTTTACGAGTAAATATTGATATATCATAGATGTGGTAACTTAATAATGTGTGTTGGTATATTAAGTATGTGTAGCTTAACAAAATTTGGTGGTAACTCACATCGATTATGTAACAGTAACTTGTTGTGTTTTATAAAGTATTTAGAAATGACTCATTATGGTTGTAGTAGTACATTATTAATATGTTGAGGTGAAGGGTGGTAATGTATGAGCTTGGATACTATGTAGTAGGTCGACTTTATTCACAAATAGGCAATTGGAAAAAGTCTTGAATACAGAAGAGACTATGTCCGAGTTTTTTTTTTTTGAGTAAATATTGATAAAAGAAAGATGTGGTATCTTAATATTGTGTGTTTCAATATTAAGTATGTGTGGGATTATAAACATTTGCATGTTGAATTCGGTTATTTAACACTAACTTGTTGTGTTGTCTAATATAATTAGATATGTCTCGTTAGCGATGTAGTAAAACATGATTAATATGTTGAGGTTAAACGACGGTACTGTATGAGCTTTGATACTATGTAGTAAGTTGGCTTTATTCACAAACAGGTAATTGGGAAAAGTCCGACATACAGAGGAGACTCTGTCCGTTTTTTTTTTTATGCATATCAAAAATGCATTAAAGACACATGTAGTAATGTTAATATTGTGTGTTTCAATATTAAGTATGTGTAGCATATAAACATTTGGTTGAAACTCCGTTTATTTTTTGACGAGTAAATGCATTAAAGACAGATGTAGTAATTTAATATTGTGTGTTGCAAAATTAAGTAAATGTATTTTGTTATCATTGCGTTTTAACTAACATCGGTTCTTTAACAATAACTTGTTACTACTGTCTTTGTAGGCTCGTTACGACGAAATGCTCCAAACGGCAAGGAATGCATCTGAATCAGACTCGAATCCAACGCTTGTGGATGAGAACGTAGTATTTTTGCAGGCTGTTGGATCACCACGTAAAGGTCGGCTGTACGGGGTAGGTTCTCAGGTATCCGTTGAGTCCATGTCAAATACCACATCCCATCCTCGACGTGTCATGACAGAGGAACAACTGGCTGCCGCCGTTACACGTGCCACAGATAATTTGAATGAAACTGTACGAAGTCATTGCCAGCGGATCGAGAGTCAGGACGAGTTAATCATTCAACTTTAGCAACAAATAACGAAGCAGAACAAATTGTTGGAAGTTCTCTACGCGAAAGTGTATGGTTAATCTGAAGACGAACAATCTCCATCTTCACATAGTGGTGAAAATGGAGAGTAGTTTGTGAGAATGTTATCTTTGTAGTTTGATGTTTAATACACTGGCATGTACAATACATTTCCTTTTGATTACAGTTTAACATAACAGTCTGTATTTTAAATATATGTAGATAATATCGTATTTGCATCATTATTGGAATTGTATTTCATATGTGAAATAGGTTCAATTTGGGAAAAAATTTCAGGAATTTTTTAAGGAATTATGAGTAGGTTAATTAGATGGAATGGTTAAGTTGGCGAGGGCTATGTGAAGGGAATGGTTATTGACGGTTTGGTGAGGGAAAATATTGGTGAAGGCTTGACGACGACAATTTTGTGACAGTTTGGTGAGGGGATAAGTTGGCGAGTGTTCAGTGATAGCAAATAATGGTGACGGCCAAGTGAGGGAAAATGTTGGCGAGGGCTTGTCTATGGGATATATAGTGACAGTTGTGAGACGGCTCTAATTGATGAGGGGATAGTGACAGGAACGTTTGGTGACGGTCTGGAGACGGAAAATGATGGTGAGGGTTTGGTGAGGGCGGACTAACAGTGACGGCCTAGAGACTGGAACTGATAGTGAGGGGTTGGTGAGGGCAGATTTGGAGACGGGATTGAGAGCATTTTTAGCTGTCGTCAAATTGGCGACGATACGGTGACAGGAACCATTTTGGCGACAATCTCCTGTCTGACGGACAATTCCCTTCACGGTGCCGTCACAAATTCCACATTGGTGACTGCACAGTGAGGGGAACCGTCTCTCGCAGAATCTAATTTTTTTTGTAGTGACTATTGTAGTTACATGAAAAATGTGGTGTTATTTTTGAGTCACTCTTCCAAATATCAGATGAACGTCCATCTCAAGCCTACACATGTGGATTCTACCCCCATATAGTTAGGGCCAAATGTCCGTTTATTTTTTGTTACTTTTTTTCTACTTAAGCAGTAAAGATGAGTGAAAATGTTTTGCTGCTGGTTTCAATAACTCATAACTTCATAAATGACAATCACAAGTTGAAGTAGCCATCGATGCTCTTCTGAATTGAATGATGGAAATGATTGGCTAAATGCTACATGAGACGACAGAGAGCCCATTCACATGCAAAGGAACAATCAAGCTAAGACAAGTCCACTCACCTTGTGAAGAAAAAATGGCACGAAATGAAACAAAGCCAAATGTTGTAGTAATGACATTGTTGGAAAATGTACGAGTGGAGTCACATTAGTATTCATTACCTCATTAATGTGCATTGAAACCACCTGTCTCTTATAAATAACTCCAAATTGGTTTTTTATACATTTCAAATCCCAACGTCTATCTTTTGCCAGCAAGAGGACGATGGCTCAGAACCCGGCAAGGATCTTGACCAAACCCCAACTGCAGCTCAAGTCACCTATGTTTGGTCGCGCAACTCCATTTTCATTGGTCGAATGATTTAACAATAGTGGGATAAAATTAATTTTGAAAGGTCACGAATTTGATACACCCTATTAGTTTGAAATTTCGTCCTTGATTAATTTGATGTATATATAAGGACGCTCCGTTAGTTGAGTTCCGCCGATTAAATTCTCATATCATCTAAAAAAAACACTCAATTTTTATTGATCAAGTGGAACTAGTAATGTATTCCATAATGCTCATAAATGATTGGAATTTTACCTTTTAATCATTTGAAAAATAAAACTACAAAGTGACTAAAAGATGATTTTAGTTCTCGTAAAATGGACATAATGCGTAAAGATGCAAACTACCTGTAACATTTTTGACTTGAGAGGAAATTATCGTATTAAAGTAAATTAAATCAAATTTTATCTCACTAAATGAAGTTAATTATATAAATTTGATAACACTACTCATTGTTGTAGAGAGATGTTTGTTCTATTAATTCCGTTCAAAATCGAATTATTATACGAAAGTTTCCATTCAACTCATCTTAGATTGTCTTCTATACATCTTACAAAAAATTATTTTTATGCATTCATACCTTCTAACAATTGACTCATTTGAGCGGGGAGAATATCGAGAAAACGTTACATTTTTTTTACCACTCATTGCTACAAAATTACAATTCCAAATAGGATTTTCGAGTAACTCCATAACATATAGAAAGCAAAAAATCTGCCCAACATGTACTTGTGAATGCAAGCTGATAGTAGAAAATAACCTTGTTTGCCATATATCTTGAAACTCGATTAATGAAAATTCATTGAGAAAAAAAAAAACCTAAACTAGTTCACTAATCATTGCTAGTAGATTACAATTTTCAAAGCATTTTTGACCACCTTGGTAACACATAGTACAACCTTCCTACATGATACTAATTAATCAAAAAGGCTGTGAAAATAGAACCCTTTTTTTTTTTTTAATCTACTACATCTACTAGAACCCTCACATTTTGTTGGGCTCTTGTTTAGTACTATTACACTAACATCACAAGATCTTATTGATAAGTTAGGAAAAATTTTCGAGTGATTTTAGACTGTTATATCAATATCTCTCACATAATTGATACAACTCGAACCAACCTCGAATAATTTCCCATAAGTTAGACGTGTATCACGTGCAACACCTAGAAGTCACGTGACTTCCGGCCTCCATGCAACTTTGGCGAATCAGACCTGGCTGAGAACATCCCATTCCAAATCTCTGTAAACGCCCTAACGATGATGCCATGATAGTAAGGTGAATTTAGCTGCAAGAAGCAGTTGAGAAGCTCCTTAAGATCATCCTTTGTGTAAATCTCTTTCTCTAGTATCATTTGAAGCATTGATCGGTGAAAATCAAGGTAAGGGTCGTCTGAATCTTTCTCCACAGCTACACTTTGACCACCAAGCTTTCCAAAGCCTTGAACAGCTCTCGAGCTCTTGATATCTGACGACTCTGTGTCTGATGAATAGTAGGCTGGTGTTTCCATGTTTGATGAGAACGTGGTGGGGGTGGTGGTGTCCCATGAGCTTGAAGTAGAGTAGTATGTGTTGGTTTTGTGGTGTGAAGATGTTCTTCGCCTTGGTTTTGGGTGGAAAATGTTGGAAAGTCTAGGCCTTCTGCAGCTGCTGCAGCCCAGTTTCACTGTCACAGTGTTGAGTATAACCCTTTTCTTGCTGGTTGACATTGTTGGGGGTGTGGGGTGGGGGTGGTGAAGGTGGGAGGGAGGAGAGTGTGTGTAGTGTCTGAGATTTTTCCTCAGTACTGTCCCAATAAAGTACTCATAAATGCAGTGGATTCACTATAAGTTCCTCAGAGTCCAGGGTCCATTTTGTGCTAATACGACAGCAGTTGACAATATCACAAAAAAAGGCCTAACGTGGATAAGTTTAGGAGGTCATAAGCGGAAAAACTTCAGTTCCACCGTTTCATCATTTGTTAATTTAATACGTATGTAAGTTTCATACCATATGTAAGATTCACTTATTTATTATGGAGCATGATGTTAGTCGAATCGAAACATTATTCAATCAAAGTCTATTGTTTCTTTTTTCTTCTACCATAGAATAGATTTTCAGCTAGAAATAGTGTGTAGTAAGAAATTAAATGAAAATAAGAACAAAATTATCTTTTTTATTAAAAGTAAAATTCATAACGAAAAATGTTAATTTCATGCCTTATTCAAAGAATGATTATTCCTAAAGTGTACCAAAGGAATGAAAAATAAGAACATTTTTCTAATCTCCGTAACGAGTGATATTTCTTTAATTTCCGTAACTAGTGATATTTTAATTTAATAGAATAAGTTTTATTTTGATTTAATTTGGTAACTAAAGTTATATTTCAATTAGTTGTCACGAATAAGTGTAACGGGCATGTCACTTAGAAATGTTGACTTCCATCGTACATGTAGGTACTCGATGGCATGCAAACTAGAAACCTGACATGACAGTAGGTGTGATGATCTAGGGATTGATAAAAAAAACTGCCATACATTTGATTCATCAACATGGGTTTAGATACTGAGAGGGGATCCTCTCATAGCTGCCATTTTGTCATAGTGAGATGAGGGATAATCTCAGCCACTGGTAAATTCTCTTTCCATCCCAGCCATACAAAATGACACGGATTACTTTCTTTTTTTTTTGGCACAGCTCTATTTATCTCTCTCCTCTCTCTACGATTTGTCTTCTCTCTCTTGTCTCTCTCTTCTGAATTTTCTCTCTCCTCTCTCTACAAATGTGTCTTATCTATCTTCTCTCTAATAAAAACAGATCACGCTTAATTGAGTTTAGAAGATCTCTCACTCATTAATTATATTTGTATTTAATTATCCACCTAACAAAATTTTTTTTTTTGGTGAATAAATATTAAATTGATGTGTTATATTACTTATATTATATATCAATTTTACTCTTTTTATAACACAATAATTTTATGTTTGTGATAGCCTTTTGACCTGAATGTAGACAATTTCAACTCAGACATCTAATTAGACACATCAAGATGATTCAATTGTTCATTCTCATTCAGAGACGATATTTTTAATATGACTTTGTTGTTGCTTGAACATTTTTTTTTAATTAATTTTGGATTACATTTGAGCCAGTTCTAAATATTATTAATTTACCTTGTTGACTGTCGCCATTACTCTTAGACAATATTAATTTGGCTTGAATACTTTCAAATCATTTATTAGTACTATCATCCTTTTTTTTTTTACAGATTAAACATCACGTACATTTCTTTTTTTGTTGATTTGATCACTAGACTCATATCTTTTCTTGCTAAGTAATTTTTGTTGGATAAATCCATATCATCACTAAAATACTAACTAACAAAAAAATAATAATAATAAAATAATACTGACTACATGAGTTAAACAAATAATAACCACATAAAAAATCATTAAAAAAAAACTCACAAAAGAATATCCATTTTAGTTAGTCAACTATATGCATAAACAACAAATGAGATACTGACCAAAAAAAAAACTAATAGATAATGATAAAAAAAAAAGAAAAATAATTAGATAAGCTAAATAAAGAAAAAACAAAATTTTCGATTAATCTTGCAAGAAGACTCAAAATAGTTATGTATATTTGCTCAAGTGAAGAAAGAAAAAAAGTTTGGTAAAAAATTAAATTCAAAGAATAAATAAGGAAAGAGAGAAAAATGTAGAAAAGACAAGAGAGAGAAGGTAGATAAGACACATTTGTAGAGAGAGGAGAGAGAAAATTCAGAAGAGAGAGAGAGAAGAGAGAGAAGACAAATTGTAGAGAGAGGAGAGAGAAAAATAGAGCTGAGAAAAAAAAAAGTAATCCATGTCATTTTATGTGGTTGTGATGAAAACAGATTTCACCAATAGCTGAGATTGTCCCTCATCTCACTATGACAAAATGGCAGCTATGAGAGGATCCGCTCTCTTAGATACTATCACATCATGTGCATGTACTTGCTGCGATGTTACGTATACTTTCTCTAATTTTGCTTCCTGGATTGATTCTGTTTAGCGGGAACGATCAGGAATTTGATCTTCAGGCGGGGGAGTTAGGTCGGGTGGACAGGGACCTCGCCTCCTCTAATATATATATTTTTTAAAATATTTATATAATATTATTAAAACAAATTACTATTATTAAAAAAATTTATTTATTATCGTTAAAAATAAGTTAATAGTCTTTTTTTTCTTTGTTATGAATATTTTTATTTGAATCTTGACCTTCTTAATTTTAAAATTTTGGTTTCGTCCCTATTTTCAGGATCAAAATTCAATTAAGAATATTTATATTAAATAAATGTAAAAAATTAGAGGAATCTAGAATGTTTTTTTAAAAATTACATATAATTTTTCCTTTTTTTTTAAGTTTTGGGGGCCCGAGTCTCCCTCTAAATGGTCTAATTCCGCTACTACTATTGAGGGATTAATTCATATAGATTGTTGTGAGGACTTAATCATCTTGTAATAAAATAAATAACATAATTATAATAAAATAATTTATTATTATTAAATTTCTCTTGTAATGTTATAAGTTATAAGAGTACTAAGAATTTGTTCGGAATGCAAGATCGACCATAACAATACTAATTTGGTGCAAATGTAATCTTGATACATGCGTATATAAAGACAATCATATTATTTAATTTACGGATTGCTATTGAATCCAACTTCACTTACAACACTTGTGAGACTCACATAATGGAAAAAGTCGTTTGGGTCGGGCAAGAATTTTTCCCAATTTGCATATTACAGCTGAGTTTGCATCCGAAAAGCAATTAGTACTAACCCTTTATTTTTGAAGGTTTTTTAAGGTATGAAACTTATGGTTCTCGGAAAACCTTGACCAAAATACAAATAGTCCATATTGAAATTGACGAGGGGTTCTCGAGCTGAGGTACGAATTCGTCCCGAGCCGAAGCGGGCTAATCAGCGCCAAGGCCAGTGCGTTCAACTGAATGTCCAACCAGGATGACTAGCCAGACCCCGGAAACCCCGACCTCAGTTCCAGCTGTTCCGATGGGACATAAAGCTGCGCTGCATTAAATACGGTCAGACCAGAACTTAGTATAAATAGAGCTTCATCCTCTTCATTTAAAGAGGTAACTCGTTATTAAATGCTCTCAGCTACCTTGCCAGCTCGGACATACTAATCATTCGCATGCTCGAGGGAAAAATTCGGATCATCACCCCGTCTTTTCCTTCTTTTCCTTGTGCAGGTCTGGTAGCCAACCCGGAAAGTACAGCTCGGAGGCCGACCTGAAAAGTCCAGCTCGGCGCAAGTAGCTCCCAACTTCAACTGTGAGGTTTTCGACCTCGACAGTTTGGTGCCGTCTGTGGGAACGACGAGTTCTTTTATCAACTCTCTTCCCCACTCATTGAGAAACCATTATGGTGCAAACTAGAAGCCACAGCACACCGGTGGAGGATTCGCCCAACCCGGAAGGGGACCTCGAAACCACGCATGAGCCCAGCCAAAACCTAACCCAAGCCGACGTTGGAACGAGCCAACGGATACACTTAGCCACTCAAACCAACCCCGCAACAGAAGGAGACCCCAACTTCAGCCTATCGCCGGAGATAAGGATGATGCTGAGGATGTTTGAGGAACTTAAGGAGCAGGTAGCTCGGCTAGCTGAGGGCCCCCTAGCTCCGCAAGAGGCTATGCCGTGGCCGTCGCATCCGCAATTCCACATCCCGGAGTCAAGGCGAAAACGGGCGCAGGACGAGGAGGGCTTTCTAGCGCCGATGGCCAGATCCGAAGTGGCGAGAGGTAAAAGGGCGGCTCAAGCCGACCCCGAGCAGGTCAAGACCGTAGCTGCCATAGCCAAGGTCATCAACCAGCTCGGCGTTAGCCCACTCTCCCCTGAGGTACTGGCCACGCCACTGCCCACTGGCAACCGTATGCCCAACCTGGCCGTCTACAACGGAGATGGAGACCCAGCCAGTCACCTGCTTAATTTTGATCACCATATGACTCTGCATGACATGCCAGATCTCATGAAGGCGAAGACATTCCCGACTACCCTGGTTGGCAATGCCTTGGATTGGTTCCAGAAACTTCGTCCCGGTTCAATTGCAAGCTTTCACCAGCTGGCTGAGGCTTTCTTGTCCCGCTTTGCGGGAAGCCGGCGCGCTACCCGCCATACTTCTACATTGTTGCTGGTGAACCAACATAGAGGGGAAAGTTTGAGGGCCTACACGGCCAGGTTCAATGAAGAATCCCTACGAATTCCCAACCTCGAGGACTCCATGGCGTTGATGGCTTACCAGAGTGGGCTCAGGTCGGGCCCACTTACATCCTCCCTGGCAATCGACCCCGTGGACACTGTATCCGAGCTGATGGTACGAGCAGAAGGGTACATACACTCGGAAGAAATCCATCAGGTGAAAAGGGATGATGACAAGGAGATATGTAGATCCGCAGCCGACCCGAAATCCCGACCAAAGGGATAGGGAGAGGAGTCCGCCCAGGAGCCAGGCTGGGGGTGGACGCTTGGAAGTAATTGAGACCATTGCGGGAGGATTGGCGTTAAGAGAAGAGACCTTAGCAGGCAGGAAGGGTTATGTTCGTGCTAGGAAGGAGTATGGACCGATGCGGGGATCGGCCCCGGGGATGCAGAAGCTCACCTTCTCCTCAGAAGACCTGGAGGGGGTGATATTGCCTCATGATGACCCACTGGTGATCAGCGCTGAAATAGCCAACTTCACCATCAAGAGGTTGATGGTGGACACCGGGAGCTCGGCATAAGTCTTATTCCTCAGCGCTTTTAAGCAAATGGGGTTGGACAGGAGCCGACTCAGGCCATTGAGGGGTACTTTAGCTGGTTTCACCGGGCAGTCCCACCGAGCCGAAGGGGTCATCAACCTCCCGCTGAAGCTGGAAGATGGAGATAAGTGGGCCTCGATGCAAGCCAACTTCATTGTGATGGATTGTAACTCCACTTACAATGGGATCTTAGGTCGGGTGGCACTCAATCACTTAAGGTCCGTCCCTTCAACTTACCACCAGGCCCTGAAATTCCTAACCCCGACCGGCGTGGCCACCATTCGCGAAGCCCAGCTCTCAGCTCAAGAATGTTATGAAAACTTACTCTGGCCCAAGTATCAAATCGGCTGGGGACCAAATCTGCCCGAAGAAAAGAGAGATGCTAAGAGAGGAAGCCCGGCTGAAGACCTTCAGGAGGTGGAGCTCTCTGATGAAACCAATAGGGCAAAGATCGGGAGTGAACTCTCTATCAACCTCAAGAAAGGTATAAGCCAATTCCTCTTAAAGAATGAACATATATTTGCCTGGTCTGCCTCTGACATGACAGGAATTGACCCGGATGTAATTGAGCATCACCTGAATGCCAACCCAAATCACTATCCGGTAAAGCAAAAGCGCAGACACTTCCATTATGATAAACAACAAATCATAACAGAAGAAGTGGACAAGTTAGTGGACGCCGACCACGTAAAGGAAATACAATACCCAACCTGGTTATCTAATGTGGTGCTGGTGACTAAGTCCTCGGGTGGATGGAGACTGTGTATAGACTTCACCGACCTCAACAAAGCCTGCCCTAAGGACTGCTTTCCCCTACCACGGATTGATCAGATGGTGGACGCCACCTCCGGATTCGAGCCACTCTCTTTCATGGATGCCTTTAAAGGATATAATCAAATCAAGATGGCTCCCGGAGACAGAGAGAAGACCGCCTTCACCACCGATAAAGGACTCTACTACTATGAGATCATGCCTTTTGGCCTCAAGAATGCTGGAGCTACCTACACTCGGATGGTGAACAAGGTCTTCAAAAATCAGATTGGCCGGAATATGGAAATCTATGTAGATGACATGTTGGTCAAGAGTAGAAGGGCGGAAGACCATGTAGCCGACCTGGCTGAAACTTTCGCCGTAATGGAGCACTTTGGGATAAAACTGAACCCGAAAAAGTGCGCATTCGGCGTCAAGGCAGGCAAATTCCTGGGCTTCATGGTCACAGCCCGCGGAATAGAAACCAACCCGGAGAAAGTCCGGGCGATACTCGACCTGGCTCCACCGACCTGCGTGAAGGACGTCCAGGTGTTAGCAGGCAAGGTCACAGCACTGAGCAAATTCATATCCAAGTCGGCTGACAAGTGTGCTCCTTTGTTCAAGATATTGAGGAATCCTAAGAACTTTGAATGGACTGAGGAATGCTAGAACACCTTCCAAGAGCTAAAAAGGTACCTAGCTTCGCCACCCATGTTATCCCGACCTGAGGTGGGGGAGGAGCTGGTACTATATTTAGCATGCTCGGGAACAACAGTGGCGGCGGCACTAGTCCGAAAAGAAGGAAATGAGCAGAAGTCGGTCTATTATGTTAGCAAAACCTTGCAAGGGGCCGAGGCGAGATACTCATCCTTGGAAAAACTCGCCCTCGCGCTCATCACAGCGGCAAGAAAGTTGAAGCCATACTTTGACGCTCATCCAATTAAGGTCATGACGGATGCCCCGCTCAAGTCCATCATGCACAAGCCGGAGGCGTCGGGCAGGCTATTGAAATGGGCAGTTGAGCTGAGTCAATTTGACATCACCTACCAGCCCAGAACAACCATCAAAGCCCAAGCCATCGTAGACTTTGTGGTAGAATACACTGGCCGAGCAAAGCATGACCCAAAGGACGTGTGGAAGGTCCATGTGGATGGGGCCTCAGGGAAGTCCGGAAGCGGAGCTGGGGTGGTCATCCTTGACCCAACCAGGCATGAGCACCAATACTCCCTGAAGTTCACCTTTCCGGCGTCCAACAACGAAGCAGTGATTGCAGGACTGAAAATTGCAGCTCAGCTCGGGGCATAAACAGTCGACCTGAGCACCGACTCTCAACTGGTTTTTAGTCAGATATCGGGAGAGTTCGAAGCCAAGGACAGTGCTATGCTGGCCTACCTCAACAGAGTCAAGGATTTGACCTCGGGGCTCAGAAGGTTCACGATACAGCAGATTCCCAGGGAAGAGAATATGAAGGCTGATGCCCTGTCCAGGTTGGCCTTGGGCGAGAGCCGACCTGCCCTAGTCCATGTTGAAGAAGTATCCGAACCCAGTATTCAGTTGGGGGTGCAAGCCGTAGTCGAGCTCAATCTAAGCCCAGATTGGACCAAACCAATCGTGGACTACTTGGAGGGGGTATGACCCCAGAAGATGAAAAAGCAGCTCGGAAGCTCATGAAACAGGCCTCAAGGTTTGTCATAATTGCTGGGCAACTCTATAAGAGAGCCTACACTTGGCCTCTCTTGAAATGTGTTGGACCCGAAGAGGGAAACTATGTACTCCGGGAGATTCATGAAGGGGTATGTGAAAACCACTTAGGAGGCAAAGCTCTGGCTCGGAAGGCATTAAGGCAAGGCTATTTCTGGCCAACCTTAAAGCAGGATGCCAAAAAATATGTAAAAAAGTGCGACACCTGCCAGAGGTTCGCCAATGTACATAGGAAGCCTGCTCTGGACCTCACAGTGATGGTAAGCCCATGGCCATTCTATCAGTGAGGTCTAGACATCATCGGCCCATTGCCGACCGGTGTCGGCCAAAAGAAGCACGCCTTCGTAGCTGTAGACTACTTCACTAAATGGCTTGAGGCTGAAGGTGTTGCTAGAATAACAGAAAAGGCAGCTTGGGATTTCGTATGGAAAAACATCATTTGCCGATTTGGGGTGCCAAAGGTCATCATCACTGACCACGGCAAACAATTCAACAGTGCATACTTTCGAGGCAAATGTGCTGAGATTGGAATCAACCTCAGATTCTTATCTATTGTTCACCCTCAAAGTAATGGTCAAGTTGAAAGGACTAACCAAATCATTTTGCAGGGCCTGAAAACCAAGCTAGAGGAAGCGGAGGGCCAATAGGCATCAATTCTTCCCGAGGTGTTGTGGGCTCAGCGGACCAACACTAGCTCGGCAACTAGAGAATTGCCCTTCGAACTGACCTTCGGCACTCAAGCGGTGCTGCCAGTGGAGATCGGGTCTCCGACCAGTAGAACCCTCCACCATGATCCAGAAACAAACGGAGCACGGATCCGTGAAGAGCTCGACCTCGCTGAAGAGCTTCGAGCTAAAGCTCAAATCAGAATGCTGGCCAGCAAAGCTGCCATGCAAAGGGCCTTTGCCAAACAGGTTAAGCCTAAGCCTATTAAAGTTGGCAACCTCGTGCTCAGGAAGGCCATCTTTTCGCCGCGTTCCAGTAACAAGCTTTCCCCGACTTGGGAGGGACCCTATGAAGTCGTGAAAGAAGTCTGACCCGGGACCTTCTACCTTCGCGACAAGAACGGGAAACTATTAAAGAATGCATGGCACTCGGAACACCTGAAGCGGTATTTTGTCTAGCGGCCCCGAGCCGAAATACTTTGTAACGGCCCCGAGCCGGAATATTTTGTAATGGCCCCGAGCCGAGAAATCTTGTAAAGGCCCCGGGCCAAGACATTGCTTGTACAAACTCAATACAATGCATCTTTACATACAAGTACAATTCCCGACCTGGGAACAAAACAAAACCAGCGTAATTCCCGACACGGGCACAAATTGCCTCAGCTACAAAGCTACTACAAACTCGGATTAACGCGGTGGCCACACTTGATCACGAGCTAATGATCAATAAAATCGGCTCGGACGAAGTTCCAACTAGGGTATAATCAATAATAATTTGTTATGTTTTGCCAGTTCGGATTGAGTTCCAACTCGATTTAATCCGGCTTCAGGTCGGTATGTTAGTTTGGGGTCCGAACTCGAGCTCAACATTTGTCAACATTAGTTTGACCAGTTTTAAATCGGACTGACGAGTCCAGGTCAGCGACGATTAAACAGTTGCCCAATTAACCAGCTCGGATTAGGATGTTAATTCACTAGTCGCGTCCAGCTCGGTTCATTACGATTAAGTTTGTATGGTCCATTAAATTGGTCCGACCCCAGTTACTTAAGAAAAATTTGCGAAGAGAAAGATACACGCGTACAAACTCGACCAAAATGCAAACAAAAATAAAATAGATATTTCATTAATACTAAAATCAATTACACAAGTCCGACCTGGGCAGAATTACAAAAGCCCGACCCGGGCGACTTTACGAAAGAAATTATTATTATTTGGGAGTAGTGGTGGAGGTGGTGGCCTCGGCTACGTCGCCGACCTGGTCCATACCCTTCTCGACGAACGCCAGCACCTCTTTGGCCTGGGACGTCAGGTCGGCCGGTAGCTCGGGAATCTCCCAGAATTCCGGGGGCGGGGCCTCCAAGATCTCGAAATAATCGTTCTTGGCGGCAGGGAAAAAGGTCTTCACCCTCTCGCGAGCTGCAACCTGGCCTCGGAAGTATTACTCCAACTCGGCGTACCGGGCCATCACCCCACTCTCAATGGCTAGCTAGTCCACAGCCTCTTGGCTGGACTTAAAGGCCTCCACTGCCTTTTCCCCTCGCGGACCGACCTGATCCAAGAGGTCCTTATGCTTCGCTTCGGCCTCGCGCTTCTCCCGCTTGTAGCGCTCAACGTCCTTGGCCGCGGCCTCGCGCCGGGACTTCTCAGCCTCAAGTTCCTTCCTTAGCCGGGCGATCTCCGCCTCATCCGCTTTATGCCTCTGGGCCGCATCCATCCTAAAGGACTCTAGCTCAGCTCGAGAATCTGTGTAGCGCTGCTCGAGCTCCACACAGTAAGTCTGGGCCCGGGCAAGTAGGCCAGGCGCCATAAGGATATGGGACTCAGCCTGCGTGAAAGAAAACAAAGTGGTCAGTCAAAGTAATCAACAAAAGAAACCATGACAGCACGTCTGGGTATGTCTTACCGTAACTATGGCCGTCCTCAAGTCAAGTGAAAGCTGCTCTGCCGGGACTGACCCCAACTTGGGATCGCGGGCAACCTTTGCAGCCTCCACAAAATCCTTATTTGGAGGGCTCACCTCCGCGGCCTTGCCCTTCCCGGAGTACTCGGGCCGGGGCCGCTTCCTGTTGTCAGGACGGGATGCCGAGCGCCCGGGGATCGCCACACCCGAGCTCGTCTTCTTTGTCAAAGGAGATCCCGACGAGACCTCTGCGCCAACCTCCAGCGCATGGCCCCCGGGCCGCTGCCTCTGCTCCTGAGGGACCGAGCCAAAACTGGACCGAGCTGACGCCTTGCCACTGGCGTCGGGCTTTCTCCTTCTCTGGAGATACGCGAGCTTCACCGTATCTGCCATGCCTGCAAAAACAAAGGAAAAGAAGGTGAAAAATGACCAATTACCAATCGAGAAGAGCAACAACAAACAAGGAGACGGGGAGGTCGGGAATTGATCCTGCGAACTGACCCTCTTCTGAGTCGGAATGAGCGTTCTCTTCAGGCTCGGGAAGTAAGTGTGGGTGCTCTTCGCTCAGGTCGGGTTCTCTCCCGAATAACTTGGACTTCCATATCCTGTCCCACCTGAGGACACTATTGATGTCGATCAGCATACCCGGCTTGGGCCTCAGCACGCTAACCTCGGCGAGTTTCTCTTTAGAAAGCTTGGGGTCGTCATTCAAAGTCTTTTTCAGTGAAAGATTCCAGTCCATCCTGCACCCCGGGTCCACTGTCGACTCAACCCAATAGTAGTCGTTGTGCCAGCCCTTATTAGAGGAGTGCCACTTGGTGAATATGGCATTGTTGACCCGAGCCGCGAAGTGGAACCAGCCTAGCTGCTTCGAGTTGGGCTTGCAAATGAAAAAATGCCTGAAACGGCGCAAGGTCGGCTCTATTTTCCTCTCGAGGTAGAACACGAAGAATGCCACCATTATGGCCCAACCGTTTGGTGACATCTGACCCGGGCTGAGCTCAAAGTAGTTCAGAATGCCTGTAATGAAGCTGGGAAGTGGAAGGCGGACGACATCGAAGGCGGGGTGGTAAATCGTAAAGTGATCGGGCGGAGGATAGCAGGCAGGGTCATTCCGACCAGGGACCTTCAGTTTGTGGTGTCAGTCCACCAACCAGTTTCTCAGCCGAGCGTTGGCCATCTCGATGGTTGAATGACACTCGCACTGGCAACAAGCGAATAACTGCTCTATCCTCTTCCCCCGACCTGACGAACCACTGGCTGTAGCTGAGCTCCGAGGTCGGACTGCCCTAATCGGGACCGCTGCAGTCGGCTCCGAGGCGGAAACTCCAGCTAAGTACTCATGTAGTATCTCAACCCCCTCCAACTTGTTCAATGGCTCGTCGTCCTCTCCATCTCCCAAGTCTCCCAGGTCGGCCAAAAGATCTGCCTCGGCTTCTTCTTGAGCCATTCTGACCCCAATAACCTGGCAGTCATCATCGTTCTCCCGGGGCCTGGATTTTCGAGCCGACCTTGAAGACGAACTGGTTCTTTCTCCACCATGGTCCCTATTCGAGGTAGATTCCGAGCTCGACGGACTCTCATCTCCACCGTAGGACTTTCTTCCATAGCCTGAGAATCTTCTGACTCCGACCTCCCCATCCTGTCTACAGACTAAATATAAATGAACAGGAATGACTAAAGGGAGTCGGGACGTACCTACTGCTCTTGATTGCGGAGGGTGACCGACCAAACTGGCTCCGAGCTGACAAATCCCGAGAAGATTCCTTCCGAGCTAATTGCTTCCGACCACTCTGGTGTCCGACCTAAAATTCTTAAGGAATTGAAAGCGAAGTGTGGAATGAATCTCGGATGTCAAAGCCCTATTTATAAGCGCCCCTGAAAGTCGCCTCGAGAAGCCCAAACGTCGCGTCTCGTCAGAACCACCAGGTGACGTGTCAGCCATCCGTTGGGCATGCACCGCTGACATGGCCATCCCTGCTTTCTCGGGGTCGGACACCTACAACTCGGGAGGAACTGCCAATTCTAGATCTCACCCTCTCGATCTCGACTTGGGGGGGGGGGGGGAATTGACGAGGGGTTCCCGAGCTGAGGTACGAATCCATCCCGAGCCGAAGCGGGCTAATCAGCGCCAAGGCCAGTGCGTTCAACTGAATGTCCAACCAGGATGACTGGCCCGACCCCGGAAACCCCGACCTCAGTTCCAGCTGTTCCGATGGGACATAAAGCACTGATGGGACATAAAGCTGCGCTGCATTAAATGCTGTCAGACCAGAACTTAGTATAAATAGAGCTTCATCCTCTTCATTTAAGGAGGTAACTCGTTATTAAATGCTCTCAGCTACCTTGCCAGCTCGGACATACTAATCATTCGCACGCTCGAGGGGAAAATCTGGGTCATCACCCCGCCTTTTCCTTCTTTTCCTTGTGCAGGTCTAGTAACCGACCCGGAAAGTACAGCTCGGAGGCCGACCTGAAAAGTCCAGCTCAGCGCAAGTAGCTCCCAACTTCAACTGTGAGGTTTTCGACCTCGACAGAAGTTTTAATTATTCTTCTACCCAAAATAAAAATGGTCCATATTGAAGTTTTAATTCTTCTGCATAGCTAAGTGACTTTGTAGCTTTGATATCCAACAGTTTCTCAATTAATAAGATTTGTTTTTGCTACGAGATTTTCACTATCTAACCTTAGAAGATAACTTCTTAATATTTTGCCTTAGATTTAGTTTTGAAGCTAATTAACTTTCTAATTACCGTGTGAGTCTCTTTGTTTTTCCCTTAATAATCTGAAAACACGCCTAGGAAGCTCTTCAGACTCATTGTAGGTTTTGAATCTCAAAATATATGACCCCGCCCGTAAATAATCATGTTTCGTGTTAATTAGACACAAAGCATCCTAGATTATTTCAAGAAGAATATCTCTTGAACAATTCGAATTCGAGACGTAAATAAATGTCTCGCCCACACCCCACCCCAGATGTTTCACACTAGATTAACGATTCTAGCACAGCAACTTACCGACGGATTTGCCTATGTCACTAAATAATGCCTTTCTCGTGGTATGATGTTGTGAACTAGCCTCATCATCCCATCAAGGCAAATCCTTGTAACCTAAAGACTATTTTATGGAAAATTTATTTCATTAATGTAAAAATAAAGAGCAATGTTATATCTCACTCCTTAATTTATTATATCACTTTTCTTTATATAGTAGAATTTTTATCATATATAAGAAAATTTTAATATTTAATACATAAATTTTTAATATACAAAAAAAGAATAAAAAAGTAACATAAAATATTACTCAAAAACAAAAGTAACTAGATTTACGAATAAATAAAAGGGACCCATATCAGTCACGGGGTACTTAAATACGAACAAAGACTCCATACGATGACAGTCCACGCCGATGGTAGAAAATTTGTTTTTGCTAGTCATCTTTTTCCTTTTTGTTTTCTAATCTAGCTCAAATCTCATGTCCTTATATTATGTGCTGCATTAGCAGGTATGATGAAACGATATGGTTACTGATTTCATGATCCATTTCTTAAATCACAAAATAATTCTAGTAGTAGATGTTGAAAACTCCACTTTGGTCCAGAAAAATCATGAGACGTGCGTGAAAGTCTAGCCAGATTGATAAAGAACCTCGCTGCGCAAGTAAGCTTGATATGATCACTCAATGAAATACATACATGAAACTGTGGGCATATCTTCGTCTGTACATACATGCCAAGGTCATCATTATCCTTGTAAAATAAGCAATGCTCATGATCAAAAGGAAGCTCATATGGAGCAATATATGAATTTATTAATATTAATTCAAATGCCTTTCATGGAATTGATCAGTTAGTTTTAGTAAAAATATTTGTAATTAATGAATTAAGTTTCCGAGAATTAAGATTCCTATGTTTGTTTAATCATTAGAATTAGTTAAGTACAAAGACAAAAATATTTTGTTTTATTTTTCAAACAAAAATTGGCATGAGAATTTCAGCTACAACAAAATTTCTCACATAAAATTAGTTTCCAAGAAATGAGACTCGGTAACCACCAATACCACATTTTTTATTTGTTACAACGCTTAAAGCTATTATAAAAAGACTTAAAAATATTACAAGTTTTCTATTGCAACGATTTTTTTGTAAATAACAAATAATGATTTAAAAATCATTGTAATTAAATTATAATTTTAAAAGAGTTGCTAAAAAAATAATTTCATGAGGAATAATCAAACTTGGTTTATTTAAGAGATTAAGAGGTCAGTGGTTTCACAACCCTGGCCCACTAGCATGAAAGATGTGACCCAACCAATTCGCCCATATTAATTATTTGGGCTTAAGTTTTAGCTCCATCAGCCCAAAATAGATAATGATGGGATGGAGTTTAACTAATTACAAGCTCTAATATAATTTGTTACAAGCCTGACCCAACTTAGGCCCATTAAATGAGTTTCCTCTGGGTGGAAGGCCATAGGATGAGTCATGGTTAATAAATTAGGCTTAACTGTCAACTCAAGTAGCCCAAAATGCAAGTCAAGTCAACCTTATAGACGGTTGCATAACTGATAAAATTCAATTTTTTGTAGCCAAAGAAGAATAATGAGCATTATTAGATATTACTTTATTTTAATAATTATTTTTTTATTTTTTTATATATATGTCTAGTTGATATATCAAAGAAGAGACACCAAATGAACATACACATTAAAGACATGGGCGTAACTAGGCCGGGACGGGCAAGGGCCAGCCCTCCCAATATTTTTTTTTAAATAAAAAAAAATTATATAGTATTGTTAAAAGAAAGTTACTGTTGTCAAAAAATATATGTAGTATCGTTAAAAATAAATTAACAGTCCTTTTTTTTTTCTTGTCATAAATGTTCTTATTTAAATCTTGGCACCTTTCAATTTTAAAATCCTGGCTTTGTCCATTATTTATGTGGGATCATATTGGTGCCTATTTTACCACAACGTCCATTATTTTTGTATTTGATAAAAAAAAAAAGAAAATTTTGTTTTTAATCTACGTCTACAGCAGACATGACGCTCCCAACTATTTTTTCAACAATTTGTTTGTAAAAATGACATTTTAATGGATATAGTTAGCTAATTTTTTATAATCTAGGGTACGGTTCTTTGAGGAGTGACATCAATCAATAATATCATTACGAAAAATAGTAAGAAAAGTATACTATAGGGTAATCAACACATTTTTTTTTTTTAATCGAACCCAAGTCAAGCAATGTATAGTATACGGTAGACAACTCCCATTACTATATCTAAAATTATTAGTCATTAAAAATTCTTCTAGATCTGTGGGTGGAAAACACATACAGGTGAGGGGTAAGATTTGTGTCAGGTATTTAGTCATTTGAGCTATTTATAAATATGTTACTTCATATTTATGGGGCCAACTCTTTTATTTTAGGAATCAAACAGTCAAATACGTAATTCAAAAATTTTTCTACGGATAAGAGGGCATGTTACTTTGTTCTAAATTCTAACCCTGTCTATTCTACTACGAGATTTCATTAATTAATTCTATACAATCTCATCACCAATATTATTTAGTTATTAATTGATTTGAAACATACGTTAAAATATATTATACCAAAAATTTCATAATTTTGAAATAAATGTATTGGGATATTATTTAAGATGACTTTTCACAATCGAACACAAAAAGATTTAATTAATATTTTGTTTAGAAAGAAACGTAAAAAAGAACAAGTTGAACATATATATCTATATTTTAATGTTGACCCGAAGTAAACTTGGATAAAACTCGTGTGCATATTCTAATGAGACGCTATTATTTGGTTGAAGGGTTTACCTAACTCAACTGCTCTCTTCAATCTAACTAACATGATTAGCACTAGTTAATTCCGAGGTGAGATGGCCACTAGCCATTTAATTAATTTAATAATATAATTTTCATTTTAAATATAAAAAATTTAATTTTTAAACTGTAAATATTAATCTAGTATCCTTCAAAAGTAATATGAAATTAACATAAAAAAGTATCATCACAATAATTTCTTAAAATACAATAACTATCACGTCGTACTGCTTTCTAAGCAACCTCCCTATAATAGGAAACTTCTTCCCCGCGGGAGCGGCAAAATAGCCACAAATTGACAAGACAATCAAATCAGCCAGAAATAGACACATGTTGCGTGGGATCCACAAGCTATTAATAAAACTGGTTTCAATAAGTAGAGAAAAGTCTACCCTTTATAAGTAATATAAAATTATTCATATTTAGAACAATTGCGTAATGATCAAGATTTTGTCTAACTTAATTTTTAGACACTTAAAATACATCATGTAAGTTTAGAAATCGAACTTAACATGTCTGTAAAGTTAGAAGTTTAAATTAACCTTTTAAAAAATATGTGAAATAACTAAACCTTAATTTGGCCTAAGTTTTAAACATTTAAAAACACATAAGGTGTGTTTGGATTGAGGGGGAGGAGGTTTAGTAAAAGAGAGGAAAGGAAAATATCATAAAAGAAATGAGTAGAGAGGGTCAAATCATGTTTGAATTGAAATTTTTTTTAAAAGAGAGTATCATAAAGGATTATGAGTATCTTTTATTTGGATTAAAAAGAAAATGAAAGGGATGGATAAATTTTATGTGTATAATGACTTTTATACCCTTTTTTATTTTATATTAAATTTTTATGATTTGAT
Source organism: Ehretia macrophylla (assembly GCA_037974665.1). Classification (NCBI taxonomy): domain Eukaryota; kingdom Viridiplantae; phylum Streptophyta; class Magnoliopsida; order Boraginales; family Ehretiaceae; genus Ehretia; species Ehretia macrophylla. Next base: position 31,669,011 of record CM075771.1, read on the forward strand.
GAGAAAATAAAAATAAAAATGTCATTATAACAAATAGTATTTTTCTTTCTCCCTATTTCCCCCCAAATTAGAAGGACCATATTCTAGGGGTATAGTGGGATGAGCCTCATCCCCTCTATACCCCTTCCCCCCATTTTTTTTCAAGCCAGACAGGGTAAGGACTCAACTCCTCCCCTTATTAACCCTCCCCTTCCCCCCATTTCCTCCAATCCAAACACACTGTTAGTGTGAATTTAAAAAGTGAAACTAACCGATTTAACTTGTACTTGAAAGTATTTTTAATTAAAAATTAAAATTAAAATGTTACAATTAAGTTAATTTATCCTGTATCTACTTAAAGAACAAATTTGAAATGATACATGAAATGACATGTATTAATTAAATTAAAAATAGATCAAATCAATGCAGCTGCCACGTTGGCAGCCGAAAGAAGGACACCCTATTGTTGATTTCGTCAAGAGTGAAAAATAGTTGGGAAAATCTCACTAGAAGTCCCCATTGTTTCATTTTGTCCCAAACTAGTCTCCATTGTTTAAAGTGTACCAAATTAGTCCCCAATGTTTGGAAAAAAAAGTCTCAAAATAGTCCTCACATCCAAAATTCTGTTATCTTTGACAAAAAATTAGTAAAAAGACTAAATTAACCTCACAAATACTAAATTATAGATTTTTAACTAATAATAATTATGAATCCATTCATGTGCACCACCACGTGACCTCTAACATTTTTTCTCTTTAATTTAAAAGAGATTTACAAAGTAATATTACATAATTTAGAATATTAATTTTAAAAATCAATATCGATATATCTCGCACATAAAATGATAATTGTATCAATATCGATTTTTGAAGTTAATATTTTAAGTAATGTAATATGATATAATGATATAATTATCGTTTAAAGTTCAAGAAGTCTTAATATTGGTTTTTAGAGTTAACATTCTAAGTAATATAATATGACTTAGTGATACAATTATCATTTTATGTGCGAGAGATATCGACATTGATTTTTAAAATTAATATTCTAAGTTATGTAATATTACTTTGTAAATCTTTTTTAAATTAAAGAGAAAAAATGTTAGAGGTCACGTGGTGGTGCACATGAATGAATTCATAATTATTATTAGTTAAAAATCTATAATTTAGTATTTGTGAGGTTAATTTAGTCTTTTTACTAATTTTTTGTCAAAGATAACAGAATTTTGAATGTGAGGACCATTTTGAGACTTTTTTTCCAAACATTGGGGACTAATTTGGTACATTTTAAAGAATTGAGACTAATTTGGGACAAAATAAAACAATGGGGACTTCTAGTGAGATTTTTCCAAAATAGTTTGTTTCGCATCAGACATGTCATAGCGTACACACCATTTTGGCTTAATATCGTTTGGCGTGAGCTAATTTGCTTCGTGTTCCAAAGTTTGGGGGAAAAAAGAAACAGAGTGCTTGCACTAATGGAATTAAAAAAAGGGAAAATTTTACATTTAATTTCTATTGTTTGTAAAAAAAATTAATTTGATCACTATTATTTAAAATATCTTAATTTAATCTTTATTATTTTTTTAAAAATTTTAATTTCATCCCTATTATTTAAAATTTTTCAATTTCGTTCTTATTGTTGACCAAAAAATTTATGTTTCGTCCCTATTATTTTTAAAAAGTTTCAATTTGTCCCTATTATTTATTAAAATATTTCAATTTAGTTCTTAAATAATAGAGACAATTTTAAAACTTTAACAAAATAATAGGGACGAAATTAAAATTTTTTAAAAATAATAGGGACAAAAGTGAAACTTTTTGAGAAACAATAAGGCGAAATTAGAAATTTTAAATAATATGGACGAAATTGAAACTTTTGGTAAAACAATAAGGACTAAAATGAGATATTTTAAATAACAAGGACTAAACTGAATTTTTTTTGCAAACAATAGGGACTACATGTAAAATTTTCCCTTAAAAAAATCTCCTTTTCAATTTATGATGATTCTTTGTGGAAGCCAATACGTTAAACAACTCGATAAAGGTAATTTACTAAAATAGTCATAAATTTTTGTTTTTTTTATATTTAAGTTTTTTATCTTTTATTTTAAATAAAATGGTCTTTTATCTTTTATTTTAGTGACAGTTGTTAGTCATTAGAGAAACATTTGTCCAAAAATAACATTAGTGAGCACGTGGATGGCAGGTTGAGGACTACCACGTGACAATTTTAGAAAATATTTTATGCATATATTTTACCGCGTGATAATTTTACCCTTAAAGATTTGTACATTTTGTAGCTACGTGTTATCTACGTGCTCACTAATGTTATTTTTTTACAAATGTTGCTCTAATGACTAACGATTATTACTAAAATGAAAGATGAAAGACCATTTTATCCAAAATAAAAAATAAGAGATTTAAATATCAAAAAATATAAAGATTTATGACCATTTCAGTAAATTATCTACTCGACAATAAGATTATACCCAGCCATTTTTTAATTAACAAGATTTTGACATCAACAACTATTGTAAAAAAATATGTCAGCGGTTATAAAAAAAACTATTATACTAAACTCATGTGTCCATAGCACATTAATATGGAAGACATTACGAAAAAACAGTTGTCAACTTACATGGAGTGTTTTTAAAAATGAATTCTCCTCTCCAATTGATGATCCAATGAAGCAAATGGTATTTGACCAAAAAAAAAGAAGCAGCAAATGGTTTGTAGGATTTAGGCTAATTTCAACAGTCTTTTTATTTTATTTTTTTTACATGTAGAGAGTTTTAAGTTGCCTCCTTAAATTTAGGGGTTCCTTATTTTAGTTTTACTCTAACAGCCTCTTTATTTTTAATCTATCTTTATTTTAGAGAGTCCTTATTTTAATTTTACTCCAACAACCTCCCTAAAAATTATATTTTAACACTCCAACAGTCATATTTTTAACTATTGAAGCACTTTTGTAGATGTAGAGAGTCACTTTTTGACTTTCTACATTTGACAAGTCTAGTGAGTGAAATAGGGACTCTCAATTCTAAGGAGCCCTAACTAAAGAGGCTATTGGAACCATTTTTACTGATTTGTCTCCCTATAATAATTAACGAGTCATTATAGGAAATCTCTTAGAGTAAGTCTTAGCAAGAGAAAACATATCCTTTTTGACATGTAGCGATTAAGAACTGTTGTGTTCGTCATCAGCTGTTTTACTTTAGAGAGTATCATCTAAGCTTAGGTGAACTCTCCTCTTTCAGCTCAACAGTTGAATTGACCATGTCCATTAAAGTCAAGTTATATATGATTATTATATTTGTAGGGCACCTAATGTGTTATTCATAAATATGGCTTCCATTTATACTTCATTCTCTCTAATTATGTTAATTTGTTGTATCACATCATCGTGCAGTACTTAATCAATAATTTTCTTTGTCCTTTAAATCTTATACTTCTTGGAAGGTGCTTGGCTTAGCTTTATCTAACAAAATACTTCTATATATATAGTTTTCAAAATCATATTGCCCTCACTTAGGCCGACTGCACATCTACGCTAATTTTGATTTTAAAAACTACTCACTCTGATTAACATAATATTTTATATCTTCTCCTAATACGGTTGATCAAAAGATGATAAATTTAATGGCAGATGTAAATGAGGCCAGTGGAGGCTGCAAAAAAATCTATATATATATATATTTTTAAAAAGTTAAATATTTATATATTTAATTTGATTAAAAAATTAATTAGCGACTTATATAATTAAAAAATTATATATCTTAATTTTCATTAAAAAGAATTTTTGAATCCACTCCGTCTTCATTCCATCAGTTTATGACGGGTTTTCCAAAGTTTCTTCGGTTAGTCAACAAAATCTTCTAAGCGGTTTGAAGGTTTCAACAAACTCGAAATTGTTTCGTTGTAGTTTCATTAATTTGTAGACACATATGATCTAGTCAACTATTAAAATGGTAAGAGGTCTAAATGAATTGGTCTACAAAATGAAGCAATTCCAATGCTACGCCTTAAACCAACCACTCGGCCATCTTTCCTACATAATAATTATAACCCAAAAATCGAGTAAATAACGAGTCATTCATATTCTATTCTGGGCACTAATGGACAAACAAAATGAAATTGACTATTTCACATATATATTGAAAATTAGTGTTTTCAAGATAAGTTAGTTGAACATAAACACAAATTAGGTTTAAACTCAACCAATAGATTTAAAGTCTGAGTTATAAAGTGAGCAAAGAAATTATATTATTAACCTGCCACGCTAACAATGATAAAGTTGATAATGATGCATGGCTATAGTTTAATGAGATAAAAAAAAAAAGTAAAAAGTAAAAAAGAAGAAGTAATAAGTCATATATATATAATGGCCAAATAATGGTCAAGTAGTAATTTATAATAGAAAGTTATGAGTTCGAACTATGATTTTAGTCTTTATTTTATAAAAATAATAAATAAATAAATACTCTCCCTCACTTTGTTTGTGTCTTCTCGTCTTCATTTTCTTTTTCTTTTTTCTTCTAATGGGTACACCAATACACCCTTCCTCCCAAAATGTTCGCTATAATTTTTTAGACAAAACTTAAATCTTAGTTTTGCAATAATTCTGCACAATTACAATAATTAATATAAAAATTGCTCCAAAATTACTTTCTCCAAACTAGACAAGAGTAAAATTGAACAGTCAATTCGAAATGGTGGAACATATCAAAGTACTCAAGTAATCTTTGAATAAGCTTACTGAACCCAAATCAAATAGTCAACTAATGAACATTTCTTATTGATTTTAATTTAAAGAATCTTCATTTTCTTTTTCCTTTTCCTTTTTCTTTTTCCTTTTCCTTTTCCTTTCTATATGGTTCCTCACGGAATTTGATTAACCATCAATTATGAGTCAAACACCACGCAGCAAGCGCAATTGCATAAATAGTGACTTTTTCTGATTAAAAGTTTTGAACTCGAACTTATATCCTTTCATTACAAATATTATATGCTCCTTAAGTGACATAAAACATGAGTTAGGACATATCATTATATCATCGGAGATTAAATCAAATGTAATTTTTGTTTAAAGTAAATTCTTCGTCAAATTTATAGTGCCAATTGACCAAAACAGTCTAGCAACCTTAACATAAAAAATATAATAACTGCCAAACTGGTAAACCCATATGAAGAACCACGAGAAATTCACGTCATCGAAACTACGTGTAAAATAATGAGATCGCGTCCATGGCAAGAAATCCCTTTGCTTCAAGTCTCAAACAAAAAACACCTCTCTATCTCTCTCTCTCTTCTCTCTTCCAAGTTTTAGCCATTCCCAAAACACATTTTCGCTTACATTAATTCACAAGATCGCAACTGCAAACACACACACACACACATATAAGTTTGTAAATCCTTACACATAACGAACTTCTTCTTCCTCTACTCTCACGTCTCTTTTTCCCACTACACCCAGAATCTTAGATCCTTTCCTTTTGTTTCAAGGTAATCAAGAGCAGTTTTTTCTTTTTTCATCCATTTCACAGATCGCAAGTTAGTTTTCTTATTCTTTTTGGTCGATCATATGATTTTTGGTGAAATCGGTGATAGTTTAGTTCATATTTAACTTATTGATCGTTGATGATTTCTTTTGGGTGTGTTTTTGAATTCTTTCAGGGATTGAGGACTGCTTGAAGATGTTGGGAGAATTGATTACCAGAGGCTTAGTGTATGTTTGTGAATTAAACATTAATCTCTTCTTTTCTTCACTTTTGCATTGATTCTTTGTGCCTTGTGCCTTTTGTTTTACGCTTTTGCACTTTAAATTTCTTTTGAATTGTCTTGAATAAATTAACTTAGTATTGTCTCAAAAATTTTCATTATGGCTTCAGGTTGGCTTTTGGATATGCCTATCCTGCTTTGGAGTGTTTTAGAACTGTCGAGAAGAATAGAGTAGAGAATGAAGAACTCCGTTTCTGGTGTCAATATTGGTAAGACGTGATTTTTCTTCTCAATTATTTTACACAATAACGTTATATCATTACGAGAGTTATAATATTATATAGTTACGAGGGGATTCAAATGAGAGGGGGTGTTGGAGAGGGCATAGAACATGGACTGTTGAAGTTGACAAGAATGCTTTGTTCCAATAAGCTGAATAATTAATATGACAAGCATATTAATTGTTCAATTTTAAAAAGAATAGGTTGTACTTGTTTGATTCTTTTATTTAATATGAAATTGGCATGAACGTTATCATGTTGGCGTAATTGAAAAGTAGCTTCAATTTGACAACGAATACATTTCATGGAATAATGGAATAGATAAGTAATAGGAAACTTCGTCGAATATACCCGTATTATGTGTTTATGATAGTTAATTTCTCCTATGATAAATTAAGGGGAGAATGTGTATCCGTCTAATTGTCCCCATTTTAAAAATTAGAAAAAGAATAAATTACTAATATACATGGACTAAATGCTTATTAGTTTTAATTTTTGGGTTACTATCAAATTCTACATGTGTGTTAAGATTCGTTTATTCTCATGACTTGCTTTAGATTCACCGTAACAGTTCGATCTTGATAATTGTTTGAATTCTACAATAATCAACTACTTTTGAGTCAAGGACGTGGATAATTAGAGGATTAAATATTTCTACCCAAGAGTGGGATGAACTAGTCAAATAATGACTTGTTATAATTAGAGGTTCTGAGTTGGTTTCAGACTTTGTTGTGTCCAAAATATAAAAAAAAAAAAAATTGAGTATTTCTAACTACTTAATGGACATGCATCTTTAAAGTCACTATCAATTGATAAGGTTATGGGCAAGTTGTCATTAATCTATCTCCTTTCATCCTGATGGTATTTACTACTCGAATAACCGTAGTAGTAAAATGAGAAAAAAAAAAAAAAGAAAAAAAAATGTCCGCTTTCATCCTATTATCCCTCTTGTACTTGAAGCTGGATCTGAAACTTGTGAAAGTAAAATGTGTGTGATCATTTCAGGATTATTGTTGCAGTGATCACCGTGGTTGAGAGAGTTGGTGATATATTTGTTTCATGGTATGCAGTCAAAGCTGATATTTTCCAATCTTTTAAGATGCTCAGATATTTCAATCTCCTATGTAACCACATTTAATTCAATTGTAAATTTTTCCCAGGTTGCCAATGTATGGTGAGGCGAAATTGGCATTCTTCATCTACTTGTGGTATCCTAAAACAAAGGTAAATTTCTAGAGGGTACACGACACTCTCATCTCATCTGATTTGTCAAAAGTGTATATTATTTTCAATACGTAATACCCTAATTACAGTTTTACTCTCTAGCCTATGCAAAAAGACTCAAATGTTAATCCAGGGGACATTGTGTAACCTTTTTTAAAAATTTAGAAACTAAAACTACGATTACGGTAAAATACTAAAATGATATACACTTTTGATAAATCACGAAAAGTTATGATATTATTTAACCAATTTCAGTAATAAAATTAAGTAAAAGTAGGCCCAAACTGAGATTTGGTAGCGAAACGGTATTGGCACAAAAATATAGCTCCTTCACTTGCTGATCGTGCTGTTTTTTTTTTTTTTTTTTGACCTTTTGATTTTGATTTTCCTCACATGGAGAATTTGTTTGATGTAGGGATCTGGGTATGTGTATGAAGCCATATTTCGGCCGTTTGTGACGGAGCATGAAACAGATATTGAAAGGATTTTACAGGAATTTAAGGTCAGAGCAATGGACTTGGCCATTTATTATTGGCACAACTGCACAGAATTGGGCCAAACAAAATTCTTCGAAGTTCTTCAGTACTTGACTTCTCAATCTGCAAATATGGTCCGGCCCAACTCTGAGGTAGACAACCTTATTCTCTCTAATTTTTCCTTTTTTTTTTTCTTTTTGATTTAAACGAATACCTAAATCAATTTAACATCACTTTTAAAAAATATTACACACTTCAAGAATTAATCTTAAAACTTTTCATATCTAAAACAAGAAACATGTCACTAGACCAAACTCACACCTTATTCTCTCAAATTCTATGATGCTAAAACCAAGCATATGCTATTTCCTTTTTCCATCTTGTTTTCATGGTTCCTTTCACGTGCCATATCTAAGTCTAATCCTAGTATCTAACTGAGACAGCGATGAGACATGACGTTGTTGCTTGTAGGAGCTTGTTTCCTAGGAGCTTAATCTTATTGGGAAATGATTATGAAAAAGTGATCATTGAATTACTAAGAAAATAACTACATATATGTCGGGACAATTTTGTCTTATAAAAAATAATACATTATGTGACAATTTATTATAACTAAAAATTACGAAACTAATCTCTCTTATTACAAATATTGTCTATTTTTAACTAAAAGTGAAATTGAAGAAGGAGAGTGCACAAATTTTGCCATTAGAATAGAAGTCATACGTCATAAGTATCAACATCAAGACTAGCAATATACACACATTCATGGTTCGCAAATTAGCAATCGTGCTTCAAATAAAATTGCATGCTAGCCACAACTATTCTTTCGTCCTTTTTCACATATGTAGATTTTCTAACCATCAACATCAATATTTTGAATACTAACCGCTTATTAACTTTTGCAATGCAGAGTGCCCAAAATCAACATCCTAATGCTAGTAATGGAACCATCCCACCACCTCTGAGGCCACCATCAGCTCCGCCTCTCCCGAGCGCACCATCGATAGCATCAGCCTTGTTCAGAAGGCACAAGCAGTCGTCGAGTAAAGCCGGGCAGCCGCCTATTCCACCGCCAAGCCCCACCAGTCGCCGCGTTGTCGCGCAATCGCCAAAAGCGGAGCTAGTCCAAGTCCAACTTGAGGGCAAAACAGCGTTTGTCCACGTTGAAGATACGACAATGTTAGACGAGAATAATGGGCCAGGCCCAAATAATACGTTTGAACAATCTGCTCTGGATCAAAAGTCACACTTGGCCCGGTTTAAACTTACACGCTCCAAGCCACATCGATAATTGTAAAGTTACACTCGAAAGCAAATAGGCAAACAAAAAAAAAAAAATTTAGTGATCGTAATTTTCTTCTTTTGTTCTTTATTTTTTCCAGATTGAACCCCTGTGTGTTTGCAATATTTGCGATTTTGCCATTTCACGAAAATGGATGTAAAATGTTGTACATATTTTTTGTATTTAAATGAGATAAGAATCCAAATAGGAATATGTTCCGTGAATTGTTTTGCATTATCGAAAGGGCAAATTTCACTATTGGTCCTCATTGGCTTGCAATTTCAATTTAATCTTCATTGTTATAAAAGTAACTTCCTAATATTTACAAAAAAGTGACGCAATTTACCGTTAAAAATAGATGGAAAAAGTTACTGTTCTCATAAAATGACTATTGTGCCTTTACTAATTAAATAAATTCTCAAATAAACCCTTTTAATCACAAAATTAACATTTTAACATTTTTTTTATTTTTTATTTGGCTCTCTTCCTCCATCACTACACACACCAACACAGTCAAAATACACAACAAACACTGTCCAAACACACACACATACACAACACACACACGGTGGCAGTGGCGTTGGAGGGTTTCGTGCATGGGTCACGCGAGGTGGTGCACGAAGCGACGGTGGCAGTGGGAGTGGGGTGGGTCGCGCGAGGTGTGGGGGTGGGGGTTGAGCGAGATGGCTGTAGGAGTGGGTTGGAGTTAGGGAGTTGTGGTGGGGCTGGGGTGGCTGTGTTGGTCTTTTGTGGTGGGGCTGGGGTGGCGTGGGGTTGGGGGTGAGGGAAGAAGAAGATCGGAGATGCAAAATAGGAAAAAAAACAAAACAAAAAACAAAGAACAAAAGAAGACAAGAAAAGCAAAATACCAAATTATGGTCAAATGACCATTTTACCCTCCATAATATAGTCATGTGCTGTTTTCCATCCAATTTTAACATTGAGTTAACGAAAAGAACTAATTGCGTCACTTTTTATAAACATTAATAACCGTCACTTTTTATAAATATTAAGAATAAATATTAAGAACTAATCGTGCTACTTTTATAAGAATGGGGATTAAACTGAAATTGTAAGCCAACAATGGCCACCAATGGTGAAATTTGCCCTTATCGAAACTGTAAAGTAACGGCTACCGTTAACTGTAACGTCGCGCCGTTATCTGGAGCTTCGGATCCGAATAGCGCGTAGCAGCCAATCGAAGGCACGGGTCAGAGCCCGAAAGAGAGCGGCGAAGGGGTTGTCGCCGCCGAAGAGGCGGTGGAGGAAGCTGTTACCGGCGGAGTCCGGCGAGGTTGACATGGGCTGGAGGTAAGCCCAGGCGGCCTGCTTGACGAGACGGTTGCGGATGGAGATTTCCGAGCCGGGTGATTGGGCCTGGTAGTGGGCCATCATCATGGGCCGAGGCGAGTTGACTACTGTAGAGGGTAAAATGTCCTTTAACGATATATAGGAGACGGGCTTGATTGAGATGAGCTCGAAATCATTCTGCGACGATGATGACGAAGATGATGAGGTGGGAGTGATGGTGATGCTGGTGGAGGAGGAGGAGGAAGAGGTGTGGTGGCGGCGTTGGAGGAGAGGGTTTTGTGGTGGTGGAGCGGTGGGGACGGCATCGTTCATGGTGGGACTTTGGAGAGAGTCTAGAGAGAGAGTGTGTATGCTGGAGAGAGAGAGAGAGAGAGAGAGAGAGAGAATATAGTTGGTGTTTGTGTGTGTCTATATAGGTGAGCTACTATGTGTATATGTATACGCTTATGGACTAGGATGTTGTGTCATGTATATGTTAGAGTAACGCAATTATTGGCGTATATGGTCGCTGTCTTTAACTTGGAACTAGATTTTTGGACATTTCTTGTAAGGACTTGCTATTATTTATTCATTACTCCTTTTATTCTTACATAATCTTCATATTGACCCCTTTTTGTTTTTTCTTCTCAATTTATGATCGATCATTTACATTTCATCTCTTATTTCTCCTCGTGGGTGAATGCTTTTTATTAAGTATGCACATGGTGTTTTGTCTTGTATGTATGATGTATTAAGGATATATCTCATGCAATGTATTATATAGTATAAGTCATTGCATTATTTTAATTACGATGAAAATATGCAAATTTATATTAGGGCAAAACGAATTTCAACCCTTTCGTAGACTTAAAGAGTAATGATCTCTTCTTGTATTAAGAAAAAGTGATTAATAATATCCTTCTTTCTTATTCTAAAGGAAAAATAATAATAATAATAATAATGTCTATGTCCATAGATTAGTCAGTATTTATCACAAATTTTATGAATAGAAACTTCTATTTTCATATTATATATTCCTATTGTTTGGAAGATACAAAAATAAAATTTGTTCTTTGATTGATGTTTTTAATGTTTGTTGGAAATTTGAATGATTGTGAAATATCAATCAATAAAGAAACAAGGGCATCAAATATAATATTCCCATGAGAACATGCATTGTTTCAGAAAGAGGGAAAAATTTGGACCAAAAAAGAAAGAGGGAAAAATGAATGGACAATGGCTTATATTGTTTTTGCGTGGTCTTTGCATCGTTATCCTTTTAGGAGTTGAGACAGAGTCATCTGCCAAATCTAATACCAATTCCTTTGCTCAATGGAGTCTTCAATTACAAAATTTTCTTAATTTAGGTATTTTTAGAGACTTCAATCTCTAAAAACAATACTATTCATGGTAAAAGTACATGGGGTCTACCACTTTTGGCTTAAAAGATGTCAAAATAGAGACCCAGTCTCCATTTTCTTCTACAAATTTGTTGAAAAAAATAGAGACTAGGTCTCTATATTAGCATCTTTTAAGTCAAAAGTGGTGTACCCCACGTACTTTTGTCATGAATAGTGTTGTTTTTAGAGATTGAGATCTCTAAAAATACCCAAATTAAAAAAAAAATTATATTTTAGAGACTTCATTGAGGATAACCTTACAGGGACCGCGTCCACTTAATGGTGATTCTTTTCTCTTCTTCAGCTTAGACTTTTAGAAAATGAATTTATGACGATAAGGACTTAAATAAAGTACACAATAGCCAAAAAATAAAATTACTTGTATGTTTTGACATAAGTTTAAACTTAATTTAACAAATTATATATATATATATATTTTTTTTGGTCGAGTTAATTTAACGAATTAATATAGACTATTTTTTAGGTTTTTTTATTAGGGGTGAAATTCGTAAATATGCGAAGGAAAGTCAAAAGCAGAGGTAGCTCTCTGGAGCCCTATCAACTCACTTGATTCGCCTAAGGGTATTTTTAATAGAGTCTCTAAATAACAATAATTGCTATTTTTAGAGACTCTATTAATCAAAATTCATCATCAATGGGGGTCTCTAAAATACTATTCGATAATTTTTGACAAAATCATAACATCACTCAAGTTTTGAGTCTCCAAAATAGCACTTAGTCTTCATTTTTTTTTAACAAATTTGTTGAAAAAAATGAAGACTATACAAGAAGACAAAAACAGAGTCTCCGAAAAAAAATATTAGATTTGAAAAAAAAAAATAAGTATAAAAAAATTTAACAAACAGCATCAAAAAAATTTAACAAACAACAAAAAATATTACAAAAAAATTACAAAACAATTATTTTTTTCAACAAACAGCAACAAAAAAAAAAAAAATAAACACAAAAATATAAAAAATACCCATGTGGTGGTGGTTTCGCCAGTGGTGGGGAGGCAACGGTGAAGGAGGGTGGGGTGGGGGGGGGCGGGAAAGGGAGAGGGAAAGGGAAAAGGAAAGGGGGTGGGTGGGCTGCAACGGGGAAAAGGAAAGTGGGTGGGTGGGCTGCAACGGGGAAGGGGAGCTTTTATATTTAGGGTTATTATTATTTTTTTAATTAAATTTTTTTATATATTTATTTAGGATTTTTTAATTATGATTTAGTAATTAGGCTCTTTTAATTAGATTTTTTAATTAAGGTTTTTTAATTAGACTTTTTTTTAATTATGGTTTTGTATTTTATTTTTTTAGTTTAGTTTTTTTGGTTTGGTAAACTTTTTTTAGTTTTTATAGTTTTTTTTATTTTTTATTTTTTGTTTATATTATCTTTGTCGCAATTTATTTATTTTTTGGTTGAAATATTCGTTAAAAAAGTTGAGATAATCTAATTAACAATTAATTAAAAAAAGTAATACACGAGAAAAAATAACACATAATCTAATTATTATGTAAAATTAAAATTAACACAATATAAAAACTTAATTTTATAGAGACCGTCACTGATGATTTTTTTTTTTTGGTCTTTAAATGGGTCTCTAAAATAGTATTTTTGTCTTGGTCTCTAAGTGGGTCTTTAAAATTGATCTTTGTCTCTATATGGGTCTCTAAAATGATAGATAGAGATCCATTATAAAGACTCTATTGAAAATAGCCTAAAGAGACCCATTTTGCAAGCTGACCTTTGGTAGAGATTTTCCTATTAGGATAGATTTCTTATTGGACTAATTTATATTCTTGGTAAGAAAGTTTTGAGATCAATAAATAAGCTCTCATATTATATTTCACAACTCTGTAAGACTTCAAAATATAAACTTTATCATTTTATTTTTTAGAGCGATTGTTGATGATGGCTCTAAATGTCTTCCATATACATAGATTTTTTCTCTCTAGGTTTTTTTCTTTTTCTCTTAACAACTTGAATATGCATTTTTACAACTAGTGATTAATTCAGTCGAGAATCAAGAAAATGAAAAATGAATTTGTACAATGAACTTGTTCAGCATTCCACTGTTGAAAACTTCTTTGGAAAATACATTTGAATAAAGTAATAGATATGCACATAGCATAAAAAATAAAGTAATAGATACGAATGCACTTGTCGATCTGCGGTCTTGTCATATACTGATTACATATATTATCATGACAAGCAACACAAACAAGTTGATTCCTTATTAAAAAAACAGAAACCTATATTCTACCAATTGAATGGTCTGTATTTGTAATGCAGCAACCAATTTTGGAATATGCTTTCCTTTTCTCTTTTTCTATAATTCTAGGTCTTGTAGTGGATGATTAAGTCACATTGAGTTTCTTTCGTTGCTTATAAGGATTTTCTATAGTTTATTTCTTGGAATAATATTTATTTCTTTTGATTTGTTAAAAGAGATTAGTCTCCAATTCTAACACTCCCTTATTTTTTTCCCCACGTTAAGGAATGTAGAGTTATTTTCTTATTTTTAAAGATCTCTTATTTTAATTTCATTTCAATATATTTCATACTTTTAATCATAACCTTATTTTAGGACCTATTTCAATGTAACTTCAACAATTTTTCTATTTTAGAAATTTTAGTCATTTGACCATCAGAATAAAATATGAGATAATTCAACTCCTCCAATTTTGGTAGATGTTAAATACCAATATGAGAAACCCATATATTTTAAGAATAAAACAAAAGTACGATTTGAGACCAAGAACTCCCTACATTTAGGGGATTTGAAGTTTTAAAGGAGTTGTTGGAGCTTTAAGTGTAGCTTTGATTAAACGCTTGCACTGAAATAGAACACTCATTTGTGCCAAATGCCAATTATGTTCTGAAGTGTATGCTGAAATGATTAATTGCTTTAAAGCAAAAAATTGTAAAAGAATTCAAAGCATGAAATTGTAAAAGAAAGATGATCAATACAAGTTTGAATTTCAGATTCTAATTCTAAAACCCTAATCACAAGCAAACAAACACCACCTTAATGTTTTCACTTCGTTTTCTTCTTCTTCTTCTCTTGTTAGCTTCAATTTCGTTGATAGTCAAATGATTGATCAAAAAGATGAACTAACAAAAAGGGTGCAAGTAACTCTCAGTGTTGCTCAATTTGCTGTGTTTGTATGTGTCCTTGTGTATACTCATCACGTTATGAACATTCTCCCCGTTACAAGAAATTATAATACCTACAAATCGTTTGCCTCGAAACACTGAGCAGATTGATCTGTTGTTGTCCATACCTATAATGCCGTCAAGCTCTAAGCAACTCTTCCTCTTCTGCAAGTCATGCAATGCCATTTGCATTGTTCAAAGCAACTCTGGAACTGAATCAGCAACACAGCAGAGCAGTGGTGATTTTAACGATCTGCAACAGATAGCGCATATATCTTCCCAGATCCAGCTTATGAAAGAGAACAAAATCACCTTGGTGGCAGATTTATAGCTGAAGATGGTAAGTTAGCACCCACAGATGGAGTATGTGGCTGTGGCATACAGCCATCAGCCAATGAGAACTCATGAAGCATATCTAGTCCATCCCACTCGACAACAGCTATTTTGATCAAGGAAATAAAAATTTCAGCTGGAGAAGACAAACATACAAAGACAATAACAATTTTGAAGTAGGATACAGTCAGTCTTCCACATCTCTGTCATGCTAACATTTGCATCAGAAAGAAGCCAGTAATCTGCGACATTCTGCAAATAAATGATTTTAGTAAGCAGTAAACATCCCTAGGCAGATAATATTGCAAAAGCCTTGCTAAAGGTTAATCCGGTTCTCAGGGAGTCCAAAGGCAAGGCACAAATCCTACATTAAATTGCTGAGGGAAGGCAGATATGTTGAAAGGAATAAAGCAGGCTAGCAAATGATGCATTTGTTTTCACCATTCGACATTCATTCAACTTTGCCCCATCTATGCAGTTATTGCATATTGGAGAGATTCTTCAAGAAAAACTAAAGGACTTCTTTTAATGGGAATAGATTCTCTGCCCTTCATCATGACTTCAGCAGAATTTAAAGTAGACCCGACATTGAGAGTCCATATCAAGGCCATCAACTGTACTATCTCTTTGGCTAATGGATCAAAAACAAGTCATATACGCAACAAATACAAAATGCCTTCTGAATGTCTGTACTTCTATGTGTCTAACCATTACCATCATCATTAAGAAAATGCAGATAACTGGTCTGTGTTACCTCGCACTATAAAATGATTGGATGCACTCTACTTACACTTACATCATCATCTGACGGAACAATCTTCATCATCCCCCCACCACAATCCTGTGAAGGACCAAGATCAGAGCTAATTCTACAGCCATCTTGTGGCTGCATTTCGATCTCCAGTCCACTGTTTGCAGCGCTGGCTCTTTCTGTTGTGGGATTCTCATTTGAAGCTGAACTTGAGGCAAGTGGAAAACTCGTTGATGGTTCACCATTCATCTCCTCAAATTTTTCCTCAAACTGACTGGAAAGATTGGGTGAAAGAAGTTAGAAAAGCATGGTATGAACAAACAAAAAGGATACTTAAGATTTTAATGAAAAATGTGTAAATTTGGTAGCGGAGGAAACTGTGACACCTGACGAGGTAGACATCAATTGGGCCCATTGTGCTTCTGAGGACTATTCTGTATCTTTTTTGTGGGTAATCAACGGCCTATATATAAAGAAATAAATCACCTCACCCAACGGAAAATATGGAAAGTAGAAACTTACATGAGAACTCAATTCCTAGATTACCTCATCAGGGTCTGGAACTTCAAGAGTAGTGCCATGTGGTGCTTTAATTGCTATCAGAGTTTCATTCTGCAAGAATCATAACCATAAAGGAGAGGTAATGCTGAGGTTTGGAGGAGGAAACCTAGTGCTTGAGAATATGCATGTGACACATTACCATCTGCATTTCTATTTTCCTTTCCCTTAATTTCATTGACGACCTTACCTGTTAAGATATTATAACATAAAAGTTAAAACTGACCTGAAAGCAGGGTTCGCTCTTGATATCCTCCTCGGTTACAAAAAGCAATCTAAAACAAGAAATGTTGAAACAGATTTACAACAGAAAGGGCAATTTTCAAGTCAGTTTGACCGACAACACCATGGATAGGAAAGAGAAATTACTTTTGATTGTTTTCATCTTCACTCAAATTCCGTAGTTTTTCTTGCATCTCTCTGCAATGGTAAGAAGTATCAGCAAAACTCAATGATTTCCAACATAGAAACATTGACTGCTCAACAGAGTAGTAAACTGCACAACCTTATGCGTTCATCCAATTCTCGTTCTTCCATGGAAAGCTTTCCGATTTCTGCCTGAAGAGAATACAAGAAGGCCACATAAGTAACTATTTGCATCTGGATAACAAATCATATAGAGATACTGCAGATTAAAAGCAAGAGTAGAAACAGAAAGGCATATTCAAGCAGATGGCTGGACTTTCATAGCCAATCAACCAATCTACATTACATATACAGAAAGGTGATAGGTCTGAGCTTTAAACATCATTTTCCCACGTACCTGTAAAGTAGGCATATCATTGTCTACTTCTCCTGGTCTTGAAGAATCATCAATTCCCCTACCAAGTGATTCGTATGCCAGCTATAAATGAGAATTATATGAAATATAAGAGCAACATGCATTATATCATGTGTCTGCGTGTGTGTGTGTAAAAGCTTACTTCCAGCGGATTCTGTTCTTCAGTTTCTTCTCAATAAGTCCAATTCCTTCAAGGACATTTGTTATATCATATATTCTTCTCTTCTGCACCTGTAACAGCACAATCCAATCATGTTAATGAGCAACAGACCCAGTTTAACTTTTGACGGAGCCTTTATCCAAGACATTACCTCTAAAGTTTCAGCTGCTTTATTTAGATCAAGAATACCATCTTCAGCATGCTTTATCAAATTAATAAATTTTTTTGTCAGTAGACCTGAAAGGCATTTCATATGATCATTACTTGTAAGCTTATGCTATCTGAGATAAGGCTCTCAAAGAAACCTGATACAATGAGGAACTAAGTCATACAACAAATAATTAGACCAAGATAGAACTAGCAGTAGGATTACCCAAGGAGCTATCATAACGGCAGCTTCCTGCAGGAGTAAGAGGAGAGGGGGAACCTGCAATAGATTGCATAGGTATCATGTTATACGTCTTACTTCAGCAGTGGTCTTACCTTCGTATAAAATCAATTAACATGTATAACCATTGAGGGTTTCCTGAAAGGGGATATTAAGAGAAATATTGATATATATCATATAAAGAAAGGTCAGTAACTGTGGTGAGCGTGTCTCACCTGTATTGGACACAGGAGTGGGAAGCTCAGATTTGTTGCTCTTTGTCACCCTTGACCTCCCATATATTCTTCCACCTTTCCCTGATACTGGTGTTCGGAGGGGACTGTTAGCCATATCTGAGTATCCGGTACTAGCAATCCATGTGTCAGACTCAACTTCATTGTAATCAGCACCACTTTTCCGCTTGAAGGGCTGAGAGACATCATTTGATTCAATTAGTCAAGCTCAACACCAACAATCACAAGCAAAAACATATGCACGTGCATGTGCAAAGCTCCCCCAAGGAAGAATATAAACGAAAGAAAAGACATACAACTACTCCTCACAATTCAATAGATAATAGAACCTTCCATGAGCAGTCAAATATATAGTAATAAATATGTTTTCTCAAGCCGAAAAAAAGAATAATTATGAAAGTGACTGTTCAAAGTATATGCTATTTCAATGACTTCAAAAAGTATTCACTTGGTTCATACTACATATAACTTCACTACTCTGCTTATCAGTCGACACACGGTAACAGCTTGCTTAGTTTCCCAATTTTCCTGACAATACGAAGCTCAAAGGTATCTTGGCAACCATTTAGAGTTTTCTAACAACCCTGTAACTCAAAAACTCACTGGCAGTAACTTTTTCTAATCCCGGATAAGCAGCTAAGAGCCTTTCAATAGTGCCCGGCTACTGGATCAGTCCAGTGCTTCGGGTACTATGGACCCTCTGGCATCCATTGCAGCAGAGCTAGTCCTCTTTGAGATCATCTATCGAATCTAAATGGTGCAAGAGATCTTCTCTATGTTCAATTATGAGTATTTAAGCTTCCTTCCTTGATTCTCCGACAATTTAAACAAGATAACGCCTCATTAGGAGATAAGATCATGTTATCTCAATTCTCAAACACTAACAACAACCTTCTAAACCTCAAGTGTGAAGAACAATTAAATTAAATTGTTCTCTTGTTGTTGGCATAATCAGCCTCTGCATATTGTGAATTTGCCCAGCATTTCATTAATCGAACCGGTTTTTACATATTTGCATTGTTAAAAGACATGATTAAACCACTGTATTATCAATTAAGGCAGCTCCAACAAAATCTCACCGATACAGATTTTTTTTTACAAAAAAAATAAGAAAGAAAAAATATTAGAAAAAAACTTTTATGAGTGGTGTAAACCTAATGTTAAAGGATGAAGTTGAAATTCATATGAGTGGGAATGCTAATTTATATTTACATCCAGATTATTATTTCAAAATTTTAAGTAAAAAAAATAGTAAAAAAAATAAATATAAAAGGAGAAACATTGGGAAGAAAGGTCAACTGAATGGATGAAGATTTGGGACCCACAGAAGATTTGACCACAATGCCGTCAGATTGATGATCGGCTCTCGGAACATCGACGGCGGCGGCGGCGGCGGCGGCGGAGCTGGGGGTGGAGAACCGGTGGTAGTCCTGGGAACCAGGAATGAATGGAGGTTTCATGGAAGCAAAGGGAAGTTGGCGCCTGATCGGCTGAGGGATCTGACCACCGCCGTTCGCCACCGGGGTTGAAGGTGGCGCCGCCGCTGCCGCCACAGTAGTCCTCGTCGGAGTTCTGGAGCTAGCCATTTCTATTGATTATTATTAGATTCAAGTTTAACAAATAATTAAGCCTTTTCTTAGTGTGGTCGAAGATATATATATATATATATATATATATATATATGTATATGTGTATGTGTGTGTGTGTGTGTGTGTGTGTGAGGGTTTTAGAAAGAAAAGTGGTGTTGTGGGGAAGAGCAAAAAACGAGGGAAAGGAGGGAATTTTGGTTCGGATAGATGTGGAGGGAACCACAGCGGAAATGCAAAAATCAATAATAACGGTGTTTTGCTTTGAGTCCTTACATTTTGGGTTTATTATACGTTGGCCCAAAATGTGTAAAGTTAATCACACTTATACCACATGAAGATGTTTGGCTTAGCTTAAAAAATAAAGGAAATAGAGCTTATAAGCTATGCTATATTCCAAGGCTAATTTAACAAGGAAGATAGTATAGTTTATTGTTCAAACTTGCTTAAAAAGTAAATCTACATATTACGAGATTCTTTTTGACAAATCTTAACCCTTTAACATGTTACCTCATTTTTTAAAGACTTTTAAAATTTGAGTCAAAGACCTCTCTGGCATTGGAATGTCGCTTTCTATCTCATGGGCAATCACTTAAACTTAGATAATATGACAAAATATGAAAAGCTTTGCAGATGTCTTTTGCAATTAGGTCAAACCTAAGATTATCTTTGCAAAATAAGCACACGTGAAAAAACAAAAAGAAAATAAATAGAATTGGCAATACACGGGCTGTTGTGCTTGAAGTAGTTGTTATACCATTGTTTAGCACTGGTCACTCTGGAATTGTCATAGCTCGAAGATCAGTACAAAAGGCCCCTACCGTGTAACTGCAATCCTATGTCAATATTAAACTTTAAAAAACTCATTTTTGGTGATACAAAAATATATTTCCCTTTACAAATTCTAAATTTTCGAGTTCAGAAAAGTAGAGCCCACAATCTATTTGCTCAACATAATTTCAATTACCCTTGTTATGTTTTGCCATTTGATTTAGTATCATTTTTATCTCTTTCCATAATTTTGACTTTTCCTATACATTTGAAATGCAACAAGCAAATCAAAATGGTGTGAGGTTTGTCTTTGGGTGGGTGTTGAAGCATAAAATTGATGCTATGTATACTACACTAAGTTTTGCGGAGAAAAACTTCTGACCTATAAGTTTGGCAATTTGATCTTTATTTCCAAACAAAAGTAGTTCATTAATTTCACTCGGTACATACATAGTAGACATACTATCAGAATTATTAATGGGAAGCAAAAACTGTGAATTAAGTAAAAAATACTGTAAATTATACACCATATACGTGGGTAAAATGGGTATGTTTTCTGATAGTTTTCAGTGATAATCGTAAGATGTTGAGAGCCATCTTCTTAGGTTTTGCCTAAAATTGATACACAAGCGTGTGAAAATGGAGTTATGATTTATGCACGAAATCTAACAATTGTGAACTTTTGATACAATTAATATTAATAGTTTATAATCATTTGGTTCCCGAAAAAATGCGTATACAAAAGCATGTGCACATCCTTATACTTGAGAATCTGTTGCAGGAAAAACTTTTTCCTTGGGGCAAGCCTATCCTAGACTAAATAACATTCAGTCCATCAGAGACGGCAAAAGGGAGATTTGATACAAGTTTACGGAGATTTGTACAACATATTTTCCTGAAAGATTTCAGTTGCGTGAAAGTGAGTACGGCGCCTTTTCAAATGTCCAAAGTAGATCCAATCCTTTTTCAAATTCTGCACACAACAAGAGTTCCGTGCGTTGGATTATCCTGTGTTATCTAAGGGCCCTCTCTTACGTTTCCCACATCCTTTCTACAACTACAAGTTTTGATCTCCCAAATGAGAAGAAGAGATAGAAAAGAGAAGGAAAAAGAATAATGAACCCTCATTCAACCATTTGTGGTTCTTAAATACCAGAGTTTCACCTTCAAAATGAAACCTAAGAATCTCAAAGAAACATGCACTGTGGCAACAGCTTTTCTAACACAGTAATATATACCTTATGGTATCTGATAATAAAGAAGCAGCAAAAGAAACAATTACAAGAGAGAATGCCCCCTTAAATGCAATCCGTTGCGATAATACTGTAGAATAGAAGAAGTTGAGCAGAGTACCCTACTAAGAATTTCCACAACCTTTTTATCTAGAAATCTTTATCCGTGCACCATCTCTTCTCTACCCAGACAGACAAGGAAGACAGGAAACAGCATTTTTCTTGTGCATAATCTGCATGAAGACCATAATCGCCATCTAATCCTGAAACGAGTTATGGGAATAGATAAGAACGTTTAAGCAAACCAACTTTCAACTATTTGCTAGCATATATCGTGCATAAACTATCTGGAAACGTGAATGTGTCTACAAGTGCAGCCTGTGCAAATAAATTCACCAAGTCCTCAACAAAGCTCCTGAGATTGTTTCTTAATCACCTTCCTAGCTCCTAAACCTCAGTAAACAACAGATTGCCCCCTAGCTCCCGAAGATAGGATCTCAGAACCAAGTCCAAAGTACTATGATTGATTTACATCAGAGGACAGTCCATAAACCTAATATCGTTCCGGTAAGAATTTGAAATCTCCAACTGTTATAAATTGCAGACACCACTCAACCTATTTATATACATCAATGCAAAATAAAAAAGAAACTACGTTCTAGAAAGAAGAGCTAACAACATCCACGCTCATGTATCTTTCGGCTTTTCAAACGTTTCACAATATGCTTTGCAAATGTTATATCAAATAGACGAGTTGTAGACTTGTAGTTTACCAACAAGTTCAACAGCTCACCAGCTCAGAGTAAACTATGAACAAGTGATTCTGAAACAAAATTATCAAATCACATTCAAATACTCAATGCCAACCCCAACTCCATGAGACGCGAGAACAGTCTTAGTTTGTTTGTCCTAAGTCTCTCATGCCAAAAGACTACATTTTCACTTGGGAATCTTGGTCCAACAAATGCTTAATGCAGCAAACACATCTTTTCTAACATGTCTGCCCTCGTCAACACCAAAAGAGAAATTAAGGCAAGACTTCAATTCTTGATCAGAAATGATGTGGAAAAAGAAATTGAAAAAACAAATTAATCCAATCTTACCCAACACACTGATTTCTGTTGATTGACATGGGCCACTAAACAAAACTGTAATGTACTTTCAAATTATACGTGCAAGAACATAGACATAAAACTTTGATTATGGACATACAATGTATTTCTCCTCCTGCATACATATCCCCAGACCTCGATAAAACTCTCTTGAACATAACCGAATGTCGGACAATGTCAATTCATCAGATAAAGCAACCTATTGGTGAAGTGGAATTAGGATAATAGAAGTGCAGTGCAAAAATTTCTCACATAACATTATCAAGTTGCTCATTCGGCTAGATTTAGCTACAGACCATATAATCGAGCTCCACCTAAAAAGTTTAACAGCAAAACTGAGATGCAAACTTGAGTCTACGCTGAGTTGCTCTAATTCTTGAAATTTGTCAAATTCCACGAAATTTTCATTACAATCATTAATCCGACTAGAGACTCAAATTCTAGGTATAAACATGCTTATAGTCACATGACAATATAGTAACATTCAACAAAGGATTTAAATGCGAAGGCCATTAAAACAAAGTAAATTATACTATATTGATATCGACAAATGAATTCTCATAGTTAATCATTTTCATCTATGTTACATTAACATCAAATTGTGCACTACTAGTACATTTACTTGTTGAACACCACAAGGAAGAAGTTCTCACCGGCAAGGAAGAACTATAACACGCCTCCAACCTACGCTGGAACCGCGCCTCGGACGACTTCAACATGAAAGACAATGACAAAAACACCCCTCTCTCCACACACATTTGATGCCTAGGCTTAATCCTATTCTCTAAACTAAACGAAAAGTACTGCGGAAACTCAACCAATTCCCTCAACTCCCTCCCCATTTCCACCACAAAGTAATCGAATTTCGGCTCGAAATTCTCCTCAATACTGTAACAGAACAATGACGGAAATCTCCGAAACATTAAAATCGTGTCCTTTGCAGTAAACCCCAGTTTCTGCACGTATTCAATTCGAGGGATGAATTTCAATTCTACTGAGCACGACAACAGCGGGGCCCACTTGCTGATGTTCTCAATTCCAATGGTGCCTTCTAGAAAGTAGAGCGTCGGACGGAGAGTATCGTCTACGGTGCGGGTGAGGAGGCGAGGGCGACGGTGGATGACGTGGCGGAGATCACTGGCGTCCACGTGGGCCTCGCGGAGAAGGAAGGTGACGGCTGGGATTAGAGTAGATGATAAAGGAGTGGTCAAGATTTCAGGACACATGGAAATAGCGCGGCGGAGATCGTGTGTGGTGAGGCCTATGGAGTAAAGGAAGTCGATTATTGATTTAATTTCGGAGAGGGGTGTTTGGATGATGAGTGGGTTGGAGGTTAAGCAATGGAAAGAGTCTATCCCGAGGGAATCGAGGTAGAGGAGTTTTTCTTGGAGGGATTCGGGAGGATTCTGGGGGGAGGGAAGTGAAGGAGGGATGACATTCTCTTTGTGGGGGGAAGGAATTGGAGGGAGGGAAATGGTGTGTTTGGAAGAAGGGGGAGGAGGGAAATGGAGGTGTTTGGGACGGGAAAGAGAGGAAGGGGGGAGGAGATTGGAAGTAGGGAAAGGGGTTGTGGTGGTGGTGGAGGAGAGATGGAGAGTTTCTTGCATGGTTTTGTTTTCTTTTGTTTTGTTTGTGTTTTTTGTTTACATTTGAGAGGAAAAAGAAAATCGTCTGTCGATTGGTGAAGTAGAAAGGGATAAGGAGAGGAAAAGCTTGTTGTGTAGTAGGGGATATTATAGTAGAGTGCGTATATGCTATCTAAATGAAATCCAGAGAATTGGAGAAGATATAATAATTCCAAGAAAGATAGAGGAGAGAACCACCCCCATTGGCCTTCTTAGACCAAACTTTTCATTGACTTGGGCTAACATAAGTTTGGACTTTGGACCATGGGGAATTTTTTGCTATTTTTTGTAATTTTCGGTATTGAGAAAACAATTCTAATTTTTAAAAATATTTTGAAGATACGAATCAAATAATTCGACAATTAGACTAAATTATGATCTTTTGGTAATAAACTATGTTAAATTTACTTCTTTTTTTTTTGCTAAGTAAGCAAAGAAATCTATTAAGCTCAACAAAATTGGAATACAATTACATTTGTAAAATCTGAACAAAAAAACTAGCTAAGAATAGTCTCCAAATTTCATTTTTCACAAAGAATTCTATTCCTAGCGCTATCTTTAAATTTCTTACAAGTGTAAATCTTCAATAACAATGTTCTCCTTTGAGGCAAAGGAATTACGGAAAATTCTGTTGTTTCTTTCTTTCCAAACAGCGTACACGACACCATATAACATCAATCTCGTTAGAGTATTTTGAAGGCTCTTACCTTTGCAATATTTGGTACTCCAATCCTCAACATTTTCCCACATCGAGAGTCCTTCATACACCATAACCAAGTCTAACCCGTGAGCCCAAATCCTTCTGCTCATACCACAACCAAAGAATAAATGGTCTTGATCCTCCACAGCAATACCACACATAACACATCGGCTATCACCCGTGACACCCCAAGCCAGTAGCTTGTCCTTAGTAGGCAACCTGTTAAGTAAGGCTAGCCAGGTAAGGAAGTTATGTTTGGGGATCCTGTCAGTGCTCCAAACTAGGTGGTGCCATTTTACCTCATTAAACTTCAATCTAATAGCTTTACAAGCAGAAGAAGTAAAGAAAATGCCATTGGCATTCGGCCTCGAAGTCCAAGTATCTTCCTTGCTTGAGTCAGGGAGGGACAAAATGTTATCACCAAATTCTTTAAAGATGGGAAAATCCGGCCACATCCAGCCACCATTACCCACCATCGCTGCAACTTTATATTGACGTCCAACAAAGGAGAAACAATCAAAGTCAGCCCCAACACGATCAGCGAGACAGCCCCAGGGGTGCCAAGGATCAAACCAAAAAAAAGAGTTCCTACCATTGCCAATCTTCACATTACACAAATTCTTGATAAGGGGATGCATTTTCATTAATTTGCGCCAGTGCCAAAAGGGGTTAGGACTAGGGTTATGATCCTAAATGCTTTCACCTTTAAGATAGTAATCTCGAGTTGTCATACCCCGATCCCGACCCATCGCTAGGCTAAGGCCGAAACATGACGTTCGTAACTTTTATTTCTGAGATTAACAACTTAATAGCTTTAAGACATGCGAATAATAAATTAATAACATGTACATCCATTAAAATAATACCACAAGTAATTTGAAAATACTTTAAACATTCTTCCAAGACATCAGCCTTAAAGGTTTACAACGCCTGATATAAATTCACAAGACTTAAATCCACCTGTTCAACATTCCCAAACCTAGGTCTCAAGAGGATAATGTTCAGTCTTAACTAGGCATCTAATCTACCAAAATAATATTACAACATAATACTTGATCAATTACAAAAATAACTTGTTACAACAATAATCTAAAACTCCACGAACAAACATGTAGGCCAACTATGGCAGAAATCCATCACAACACATCAATATAGCTTGCAACCACATGTGAGCTTGCTCAGTCTAATCGTCACTTGAAACTGTTAGAAAAAGGGTGAGCTAATCTTGCATATAGCTCAGTGAGGATGGAATATGAAGGGTTTTCTCAAAGGTTTTTATCATTTCATAAACAGTTTGATGAACATGTCATGCACACCGAATTATGCAAGCAAGAAAGCAAGATATACAATCAAGGTTCAATAACAATTAAATAACCAACGCTTCCAAGATATCATTGGATCCCTATCCCGTAGGAAGATTAGTCCCTGTCCCATAGGAGGATCAGTCCCTGTCCCGTAGGATGATCTGTCCCTATCCCGTAGGAGGATCAATCCCTATCCCGTAGGAAGATCAATGGGTCATAGCAAGAGAAAGAATCAATACTTTGAGGGTCGAGATATACCGGTAAGTCCGGAGGTCCCGTCACTTCCTCCATTAACAATGGTTGTAACGCGCATATACAAGTTGAATGCACTTGTAATTATCAATGACATAATGCATATTCATATAAGCTCCTTTAGTACTAGCACGTAATGACAAGAATAGCAAACTTCTACTCTTCAAGGGTTGTACCAAGCGAGAGATGTGCATGATCCAAACCTAATCAAGCATACTTAAATGATTATATGATTCAAACATATTCATGCGTATAGTCGTAAGTGCACCGTTTAGACAATCGTGAAACCAATACCCGTCATGCCTGAACATAATAATAACATTTAGAAGGACACAACTTAGTCATATACCAAAGGAGGGTGTAAAGATACCTTAAAACAACTCAAAATGACAATAAAATGCAAGTACGAACGAAACTATGAAGCAAACTCAACTCATTTGCAATAGCCTAATTTAAGAGGTAAATTTACCTACTTTTATAAACTCCAATTAATCTGATTTCAGTCTATAATCGAAACTTATCGAAACTAAATAGTTCTAGAATCAAACGGAATACAATTCGAAGTTGAAACAAATGAGATATCGCCTTTGAAAAATAAGTACACACAGTTCTCAAACATCCTGTCCTCGTAGCCTTCATCCGGTCGATCGGATGAAGCAGGTAACTCCCGGATGGGAGTTTTCTGCCGAGCGTTGTTTCCTCTATCGGGGTGACCAGATACGGGCTGTAACGCCCGGATAGCTGGACGGGAAAAACCCAATTTCTTCAATAATCATCCAAACAACCTCTCATCATCCTACCAACACTCAAACAAGTTCAAAATGGCTATTAGACATCATACAATAGCTCAAACTCAACCAAAACCACCCCACATCAACAATCAACAATCACCCAACATCAAATTCAAAATCCTAAATCTACAACACAAAATACTCAATCTTTTCATCATCCAAGCTTTTGTATGCAAGTTATAACAAGTCTAGCAACACATAATCATTAACTAACTCGAATGAATTCTTTAAAATCATTTATGAAAAATCCCTCACCTTAGATTTGAGCGAAAATGCAAGAAATAGCTTGAAGATGACTTGTGCTTGCTTGAAAATGCTTCCCTCTTCTTCTTCTTCTTTCTCTTTTTCTCTCTTCTTTCTTCTCTCTCCTTCTTCTGATCGTGTGTTGTGTGTGTTTTTCTGATGTGTGTATGTGTAGTGTTTTTGTGTGTGTTGAGTGGTGTTTTGTGTGTTTTAGATGGTAGGATATTTGTTATTTTTGTTTATGGACAAGAGTGCCCCTTAACTAAATGCAATTCTACTAACATGCCATTCTAGTTACATCTTGACTAGTTAGTTACTTGTCTTGACTTATTAGTAGTTAATTAATTCCCACGACACTTAAAACACTTAAATGCACGTAAGATAATATTTTTGCATTTAAAGCGATGCAAGTGCACGTAAGTCGAGGTAAACATTCATAACCTATTTAGCAGTATCTAAAACAAGTCAAATGCATATAAAATGATTTAATTATTATCTACGTTACCTAAATTACTCAAAGACACGTAATTGAATCTAAATGCACGTTAAATGAGGTATGTGCACGTAAAACGAGATGAATGCACGTTAAATGATGAAAATGCACATTCATTGATATTAATGTATATTAAATGATATAAAGTTATATGAAATGCAGATGGGCTCTTGAACGGCTCGGTATGGGGTCTCACACGAGTCCATTTGGGCCAAATAGAGCTTGTCTTAACAATAAGTGCCCAAAGCTGATTAACAAGATTGGTGTTCTTCGAGTCCCCGAGACGCCTAATGCTAAGGCCACCCTCCTCGGTGGGTCTATAAATCAACTCCTAGCTAACTCTTGCACCTCTGCCATTTTCATTTTTCCCTTTCTAGAGAAACCCAACCATCTTGCTTTCAAGTTCTTTGATAACTCTTTTTGGAAAAGCAAAAATAGATGGCCAGTAAGAATGGATCCTCACCAAGATAAATTTGACAAGGGTTAACCTGCCTGCAAAAGAAAGGAATCTGGCCATCCAATGATCAATCCTACTGCACATTTTATCTATCAACAGGCTGAAAAAGCTGCAACTCAGTTTACTAGATGACAGAGGTACACCAAGGTACTGAAATGGAAGAGTACTTTATCTAAATCCAAGAATCTGCTTAAGAGCCTCCTTTCTATTCTCATTGCAACCCCCGAAATAGATCATGATTTTATTAGCATTACCATCAAGACCAGATGGTTTGCTAAAGATGTTCAACACTTTTTCAATAGTCTTGAGAGAACTCTCATCAGCTCTACAAAAAATCATAACATCATTTGCAAAACAAAGGCGAGTCACTTTACCTTTTGCACATTTTGGATGAAAGGAGAACTTATTACTCCAAACTGCTTTGTTGGGCAGGCAAGAGAAAACTTCCATAACAAGAACAAATAGGTAAGGAGAGAGTGGGTCTCCTTGTCTCAAACCCTTAGCTCCACTGAAATAGCCCTCGAGTGCACCATTAATTGCAATAGAGAACCTGGGAAATGAAATACACTCATTGACCCAATTGATGAAAAGAGGCGAAAAATTTAACGCCTTGAGAACCTTGATCACCAACCATTAATTGACCGAATCATACGTTTTACGAATATCCACCTTAATCGCACATCTCGGAGATACTCGCTTCCTCTTATACTTTTGAATCAGCTCCTGGCCCAAAAGTATGTTAGAAACTATCAATCTTCCTGGGACAAAAGCTGACTGGCACTCTGAGATCACTTTATCAAGAACCCCTTTCATTCTGTTGGCGAGAATTTTTGAAATGCATTTATACACAACATTACAACATGAGATTGGCCTATAGTCCCCCCACTTTAGTAGAATTTTTCACTTTCGGCACCAGCGTAATGATGGTCGAGTTGCATTCCCTGAGAAATGAACCCTCCCTGAAAAAAGATTTAATTACCCTTACAATGTCCCCTCCAACAATCGCCCAGGCCTTTTTATAGAAACAAGCAGTATACCCATCTGGACCAGGACTTTTTTCATCGTTCATTGCAAAAATAGTGTCCTTAATCTCCTGTTCATTCACTTGAGCATCAAGGCCTTCGACATCCGCACTCGGCAGAGACTTACCCAGAATGAGACAAATATCTGCAACAGAAAAATCATGATACTCATGTTTAGTCCCGAGAATCTCTGTGTAAGCATCAATAAAACCCTTCCTAATGGCATCTGGTTCATCCACCATAGAACCACATGTTAACTCCAAATTTGTGAGCTTGTTTCTATTGAATCTCCCTTTGGCACACTTACGAAAATAGCTCGAGTTTGAATCCCCTTTTTTCATCCATCACATCCGAGATTTTTGTCTAATTATAGCCTCATCATCACTACAAACCTTCTCCATTTGGACGATTACTTTTAAGGAGGGGAAGATGTTTGCATTTCCCATCTCTTTGTCTTTTGAACTCACCAGTTTACATGTGGAAAGTGAAACCTACATTTTGTTAGGAATTATATAGTGTATAGAATGTAGTTTAACATTGTATTAGGTTTCAAATGGTATTGATTTAAATATAGTGTAGAAGTGCATACATGAAAATTTAATATTCATTTTATACGATAATTTGGTAAAAATAAACATAAATTTGAAGCAAACTCCATTTGGAATTAAGTCAGAGAAAATAATTCAAGAACAAATAATTTGAAATAGCTATTTTGTGACAGTTGTAAAATGTTAATGAGTCATAAAATCAAACAATTTTCATTTCAAATAATAAAAATAAAAAGATTGAGTTAAAATACGGTTGTAAAATGCAACACCTTGACATGGTTTGTTTTGACAATGATCTGTCTATATCAAAATCTTTATTTATTTTCCAATGCTTGGAGATTAATATCTGGTCTTATGCAAAATTAGTCCAAAAGATGAAAGCATTAGGTGCGTACGACACCATGAGAGTTTGCGGCATCATCCAAAATGGAATAGATTTGAGATTTATTGGAGTGTCTAAAAGATCAAAATGTTAATTTACTTAATTTTCCATAAAACAGGGTTTTGATGTTTTATTAAATACTAATTTTATAGTATAATTATAGACTAAAATATATTAATGCACCAAAAAACCTCTCAAATTATGACTCAAAGGGCTCTATTACCAAATATGAGCAAAACGTAGCACTAAATCTTTTCACTTCAAAAGAATAGCAAAGAAAAAAATTAGAAAAAAATGTTTGGGTTGGCCGTCAAATTATTAAAGTATTATTTTTATCTAAATTTCAACCATTAAATATAGAAAAATTATTATAAAAATCTCTAAATCTACAATTATATTGTGAAAGAAAAATATTTTCAAAAGGGTAGTTTATACAAGGAAGATGTGGATGGTAAAACTCTTTTTTTTTTTTTTGTAATACAATAGAAATCGAAATTATAATTCAAATTCAAATTATTTGGTTATAAATCATTACTCGAATATTTTACCAATTTTTTTGGGACTGAAAACTCAGTATTTACCTATAGCATTTTCAATGGATCTTCATATATAAAACTTTTTTAATTTAAGTGTTTTAAAAGACACCAACCTCTAAAAATAATACTATTCATAAATTTGTCATTCCAAAATCTATGGAACCCATTCCACCAACAGACCCCAAAACCCAACTCCAAACACAAATCAAAAAACACAAACCACTATTTTACTTATCCACTCTCCACGCACCAACCGCATCTCCACCTTAGACCCAAAACCACACTCAAAAGATAAATAGATAAATTAAAAAAAACACACACACACATACATACTTCTCACAACCTTCCAGAGCCTTCGTTAAGCCAACACACACAGTCCCTCTCAAGTTAACGGAAGCAGCTCCCAAATGGCCGCTTGCACAGCCACATCAACGGCTCTCATCTCTTCATCCTCCAATCCCAAGGCCTACATTTCATCGGGCTTTGTTTCCCACACTTTGTCGATTCCTTCTTCTTTCTCGGGCCTTCGCAAGCACTCACTCTCTCATGTCCCTCGCTCCCTCTCCTCACGCTCTTCTCACTCAAAACGACGCAGTTTCGTCATTCGCGCTGTAAGTTACTGGAAATGACGATACCCAAACATTTTAATTAATTTATGATAGCTAATCTTTTAGATGAGGTGGTGAAATTGTTTCAAGAATGTATAGATATTTTACTAATGGAAATAGCTTTTGAGTTCCACCCTTGTGCATATTAATAAAATTTATTCACTTCTCGAAAAAAAAATATATATCTAACTTCGGCTCTTGCTGCCATTCATTTGAAAAAAAAAAGAGAAAATGTACGTGCTGATGTGATTTTTTATGGGTTTTGCATCTGAAAATATTTTAAAATTTTCTCTCTTTTCGTACATTAATTGTTTATAGTTTTCTTATCTCTGTGATATTTGTTAATTTGATTTATTTTTCAATTGTTAAATTTTATGGATTTATCTGCAGTCTGCAGAGGGCGAGCTGCCACTTGTCGGCAATAAAGCACCAGACTTTGAAGCGGAGGCGGTTTTCGATCAGGAATTCATCAAGGTGACTATGTTTTAGAATTGCATTATCTATACATGGAGTTCTTTAGTGTTTATATGGTATTAAGCGTTTTGGGTTTTTTACGCTCAATTTGTTGACAGGTTAATAGTTGTAACTTGGTCATTATGATAATGCACTTCACATTTGGTGGTTTTCTGTAGGAGCGTTAATTATTTACTTTTGCATTACTAGCTGCCTATTCTATAAAGTTCGTACTTGACCTCTGTGAATAGATAAGACCAATTAATTCTATGTTAGTTACAATTTCAATTTTGATTGAATAATGATTTCCGTTTGGATTTTCTCTCGGTTACACGTGCGGATAAATGAAGGTATTAGGAATTTGAGGCAATTTACTTATAAGACCTTTTGTGTACAATTAAGCAACAGCTACTATTTATACCGTGTGGGATCTGAGAAAGGTATTGTATTTATTAGCGTTTCATTTTAAGTTAGGATCTGCAGATACATTCATGTGCGTTTATTGGAAATTATAAAGAGAAGTACATTTGCAACTTACAATAATATTCTTGCAGGTTAAACTCTCTGAGTACATTGGGAAAAAGTATGTGATCCTCTTTTTCTACCCACTCGACTTCACATTTGTTTGCCCCACTGGTGAGTCTAAAACTGGAGGCGTATAAAAGCAATAGGTGTCTGTTTGAGTTACTAACTGGACATTTTTGTGTCCTCTGCTTGGCTGCTTCTGCAGAGATTATTGCCTTCAGCGACCGTTATGAAGAATTTGAGAAATTGAACACAGAAGTATTGGGTGTTTCAATAGACAGTGTGGTGAGCATCCCGCATATTCTCTTAAAGATTGTTATGTCTGCAAACCTTCTTCGTATCTGATGGTTTGATATTTTAAAAATAATTAAATGTAATAATCTTGTATAACACTATTACAAGAAAACGTTCGTACCTTAGCTGAAGATGCATGGTAATCGTATATATTTTTTCCAGTGTACAATTATTTATCTACATTTTTGGACCTTCTTCACTCGCGTACCTACTAAAGATGATTGCTTGATTCTCACGGCTCCCAGTGGCATGTTATAACTTACGGACTTCTTGTTCCTCTTGAGTTGCAAGGGCAGTTTATCTTCTTTCACTTTCTTTTTCTTAGTTTCTCTTCCCCGAAAATTTTGTAAAGAATGAGCTTCGAGATCACCCATACCTAAATCAAAGAACCAGATGATAACCCAATTACTATGGATATTTTGTTTCCTGAGGACTTTCGTCATGGCAGTGCCTGCTGATTCCCAGTCACAACTATTGCCATCAGTGCTGATGTTTGCTTTAATTATTCTTTTTGTCACCGCCAAGTGCATGTTGTCTAAATTCTTATTCTTCTTTCTTTCTATCTGTTCCTCCATCCGTCTTTCCTTTCTTTGGTTGTGCATATAGGTCGAGTGCTTGCATGTGTTCTGATCTGTATCTTTCATTACCAAAAGTTGATATTTATGGGTCGTGAACAGTGAAATCTTTTATCATGTGCTATCATAAAAATTTTGCCTATTATATGGATTCAGGACCATGTGAATTTCTCTTCTCGAATTGTTTGCTCTTTCTTTTTTCATAAGAAGTTATGTCTACATTTTAATTGGGTTTCTATTATTTCACTGTAGTTCTCCCACCTTGCATGGGTCCAAACAGATAGAAAGTCCGGGGGTTTGGGCGACCTGAAATATCCATTGATATCTGATGTAACGAAATCAATCTCAAAATCTTATGGTGTGCTGATACCAGATCAGGTATATCTTATCACTCTTTGCCAGTCCCTGTATTTTGGAGCTTACATACCATTCTCGTTCGCCAATTATCATTTTCTGTCTTGAGCATAAACTGTAATCTCCTCGGGTATGTAAACAACATAAAAGGTCATAAATTAATTTCATGATAAGCGTATATTTTTGGTTCCTTTTATTGTCATGCATGCATTTGCTGGATATGACGATTTCCTCTTTAGTATCTTAGGTATTATATTCACCGAAGTTGTGTTGAGAAGTATTTGTGTATCATAACATGCTTGTGCTTCGGATAGCAAACTACAATTAGATATCTAGGAGGCATTCACTTTCGGCAGACAGACTATATTAGCTTAAGACATGTTGAACATGCTTTTTTGAAATTTTGGCTTGTGTAAGTGAAAGAGGGATGAAATGAAGATGAGATCGATCTCTTACTACAATATAATCAGGCATCTTTTCTGTGTCCATCTATAATATAACTTTAAACAAGTTATTCAATCCACTGGAACTCCTCGTGGTTCTTTTGTCCTATGCTTTTTTTTTTCCTCCAATTTTGCTGTTTATTGTTGTTGTTGGTCTGTGGCCGTTTGGGGGGTCGGGGGAGGGTTGGATGGGGTGTGCGAAGAGGCTTGTGAGCAGCATATGTAGACATTGGAATTTGTTGTTTTCCTTTTTATCTATGCTTTTTTTACTTAATATAAGAAATATCCGTCTACTCCCCCGTTGCCACAGTGGAGGGCCTCAGGGTGGAAATAGCTTATTCCAGAAGAGTTCAAAAGATTTATGCGACCGTGTTATTCAGCAGTCAAATGATTATACATATATGTCAGTTATGTGTATGGTGCCTGGAATGATTATTTTCCAATGACCCTTTTTCAGGGAATTGCATTGAGAGGCCTCTTCATTATTGACAAGGAAGGCGTTATTCAACACTCCACCATTAACAATCTTGCAATTGGCAGAAGTGTGGACGAAACATTGAGAACACTCCAGGTACAATAGCTTACCATTCTATACCTGAAAAGACTTGGTTTATATTCCCAGTTTGTTTGTCGGTTGAATTGTGGTTTACCAACTTCAAGAGAGTTGATAGGTGTCTGATCATTGTTTTATCGTACGTTGCTTCCACAGGCCCTGCAATACGTTCAGGAGAATCCAGATGAAGTATGCCCAGCTGGATGGAAGCCCGGCGACAAGTCCATGAAGCCAGATCCTAAGCTCAGCAAGGAATACTTTGCAGCAGTATGAGTCAGATGATGAGGCTGTAAACCCCAAATGAATCCTCTGTCATCTAGAAATGCTGTAGAGAGATTTTTGATGCCGTGTATTTTTAAATGCTATTTTACGAGTCTTGAACGTTTTCTGATAATAAGTGCTCTAACAACTGTGCATTCTTACTTAGTTTTCGAAGTCTCTTCTTATAAAATTTCTTCTCTTGGCTTCCATATTTTGTTTTCCTTCATATCGTGGCTTTCCCTATTATTCAGGTCAATTTGATGGGAGACATAAACTTCGAACTTGGATTTTATACTATAAGTCACTATTCGAACATTCTATATAATTATAAGTCACTATTCGAACATTCTATATAATTCTTGATTATGTTGCCAATCATCATTGAACCTCAACTTTGGTAGAATCCATATAATTTGGCGAGCTTGAGAGAAAATGAGAATTGGGATTTTGGGCGTGAGTGGAGCCTTTTGGGCCGTATCACCTTCGAGTTTTTCTCCATTTTGATGGGCCTTCAGTGGGCTGTAGCCCTTTTGTTTTGTGCGTTCTTGACGCCTATTGCATTTCTTTTCGTTGTATTGACAGTGGATTTCCACTCCACCCCAAGAACGTAAATTCACTTTAATCGAAGCACCATTTTGTTGACAAAAAAAAAAAAGAAAAAGAAAAGAAAAAAAATCACGATTTTGTTTTGCCCTTTTCTACTTTAGTTTTGCTTTACTTTGTAGATGACTACTATATTTTTTACCACTTGAACTTTGTAAGTTATTCTATATGTTTACGGAGCTTGCAAGAAACAAGTTTACATGTTGGAGACGTACATGAAATTCGAATTTATTGTCTTTTCATTACAAATATTGATCGATTTTTTATCGATGTGAAGCATGTATTAGAATAACCTTAGATTTAATATGATCTTACTTACCATGAGTTTTTTGTCATTAAAAAAAATATTAATGTAATTAAATTTGATTCACACAGAGCAATGAAGATTTGATACCAACGGTACAATAAGCAAAATTGTATAAAAACAACAGGAAATAAGTGAAAAAAAAACCTGTTTTCCCAATGAGGCACAAACAACACCAGGAGGGGATGTATAAATTTTCTCCAAGTGCAAAAGTATTTATGTGAGTAATTTTAGTTTGAAACTAGTCTTGTGCCCGTGCGATGCACGGGTGTAATGTGAATACATTAAAAATATTAAAAAGAAATCAATTCTCTCAACTATATAATCATACTATCAAAAAGACTATAATATGTACCTACACTGAATACAATACTGTTAAATAAATTAATTTATTAAAATAAACACATTTTTTTTTTGAAAATGTGATAGTAAGCACCATTTTACAAAGATCAAGTATTTTAAAAGCTACATATATCTTCTTCAATTAAATTGTTGTCTCCCCAAAATTCACATCAAACTGTCCTAATTTGACTTTATTATTACTCCTTACACAAGTGATACACTTATAAAATCGTTCTCTACCATCATAAGTTTAAAGATCCACAGTTATGCATTACACAAAAACTTATTATTTGGATATTTGACCATGAATAACATGAATATATACTTCTATCACTTATGGCTCTGCAATGAGTTAAAATTAACACAACTTTCCTGTTATTGATTTTGCATCGCGAACTTGTCTCGATAATTTAAAATACACTAACAATATTTGAAGTAGATAAAATATATTTAAACAAGTATATGCAAAAAATTAAAATTCAATCTAAAATTATATTATGAATAACTAAGCTATTAATTCAGTTTCTGGAGTTCCCATATATAACAATTTAAAACAGAACTCCAAATGCAAAGAAACAAAGAACATGGTGAAGAAAATTTTGGAAGATGTATAATCTTCATTTTGGCATACTTTAGAGCAACGAAGTAAAGTACCTCCCATGTCTTTTATGAATAATTAATTTTGAATTACTCTGCTTGAACACAGATATGCACTAATGAATAATGATGTTAAATTATGAATCATATATGGTAGTTTGAATGATGTATAAAACTGAATAATACATTGATAACAACCTTCAATACTGATTGAATGTTAGCCGTATATCTTGAATAAGAATATCTACATCATAATAAATAAAAATAAAAATAATTGTAAGTACATAAGAATATAACATTATTGTAGATAACTGATAAGATACATAAGTTGATAATATTTTTAATTGCAAAAATTTGAGAAAAAATACATGAAAATGACACTGTCACCACATGAAATATTCCATCTTCCAACACTTGCATCTAATGTAGGGAAATATTGATTTTGTTCTTGGCGATAATGAATATATTGAGCAAAACAAAAGGCAAGACTAAACAACAATATAAAAGTGAAGTCAACAGATATAACGACAAGAATGACAATTTTTGTCAATACCAATTCTCTCATACAGTTGAAATGTTTTGATCAGACTCAAAGATTGACACCTTTTTTTAATATGCAAGAATGTCGGGAGATCTTCACCTTTTATTATGGTTATCTATCATTTTTGGAAGGATTATTTCTGCATTTCAAGCGTTACAACAAATTACAGAATGACTTGTGCTATTTTTGGACGACATTGCATATCAAAACTATAATCAATCATCGTATTTGAAAAGGATCTCCCAACTCCTGTTGGAGCAAGCATTGCTAAGGTCATAATTTATAACATAAACAACATTTGTTGAATTTAAGAAACAATAATTTCATTATTGGATGTTCGAAATTACCATTATTAATATTCACGATTCATTTTCCATTGAGTCACTTGTTACCAAATTCCTCTTTATGCACATCTTACTAACATGATATGCTAATCTTAATTGGTCACATCTATATTTTTGCAATAAGACCTATTACATGAATAACAATAATAAGGATACTAAATCAAAATGCATTAAAGGAAAGTAAAAGTTTTACTAAACGAACCAACTATAATGCAACGATAATTTTACAATGATATTTATAAATATTTAAAAATCAAATATTGTTTGAAGAGATATTTAAAATTTAAGTTAGTGTCTTTATAATGAATATTTCCTAGTCCATTATTCTTTTATAACATTAAGGGTTTTTAATTTCATTTTTTACTATTAATATCTACCACCTAAATATTTCTATATTTGCTAAGTCTATCACACCTAGTCAAGAAGAAGGCAAAAAGATGTTAAATATATTTACAGAATGTTATAAGAAACAGGATTAATAAAAAGTAACACGTAACAACCTAATCGTATTAGAGAAAAATGTTAAATATATTTTATAGAATATTATAAGAAACATGATTCATAAAAAAAAAGAATATTTTTTTTGCAATAAGTTATAAAAGAAGCATGAAATTAGAGGTTTTTGAATGTGTATCCTCTTAAATGTTACTGCATGAACACAAGTGCATTTCACGAGGATGATGGCACAGAGGAATACAAATTATTCTAGTTATCATCAAACACAAGATTGGTACTTAAGAACCAATTACACAATGCAATGAAAATGATAAGAAATACATAAGGTAAACAATGATATGTCAAAAAAAATTAAATCTACAATGAAAATGATAAGAAATACATACTTGCCTAATTTATTATATAAAATATTTATTTGAAAATAACATTAGTTGTAGTTTTTAATACTTTGACATCTCGTCTTTTTTTTTACTTGTCATTCTGAAAGTGCAACATATAGTAGCTCGTGACTAAAGACAAGTTTTGAAGAAAATAACCTAACATGGAAGAAATTTGACCCTGACTGATATTTATAGTCATGGAAGTTAGAATTTAATGGATAAACTTCAGTTAGATGAGATCATAGTGATCTGGGGTATAAATAACAATGTTTCCTATATTACTCCAACAATCGAATTTAATATATAAAATATTTCAATAATTTATAAAAGACTTAAAAATTAATGCGAAGTACGAAAATTTATATTCTTAGTATATATGATCATGAAACCTACTCTTAATTCTTGTAAATTTAGAAATCATTTAATAATTTTTATCCAACAACTCTCCATACATGTTCTGGTCTGCTCATATTATATATATATATATATATATATCAATAAAGTTGCAAAAGGTCTTACCCAAGTGTGTTTCATTTATTTTATCAATATTCTTTATATCATCTTCTAATCATACCCATTCACATAAAGCTTCCTTGAATGTAAGATACTAAGATAATACACCTCCCTTTTGATTGGAGGCATATGTGATATTTTTCAAATAACAAAACTTTTGTTTCCTTACATATCACATATGCTCATCTTCTTTGTAAACAAATTTTGTTTGGAAACTCTGAATACATCAGTTCTTCGGCTTCCTCATACCCCTTATTTTCCTTCATCCAAGTTTCAACATTAATTTCTTTTAACTTATCACTACAAGAAAAACTGTCAAAGGTGACGATTTGTCTCCTTTTCGTCGCCAAAAAAGCGACGAAACAGAGACGAAATTGTCATCACTTGAATAGTGACCCTTTTGAGATGGTTTGGGGATGACTTAGATATGTCATCTCCGAACTGTCTCCAAAGGCGACTATTAAGAGACGGTTTGAACAGTCATCTTTAAACCGTCACCAACCTAATATGGTTTTTAGACGCTTTATTTACATCGTCACCAAACTGTCTCCTAATTGTAATGATTTAGTGACGATTTTACAATTCATCTCCAAATATCACCAACTAGAGACGGTTTGGTGACGATTATCTATGTCATCCCCAACCCCAGTCCTATTGACTAAAACATATTATTCATAGCGTTTTCATTACCTAAAAACACTATATACTGCATTAAAAATTCATGAAATTAAATCATGAATAAAAGACAACATTAACTTTCAACCCATATATTGATAATTAAGGATTACATCTGAGTGGTAACAAAATACGTCATTTTGTATGTACATAACACCTACCAACGTACATAATCACACATGAAAAATACCAAAAAAATGGTATTCTCACATTAACGATTATTCTGCATCATCTACTTAATGAAAACTAAAATACATACTCCTAATAACCTTAATATGCTAAACTTAGTAGAAATATTAGCCCAAGGCCTTGGGGAAATAAATCTTCAGCATATCATGAAAAACTTTTTGACGAACTTGAGCTTCTGAAATATAGCCTTCTTCCTTTGGTGGAGTATTAAGATCAATATTCGGTTTCACATCTTTCTTCAAGCTCCGTTCAATTTTTTCAAATGTGTTGTCATTTTCTTCTGTAACACAAAGATTTTGTGACTGTTGTTGTTTCTCCTCACTTATTATTGAAAAAAAATGTTGATAGCTATAAGATGAATGCAACTCATTCAACCCAAATGAAAGCTCTTTAAATAAATAGCAACACAGACGAAACCTTGCATTTTTCGTCTCCTTTTCGTCTCTGATCGGAGATGAAAGAGAGACGGAATATAATTGTGGTCTCCAATTCGTCTACAAATGGTGTATTGATTTGTCTAATTAGTCAAACATGGCGTGCACGCTACTACTTGTCAGTTTGAGGGGATGAGAAGCTCAGACTTTTCCGTCTCCTTTTCGTCTCTAATCGGAGACGCTTTAGTGATGGAACACAATTTTTGTCTCCAATTCGCCTCCTAATGGTGTATGGATTTGTCCAATCAATTGAAGATGGCATGCACGTGATCTTTTGTTAGTGTGAGGGCTAAAACTGTTGTGTTTTGTCTCATTTTCGTCTCCATTCGGTGACAAAGTAGTGACGGACTATTTGGTCCGTCTCCAAAATTTTAAAAAATACCCAAATTGGAGACGGACGAGGTGGTCCGTCTCCTTTTTTTTAAAAAAAAAATCTTTTTTTTATAGCCCAAAGGAGACGAATCATTAGGTCCATCTCTCTTTTTTTTTTTAAAAAAAAAAAAAATTAGGGCCAAAGGAGACGGGCGATTTGGTCCGTCTCCTTCATTTGATTTTAAAGCCCAAAGGAGACGGACCATTTGGTCCGTCTCCCAAATTAAAAAAAATACCCAAATGGATTAGGTCCGTCTCCTTTTTTTTTAAAAAAAAAAACTTTTTTTTTAGG
This sequence comes from Ehretia macrophylla, assembly GCA_037974665.1. Taxonomy (NCBI): domain Eukaryota; kingdom Viridiplantae; phylum Streptophyta; class Magnoliopsida; order Boraginales; family Ehretiaceae; genus Ehretia; species Ehretia macrophylla. The sequence goes on from CM075771.1 coordinate 31,710,176, forward strand.
GCCAAAGGAGACGGACCATCCCAAATTTAAAAATATACGCAGACGGTAGGTCCGTCTCCATTTTCTTCTTAAAAAAAAAAAAATTTATAGGGCCAAATGGTCCGTCTCCCCAAATTTTAAAAAATACCCAAATGGAATCTCTCTTTTTTAGGGCCAAATGAGACGGACCAAACAAATTTTAAAAAATACCCAAAAGGGAGACGGACGATTTGGTCCGTCTCCCAAATTTTAAAAAATACCCAAAAAGGAGACGGACGATTTTCGTCCGTCTTCCTTTAAAAAAAAAAAAATCGAAAGGGCCGAAGGAGAGTCCGCCTTTATTATATTTTAAATCCCTAAGGAAACAAACCATTTGGTCCGTCTCCCAAATTTTAAAAAATACCCAAATAGAGACGGACGTATTAGGTCCATCTCTTTTTTTATTTTTTTTTAAATTCTTTTTTTTTGGGCCAAAGGAGACGGACGATTTGGTCCGTCTCCTTTATTTGATTTTAAAGCCCAAAGGAGACGGATCCGTCTCCCAAATTTAAAAAATACCCAAATGGAGACGGACGGATTATATCCGTCTCCTTTTTAAAAAATATATATATATATATATATTTTTAAGGCCAAAGGAGACAGAAATTTTGTCCGTCTCCCATATTTAAATCCGTCTCCCTTATTTAAAAAATATATATATTTTTTTTAAAGTCCAAAGGAGACAGACCATTTGGTCCATTTCCGTTATTGGATTTTAAATCCCAAAGGAGATGGACCAAATGGTCCGTCTCCTAAAATAACAGCACAACACTTTAAGTGTTGTGCTGTTATTAATATTTTACTTGAATGGAAAACGGACCATTTGGTCCGTCTCCCATTCACGATTTAAGTGCTGAAGGCAGAGCCTTCAACACTTAAATCTCTGTTTTTTTTTTTTTTTTTTTACATCCACCCACCCTACCCCCTTTCCCCCACCCTACCACAGCCCATAATACTCTCCCCCCTCCCCTCAACACCACATCCTATCTCTAAAATTTTCTTCTTCACCCCCAGCCCTTTCATTTTTCCAACCACATTAAGGTCATATATATGTATATGAAATGTTATGTATATGTAGATGTAGATGTAGATGTATATGTATATTTAGATGTAGATGTATATGTATTTGTAGATGTAGTTATAGATATATATGTATATGCATATGTGTATGTGTATATATATGAGTTTATATATGTATATATATATTTGTATATACTCCCAAATGTTGATGGTAGACATGTTTTTTTTTTATTATATTTTTATTCATTTTTTTTCAATTTATATTTTTGCTTTTATTTTTTGTTTTAAAAAAAAATATTTTTTTGGTTTTTTTTGTTCAGTTTTATGTTTTATTTTATTTATGTTTCCTTTTTTTTTAATGTTATTAATTTAATTTTATTTATATATTTTGTATTTTTTTTAATTACGCTAAAAATTATCATTTTTTTTCAGTTTATATTTTTGCCTTTATTTTTCATTTTTAAAAAAAATATTTTTTTTGTTTTTTATTTTTTTTTTTTCTGTTTTAGTTTATTTATTTTTCCTATTTGTTTTTTTGAATGTTATCAATTTTTCAATATTTATATAGTTTGTAATTTTTTTTATTATGTTAAAGTTTATTATTTTTTTTCCTGTTTTTATTTATTTAGTTATTTTTTGTTTTTTTTTGCTATAATTGCAAGGTTCTTTATTGATTTGGATTAGTTTATATATTTTTTCTGTTTTTTATTTTTTATTTTTTTTCCTTTTTTGTAAGTTTATTAATTTTTTTTTTATAATTATTAATTTTGGGTTTTTGCTATTGGACACACTGTAATACGTCTCAGGTTAGTATTCTAATGTGTTTAATATCATTATCACGCTACTTATTCTATATAAATGATGTTCATCCTATGTTTGAAAATGTGTTTTCATTTATGGCACTTCCTTTTTATAAATGTTTAGTTTATAAAATAAGGTTTAAGATTAATAATTGAAAAAATTGAGTTAGTTGATATGTTGATATTTATAATAGAAATTACTATTATTGTTGTGTATATCACATAGGAAGTTCTTGGTCAAGATAAATTCGCTTGGCATTGTACAAGTCCCAAGTCCAAGCTCATTTTGTAATATGGTTTATTATTAATTATATTGTCCATTGGCATCATTTTATTGCAACCTAATAATACCCTAATATTGTTTCACTTTCAATTCTCCAAAATCTTATCCAAAACTTAGGTTCACTACAGTAAAATATAATATAGAGTCATCTTGTGCATGGATGGACCACAGACTAACACCCGACAAACAACTTAAAGATGAATTTATCGACGGTGTAAATGGATTTGTTGCGTTCGCATGTAGTCAAAGGTATTACATGGATGGTCAAAAAATAAGATGCCCATGTGCGAAATGCAAAAATCGCAGATTTCACCTACCTGATGATGTTAAGATCCATCTTTGTAAGAAGGGATTTATGCCATATTATTATGAATGGATTGCACACGGGGAACATGTGTCCAATTATCATGGTATGTCTCAACATAATGTTGTAGATGAGAATTGTCCAGGTGTGACAGAACAAAATAATTATATGAGAATGGTAATTGATGCTGCTGGACCGGATTTCTTCTTGGATAATAACGAAACATGTGAAACGCCTAATTCTGATGCACAAAAGTTTTTTGATCTGGCTAAGGCTGCTAATGAGCCATTGTGGGATGGATGTGAATATCGCACTGTGTTATCTACTGTGTGTCGTTATATGAATATCAAATCTGAAGAGAATATAAGTGAAAAATGTTTTAACAGACTCATTGCTGAAATCAGGGATACGTTGCCAGATACTAATAAGATGCCAGAAAATTTGCACCAATTTAAGAAGGTAATAAAACCTTTAGGGTTGGGATATGAGAAGATAGATGTTTGTATAAATGGATGTACGTTATTCTATAAGGATAGAAATCGCTTGGAGAATTGTCCTCGTTGTGGTCACGGCCAATTCAAGCCATCAACACGTGGTAATAATGGGGTAAACTTATAGCCTACCAACATTTGAGGTTTTTTCCATTGACCCCTAGGTTGCAAAGATTATACTTGTCAAAGGCTACAGTGGAACATATGCAGTGGCACAAAAACATTTACTTGAAGATGGTAAACTATGTCATCCATCTGACGGTGAGGCATGGAAACACTTTGATAGTTTTTATCCTGATTTTGCGTCTGAACCAAGAAATGTTCGGCTTGGTTTGTGCTCGGATGGTTTTAACCCCTCACAGTTCAAATGTTATACCTTATTCTTGCTAGCCTGTGATAATCACACCTTACAACCTCCCACCGTGGATGTGTATGAAAGACCCTGTCATGTTCTTGACATTTCTTATACCTAGTCCGAAAAGTCCTGGAAAGTACATTGATGTGTATTTAGAGCCTCTAATTGATGAATTGAAGAAGTTATGGTTAGAAGGGATACCTTCCTATGATGTGGCAACGTAAAAGAATTTTCAGTTGCGGGCAGCTTTAATGTGGACAATTAATGACTTTCCAGCATATGGTATGTTGTTTGGGTGGAGTACCCACGGTAAGCTATCATGTCCGTATTGTATGGAAAAGACAAAAGATTTCCAATTTCCAGCGGATAGGAAGACTTGTTTCTTTGATTGTCATCGTCAATTTTTACCACGACATAGTCCTCTACGGCGTGATAAGAAGAATTTTATTAAGGGAAGAGTTGAAATGGATATATCTCTGCCAAGACTAGATGGTGAGGAATTGTGGGATAGTGTGAAATGTTACCCTAAAATCAATGAAATAGAAGAAGATAAGCTCCCTGGTTTTGGGGTTAGGCACAATTGGACCAAAAGAAGTATTTTCTGGGATTTTTTTTACTGGAAAACACATCTTGTGAGACACAATTTGGACGTCATGCATATTGAGAAGAATGTTTTCAATAACATTTTCAACACCGTGATGGATGTCAAGGGGAAGACAAAGGACAACCTTAAAGCGAGAATTGATATAGATGAATTTTGCGATCGTCCAGAATTATGTGGTGCGAACCAATTGAATATGGGTGTTTACACACTCCCTGTGGCAAGCAGAAAAAAACTTCTTGAATGGGTTAAAGACCTACGAGTCCCTGATGGGTATTCTTTCAATTTGTCAAGGTGTGTGGATATGAAACAATTGAAGATGTCACATATGAAGAGTCACGATTGTCATGTGTTTATGGAGAGATTGCTTCTTATTGCATTACGTGAGCTAATGCCGAAAAACATTTGGGTTGCCTTTACGCAACTAAGCTTAGTCTTCACCAACATATATTGCACAACTCTTCAAAGACATGAGTAGGAAAGGATGCAAGAAAATGTAGTTGTGATTATTTACAACTTGGAAAAGATCTTACCCCATGCCTTCTTCGATTCAATGGAGCATTTGCCAATCCATTTGGTGTATGAGGTAATATGTTGTGGTCCTGTACAATATCGATGGATGTATCCATTCGAGAGGTTCTTGCAGCGATTGAAAAGGAAAGTTAAAAAGAAGGCACGTGTTGAGGGATCTATATGTGAAGCATATCACATCCTTGAAACGTCCACTTTTGGTTCATATTATTTCGAACCCCACATGGTAACTAAAACGTGAAGGGTTGGTAGGAATGACCAATATAATGAGGTGAACTACCCTGAAGGATGTTTGTCTATATTTACTTACCCGGGTTGTCCAATTGGAAAGTAAACAGTACGAACATTAGAGGATGCAGAACTGCATGCAGCACACTTATATGTATTGATGAATTGCCCAGAGGTTGACCCATATATCAGGTAAGGTTGTGGTAATTTGGTATGTCTATTATAATTTGTTAATAGTCATACGGAAAACCCAATACAAATAAATTTATCTTGATTGCAGATTGTTTGAGGAAAATCTTGTACGAAACTTTTCCCCATTGACACCCGCACAGATTCAAAATCAAATTGAGAGTTGGTTCCCGAAATGGTTATATGACCATGTAAGTACCTATGCAACTAATGAATCTTATCCTATTAACTTGGATTATACCATTAACGACTTGTGATTTTTCCAGCTAATCGGCACTAATAGCATAGACGACCATGTGAAATGCCTTTCTATGTGGCCAAGTTGTAGGGTACGCACATCGTCAAGATACTTAGTAAACGGACACAGATTTCACACCTTCAAATTTGGGAAATTCAAGTCCACAATGAATAGCGGGGTATTCGTGAAAGGGGTTGCTGCTGGTAGTAAAGAGGATATTGGGTACTATGGAATGCTTAATGACATTATTGAACTGGAATATCATAATCTAACGGTGCACCACACTAGAGTAGTTCTTTTCAAATGTGACTGGTATGATTCTACAAAGGATAGAGGTGTAAAGTACCATAGGAAGTCCTAACTGGTTGATGTCAACATGAAAAGGAAATATCAGAAATATGAACCGTTTGTCTTGGCAGAGCAAGCATCTCAAGTATACTATTGTAAGTATCCAGGGGTCAGAAGGGATCAAGTGGATTGGCACTGTGTGGTTAAAATACGAGGTAGGAATTTCTCAGACGTGTCAAGAATGGTAAGAGAAATGAATGATCAATCAGCTTTCTAGACAGATGAATTGAATGTACCTGAAGTACAACCTACTGATACTGTTTTACCTTCACTTTGTCATGAGTCGGGAGACAATGAACAAAAATAAGACGAGTTAGAAGTCGACAATGACGAACAAGAAGAAGAAGAAGTAGAAGAAGAAATACAAGAAAATGATGATGATGATGATGATGAGGATGATGATAATGATGATGATGGTTATATAAATGATGATGGTGATAATGATGATGATGGTGACGATGGTAATGACGATGACGATGATGACGATAATGATGCTGACACCGACACTGACGATAATGCTGCATATGATGTTTAGTTATTTTGTTGCATTAGATATATATGTGTTATGTACTAGACAAATAATTTTTTCCAAATTACATGTATCTTTATTAGTCTATATGTTAAATTGAATATGTCTTTTGCCAAACACAGTCATGTCAAGTGGAAAACAGCGGAACACGCTTAAAAAAATTATTACTCCTGGGGCGTTACGGGGTGGTGGGAATTCAGGAGGACAAAGCATGTCGGCTGGTCGTAGCCAGTTAGGAGGGCAACAATCGGCTGGAGGGGGATCAACTGCAGGAGTCGCACCGATTGGTCGTCGAGCAACTGTAGTACATCAATCAGTTGGTTGTGGATCCACGGGAACAAACACGTCTACTGGTCGTGGATCATTCTCAAATTTCATGGGATCGAGCCAGGGGATGCCTCAATCGCCAATGCCAGCAGAAGATGGATCCCCTGCGGCCGCCTCCACAGATATGGATTTTGAAAATGTATTATAGGAAGTTCTAGTCGAGGAGACCACTAGTAATCCTAGGGCCTACCCTAGGGCATCTGCTGAGCAACCAGAGTTATCGCGCGCACCTGAGAAGGTGGATGAGCGACTTGAGGATTGGCAGAGATATGGATTTGACTGTTCAGATGCCTATATTGCATGGCAGATTGATCGGCACACGCATCTGCAGGTTGATGGTGCCGCGTAAGTATCGACTTAATACCATTTTATATGTTCATTTTGCTTTATTCACAAATCCATAACTTAGACATATATTTGTTTTAACATTGTAGATGGATTCCTTATGGAGCCTCCAAAGAGGTGACAAATGCTGTAACTGCCGTGTCACGCCCCGACCCCGACCCATTGCTAGGCTAAGGCCGAAACATGACGTTCGTAACTCTTATTCCTGAGATTAACGACTTAATAGCTTTGAAACCTGTAGTTATTAATTTAGTAACTTGTACATCCATTATAAATACCATAAAAAGATTGAAACGACTTTCCAAATTCTCCCAAAAACATCGGCCTTAAGGATTACATCACCATGTTGCATAATAACCAAACCAAGAACCACATGTTCATCATCCTAGTTATAGGTCTCAAAAGAATAAAAATTAACCTAGCTAGGTATCAAGTTAAGTAAAAGAAAATACAACAGATCAAATAATTCAATTTATAAATCATGTTCTTCATAACAAGAAGTAAGTCTCCTCAGGCAAGCACGTAGATCACATAGGGCAGGAATCCAACTCATCAACTCCACAAAGCTTGTAATCACAGAGAGGCTTGCTCGGGTTATGTAACGCCCCGATCGATCACAGAACCGGAACTTCTATTAGGCATGCTATTCTCAACCCATTTCCAAACCTCGGGCATGAAATTTATGAAAAAAACAGACGGAGTTTTCCCTATATATAGGTCTATCTAGAAACCTGTCAACAGTCACATACAAGTCCTGAATCACAATCAACCATTCATACAACCTAGCTTTCAAGATTCATAAAGCCAACCAGTCCTCAAGGCCATCTGAGCCTTGGAACAACAAAATCTACTTATAGCACACAAGCATGCAAGACAAAATTAATTTTAACTATAAGTAGTTGGATATGACTACAACCAAGGTTTCTTATCAAGTTAACAAACACCCAAGCATGCAATAAGAAAAGTAAACTAGGATTCATTATTATATGCCATCTAACTTAGTCATCCATCACATAAGATTACAAGATACTACATTCACCAACTATACATAAGACCACAAGGTCTCAAAAGCACAACAACCAACAACTTCAAACAAACTGCACACATAATCAACCTTATCACACAGGAATCAAAGATTCTGATCTACGTATACTTCTTCTTCTTCCTCTACTGCTAACAGCTGGGGATTATCCTCAGCTTCTCCTGAAACATATTTAAATGAGGAGTGAGCAACAATGTTACCCAGCGAGGGAGGTGATGCAACATACCGGGGTGTGCAAAATGATATGTAGATACAAGAAATCATATATATATATATATATATATAACATAAACAACAAGATCAAATAGCAAGTAGTTAACCACATTAAAAAGGATACGGTTCTACTTTGTCTTCAGTCACGAGCCACAAACCATGAACTTTACGCAATTGCCGGCAAACCCTTACTACAACAAGTTGGGATACTCCGGATGTATCCCGATCCTACGACCTATATCTCCCGAGGTAGGTCCGTATGCCCCAATGAGGTGAACCACGCCTCTGGGGTAGGGGAGTACGCCTCAGCTAGAAGGGACTGGGAAACCATGGTAGCCGAGGGAGCACGGCAAACCCGACGCCGCCCGTGTTACTCGACATTACCATGCCCAAAAAGGTTGTGCAACCCCAAGTCAAGTCATGAGAGCCAAGATTATCAAATAACACATAAGAGGAACGACAAAGTAGGCCGCCCTCACAATTAGTCACAATAACACGAAAAGACTCAAGAGAACAAGTAAAAAAATACATATAAACTTTAACAATTACTAAATAATTCAATTTAGAAACAATAAATCAAGTTAAGATGCACAGAAGAGATGAAAACTCCATCACCTTTGAAAAGCCAAACCTCCTCAACCTAGCTCAATGTGCGATCCCTAACTTATTCATACAAGTGCAACATTTAGACATTAAAACTAACATAATACTATGCAAGTAAGCTAGCGTAATCATAATAAGCATCTTACTTAACAAAAGTCACTCCGATTAGAAATGTATAATTAGCAATTAACTAATTATATTCATATTTACTTATTAGCCAAAAATATCCAGTTAACAATCAACAAACCAACATCCTTCAACCTAGTTATTTTTACTGTCTAGCAAGTATACAAGATAAAAATTACATATAGAACTTCAAGTTAAAAGAAACATTTTATTAGCTAATACTGATAGTCCACCACTAGCACTTAGACAAGAAATGTCTTTTCAACTAATAGAAAAGTTATCTATAACTACTTAATAACTAATATGCAACATTAACTAAGTGACCATATTACAAGTTAAAATTCTAACATAACACTAGTAGGATCCACTTACTAATCATATTTACATGTAGTAACCAACTATCAACTTGGAAACAGCTTTATATGTAAGTTTAAGTTTGACGAGAGAGCATATTCTCATTCATTTTATAGTTAAGCATTTTTTCTTATATAGGCACATACTATAGTTTAGCTACAATCACTCATTTTTATTCAAAGGACTAAACATTCCATCTAATTACTCCGTTCAAACAAGGACATAACTAGGAAATGAATTATAAACCATTATAACAAAGTAATAAGTCATATCTTAGCAACTAGGCTTCTAAATTCATCTCCAACAAGCATCAACTTCCAACTCTTTATAAATTATGGACTATCTTAAATATTTAGGCTTCCTCACCTATCAATGGTTAAAAGACAGTTTTATAAGATATCTTGCTAACTCTCTTTAAACTAAATAGTTAACAACTTGTCTATCAAATAATTCATTTGCAACAATAAACCAATTCTAACCTCAACTCCAAACTAACAATCCACTACATCTACTTTTAAATTAGAATACAAGGCTTGTATCAAATCAATGGTTCATTCAAAGCTAACTAGTGAAAACCAACACGACTTAACATTTCATATTACATTTACATAGAATTTATATATATTTTTTTTATATATATTTTTATTCATTTTTTTTCAATTTATATTTTTGCCTTTATTTTTTGTTTTAAAAAAAAAAATTTTTTTGGTTTTTTTTGTTCATTTTTATGTTTTATTTTATTTATGTTTCCTTTTTTTTGAATGTTATTAATTTAATTTTATTTATATATTTTGTATTTTTTTTAATTACGCTAAAAATTATCATTTTTTTTCAGTTTATATTTTTGCCTTTATTTTTCATTTTTTTAAAAAATATTTTTTTGGTTTTTTATTTTTTATTTTTCTGTTTTAGTTTATTTATTTTTCCTATTTGTTTTTTTGAATGTTATCAAATTTTCAATATTTATATAGTTTGTAATTTTTTTTATTATGTTAAAGTTTATTATTATTTTTCCTGTTTTTATTTATTTAGTTATTTTTTGTTTTTTTTTTGCTATAATTGCAAGGTTTTATATTGATTTGGATTAGTTTATATATTTTTTCTGTTTTTTATTTTTTATTTTTTTTCCTTTTTTGTAAGTTTATTAATTTTTTTTTTATAATTATTAATTTTGGGTTTTTGCTATTGGACACACTGTAATACGTCTCAGGTTAGTATTCTAATGTGTTTAATATCATTATCACGCTACTTATTCTATATAAATGATGTTCATCCTATGTTTGAAAATGTGTTTTCATTTATGGCACTTCCTTTTTATAAATGTTTAGTTTATAAAATAAGGTTTAAGATTAATAATTGAAAAAATTGAGTTAGTTGATATGTTGATATTTATAATAGAAATTACTATTATTGTTGTGTATATCACATAGGAAGTTCTTGGTCAAGATAAATTCGCTTGGCATTGTACAAGTCCCAAGTCCAAGCTCATTTTGTAATATGGTTTATTATTAATTATATTGTCCATTGGCATCATTTTATTGCGACCTAATAATACCCTAATATTGTTTCACTTTCAATTCTCCAAAATCTTATCCAAAACTTAGGTTCACTACAGTAAAATATAATATGGAGTCATCTTGTGCATGGATGGACCACAGACTAACACCCGACAAACAACTTAAAGATGAATTTATCGACGGTGTAAATGGATTTGTTGCGTTCGCATGTAGTCAAAGGTATTACATGGATGGTCAAAAAATAAGATGCCCATGTGCGAAATGCAAAAATCGCAGATTTCACCTACCTGATGATGTTAAGATCCATCTTTGTAAGAAGGGATTTATGCCATATTATTATGAATGGATTGCACACGGGGAACATGTGTCCAATTATCATGGTATGTCTCAACATAATGTTGTAGATGAGAATTGTCCAGGTGTGACAGAACAAAATAATTATATGAGAATGGTAATTGATGCTGCTGGACCGGATTTCTTCTTGGATAATAACGAAACATGTGAAACGCCTAATTCTGATGCACAAAAGTTTTTTGATCTGGCTAAGGCTGCTAATGAGCCATTGTGGGATGGATGTGAATATCGCACTGTGTTATCTACTGTGTGTCGTTATATGAATATCAAATCTGAAGAGAATATAAGTGAAAAATGTTTTAACAGACTCATTGCTGAAATCAGGGATACGTTGCCAGATACTAATAAGATGCCAGAAAATTTGCACCAATTTAAGAAGGTAATAAAACCTTTAGGGTTGGGATATGAGAAGATAGATATTTGTATAAATGGATGTACGTTATTCTATAAGGATAGAAATCGCTTGGAGAATTGTCCTCGTTGTGGTCACCGCCAATTCAAGCCATCAACACGTGGTAATAAACGGGGTAAACTTATAGCCTACCAACATTTGAGGTTTTTTCCATTGACCCCTAGGTTGCAAAGATTATACTTGTTAAAGGCTACAGCGGAACATATGCAGTGGCACAAAAACATTTACTTGAAGATGGTAAACTATGTCATCCATCTGACGGTGAGGCATGGAAACACTTTGATAGTTTTTATCCTGATTTTGCGTCTGAACCAAGAAATGTTCGGCTTGGTTTGTGCTCGGATGGTTTTAACCCCTCACAGTTCAAATGTTATACCTTATTCTTGCTAGCCTGTGATAATCACACCTTACAACCTCCCACCGTGGATGTGTATGAAAGACCCTGTCATGTTCTTGACATTTCTTATACCTAGTCCGAAAAGTCCTGGAAAGTACATTGATGTGTATTTAGAGCCTCTAATTGATGAATTGAAGAAGTTATGGTTAGAAGGGATACTTTCCTATGATGTGGCAATGTAAAAGAATTTTCAGTTGCGGGCAGCTTTAATGTGGACAATTAATGACTTTCCAGCATATGGTATGTTGTCTGGGTGGAATACCCAAGGTAAGCTATCATGTCCGTATTGTATGGAAAAGACAAAAGATTTCCAATTTCCAGCGGGTAGGAAGACTTGTTTCTTTGATTGTCATCGTCAATTTTTACCATGACATAGTCCTCTACGGCGTGATAAGAAGAATTTTATTAAGGGAAGAGTTGAAATGGATAAATCTCCGCCAAGACTAGATGGTGAGGAATTGTGGGATAATGTGAAATGTTACCCTAAAATCAATGAAATAGAAAAAGATAAGCTCCCTAGTTTTGGGGTTAGGCACAATTGGACCAAAAGAAGTATTTTCTGGGATTTGTTTTACTGGAAAACACATCTTGTGAGACACAATTTGGACGTCATGCATATTGAGAAGAATGTTTTCGATAACATTTTCAACACCGTGATAGGTGTCAAGGGGAAGACAAAGGAAAACCTTAAAGCGAGAATTGATATGGATGAATTTTGCGACCGTCCAGAATTATGTGGTGCGAACCAACTGAATATGAGTGTTTACACACTCCCTGTAGCAAGCAGAAGAAAACTTCTTGAATGGGTTAAAGACCTACGAGTCCCTGATGGGTATTCTTTCAATTTGTCAAGGTGTGTAGATATGAAACAATTGAAGATGTCACATATGAAGAGTCACAATTGTCATGTGTTTACGGAGAGATTGCTTCTTATTGCATTACGTGAGCTAATGCCGAAAAATGTTTGGGTTGCCTTTGCGCAACTAAGCTTATTCTTCACTAACATATATTTCACAACTCTTCAAAGACACGAGTAGGAAAGGATGCAATAAAATATAGTTGTGATTATTTACAACTTGGAAAAGATCTTACCCCCTGCCTTCTTCGATTCAATGGAGCATTTGCCAATCCATTTGGTGTATGAGGTAATATGTTGTGGTCCTGTACAATATCGATGGATGTATCCATTCGAGAGGTTCTTGCAGCGATTGAAAAGGAAAGTTAAAAATAAGGCACGTGTTGAGGGATCTATATGTGAAGCATATCACATCCTTAAAACGTCCACTTTTTGTTCATATTATTTCGAACCCCACATGGTAACTAAAACATGAAGGGTTGGTAGGAATGACCAATATAATGAGGTGAACTACCCTGAAGGATGTTTGTCTATATTTACTTACCCGGGTTGTCCAATTGGAAAGTAAATAGTACGAACATTAGAGGATGCAGAACTGCATGCAGCACACTTATATGTATTGATGAATTGCCCAGAGGTTGACCCATATATCAGGTAAGGTTGTGGTAATTTGGTATGTCTATTATAATTTGTTAATAGTCATACGGAAAACCCAATACAAATAAATTTATCTTGATTGCAGATTGTTTGAGGAAAATCTTGTATGAAACTTTTCCCCATTGACACCCGCACAGATTCAAAATCAAATTGAGAGTTGGTTCCCGAAATGGTTATATGACCATGTAAGTACCTATGCAACTAATGAATCTTATCCTATTAACTTGGATTATACCATTAACGACTTGTGATTTTTCCAGCTAATCGGCACTAATGGCATAGACGACCATGTGAAATGCCTTTCTATGTGGCCAAGTTGTAGGGTACGCACATGGTCAAGATACTTAGTAAACGGACACAGATTTCACACCTTCAAATTTGGGAAATTCAAGTCCACAATGAATAGCGGGGTATTCGTGAAAGGGGTTGCTGCTGGTAGTAAAGAGGATATTGGGTACTATGGAATGCTTAATGACATTATTGAACTGGAATATCATAATCTAACGGTGCACCACACTAGAGTAGTTCTTTTCAAATGTGACTGGTATGATTCTACAAAGGATAGAGGTGTAACGTACCATAGGAAGTCCCAACTGGTTGATGTCAACATGAAAAGGAAATATCAGAAATATGAACCGTTTGTCTTGGCAGAGCAAGCATCTCAAGTATACTATTGTAAGTATCCAGGGGTCAGAAGGGATCAAGTGGATTGGCATTGTGTGGTTAAAATACGAGGTAAGAATTTCTCAGACGCGTCAAGAATGGTAAGAGAAGTGAATGATCAATCAGCTTTCTAGACAGATGAATTGAATGTACCTGAAGTACAACCTACTGATACTGTTTTACCTTCACTTTGTCATGAGTCGGGAGACAATGAACTAGAATAAGACGAGTTGGAAGTCGACAGCGACGAACAAGAAGAAGAAGAAGTAGAAGAAGAAATACAAGAAAATGATGATGATGATGATGATGAGGATGATGATAATGATGATGATGGTTATATAAATGATGATGGTGATAATGATGATGATGGTGACGATGGTAATGACGATGACGATGATGACGATAATGATGCTGACACCGACACTGACGATAATGCTGCATATGATGTTTAGTTATTTTGTTGCATTAGATATATATGTGTTATGTACTAGACAAATAATTTTTTCCAAATTACATGTATCTTTATTAGTCTATATGTTAAATTGAATATGTCTTTCGCTAAACACAGTCATGTCAAGTGGAAAACAGCGGAATACGCTTAAAAAATTTATTACTCCTGGGGCGTTACGGGGTGGTGGGAATTCAGGAGGACAAAGCATGTCGGCTGGTCGTAGCCAGTTAGGACGGCAACAATCGGCTGGAGGGGGATCAACTGCAGGAGTCGCACCGACTGGCCGTCGAGCAACTGGAGTACATCAATCAGTTGGTTATGGATCCACGGGAACAAACACGTCTACTGGTCATGGATCATTCTCAAATTTCATGGGATCGAGCCAGGGGATGCCTCAATCGCCAATGCCAGCAGAAGATGGATCCCCTGCGGCCGCCTCCACAGATATGGATTTTGAAAATGTATTATAGGAAGTTCTAGTCGAGGAGACCACTAGTAATCCTAGGGCCTACCCTAGGGCATCTGCTGAGCAACCAGAGTTATCGCGCGCACCTGAGAAGGTGGATGAGCGACTTGAGGATTGGTAGAGATATGGATTTGACTGTTCATATGCCTATATTGCGTGGCAGATTGATCGGCACACGCATCTGCAGGTTGATGGTGCCACGTAAGTATCGACTTAATACCATTTTATATGTTCATTTTGCTTTATTCACAAATCCATAACTTAGACATATATTTGTTTTAACATTGTAGATGGATTCCTTATGGAGCCTCCAAAGAGGTGACAAATGCTGTAACTGCCGTGTCACGCCCCGACCCCGACCCATTGCTAGGCTAAGGCCGAAACATGATGTTCGTAACTCTTATTCCTGAGATTAACGACTTAATAGCTTTGAAACCTGTAGTTATTAATTTAGTAACTTGTACATCCATTATAAATACCATAAAAAGATTGAAACGACTTTCCAAATTCTCCCAAAAACATCGGCCTTAAGGATTACATCACCATGTTGCATAATAACCAAACCAAGAACCGCATGTTCATCATCCTAGTTATAGGTCTCAAAAGAATAAAGATTAACCTAGCTAGGTATCAAGTTAAGTAAAAGAAAATACAACAGATCAAATAATTCAATTTATAAATCATGTTCTTCATAACAAGAAGTAAGTCTCCTCAGGCAAGCACGTAGATCACATAGGGCAGGAATCCAACTCATCAACTCCACAAAGCTTGTAATCACAGAGAGGCTTGCTCGGGTTATGTAACGCCCCGATCGATCACAGAACCGAAACTTCTATTAGGCATGCTATTCTCAACCCATTTCCAAACCTCGGGCATGAAATTTATGAAAAAAACAGACGGAGTTTCCCCTTTATATAGGTCTATCTAGAAACCTGCCAACAGTCACATACAAGTCCTGAATCACAATCAACCATTCATACAACCTAGCGTTCAATATTCATAAAGCCAACCAGCTCCTCAAGGCCATCTGAGCCTTGGAACAACAAAATCTACTTATAGCACACAAGCATGCAAGACAAAATTAATTTTAACTATAAGTAGTTGGATATGACTACAACCAAGGTTTCTTATCAAGTTAACAAACACCCAAGCATGCAATAAGAAAAGTAAACTAGGATTCATTATTATATGCCATCTAACTTAGTCATCAATCACATAAGATTACAAGATACTACATTCACCAACTATACATAAGACCACAAGGTCTCAAAAGCACAACAACCAACAACTTCAAACAAACTGCACACATAATCAACCTTATCACACAGGAATCAAAGATTCTGATCTACGTATACTTCTTCTTCTTCCTCTACTGCTAACAGCTGGGGATTATCCTCAGCTTCTCCTGAAACATATTTAAATGAGGAGTGAGCAACAATGTTACCCAGCGAGGGAGGTGATGCAACATACGGGGGTGTGCAAAATGATATGTAGATACAAGAAATCATATATATATATATATATATATAACATAAACAACAAGATCAAATAGCAAGTAGTTAACCACATTAAAAAGGATACGGTTCTACTTTGTCTTCAGTCACGAGCCACAAACCATGAACTTTACGCAATTGCCGGCAAACCCTTACTACAACAAGTTGGGATACTCCGGATGTATCCCGATCCTACGACCTATATCTCCCGAGGTAGGTCCGTATGCCCCAATGAGGTGAACCACGCCTCTGGGGTAGGGGAGTACGCCTCAGCTAGAAGGGACTGGGAAACCATGGTAGCCGAGGGAGCACGGCAAACCCGACGCCGCCCGTGTTACTTGATACTACTATGCCCGAAAAGGTTGCGCAACCCCAAGTCAAGTCATGAGAGCCAAGATTATCAAATAACACATAAGAGGAACGACAAAGTAGGCCGCCCTCTCAATTTGTCACAATAACACGAAAAGACTCAAGAGAACAAGTAAAAAAATACATATAAACTTTAACAATTACTAAATAATTCAATTTAGAAACAATAAATCAAGTTAAGATGCACAGAAGATATGAAAACTCCCTCACCTTTGAAAAGCCAAACCTCCTCAACCTAGCTCAATGTGCGATCCCTAACTTATTCATACAAGTGCAACATTTAGACATTAAAACTAACATAATACTATGCAAGTAAGCTAGCGTAATCATAATAAGCATCTTACTTAACAAAAAGTCACTCCGATTAGAAATGTATAATTAGCAATTAACTAATTATATTCATATTTACTTATTAGCCAAAAACATCCAGTTAACAATCAACAAACCAACATCCTTCAACCTAGTTATTTTTACTGTCTAGCAAGTATACAAGATAAAAATTAGATATAGAACTTCAAGTTAAAAGAAACATTTTATTAGCTAATACTGATAGTCCACCACTAGCACTTAGAAAAGAAATGCATTTTCAACTGATAGAAAAGTTATCTATAACTACTTAATAACTAATTTGCAACATTAACTAAGTGACCATATTACAAGTTAAAATTCTAACATAACACTAGTAGGATCCACTTACTAATCATATTTACATGTAGTAACCAACTATCAACTTGGAAACAGCTTTATATGTAAGTTTAAGTTTGACGAGAGAGCATATTCTCATTCATTTTATAGTTAAGCATTTTTTCTTATATAGGCACATACTATAGTTTAGCTACAATCACTCATTTTTATTCAAAGGACTAAACATTCCATCTAATTACTCCGTTCAAACAAGGACATAACTAGGAAATGAATTATAAACCATTATAACAAAGTAATAAGTCATATCTTAGCAACTAGGCTTCTAAATTCATCTCCAACAAGCATCAACTTCCAACTCTTTATAAATTATGGACTATCTTAAATATTTAGGCTTCCTCACCTATCAATGGTTAAAAGACAGTTTTATAAGATATCTTGCTAACTCTCTTTAAACTAAATAGTTAACAACTTGTCTATCAAATAATTCATTTGCAACAATAAACCAATTCTAACCTCAACTCCAAACTAACAATCCACTACATCTACTTTTAAATTAGAATACAAGGCTTGTATCAAATCAATGGTTCATTCAAAGCTAACTAGTGAAAACCAACACGACTTAACATTTCATATTACATTTACATAGAATTTAAGGACAAGAGGGAAGGGTGAAAAGCCACGGCAGCTGCAAGTCCAATTACTAGGTCAGAAACAACCTAGAATTCAATTATAGAAATCAGTCCAATTCCAACCTACTCACATGCCTTTCGGAAATCACCCAAAAACGAGTACCTAGAGTTAGAATTCGGTCAAGCCTTAGAAATACACTTTTGTTCTACTAGGAGTCTACTACAACATATCCAGAATTTAGCTCATTTCATCAACGTTTGCTAGGTAAAATTGGTTCTACAACTCAGACACAAAAATCTGTCTAATTTTCTAGATTTTACATAAATCATGCTTTTGCAATTATTTAATTATAAACACAAAGTTTTAAGGCTCTACTACACATGAATCATCATATATACTCATATAAACATAATAAAAAGATACTACAACATTTAAAATAAGAAAAATCTAGCATATAACATGTTATGTACTCAATCTTTGTCATATAGCACATAATTAAACAACAATAATCAATTATTGCACAAATGAACAAGTTCAACAGTTTCAAAATTTCAGTAGTAACTCAACTTTGGCTGTAAACTCACCTAAGCAAACAACCTCCTGTAAAATTGATTTTTATGTGTATGGAAGGCTCTTCAAAAATAGATAACTCTAGAATCAAACGGAACTCAATTCTGAGTTACATTCATCAAGATATGACTAAAACAACTCAAGTGCGCAAAGCTGTCCAGATTGGTCACGAATTCTGTCAGGTTTCGGCTTTTATTTTCTTAGAGGCATTAGATGGAGGAATTGGCCACCTCAACCTAATCAGAACTTGTTCTAAACTTGCTTATCTAGGTCCTGTAAAATTTTCATAATTTTCCAAGTTATATAACTAGGTCAAAAACTCCACGAAATTTAGGCAAGTAAAATTGTCCAGTTCCAGTCAACTACAAAACTTCACTGATTTCAGCAATTACGAGCAAACAAACGATTTTTATTCACAGTTCGGTCAACATGAAAGTTGTACCTCTACAAGTCTAGATTAATATGTGATTTTTTCAGATTTTTCCCAAAAATATTATTTGCTCAAACAATTCACAAACTACAGCAGCTACAACAAAATCCTGCAAACATATACATGTATAAACTTGTCTAATACAACAATTTCTCATTCAAAAACACATATATATGCCATGCAAGTTCTGAAATCTGTTTTTAAAAGATTCCTCTCACCTTATACATGCTAGGAACGTGAGCTAATGCACGAAAATGCGAGAAAATTGGCTCGGGGTTATTTATTTCTTCTTCTTCTCCTCTTTCTTCTTTTGATCGATCGGTGTATATTGTGTATGATCTGATGTGTGTGTGTGTGTGTTGCAGTATTTTGTGTATGTGTGTGTGTGTGTGTAGGGGGGGGGGGAAGGGGGGTGTGTTGTGTGTGTTTTATGTTAGGTAAAAATATCTAGGTGGCTCCAAAGACCAAATTGTCCCCTTAACTAAGTGTATATTTCTAGTTTGCCACCTTATAGTATTTTGACTAATCTAGTTAGCTAGTGTAGTGTAGTGTAATTGATTTATTGCCTATGATATGCCTACGATACTTAGAAAAAAAATGCACGTGAATGTACACTAAATGAAACAAATACACATTTTCCAAGAAATATAAAAAGTAATGCTAATAATTATATGTAAACAATTAAGGTAACATGTAAATATACACAAATGACTAAAATAAGCATATTAATATATGCAAGTAAATAAAATAACTATATGCTCAGTGTCAGGGTATTACAGGTTAATCCTTACCTGTAATTATTAGTAAGAGGATGAGCTAGTCCTGCATATAGCTCAGTGATGATAGAATAAGAAGGGTTTTCACAAAGGTTTTTATCACTTCGTAAACAGTTTGATGAAACATGTCATGCACATAGAATTATGCAAGCGAGAAAGCAAAATATACAATCAAGATTCAATAACAGTTAAACAACCAAACTCTTCCAAGATATCATTGAATCCTTGTCCCGTAGTAGGATTGGTCCCTATCCCGTAGGAGGATTAATGGGTCCTAGCAAGAGAAAGAATTAATACTTTGAGGGTTGAGATATACCGGTAAGTTCGGAGGTCCCGTCACTTCCTCCATTAACAATGGTTATAACGTGCATATACAAGTCGAATACATTTGCAATTATCAATGACATAAAGTGTATAAGCTCCTTTAGCACTAGCACGTAATGACAAGAATAACAAACTTCTACTCTCCAAGGGTTGTACCAAGCAAGAGTAGATAAAACTAATAAGTGAACATCATACATAGCAATAACATCAACACCAGTACTCAATTCTGCTCTCCAAGGGTTGTACCATGCGAGATAATGCACTAATAATATGTCCCAACTCTCCAAGGGTTGTATCATGCGAGAGAATGCACTAATAATATGTCCCAACTCTCCAAGGGTTGTACCATGTGAGAGAATGCACTAATAATGTAACACCGCGATCCCTCACGAGACCGGAGCCCCGTTCCAATACTCGAGGTCACGAAAAATGAGGAGAAACGGACAGAGTCTCCCTTATTTATAGGACTATTAGTTTACCTGCAAGCAGTAATTTAACCTCAAAACTATAATCCAACTCCAAGGTACAATCCCATTCACACAAGCATGCAAACTAACTAGGCAATCAAGTAAATCATTGAAGTTATTACAACCCATCTACAGTTATTAACTTATACAAGAATGCAAACTTTACTTTATATTATAACCTTTTAGACAATAGAAACATACACAAGGTTTCATAAACTCAAAACAAAACACATACAACTAGCAATTTGCATTTTCTGAACATAGACCAATACATAGCATCCAACCACAACTTTTCCTGAAACATGTTAAAACGAGGAATGAGTAACCAAAGTTACTCAGTGAGGGAGGTGATGCAGTAAACCAGGGTATGTTTTCGTGAGATGCAACAAGATAAATACATTAATAACACAAATAAACAAATTAATTAGACAAGTATTTAATCACGTATATAAAGGATACGGTTCCACTTGTCTTCCATCACGAGTCACGAGCCAAGATCTTTAAGCAAGTGCCGGCAAACCCCTTACTCTTCCAAAATGGGGTACTCCGGATGTACCCCGATCCTACAACCCTTTCTCCTAAGGTAGGTCCATATGCCCAGCAGGTGAACCATGCCTCTGGGGTAGTGGAGTATACTCCGCGAGAGAAAGGGAATAGGCACCCTCGAGTGTGTGCATGTGTAGTGTGTTTTGATTAGTCATGTACTTGCATGTAATCCTTGTGTGTGTCTTTGTATGAAAATATGTACTCTTGTGCCTCACTATGTTAACGTGACAAATATGCAAAATGTGCAAATGTGTAATTTCGTGTGCACCTAGGTGACTTATTCATGTAGTAATGGAAAATATGTGATATGTGTACTATGTGACTATGAGTACATTTATGTGGTGTGTAGCACAATATGTGAAGATTATGTGGTAGGAACATTTAATTGATTTCTTGAGTATCTACTTGCTTTAGTTACTTGTAATAATGTGCATTAAGAGTTTAAATTAAATAGAATCAATTGCATACATATATTACCTCTGTGAAAATGGTAAGTAAACACTCTCCTTATTGAGGAAGCCGGAAGCGGGTCTCCTAAAGATGTGAACCAACATAACCAGCAGTAGTTTATGTCAGTGAACAACAAGAAGTACTTCTAGAAGCAAGTTTGAAATTCTCA
Organism: Ehretia macrophylla; assembly: GCA_037974665.1. NCBI lineage: Eukaryota > Viridiplantae > Streptophyta > Magnoliopsida > Boraginales > Ehretiaceae > Ehretia > Ehretia macrophylla. The sequence goes on from CM075771.1 coordinate 31,731,763, forward strand.
TAGGGTATTCTACTTCACTGTTTTCTCGGTATCCAGAATTGGGATTCTTATTTGGTATTATCCTTGGTATTTTCATTTGAGACTCTCGACGGGACTTCTTACCCAATCATCATATTTGGAATTCTTGCGCGGTATTTATCTTCAAGGGGATTCATTTTTAGGATTCCATGTTGGTATTCTAATTGGAGCCTTTATTTGGCGTTCTTATCTCTGGATTTCACATATAATATTTCCATTGGTCTTCATATGGAGAATCTCGTGAGTATTCTTACCAGCATTCATGAGTGATGGTTTTCTTTGGGATTTCTATCGGCAAGCTCTTATTGGTGTGTTTACTCAGTACTCCTTCTTGGTATTTTCTATGATTTTCGCATTCGAACTTCTTATCCAAGGTGATCAAGATGCACATGTGGAGTTTTCTTGAAAGAAGGAATTGCGAGGACGCAATTGTTTGAAGGAGGGGAGAGTGTAATACCCCGACCCTAAGCATATAGTTATTTTATTTACTTGCATATATTAATATGCTTATTTTAATCATTTGCGTACATTTACATGTTACCTTAATCGTTTGCATATAATTATTAATATTATTTTTTTTATATTTCTTGGAAAATGTGCATTCGTTTCATTTAGTGTACATTCACGTGCATTTTTTTTTATATTCTAAGTATCGTAGTCATATCATAGGCAATAAATTAGTTACACTACACTACACTAGCTAACTAGATTAGTCAAAATTCTATAAGGTGGCAAACTAGAAATATACATTTAGTTAAGGGGGCAATTTGGTCTTTGGAGCCACCTAGATATTTCTACCTAACATAAAACACACACAACACACCCCACACACACATAAAATAATGTAACACACACATACACACATCAGATCACACACAACCCACACCAATCGATCAAAAGAAGAAAGAGGAGAAGAAGAAATAAACAACCCCGAGCCGATTTTCTCGCATTTTCATGCATTAGCTCGCGTTCCTAGCGTGTATAAGGTGAGGAGAATCTTTTAAAAACTGATTTCGGAACTTACATTGCATATATATGTGTTTTTTAGTAAGAAATTGTTGTATTAGACAAGTTTATACATGTATATGTTTGCAGGATTTTGATGTAGCTGCTGTAGTTTGTGAATTGTTTGAGCAAATAATTATTTTGGGAAAAATCTGGATAAATCACATATTATTCTAGACTTGGAGAGGTACAACTTTCATGTTGGACAAATTGTGAAGAAAAATTGTTTGTTTGCTCGTAATTTCTGAAATCAGTGAAGTTTTGTAGTTGACTGGAACTGGACAGTTTTACTTGCCTGAATTTCGTGGAGTTTTTGACCTAGTTATATAACTTGGAAAATTATGAAAATTTTACAGGACCTAGATAAGCTAGTTTAGAACAAGTTCTATTTAGGTCGAGTTGGCTAATTCCTCTATCTACTGCCTCTAAGAAAATAAAAACCGAAACCTGATAGAATTCGTGACCAATCTAGACAGCTTTGTGCACTTGAGTTGTTTTAGTCATATCTTGATGAATTTAACTCAGAATCAAGTTCTGTTTGATTCTAGAGTTATCTACTTTCGAAGAGCTTTCCATATACATAAAAATCAATTTCATAGAAAGTCGTTTGCTTGGGTAAGTTTACAGCCAAATTTAAGTTACTATTGAAATTTTGAAACTGTTGAACTTGTTCATTTGTGCAATAGTTTGTTAAGATACATGAGTTTCCAACTTAAAACCAATTGGTACTAAATAAAGTGGCCCAAGACCTTATTAAGTGGTCTAAGAGTTTATGATTTTTTTATGTGGGACAAGTGTATATTCTAACACTCCTCCTCACGTGTGACTTGATTTGAGAGGGGTGTCACACATGGAATATTGGACACGTATGGACTTCATTTTGAGATGGTCACACTTGAAAGATTGAATACATGTGGACGAATTTTTTGAGATGGGTCACACATAGAAGATTGAACACACATGTAGTAGATTGAAAGTGTGTGGACTATGCACACGCGAAAGATTGAAGACGAGTGGACCTGATTTGAGATGGGTCGCACGCGGAAGATATATGAGACTAGACCATGGGCCTAGCTATGATACCATGTTAAGATAACTAAGTTTTGTTAAGAAACCTGAGTTTCTATCTTAAAACCAATTGGTGTCAAGTGAAGTAACCCAAGATCTTATAAAGTGGTCTTAGAGTTTCTGATTTTCTGATATGGGACAAGTGTTATATTCTAACACTCCCCCTCATGTGTGACCTGATTTGAGAGGGATCACACGTGAAAGACTGAACACGCGTAGACCCGGTAAGAATTGAGAACCAAGAGCTAACATTGGGATGTACGAGTCAGCGAGAGTGAGAACCAAGAATTGACATGGGGGCGCACGAGTCAGGGAGAGTTCAGTGCTGACACGGGGGTGCACGAGTCAGTGAGATGAGACAAGAGAATAGATGGGTCATACGTGGAAGATGAATGAGACTAAACTATGGGCCTAGCTTTGATACCATGTTAAGATACATGAGTTTCCAACTTAAAACTAATTGATACTAAATAGAGTAGCCCAGGATCTTATTAAGAGGTCTAAGAATTTATGATTTTTCTATGTGGGACAAGTGTATATTCTAACATAGTTGATTATTGTTGTTTAATTATGTGTTATATGACTAAGATTAAGTACAAAACATGTTATATGCTAGATTTTCTTTGTTTTAAATGTTGTAGTATATTGTTATTATATTGTATATGAGTATATATGATGATTCATGTGTAGTAGAGCCTTAAAAATTTGTGTTTATAATGAAATAATTGCAAAAGCATGATTTATGTAAAATCTGGAAAATTAGATAGATTTTCGTGTCTGAGTTGTAGAACCAATTTTACCTAGCAAATGTTGATGAAATGAGCTGAATTTTGGATATGTTGTATTAGACTCCTAGTAGAAACAAAGTGTATTTCTAAGGCTTGACCGAATTCCAACTCTAGGTACTCGTTTTTGGGTGATTTCCGAGAGGCATGTGAGTAGGTGGGAACTGGACAGATTTCTATAATTGAATTCTATGTTGTTTCTGACCTAGTAACTGGACTTGCAGCTGCCGTGGCTTTTCACCCCTCCCTCTTGTCCTTAAATTCTATGTAAATGTATTATGAAATGTTAAGTTGTGTTGGTTTTCACTAGTTAGCTTTGAATGAACTATTGATTTGATACAAGCCTTGTATTCTAATTTAAAAGTAGATGTAGTGGATTGTTAGTTTGGCTAGTTGAGGTTAGAATTGGTTTATTATTGCAAATTAATTATTTGATAGACAAGTTGTTAACTATTCAGTTTAAAGAGAGTTAGCAAGATATCTTATAAAACTGTCTTTTAGCCATTGATAGGTGGGGAAGCCTAAAGATTTAAGATACTTGTTGGAGATGAATTTAGAAGCCTAGTTGCTAAGATATGACTTATTACTTTGTTATAATGGTTTATAATTCATTTCCTAGTTATGTCCTTGTTTGAATGGGGTAATTAGATGGAATGTTTAGTCCTTTGAATAAAAATGAGTGACTGTAGCTAAAGTATAATATGTGTCTATATGAGAAAAAATGCTTAACTATAAAATGAATGAGAATATGTTCCATCGTTAAACTTAAACTTACATATAAAGCTATTTCCAAGTTGATAGTTGGTTACTACATGTAAATATTATTAGTAAGTAGATCCTACTGGTGTTATGTTAGAATTTTAACTTGTAATATGGTCACTTAGTTAATGTTGCATATTAGTTATTAAGTAGTTATAGATAACTTTTCTATTAGTTGAAAAGGCATTTCTTTTCTAAGTGCTAGTGGTAGACTATCAGTATTGGCTAATAAAATATTTCTTTTAACTTGAAGTTCTATATGTAATTTTTATCTTGTATACTTGCTAGACAGTTAAAATGACTAGGTTGCAGGACGTTGGTTTGTTGATTGTTAACTGGATATTTTTGGCTAGTAAGTAAATATGAATAGAATTAGTTAATTTCTAAGTATACATTTCTAATCGGAGTGACTTTATGTTAAGTAAGATGCTTATTATGATTACGCTAGCTTACTTGCATAGTATTATGTTAGTTTTAATGTCTAAATGTTGCACTTGTATGAATAAGCTAGGGATTGCACATTGAGCTAGGTTGATGGGGTTTGGCTTTTCAAAGGTGATGGAGTCTTCATCTCTTCTGTGCATTTTTACTTGATTTATTGTTTTGAAATTGAATTATTTAGTAGTTGATAAAGTTTATATGTAATATTTTACTTGTTATCTTGAGTCTTTTCATGTTATTTGTGATTAACTGCGAGGGCAGCCTACTTTGTCGTTCCTTTTACGTGATTTGATATTCTTGTTTCTCGTGATCTTGTCTCGGGGTTGCGCAATCTTCTCGGACATGGTAGCGTCGAGAAACACGGGCGGCATCGGGCTTGCCGTGCTCCCTCGACTACCATGGTACCTATTCCATTTCTCTCGCTGAGTATACTTTACTACCCTAGAGGCGTGGTTCACCTGCTGGGCATATGGACCTACCTCAGGAGAAAGGGTCGTAGGATCGGAGTACATCTGGAGTACCCATTTTGGAGGAGTAAGGGGTTTGCCGACACTTGCTTAAAGATCTTGGCTCGTGACTCGTGATGGAAGACAAGTGGAACCGTATCCTTTATATACGTGATTAAATACTTGTCTAATTAATTTGTTTATTTGTGTTATTAATGTTTTTATCTTGTTGTATCTCACGAAAACATACATTGGTTTACTGCATCACCTCCCTCACTGAGTAACTTTGGTTACTCATTCCTCGTTTTAACATGTTTCAGGAAAAGCTATGGTTGGATGCTATGTACTTGTCTATGTGCTGGAAATGCAAGTTGCTGGTTGTATGTGTTTTGTTTTGAGTTTATGAAACCTTGTGTATGTTTTTATTGTCTAAAAGGTTGTAATATAAAGTAAAACTTGCATTCTTGTATAAGTTAATAATTGTAGATGGGTTGTAATAACTTCAATGATTTACTTGATTGCCTAGTTAGTTTGCATGCTTGTGTGAATGGGATTGTACCTTGGAGTTGAATTATAGTTTTGAGGTTAAGTTACTGCTTGCAGGTAAACTAATAGCCCTATAAACAAGGGAGACTCTGTCCGTTTCTCCTTATTTTTCGTGACCTCGGGTATTGGAACAGGGCACCGGTCTCGTGAGGGATCGGGGCGTTACAAATAATATGTCCCAACTCTCCAAGGGTTGTACCAAGTGAAAGAGGATACTAACTATATGCACCAACTCTCCAAGGGTTGTACAATGCGAGAGAGAATACTAACAATATGTACCAACTCTCCAAGGGTTGTACCAAGCGAGAGAGAATACTAACTATATGTACCAACTCTTCAAGGGTTGTACCACGCGAGAGAGTGATGTGTATGACCCAAACTAAATCAAGCATACCTATCACATGGTCAAGCAAGTAAACATGTGAACACTTTGCATTTAAAATTCATATGACACAAAGTGGAGGACAACAAAGAGGGTTGCTTTATCATGCGAGTGTTTAATCATATAGCGAACTCATACGTACCGGTAGTGACATGTGTATCATTTAAATAATCATGAAACCACACCCGTCATGCTTGAATATGTTAATAACATTTAGAAGGACACAACAAATCCGTGTACCCAAGGAGGGTGTTAGAATACCTTATAACAACTCATAATAACAATAAAATGCAAGCACGAACGAAACTATGAAGCAAACTCAACTCATTTGCAGTAGCCTAACTTAGGAGGTAGATTAACCTATTTTTCTAAACTCCAATTAATCTGATTTTAGTCTAGAATCGAAGCTTATCGAATGTAGATAACTCTATAATCAAACAAAATACAATTTGGAGTTGAATTGAGTGAGTTATGGCCTTTAGAAAAATGTTGCGCAAATCTGTCAAACCCGAAGCCTCGCCAGCGGATGAGGGGTACTCCACCGGTCGACCGGTAGAGGGGGGTAGTCCGGTCATGCCAAATCTGTTTGTGAACGCTACAGTGCAACATATGCATAAAATTTTCCTTTTCTTGCTTCTTTTGCTATGCCAATCAAAGCTATCTCTTAACCAGTTCACCAAACATAAATTCCACACAACTACAACTCCAAAATCACAACTTAACAAGCTATAAACATCCTTCAACATAAATTTAACAAGAACACCAAGAACACCAACCAAGTCTTAATGTTCTTGACTTCTATTTTCATGTATTACAAGCAATTCAATCCTACTAACACATGTATAAAACTTCACTCCCTTCAAATTCAAACTCCTTAGCTTATCAAAATTCTCAAATACATATATGAAATAAGCCCCAGTTCGTACAATACATAGAGCTCAAAACATATTTCAAAGTCTTAGTGTATGCATTATGAGCAAGAATAATCAACAAATATATATATTCCCATCTTGAATGAACTTTAAGAAAAACTTTTCAAAACATCCCTCACCTTGAATGCAAGAATAAATGCAAGTAAAAGCTTGGAAACACCCAAATGCTTGGTGAGATAGCTTGAAAATGCCCTAGAATCCTTGTTTTCTTCCTCTTTTTTCCCTTTCTCTTTCTTTCTTCTTCTCCTTCTCTCTTTCCTTTCTTTCCTCTCTTGATCATGTGGGTGTGTATGTTTTCTGAGGTGTATAAGTGTGTGCTACAGTATTTTTGTGTGTGTGTATGGTGTGTTGTGTGTTTTAGTTGGTAGGAAAATATCTAAAGGCCCAAAAGACCACATTGCCCCTCAACTAACTTGTGCATTACTAGTTTGTCATCCTAGTCTTAATTCTTAGTGTTTTAGTTCTAGTTTAGTTACTCTAACTAGCTATTGAACTTGATAGGTTTTAATTACTAGCTACGCTATATTAATTACTCAAATGCACGTTAACCGATACAAGTGCACGTAAAATGATGTAAATACACGTAATCCAAGATAATCGTACATAAACCAATTTTAAAAATATGTAAAATAATTTAATTATTATCTACGTTACCTAAATTACTCAAGGACACGTAATTGAATCTAAATGCACGTTAAACGAGGTATGTGCACGTAAAACGCGATGAATGCACATTAAATGATGAAAATGCACATTAATTGATATTAATGCATATTAAATGACGTAAAGTTATATGAAATGCATATGGGCTCTTGTACGGCTCTGGATGGCTCGGTACGGGGTCTCACATGCCGCGTATACCGAGGCTTGGCCCAGTTGGAAACATGTTCTAAACAATGTCCCAGACAGATGGTTCTCTACATTTAAGGTATCTTGTACATGATTATTATAGCACAAATCTTTAATAATGAAGTTATATCTATGTATTAGCTTTTGATAATTATATTACAGAAAGTGTACAAATGGTTCCCTTATGATGAACCTACTATTCGACGCGTGTTCAATGCTGGAGCCCAACACTGCATTCAAAATAATTTGAACAAGTGGCGTGCCAAAGATAAGAAGCCAAAATGGACCGGCAATGCTGTATGGGAAACACTGCATGAGAAATGGGGTACTTCAGAATGGAAGGCGATTTCTGAGCAAAATTCAAAAAATCGCCTCAGTTCTCCGTCACCACACTTTTTAGGTTGTATCCCATATCTGGAGGCTAAGAGGAGATTGGTATGTATTGAATTTTTCTTTATGCATCAAAATACATTCTAAGTATCGGAAAAGTATATAACACTTATTTTTCAATTAGCCAATTACATGTTTTTGTGCCCCAATAATTCAGGAAGAGGAACGTGGACAACCTATGACACATTTTGATGTGTTCGTAAAGGCTCATCGCAAGGGTCCCGAAGGTGCATTTTCAGACCCTCGGGCAGAACAGACCGCGACACGTAATTTTGATACACAATTGGAAGTTAATTAGTTCATTAGTAAAAATGAAATATATGCACGTAAAGATTTTTATATTATTGTTTCTAAAACTCGGTAATTACGCCGTCGAGAACTTTTTTAGCGATTTGAAATTAGTGTATATCATATTTTGAAGTATTTGAAAATTGTAGGTTGTTTAAAGGCTTATTTGGTTGAAGTTATGCAAAACCTTGTATCCTAGCGCAACTAAGATGTTCATAATCATTATTATGTTGTGTTACCATCACGTAGTGGCTTAGAATTGCAATTGAAATGTTTAATTTAGCGGGTGGTGTTGGATGGAATTTCCGGATCATTGGATTTTGAAGCCTTTTGGGTGGGTTTTATGTAAACATTAAAAATTTAAGGTTTTAGTTAAAGTTTTTTGTCCTGCCATGTAATATCATAAGTGTTTTTTGTTTTGTATAGTTGGTTAGGCTTATGAATTCATTTATATTATGTGTATACAAGTTTTCAAGTATGTAGTTGTAATGTGGCGAGCGGATTAAACTGTGGTTGGTTTGGTTATGGTTGGTTGGTTTTTGAATGATGATTTGGTTGTATATGGTGGTTGGTTGGTTTTGTAATGATGATTTGGTTTTATATGGTAGTTGGTTGGTTTTTGAATAATAATTTGCTTGTCGATAGTGTTTGGTTGGTTTTGTAATGATGATTTGGTTGTATATGGTGGTTGGTTGGTTTTTGAATAATAATTTGGTTGTATATGGTGGTTGGTTGGTTTTTGAATAATAATTTGGTTGTAAATGGTGATTGGCTGGTTTTTGAATGATGATTTGGGTATATATCCATATTTTTCTCGTAATGTTGTGCAGGTTTAATTTTTATCCCAAAGCCATATTACAGCTGTTATAAAGCCGAATTTTTTTTGCGTATTAACTTGATTTTAGGAACATCGCGAATTGGGGAAAGACATTGCCTTATTCCTCTAAACTAAATCAAAACAATTGATGTTTTTTCCCTTTTTTGTGATAAACTGCAAGCTACGTATCTTGAGCTGGTGGAGCAGGCAAATCAGCCGTCGGAGGAAGGTTCGACGGGCACACTTGTTGATCATGATGCCTTATTTCTCCAGGCTGTTGGAGGGAACAGCAAAGGCCGCGTGTACGGGATGAGCTCTCAAGCTTCTGTAAGGTCCGCACACAGCGTCCCGTCTTCAAGGCGCCATATCACAGAGATGGATATCTAATCAGCTGTTGCTAAAGTGACAGACAAGGTGGTGCGTAAACTAAAAGAAGAACATGCAGAGGAGATGCGTAAACTTAGGGAAGAAAATAATGTAAATCTCCGACGACTTGAAGACAAGATTGCGCTACTCGTGAAACAGTTCGATACTCCTCCACAACAACCTGATTTGGGTGATCGAATAGATGATCAACCCGACTGATAATTGTCCAAACTTTATAATAACGTATTATGTCACATACTAATTGTTTTATGATGTGTGTACTTTAACTTCTGAATATAAAATGTGAACATTACAATCTAATTACGTTAATTTAATGTTTGTGTAATAAGTATATCAACGTGTTAAAAATTTTGGAATGTATAACATGTTGATTCTGAATTATTTTTATGAAAAAATATATATATTAAAAAAAAATCCAAACTGTGACGGAAATGAGATGAATTGTAAAAATAAAAAAAAGAGACGAAAATGAGACGTCTTGAAAAAAGAGACAAAAAGGAGACGACGTGAAAAAGGAGACGAAAAACAGACGACGTGAAAAAGGAGACGAAAATGAGACAACATGGAAACGGAGACAAAAACGAGACGATGCGGAAACGGAGACGAAAACGAGACGTCATGGAAAGGGAGACGAAAAGGAGACGACGTGAAAAATGAGACGAAAATGAGACGACATGTAAACGGAGATGAAAGGAGACGAAATGGAGACAACACAACAGCGGAGACGATTTGGAGACGAGCTGAAAGGGAGACGATTTGGACACGATTATTATAGAGACGGAATGGAGACGAATATAATTTTCGATGAAAAGGAGACGATTTTGAATTTTGTCTCCATGTGAGACGAAATTCAAAATTGGAGACAATGCAAACGGTAACGACACATTTTTGTCTCATTTCCGTCTCCTATCAAGAAATCGAGACGAAAAGGAGACGAAAATGAGCCGTCTCCGTTTTCGAAATTTCTTGTAGTGTATCTAATTGATTCACTATCCTGGTAAATAATTGTATTTTTCTTAGGAAAAATGAAATGATATCCTTGTACAGTTAGACATCTACAATGAATATCAAAGGAAAAAAAGTTCTTGACAGCCTCAGAAGGGGATATATGTATGTAATCCTAATAAATCTTAATTTCATCAGTAAATTGAGATTAATCTCCATTTACGGGTCTATGATATATAGTGTTGTCACTTGATTGTGACCCTTGGAAATAAATTTGAATAAATATTTATTTACAATTGTAACATATGTAGTCAACATTGATGTGAACATAATATTTTAGGAGAAACATTGAGTAATAAAGGATGACATATCAATTATCGTGCTTAATTCCTTTTTTTATAATAGTTCGTCTATCTTCTCTTTTTTTATATTAAGAAAATCATTCTCCATCAAGAAGGAAAATTTTGATTTTATTCTAAGCATTATTGATTACATTGAAGAAAATAAAAAGTAAAAGTCAATAATAACATAAAAAGTAATTTCAATATAAAAAAACAAAATTATAAACATGATAATTTTTTACAATACCATTTCTTTTGTACAGTCGGACTGTTTTTATCAGACTCAATGATTGACACATTTTTTACAGTCGGACTATTTTTATCAGACTCAATGATTGACACATTTTTTTAGTAGAACAAAGTGTCAAAAATATGTTTTTCTAAGATTCAAATGTAATTTGAGAAATTTTTTCTATTGCATAACATCATAAATATATTGATATTTATTATAAAAGATAAAACAAAATAAAGTGTTCGTAAATGGTTTCAATGTGAACAACATTCGCTGAACATGGAAAAAAAATAAAATTTCTATTATTGGATGTCTAAAGTTAACATTATTAATATCCATCATTGTAATCTAAAAATGATCAAGTTTCATGCATTTAATCCGTCATTCAATAGACCACCCCTTTGAAATGATTATGTATATAAAAGGTATTGTAATTCCTTTTCTTTTTCTTTTTCTTTTTAGTTTTGTTATTGACTTCCTAAAAAGTTTATTTCAAAAACGTTTTCCAGAAAGATTGATAGAGACCATACGTATATTATATAAAAAATATCAAAATAAAGCACACAACCAACTTGTAACAGATCATAAAATATATCACATGATATATAAACCATCAAACAACAAAACATACCAAAGTCAATAAATGTCTCATAAGCACTAATCATTCTCTTCCTTAATTATCTTCCTCATTGTAGTAGGATACATTTGAAATTCAACTTTAGCATTCTCTCTATCTATTGCTCATCTCAAACCCTCTTGGAAGGCGTGACGCATAAACTTGGACCCCTTAACAACATTTTCAAAGCACTGAGATATTACACCAATTTCCTACAATACCAAAAAATTAACAACGATAAATAAAATAATAAACAAATAAAATTAGTAATAATCAATGGAATATGAAACTGATCTCCTATTATTATATCAACAGTCATCTTGTCAATAATGTTTGTGGAACTTGATCCAATAGCATTAACATCAAATATCTTGACAAAAAAATTAAAAATGAAATGATTGACTAATAAATTAACTAAAGTTTAAATAACAATAACTTGAAGTCATTGAACAAAGAGACCCTAATAATTATTTTATAAACAAATAAATCACCTATTTTACAAATACAGAAGACAAAAACTAAGTTAAAGAGTTGGATCATCAGTATATGAAGATTTACATTGGTTGACATCATTTAGTCAAACTTTAACCTAAAAAAAAAAATCCTCACATTTGATTAAATGTCAGGTCCAAATTGCATGTTACCATGTTTTAATTAATGTTTCAAGGAAATACGAAATACAAAGTATCTCAACCACTTTAGCCACTGCATAGAAAACATGGTACATCAAGATCCTAATCTTAACGAAGATGCCAAGAAAAAATGAATATCAACAACAGTAACTTAAAAGGACTAATTCACATGTATGAAGGACTGTTGAAAATTACCGTTTCCCAAGCTCCTGTTCTTCAACTCTGGCGGCTGACAATAAAAAAAAATAGTTGTTCTATAAAGATTAAAATAAGCAAAAGCTGCAAACTTAACAAAATATCATGATAATATAAGAAAATGTGAATAGGCGAATTAAATTGGCTTAATTCTAGCTTCCAAAAGCCTAAATGTTCAGGTGAACATCCCTAGCAAATGACTATCAAACATCACAAACACATTTAACATATCAACTACCATTAATAGTGGAACAAATTAAAAATATATAGAACTCACCAAACCTAGCTAGAAAAAGGAATTATACACAAACATAATAATTAAAAAAAATGAAGCTTTATCTCTTTTACATTTTTTTTCTTAAATAAAGATATAGGAATGTCAAAATGTACCTTGTAATGTCACCAGACTCATTGGTGAGAGTTTCCATGCCAACTATTCCCACGGCAATCTACAAATTTCATCCACAATAAATACATCAATTACACTATAAAAAGCAATTAAAATATATAAGGAAAATAAATTGATTTTAATGTGACTAATGAATGTCAAAAAAGAAAAAGATGTGACTAATTTATGATAACATTAACTGATTCTAATCTAATAGTTAGTTGTGAATATGTATTATAGCTATTAGATACATTCACGATAGTATAAACATATTAACTTAATTTAAATTTTAAATCAAGATATGAGAGAGTCCTAAGTAGGAAAATCTTACCTAAATATAATTTTTAAATTTAAATAGTATCGTTAGGATAATATTGCATCTAATAATTATTAGTTATATTATAATCTGTAAAAGTCATTTCCAAATTTCAAAATTAATTATGTAGTATATCTGCATCTAATAATATGATTAATTAATTTTTTGCAAAAAATATTTACAGATGCTCATAAAGTGACACATGGCAAGATGGTTATTCTATTAGAATATATAATGATTTAATTAGCCTTCATTAAAAAAGATTTATATATAAAACTCCGTTTGTTTGCAGGAAAATGACTTGGTAGGTGAAAATATTTGCATGGAAAAATATTTGTTTGAAAAATAAGGTATTTTTTGGTATTTGGTTGTTACATTGAAGATTATTTTCTCTTATTTGGCTGCAAAGTGGAAAGCATTTTTTATGAGAGATTTTTATAAACACACACCATCACACACATATATAAACATGCATAAACACACATAGGCACATATGTTTATGGTGTGATGTGGGGATTTTTCTCACCTAAAGCACTATAAAATATTTTTACTTTCTATAACTCATTTTTTTTTGCATTATCCAAAAATATTTTTTGTTAATTTATTTTATGATGTTATCAAACACTATAAAATCAAGAAAATATTTTTCACGAAAAAGTTTTCTGGCAAACAAACGGAGCCGAAGTGTTATAGTTCTTGCCCAAAAAAAAAACCTGAATCCGATGAAAATTACACTAGGGAAAAAGTACAAATCTGAGCATTCCACTCCAGTTCATGACCCTATGGAACGAGAAAGGATGTAAAATTGCAAAAACAAAGGTGGAAACAATTCTGTAGAGTTGATAGCAGTAGATAAGAACCAACTTTACCATTTTGTTGCTCATTACAAAATTATGCCCAACACAAAATATAAAAACTATTGCAAACGTTACTTGTTACATCCCAAATTCTTACCCCTAGAAAAAGAGGCAATAAAAAACCCTAACGTTTTTCAAGTTTCCTTATAATCTTCAATCACAAAAGAACTAATAACCGGTTCATTATCAAAGTTATAATCTTTGCATTGATTGGAATTGGTTGTTAGGTTGAATCAGAGATGTCACCAATGCAGCAACAGTTCAAAATTAGACATTGAGATATTGTGTTTTGTGAACACTCTGCCTATTGATTGGGTGTCTATGTACTTAATGAATGCTGACCTTCACTTGACTTATTGTTCTGTTTTATTTGAAAAAAAAAAAGAACACTTCAATTAGAAAGCAAATAAAAGATTCTCTTCACCATTTTCATGGTGCACTTTTTGCTACCTTTCCAAGCAAAATTAAACTAATAAACGGTCCATTAAAGATTATTAAAGCATCCAATAAACTACTTGACAATAGTCTCGACCCAAAACATGATCAAGATCACAATTTTTTTTTTGGTCAATGATCAAAATCATAATGAGATATTAATTACATAACAAATTTATTTAAATATATATCAAAAAAATCCAAATAAAAGAAAACACAAAGATTGAAAACCAATGATCCTCATCCTTTGAATCTTCTCTCATTGAACGGTTACTAAACTTTTTTTTTATTGGCAAAATGGATGGAGTTTTTTGCATCTCACATGTTACGACAAGGCCTTAGTGATTCGTAATGCTTGCATTTGCACAAAGAACCTCAGAGGTATTGGTATCATATTAGAGAGTAATGTTGAAGCAATTCTCAAAGCAATCAATTCCCTGGGACGGTCACCTCATTGGAGGATTCGTCAATTATGGAGGATGTTCTAAATATTGTGACAGAGTTTTCTTCTATTAAATTTTAATATATTAGGAGAATAGCTAACCAAGTGTGTGACTAGATTGCCAAGTGTAAAGCCAGAAGTAGTCTGATCATCGATTGGATTTCTAATATACCTCTCCCCTTAGTGTTTTACTTAAAAAGGACCTTGAACCTACAGGCGTAGGTTAACCCTTGTATTTTCCATCACTTAATGATATTTTCTTTTATGGCCAAATAAAAGAAAACACAAAGTTTGAAGATTCAAAGGATGAGGATCATTGGTTTTCAATCTTTGTGTTTTCTTGACTTCTATAGACTTCTTGCCTCAATGTGTTCACCTTTTCAACTTTGTCAATGTCGATCATCTTCAAAGAACATAGCCACTGATTGATTTTGAGATCATGATAGCCTATGTAACTTTGAAAACTCAGCACTCCTTTATGGACTCTCGCACCACCATCTATTCCTATAGGTTGTTTGTCAATTGTATACTTCTTGTCTTCATGAATAATGCTTTTAGTCTCATTTCCGTGTGCTATTATGATTTGGTGAGCGAGTATCAAACTACTAGGTATTCCGACTTCTGGGTCAGCCATTGTTGGTTGATGAACAATGGGAACAAGATTTGCAGAGTAAAATAATTTAGAAATATCAGTAAGGAGAACGATTTACATTTCGAATGTGAATGTTTAGAGTAAAAACTTATTAAGGTTATATAGAGGGTGAAATCAAGATCGTAAGGCATTTCTTGATCAAGATTATATTCAAGAGTTGTGTTTCTTGAATAATATGTTGTAATTTGCTACCAGAGAAGCATACTTGAGAACCCTAGTCACGTTTTACTAAACATAAAAAACCTTGATCATATCATTTTCATTAATTCTATAGAGTAAATGACTTAACACTCGTTGTGTTTTGTTAAAAGTACACAATACCCTCTGTATTTTAAAACGTAGCTGATTACCCCCCTGTATTTTATAAAAATAGTTGAATACCCGATTGTCTTTTAAAACGTAGCTGATTACTCCCTGTATTTTATAAAAGTAGCTGATTACCCCCCTGTGTTTTATAAAAGTAGCTGATTACCCCCCTGTGTTTTCTAACAGAAGCAGGGAGTGTTAAAAGACACAGGGGAAATCAGTCACTTTTATAAAACACAAGGGGGTAATCAGCTACGTTTTAAAAGACAAGGGGTATTCAACTACTTTTATAAAACACAGGGGGTAATCAACTACGTTTTAAAACATAAAGGGGTATTATACACTTTTAACAAAACACAAGGGGGTGTTAAGTTATTTACTCAATTCTATACAACAGAGCTCCTCTATGTCATTTGATTTAATTCTAGTTTTTATAAGATTTTAGTTAGTAACTAATGATTTTCATGAATCCCACAGTGCAGCAAGGTGTGGACACTGTTCTAGTCCTTGTTGGCCCCATTACATTCTTATTGCTATCTAAGCCTGCTAAGGGAGTTGAGAAAACATTCCCTCTTTTATCACTTCTTGAGAAAATTCTTCCAATCTACAAGTAAGTTTTCCAAATTCTTTCATTTTAATTAGCATTCAGGCCCGTGTGCATTTTAACTTCTCTAATAAATTAATGCCTTTGCAGGGAAGTAATTGTTGAGATGAATGCAACTTGTGCTTCATGGATTCAATTTGTTGTTCCCACCCTTGTGAAGGTTCTCGAGTCTCACCAATTGGAGGCATTCATTTACTAAGTCCTACTATGTACTTGAGTCCACTCTATCTGTGTATTCTTCTTGCAATTTAGGATTGAATGTATTCTCTTCTTGCAATTTAGGATTAGATAATAGTGATCTCAATGTCCTATAATAGTGATGAAGCAGTAGTAAACTGCAGAGTTCTAATTAGAAATGTTATCGTTTATGAATTTTTAGTGCGAAACTTGTATGATTATGCAATGCTTGGAGTACTAAATTGGTGCCTAGTATGGAATTTTCCTCTGAAAGTTGTATGTTTGCTTGTATTAATTACTGTTATGAGTCAAAATAAGGTTCTTTATAAAATCAGCTTTGTTCATTGGCAATTTCTCTCTAGGGCTTTCTCTGATAAGTGCATTAATGCATGCACAATAGGTGGCAGTTCAAATAAACTACTGCCTATTACTGTATTAATAATAGGTGGCATTTTTCTACAACTGCTGCCTATTAATCTAGGAGTAATGTTAGACTAGGCATACCAATTAGATAGATTTGTTTTATTCTCTCTCCAAACTTAGTAATTTTATTTAATTCTCTCTTTCTTTTTATTATTTTTTCTCTCTCTTGTTTTTCTTTTTTTCTCTCCTTAATCACTCTTTCTTTTGTTTCCCTATACACGTTTACTTTTATTTTTTCAGATTTTTCTCTTTTGACACCTCCTTGGATCGAAGATTAGTTAAAATTTTCTTCTAAACATCTTTTAAAATAAGTGATGAAAACTTGTGAATCGTAGGATCCTACATTAATATGCGTTAAGTAGATCCTGACCTTCTGGAGAAGTTATTTGTAAAGTTGCATGATCGAGATTAAAACCAACCATTAATTGAAAGTAATATATTGAACTAGAAAATAAGAGTCTTTAACATATAAATCCTGACCCACAAAAATAAGTGTTGGCTTTATGCCAAAAGATATGATTTTGATGATAACGAGTCAAGAAAAATTGGATTTGTAAATGTGTTTGTGCTAATGTGTTTACATTATTAAATTACACACTTGTTGGCTTTTGTGCATTAAATGTATGTATCATTATTGTATCTAAATGTTTTGGCTTATGTACATTATATTGTACTATTATGAGCCAAAATATATTGTGGATGCTTGGTATTGAAAGAGGAAGAGTATCTTGCACGAAAGAGGTAAATGACTTTGATTAAAGAATAGATGCAAGATTGAGAAGATGCAAATTATGTTGGTCATAATTGAATACACGATCAACATCACCACAAGCACGAAGAATTGAAGTCTTAAAGAGTTGAAGAAATCAAGACTTGAAGACATGAAGACGAAGTGGTGTTATAAGGATAGAGTCGTGGTGACATAAGGGGTAGCAGGTTAAAAATATCGTTTGCCTTAGATATGCATTTTTATGGTTCAAGGTCTTGGTAATCTTTCAAAAATATTTTTAATCTTTTCTCAAAAGTTTTGAAAATATTTTTAAAGGTTAATTACGTTGGAACATCTTTTTAAGAAGTGCTCTTAAATGGTCCAAATAATTTATCTTCAAAAGATTGAATTTTCGGGTGAAAATGTGTCTTAAACTCTTTATTACAAAAATCAGTTTTAATCTTTTCATAAGAGTTTAGAAAACGTTTTGAAGTGTCAAAGATGTTAGAAACATTTTTGAAGAAGTGTCTTTTAAGTGCCCAAGTGTTTAGCCTTCGAAAAAAATTGATTTCGGGCTCAATTTTGCAATGCTGAAAAATGGCACTATTCCTGTCTGACTCGACCGACTCAACTCAACCGACTTGACTCGACCGACTGATGCATCGGATGAGACAAGCCGAACGAATGACTTGACTGACTCGACTTGATTCGACCTACTCGACTCAACTCGACCGACTCCCTCGACCGACTTGGTCTGAAGGTTGAAAAAATAGTCATTTCTTCTTGTTCTTTTTATACCAAACCAACCCATTTCATCAAACAACTCTTCCAACAACTCCAAAACATCATATATTTATTATAAGTTTCAACTTTCATATTTTTCAATCAATATACACCAAGCTTGAGCTATAACTTACAAATCTATTGAGCATTCAAAGTTTTCAATTGTATTATCTACTCATTGAGAAATTTTGATTGTTCTTCATTGTACTATTATTCAAATACTCAAATCTCTATATTGTATACACTCTTGGGCTCTAGATTAGGTTTAAGAGAATCCTTGTAAAAAGAAAAGTGTGGGAAAATCCTTTGTAGACTCAAAGGAAGAAGAGGGATTGTAGATTGGAGCTTTACCTACATTTGAAAAAGCTTGTATTTGCTCTTGTGGGTTCAAGAGTGGACTTGTATAGTTGGTTTGTGTTTCACCAACTTGAGAAGAAGTACTACTAGTAGAGCTAGTTGAAATCCTAAAGGTAAGAAAGACCTTAGGTAGTGGACTAGACCTTCGGGAGTTCGAATCACTTGAAAATACTGAGTTTGATTTCTCTCTCCCTACTCTATTTATATTTATTGTCATATATATTGTTTAGAGTAGTTATCTTTGCTCTTGTGTGTGATTATTATTCATCATATTAACTCTTATCTAGTTATTCACACAAGGTATTTGATAAATTGTCTCAAAGAGATTTTTGTGGGTTGTAGTAATTTTTAAAATAGCAATACTTTGCATTAATCTTAATTTATCCCCCTCTTAAGATTATTTGCCTCTAACAATAAAGTTAATAGGACTATTATTTAAATGTATAAAGGTCTGCAGTTTGTGAATGTTCTATCAATATCGCTCTTTGAAATTTGTGCCTTTAATGTAATTTATCATTTTTTTTTCAGAATAAATAAATGAAACATGATTTCAAGGGTTATGGATCTACCCTAGCAGTGTTGATCCTTAAGGATCAAAAAATCAAAACTTGATAAAGATTTTTATAACAAGCCTTCAGTTGATGTTAAAGTCAACCTCATTAAGAGTTTAAACTCTTAAAGGTGTAAAGCCTTATTTTTCTTAATTGTAACCGTTTGTGGAAGGGAAAAATCTTAAGAAAAAAAAATGCACAACATGTATATAGGGTTAAACAAAAGAGAAAGAAGAGAAGAAAGGAATCGTTGATTAAGGAGAGAAAAAAAAAGGAAACACAAGATAGAGAAAACTATGCATTCTTGTTGAGTTTTCAAAGTCACGTCTTAGCAAATTTCTTATCTTGACTTTCGCATTTTGTTTTCCTTCATATCGTGGCTTTCTTTTTCTACTAATGAGGATCCTGTTGAATTCACCCTAAGGCGTTTTAACATATTTTTTAGGTCAATCAAAAATTGGACAATGTGACAGGAGACATAAATTTCAAACTTAGATTTTAGACTACAAGTTACTATCCAAACACTCTATATAATTCTTGATTTTATAAATGTTGACAATCATCAGTGAACCTCAACTTAGGTGGAATCCATATAATTTGGTGAGGTTGAGAGAAATTGAGTATTGGGATTTTGGGCTTGAGTGGACACTTTTGGACTGTTCCCCTTCTAGTTTTTCTTGATTTTGATGGGCCCTCAGTGGGCTGTAACCCATTTTTTGTTTTGTGACTGGATTTCCACTCCGCCCGAGAACGTAAATTCACTTTAATCGAAGCAGGATTTTGTTGACAAAAAAATAGGAAAAAGAAAAAGAAAAAAAAGCACGATTTTGTTTTTCCCTTTTCTACTTTAGTTTTGCTTTTCTTTGTAGATGACTACTTTATTTTTATTTTTTTTCCAATTGAACTTTATAAGTTATTCTAGATGTTTACAGAGCTTGCAAGCAACCTGAAGTTTACATGTTGAAGAAGTCATTCAACATACATGAAATTCGAACATATTATATTTTATTACAAATATTGATTGATTTTTTATCTATATGAAGCATATATTAGAATAACCTTAGATCTATTATAATTTTGAAAAAATTTCATATTTAGTCCCTATTGTTTATAAATTTTTTTAATTTGATCTCTATTATTTAAAATGTCTCAATTTAGTCCCTATTATTTTTCTAAAAGTTTTATTTTTATCCCTATTTTTGAAAAAAATTCAATTTTGTCTTTATTGTTTGTCAAAAAGTTTCAGTTTCGTTCCTATTATTTTAAAAAAGTTTAAATTCGTCCCTATTGTTTCTTAGAAAATTTTAATTTAGTCATTGAATAATAGGGACAAATTTGAAAATTTAAGAAAACAATAGAGACGAAATTAAAACTTTTTAAAAATAATAAGGACAAAATTGGATTTTTTTGAGAAACAATAAGGGTAAAATTGAAAAATTTTAAACAATAGAGAGGAAATTGGAATTTTTTTACAAATAGTAAGAACTAAATTGAAACAAATAAAATAATAAGGACTAAATTGAGACAATTGGATAACAATAGGGACTATTTGTGAAATTTTCTCTATAGTTTTACGTACAATGAATTCCTCATCATTAAAAAAAAATTATTGATGTAATTAAATTTGATTTACACAGAGCGACGAAGATTGATATCAACGGTACGATAAGCAAAATTGTATAAAAACTACTGGAAACCGCACAAATGAAAAAAAAAAAAAAAAATAAATAAATATATATATATATATGTTTTCCCAATGAGGCACAAACAACACCAGGAGGGGATGTATAAATTTTCTTTTAAGTGTAAGAGTATTAACGGAGTATTCTTAGTTTGAAAATCTAATTAACCTTCACTGAAAAAGATTTATATATAAAACTCCATTTGTTTCTAAAATAACTGGATAGGAAAAAATATTTACATAAAAAATTATTTGTTCAGAAAAAAAATATTTATTGGTGTTTGGTTGTTACACTATAAATTATTTCCTATTATTTGGCTGCAAAAATATTTTTTACTTGACTTATTTTTTATGTTACTAAATATCAAAAAATTTAAAAAATATTTTTCACGAAAAAGTTTTACGGCAAACAAACGGAGCCGTAGTTCCTGCCGATAAAGAACCTGAATCCGGTGAACAAAACAATAGGGAAAAATAATGAATCTGAACATTCCACCCTCAGTTCCTGACCCTAGGGAACGGGAAAGGATGGAAAACTGGAAAAATCAAAGGTGGAAACTATTCTGTAGAGTTGATGGCAGTAGATAAGAACCAACTTTACCATTTTGTTGCTCATTACAAAATTATGCCCAACACAAAATATAAAAACTATTTTAAACGTTTAGGTTGGACATTCGACCGTGACCGTAAAATTTGAATCTTATCTCATGTTAAAACCGAATATTCTACATTGATGTTTGAAATAATTTTTTAATAAAATACTACAAAACTTTTGTAAAAAGGAGTATGTGCATGGTACGTAATTCCATCAACTTTATACCATTAAGAAGGCTGTCATGTCAAAATTAAGGTAACTTTATTTTTTCCCCAGTTAGCTTTAAAGTTTTTGGCCGGCCAGACAAATAGTATATTAACAATTCTCTTTCCCTCATATGCTGCTTTTTAAACCATATTGGCAACCAGAGATTCGTATTTAAAGCTCAAAAGCATAAATGAGCAGCCCTTTTGAGTAGATAATGCCTTAGTTTACTTTTAATTTGCTTTATTATAAGAGTGGCTTTACTTTGAGCAAAAGAAACTAGAATTAACCTACATGAGTGTTCTTAATGGAGTGTGTGATCTCTCCTGAAAATTATTAAATAAAGAGTCTCTTGATAGTGAAAGAAGATAAAAGATAACCCTACCTTTTCCCATTAATTTGACACAAATCTCATGGTGGACCAATACACTACTAGCAACAAACTGTTATGATTTCTTTTCTTTTTTTTTTCAAACAAGCATTGCCATATGTCAGATTGTCACTCCTTTATTGTTCTTATATACCAAAAAAACTCTTTACCTTATATAAATTTTTATCATGTAAAGTACGAATAAAGGGTAAAGACGTGACATATAACAATATGTTTTTATTTATTTAAAAAAAACTTAAGTTATTTTATATTATTTATAATATTACACACGATAATAAATCTCGAAACGTTTTACATTTAAAGTGAGAATTATATAGTATGAAACCATTACGCCCCGAGCCCAGAACTCCAGATTCACATGCGCAACTAGTGTTCTAGGCATAAAAAATAATTATTTGGACCCTCTTTTCTACTAGCCCAAAATGGCTAACCCAAGTTATTTCTTATACCCACAACACCCACTTATAAACCACTCACAAACACTATCAATATCCGATGTGGGATGTCACATACACCTCCTGTTAAGGACCTGACGTCCTCGTCAGGGACACACATACTCAAGACCAATTAGGCTGTGAAAAATTCTAGAGGTGGCTCCTACGGGTTCAAGAGGTGGCTCCCACCAGCCTTCTAGGTGTAGCACTTTGCCCCGTATAGCACTTAGTTCCCGCACCGGCTATTGACCTGCTCTGAATACCATTCTGTCACGCCCCGAGTCCAGAATCCCAGACTCGCAAGTGCGACTATTGTTGTACGCATAAGAAACAACTATTTGGACTTCTTTTCTACTGGCCTAAAATGGTTAACCCAAATTATTTCTTATACCCATAACACCCACTTATAAACCACTCACAAACACTATCAATATCCGATGTAGAATGTCACAAAAACATTAAATTAGTCCCGATTGAAGAAAATATTAGTATTTTAGCGCCAACTAAAGCAACTCTCTAGATCCTCCCTGTTTATTTTACAAAACTTAATTGTCATAGGGGGAGAATGTATGTGTTAGATTTGTAGAGTATGGAAAAGAGCTTACATATTCCTTCCTTTCATTCAAGGGTTGAACTTTAATATGTCACGATCTGGTCTGTGTGGGGCCCACCCCCACACTAAGGGTGACCAGTCCGTCTGATGGACTGGTGAGTTTCCCTTCATTCAAATAACACTACTTTTCTAGCATTGTGGAGTACTTTGCATTCAAATGATTAATGCTCTTGCTTCTTTGTATGTCTTTTGAGGATACATCAAATTAAGTTGAGAGAAGCTTTTTGACTGGGACTGAGAATTACTCCCTTGAAAGAAGATATATTGCTTGCAAATTTTTGTACCAACTAGTTATTCTTTAGTAACGTTTACAATTCCTTTATGCTTATATATACTTTGAAGAATTATGAGAAGAGAAACAAGGTGCAAAAAGGACAATAAAATTTTAATTATCTGCATGCATAAAGTTTGCAGATATGGGAAACATATGATCTAAATAGTGACTTGCAAATATGTTAAAATAATAAATAAATATAATAAACTTCTCTCTAACTTAAGTTTTTAAATAAGAAAGTAATATAACATAGTATCACAACCTAAATTACTAGATAGGTCTGAATTTATGTCTTGCCGTTATGCATTTAAAAATAAAAAATATTATCACGGGAGCATATTAAAAAAAAAAATATATATATATATATATATATATATATATATATATATAGTAATTTTAAAAATATATATATATAAACGGATAGATGAAATAATAATTTAATTTTTATTATATGTTGTAAAGCTCGCACTAAGAGGGAACAATAAAGGTTAGAAATTTGAGACATTCTCTACCAAAATATTCAATGACCCTTGTCATGTCATTCCTTGTCAATTCATATTATTAGATGCTAACATCTCATTGGGTCCCTAGAAAAATAATCTTGCTATTGTTTAGTTGAATTGGTCCAAAAGGATAGTCAACAAACAATATAAAGGATCAAGATTAGAGATTTATTGTTCAATATATGAAATGCTATCATATATTCGACGATAAATGAATGAAATAAAATATTACTCTGTAGGAAATTAGTAAATTTAAGTATTCATATTTAAGTATTTTAAGATATTCCACACATGCACTAACTTAGGGGGGGACAATTGAGAATCTTTGACAAAATTTAGAGATAATTAATAGTGGGAAATTTGAAAATTCCTTTTCATAAGCTACCGACGACATTCCAGCTTAATGTTGAGCGGCACTAGCATTAGTATTTACATGTCAGATATTTTTAACAAGAGTTTAAGTATATAGTATATATTATGAAGTAAAAAATTCATTCAAAATTTTAAATT
The DNA here is from genome assembly GCA_037974665.1 of Ehretia macrophylla. Lineage (NCBI taxonomy): Eukaryota > Viridiplantae > Streptophyta > Magnoliopsida > Boraginales > Ehretiaceae > Ehretia > Ehretia macrophylla. The sequence goes on from CM075771.1 coordinate 31,756,042, forward strand.
ATTAAAAATAAATTTATTAAATTTATTTATTTTCTTCAACATGTTCGTACTTTGTAATTGAAAAAAGGTTCCTTCTAAAATCCATCTGTCAATCAAATCGCTAATGCCATCTGCGGCAGCTTTCATGCAATAATTGTGAGACAAAATGATAGAAATCAATTATATGCAGCTCTAGCTGCGTCTGTTGTTTTTTGTTTCATTATCTGTTTTTTATTTCCAACTCAATAAGTGGATGTACAAAATGCTTCAACTTTATAGACTGGAGAAATTTGGATGGCAATGGTGTTCTTTATCCCCATGCATAAAGCCTAAAGGGCTTGGAGCAATATGCATCAGAATGTACATGTAAACCTCAAATCTGCAACTAAATCGAACCCCTTTAATTTTATTCCTCGTCTTTCAGAAAAATCGTACACAGTTCCCGATTCCTTTGGACAGGCAGTCCCCCACTGCTGCTTCTCTTTTCAGGGCCTCGTATTTTGTGCCTTTCAAAGGAGTCATGTAAGGCTATCATCCCTAAATATAATTTAGAGACTCATTTTATCTCAAAAGTTGTAAAAAGTAGTGGGTCCTATGTATATTTAAATTAAAAATAATGTTTGGGTCTCTAAAATTTTTTAAATTTAGTATGTTTTTTATTTTGCTACCTCTAGTAAAGATAGCCTAACAGATAAAATGATTAGATAGTAATATATTAAAAATTAAAAATATTTTTAAATCACAACTTTGACCCCATTGTTTATTAAAAAAAGGCAATATACCAAATTTTCGCTTTTCACTCAAAGTTGGTCAAAAAATTGGGGACTACCCCTCCATGGAAGCACATATTATGGCATACAATTCCTCCAAATTATATTAGGTCTTGGTAATACTTTTTGATGACCTAAATGCATGCATCATAGTTAACTTACGTCCTTTTGTTTTGTTATCGTTTCGAATGACAGCCAAAAAGTTGCAATAGTGAGTATAAATTGCTTCCAAAGGGTAGGTATAGTAGTTAGGGTAGCGATTTGTTGTAATTAAAATTTTGATTTTGAATTTATATGTTACAAATACTATCCATTGATAATTGATTTAGAATATATGTTAGGACATAACACTCTATCACGAGATTTGTAATCTTTAATAAATTTAATTTGATCTTATTTAAAGTAAATTCTTCGTGATAAACAAAAAGGACAAATTTGTATAAATCATGAAAAGGTCTCTATACACAATAAGATAGTGTTAAATTAGTTCCTTATAGATTTCTTTTGCTAAGTAAGCAAGTAGATGTATTCCATCATCAAAAAATATGTACAACCCGCAAGTAACCACATTACAAAAGAACTCGACTCCTATCCTTCTAAATAAATGTAATAAGCTCCAATTTCCAATCTTTACATCTCTCTCTATTTTGTATACTATATTTGTACATTCTATTTTTTACATCAAAATTAATATTACTTAGCAGTTGCTTTTCACTAGAAAGCGCACCTTATTGGTGAATCCTTCTATTCCTTTTTATCCAAATGTTAAAAACAACTGCTTTCAAAAATAGTTTAAGGATAAAAGCCGCTTCCAAGTGAGTTTGATTTTTCGCCCCCATTCTCATGCAAAATGTTATGACGACAAGGGTTTTTTTTAAATGGCGGTGGAACTTGACGGGGTATGATAGTAGATTATCTGGCAGAACATGATCATCAATTAGTAAACCATTATGTATAACAGTACGTCCTCATATATGTATTAGTTTAAATAAGGACGAAATTTTAAAATAATAAAAAATATTGAACCTGTAATATTATTAAAATAATTTCACTTCACTACCGATAAACTATACCCTAGAAGCCAATGTTATGACATGGGTTGATATGGTCAAAGAAAAGGTTACAATAAGATTGGATGCATGTTTAGAGATAGAAGTGGTATCTAGGTCACTAGCTTTGTGATTTAAATTAGATATAATAATTGCGTGAAAGGCAGCGTCCCACTTCTACATTGCACTACTTATCATAAAATAAATTAGGATAATTTATTGAAATAGTCTTATATTTTTATTTATTTTTATATTTAAATTTTTTAATTTTAAATAAAATAGTCATTCGTTTTTTATTTTAGTAATAATCGTTAGTTTTTAGAATAATATTTGTCAAAAAATAATATTAGTGAGTACGTGGATGATATGTAGCAATAAAATACACAAATATTTAAGGATAAAATTATCACACGATAAAATATAAATATAAAATATTTTTCAAAATTGTCAGGCGATAATTCTCAACGTGTCATCTATATACTCACTAATTTTATTTTTTAATAAATATTACTTCAAAGACTAACAAATGTCAATAAAATAAAAAATGAAAAATCATTTTATTTAAAATAAAAAATAAAAAATTTAAATATCAAAAAAGACAGATCTAATACCATTCAGTAAATTACCCAACAAATTATATTTTCGAGGATAGAGAATAGGGCGTAAAACTGATTTCCATTTCATACTGTTGCATTCGTCCTCCTTGTCAGCACAAGAATTCCACTTTCCATTACAAAATCCACTTTGGACCCCTACATGTGACCTCACCTACAAGAAAAGAACAGCCCAACTCCGGAACTGAAATATGAATTGAAATATATTATTATACAAATTTTATATAATTTTAAGTAAAATAAATTTCTTGTTATAAAAAAAAATATAAGTAAATATAAGTAAGAACAGTTCAACCCCGTCTATTTCAATCTCTTCTCCCTCCATATATTCACCATCTGAGCACAATCTAGTCTAGACTGCAAGTTCATGCATATAAGCATCCTGTAGCTAGACTACAAACCTACATAAAAAGCGATTACATCAGTCTATAGATCTTTCAATCTTTTTACCCTTATCTACAAATAAACCTCTTGTATTTTTCTTGAAACCAAAACCATGTTCATGAAGCAAAGATCTCCATAGCTGATCTTCATCAAGCTTCATCTTTCAAAGTTCCTTTTTATCACTGTGATTTCTATTCAGTAGTATGAGGACAGGAGGTGGCGCCGTGCAGCAGGCTTTAACTGCAGAAGCCGCAAGCATAGTGACACAAGCAGTAGCGCTTGCTAGACAACGAGGACATGCTCAAGTAACCCCTCTTCATGTAGCGAACTCCATGCTCGCTGCTTCCACTGGCCTATTCCGTCAGGCTTGCCTTAAGTCTCACTCACATCCCCTCCAGTGTAGAGCCCTCGAGCTTTGTTTCAACGTCGCGCTTAATCGTCTTCCTGCAGCCTCATCTAGCCCCATGTTAAGCCCTCATCCTTCTCAACATCCCGCGATCTCAAACGCCCTTGTTGCTGCTTTCAAAAGAGCTCAAGCCCACCAAAGGCGTGGCGCGATAGAGAATAATGATCAACAGCAGCAACAACCAGTTCTTGTAGTTAAAATAGAGCTACACCAACTCATAATTTCCATCTTAGATGATCCTAGTGTGAGTAGAGTCATGAGAGAAGCTGGTTTTTCAAGCATCAAAGTGAAAACCAATGTCGAACAAGCTATTTCTTTACAAATATCTTCACAATTAACCCCTCCTGCAAGCAATCACAAGCCATCTTTTACTAGTGCATCTGATCATGATCATCAAACAGTTAACAATGATCAAGATGTGATTAGATTGATAGAAAGCTTGATGAACATGACGAGAAGGAAGAGTATAGTCATAGTAGGTGAGTGTATTGAGAGCTTAGAAAGCAAAGTTAAATGTGTGATGGAGAAAATTGACAAGGGTGATGTTGCAGAGGCCTTGAGAGAAGTAAAATTCATTAGCTTTCCACTTTTCTCTTTGGCTAATCTACGCAGAGAAGAGGTTGAAGAGAAGATAGGGGAGCTAAAATGTCTAGTGGGGAGCCTATTAGCAAAAGGGGTGGTTTTGTACTTGGGAGATCTTAAGTGGATTGTTGATTATAGAGCTAATAACAATGGCGAGCAAAAGAGAAGCTATTATTGTCCTGTAGAGCATATGATTATGGAGGTTGGAAGATTGGTTTATGGATTTGGAGAGAAAGGAAATTTTCGGGTCATGGGGATAGCAACGTTTCAGACCTACATGAGATGCAGGAATGGACATAATTCGCTTGAAAGTCTTTGGGGTTTGAGTCCTGTTACAATGCCTGCAGGAAGTTTGGGATTGAGTCTCATTCCCCACAGGTAAAATACGACAACTTTTTTCTTTTACAGAATGAAGTGTCTTATGAGCTATTGGATTTAGTCATTTTAATTACATTTTGGTCATCAGATTTGAATTAATAAACTAGTAAATTTTTAAAAGGTATTTAAAATAAACTTTCAATTTTTTTTTATTTAAAAATCAAATTTAATAATTAATAATACACTTCATTTTAAAAATGAAAACTAAGAAATGAGAAAATTAAATCCTTACTACTTTTGCATGTCTGAGTCTAAGATACAGATTGTATTGCTTTGCATATATTTCAATTTGCATAGCTTTTAAAGTTCAACTAGTCGCTATGCTCAAGGCCATTTGCATATCTCATCAGTGATTATCAAGCCAACTCCAAAAATGAGAAAGATGAAAATGAACAGAGTCAGCTATTACTTGATAAAGGAGATGAAAAGCAGCTGCGTTGCTGTGCCGATTGTTCAGCAAAGTTTGAAGCCGAATCCCGAAACTTACAGATCATGGTCAGATGCAATAGTGAGTCAACATTGTCAAGCCTGCCTTCATGGCTTAAAGATGAGAGTAAAAGATCCAACAATAATCATCAGGTTATAATCTTACTTTTCCATTCCTTTCTTTGATTACAGTAGAAGTCAAAGTCGGGTTTGTATAATAATTAAATTAGGAGATTTGTCTCATTCTATATTTTTTCTAAAAGAACGGTTATGATAGATTGTTAATTTCTTGATAACTAATTAGTAGTTAAAGCTTAAAGTTAATTAGTTAATTCGTATAAAGGTTTGCCTCTCTAAACGTGAAAATAAATTTCATTGACACCACTTTCTTTTTATCCTGTTTTCTTTTAGAGCTGTGCCACAGTACTCAAAGAACTCAGCGAGAAATGGAGCTCAATTTGCAATGCGGTCCACAAGCAATCGTCAAAGTCGCTTGAAAGAGCTTTAACTTTCCCTTCAACATCATCATCATCACCTTCATCATCCAATTCCTGCTTTTCATACGATCAACAATTTCATGATCATTTGCAGCTTCAGTTTGATCCTAAACAATCATGGAGGGATCATGATCACCAATCTTCCAATACTGCACCTAACAACATAGCATGTGAAACAAGCTTGAGAATGTACATACCTGATCATACAGATCCCACACAAGCATTTTCAATAAATTCTACTTCTTCAAGTGAGACCATGGAGATGGATTATCTTCAGAAATTCAAAGAATTCAACGCTGTAAATTTGAACATTCTATGTGATGCATTGGAGAAAAAAGTCCCATGGCAAAAAGAAATAATTCCTGAAATTGCTGGCACTATACTGCAATGCAGGTATGAGCGGATTAATTAAATGAGGGCCAGTGGGGATTGTAACCTCCGTTGGCTCAAAACAACTTTAAAAATTTTATGTTTTTTTTTAAAAATAAATAAATTAAATTTCTATGTATTTTTAATTAAAAAAATTAATTAGCCCCATTGAAAAAAAATATATACTCATACAGTTAAAAAATTATATATTTTAGCCTGCACTGAAAAAAGTTTATGGATCTGCCTTGTAATAATGCAGGTCTTGCATGTTAAGAAGAAAGGATAAGCTAATCAATGGAGAGGTCAAACAAGAGACATGGTTGTTCTTCCATGGTCAAGATTCACAAGCTAAAGAGGAAATTGCTAGAGAATTGGCTAGAGTTGTTTTTGGATCTTATTCAAATCTTGTATCAATATCTTTGATCAGCAGCTTCTTCTCTACAAGGTCAGATTCATCAAGTGAAGACTTGAGAAACAAAAGGTTTAGAGATGAAAAAAGCTGCAGCTACATGGAGAGATTTGCTGATGCAGTGTGTGTTAATCCTCATCGTGTTTTCTTCATGGAAGATGTTGAGCAAGCAGATTATTGCTCTCAAAAGGGTATAAAAAGGGCAATTGAAACAGGAAAGATTAACACTTCATGTGGTGAAGAAGTTAGTCTTAGTGATGCTATTATCATATTCAGCTGTGACAGCTTCAATTATTCTAGGTCAAGAGCTTTCTCTTCTTCATCAGTTAAGCAGAAATTAGATGGATCTGAGGAAGAAGAAGCCTGCACAGTTTCATTGGATTTGAATCTCTATTTTAATGGTGAAAGCGTTGAAGATCATTTGAGTGATGACATGGGGCTTCTTGAAGATGTAGATAAGCGAGTTGTCTTCAGAATTGTAGGAGAATAGAACCATCAAGATGATCAATAATTAGGACTTGTTTTTTCCTATTCCAATTTTTCACTGTTAAGATACTAGGTTCATAGTCCATGAAACTTTTTTTTTTCACATTTTGTAAATAAAAATCAGATAGTTTAACGTTTAGTGTCCTTTTTTCACTTCTACCGATAATTTATTTTTGGTACAATATATGAAGGACGTTAAAGCAGTGATTTGAAGTTGAATTCATAACTTTTAATTATAATAAATTATCATTTCATACAACTCTTGGATAATCGTCTCTATTCAAATTCATACGAAATTGATTTTGGATTTCGAGCATTGCGACTTTAGCTTCAAATGGAAATACCGAACCAAGGAGTAATTTCCAATGTTGAACATTTTGTTGGTTATAATGCCACACACTGGGTTGAAACATTTTGTTGATTATAATGCTACTCAATGGGTCGAACATTTCAAAGCAATAAAAGAAAGGAATTGGATTTAAATCAAATTCCCAAGAATTTATATTTCTATCTCTTTAATTTTATAGTGAAACTAGATATCAGATATTAAGAAAATCCTAAACAAAATTAAGAGCAAAAGTAGAAAAATTAGTGATTTAAGTTGAGCGGGGATGAGATTACTTACAAAGCACAAAATGGTAACATTGAAGTCATTTTTAATAATTTAAACTTTTAAATTTAGTAGATAATTTAATATGGTATAACAGTCAAGCTTTGAAAACTATGCTTGGTTAGAACCTTGTTGCCCCCATTAAGAAAAAATATATGTACGTGTTAGGTTTAATAAAAAGAATTGGCTTTGTACATTGATTGAAGGTACTTGTTTAAGACATTAATTGAATAAATGAAGCATTGTCTAATCATTTTTAAACTTTACTTTTAGATGATATGTTAATTTAATAGTTGCCCCTTATATCTCTTCAGAGGGTATTGTTGTTGCTTTGTCTAGTGTAAATCTTTGCTGAAAAACGAACGAATCCGAATACATTATCAAGTGTACATACATACATAAATCTTCATTTGCGAGGAATAATATATATTTAGACGTTTCAATGTAATTATGAAAATATGGTGAGTACTAGAAAAGGGAACAAAAGGGAAAAGAGACAAGCCAAAGCGAAATATATTTGCTTTTGCTTTTGGTCATAAAGAAAAGTTATTGAGAACATTGTTTTCTTCCAAATTTATTTCTTGATCTTGAACAAGAAGATGTCCTTACTTTGGTTTCCTGAAATAACATTTTAGAACAAGAGATAGAGAATGGAATTAATAAGAAATAAGGGAATTCCATTCTAAAAGTCACTGATATTAGATGGAATATTTTAGAAATTTATATAATGGTCTTGGAATACTAAAATAAAAATAGTCGAACGTGAATAGATAAGATTAAACTAAGATCACACTTTGATATCATGATAAAAAAATATAAGGTTTTATCTTAAAACTAACTGGTATTCAGTTGAGTAACCCGCTCAACTTATACACTGATATTAAAATTCATAATTCTTTTATATAAGACAATTAAATTCTCCAACAGCTATAATGAAACTAATGCACGTAATTTATGTTTGTTCATATTGAGCCCGTCAAGATAACAGTTGGATTGCTCAAAGTTGCCACTTTAGTTTTTGCTTTATCCTCCTTGCTATAGTAATTATTCTGTCAAGAGCATCTAACAGTTCATTTCAGTCAGACAGCTACTGAGACAGAAAGTGTTAGCTATAGTAGCCAAACTTTTTTACCAACATTTGAGAGTTAATTTTGTGCATAACTCATTAAATCACTTATCACCCTACCTTTGAAACGTTTGGGAATTTCATTATTCTGCAATTTATTCCATGAATATAAGCAATACTCTCTTGAATCAAGATCCTACAAGCAAATTAATACATATACGTGATCTTGGATATTCTCAACCTCAAAAGTTAGCTCATGAAATGAAATTTTCCTTACACTTATAAACTGATCATCAATTCCAATTCACAATTCTAATGTGGGATAACCAAACAATCTCCTTTTACATTGGGCCTTGGGTTGGCTCACCATCAACCCAGTCTCCCAAATCACCTAGAGATTTGTTGAAACTTTGAGTTTTTATATAACTTTGATAGGTGATCTTAGACCTTCTCAATCTCAAAAGTTAGTTCATGAGATGAGACTTTCTTTTACACTTACAAATAAACTGATCGACTACCAACCCTTCAACCGATTTTAGATATTCTAACACAAATAACTGATCGTTCATTGGAGTTTCCACAAAAAAGTTGATTGACCATCATGATCAACTCAAGCAGAATACGGTAATTATTCTACAAAAAAAAAAGAATATGATAATTACATAACACTAAGTAAAGAGGTACTAAATTATCAACAAAAAAAAAGTAAAGAGGTACTATTTAAGGAAGTGAATTTATCCTTTTGGGACAGACTATAAATGAAAGAAAGACAATAATTTTGAGACAGATATTAAAAGAATAGAAAGATAGTAATTTCAATCCTTCCATATGTAAATTCTTTTTCTATATTAAATGACTAGATTTCATAAACTCAATCAATGATCGCTTCCAATACTTAATCTTTTTCCGCCAAAAGCAAACACAACCCATATTGAGTGGTTTATGTTCAAGAATCAGATTGATTGTGGATAATAAAAAAAAACAAGACTCAAATTATTTTAGCCCTTATATTATTGTACTGGGAGCCAATTGCTTCATGAGGAATAATTGTAACATAATGCAACTAAAAGATATATATAGTAATATAGACGGGAGGCCTGTTCATATCTCGGGTTCGAATCAGAACATAATTTTATTGGGACTAGACTAGTAGAACTTGTTCTTAATTATTTGGATCATACTTTCTTTGGACGAGATTATGAACCTTGGAATTAATTTGACACGTTTAATATGAGTTTGAAAGACTTCTCAAATAGACCGTTTCTCGTCATAGGGGGGAAAAAAAAGTTATACTAGGATATAGAAGAATTGCTTGGAACGCACAATATAGGATTAAGGAATGATCCATAACGTAATCGTTGTGTAAAGCGGGGACAACTTTTCTACTTTTAGAAGGAAAAAGCAAAATCTTCGCTAAGGAATATCAAAAGAGCACTACTTTTCATGCTTTCTGATGCGTTTTGCAAAAGAATAACCTTTTTTTTTTCCTCTTTGATTTTCGTATACCGACATTCTTATCTCCAGAAAGCATCATAAAGTTGTAGAATAAATGGTTCGATATTAAATAAAACGTAGATAAGAATCTCCTTTTCAACTTTAGAACGGCTAAAAAGTTGATTATCTCTTTGATGACTTTAAATCAAACCTATATGAATAAGTATGGAAATTGTCGCTTGTGTCTTTCAAAAAGGTAACGAGTTTGAGGAACTAGAAAGATGCTAGTAAAGAATAAAGACGGGATTTTAATGAAAATGTTCTCCTCTTTAATTTCTCTCTTTCTGCATTCTCTTTAAAGAAAAGTAGATTCATATTAGAATATGAGATGCAACTTAATCATGTTTGCATGTTCATCTATTTCCATTGTTCAAATTAATTCCTATACATGGCCATTGGTGGTGAAGAAGTTGCAAACAAGAAAAAGAGAAAAAAAAAGGGGACAAATTTCATCTTGATTTAAACTAGTTGTCTAGGGGACTATCTCTTTTTCAATCATATTTTTTATATAATTTTTTGGAATATAAAGGGTACTTGCTTATTTAGTAAAAAAAAATCGATCCTATAGGAGATAAGCTCAATCAAAAAGACATAAGAATTATTTTGTTTTAAATTCTCCAGTATAAATTCTATTGTTATCGTTGCTCATGTAATTGGGACAATTTACATTTAGGAAAGTAAATTTCTTTGAGGTGTGCGAAGAATCATGGTATTCTATCATAAAAATAATTGGTACCAAAATGAGTAACCTAATGTTTTATATATATGGTGGTCTTGAAGTTTAAATTTTTTTCATATGGGACTATATTGTAATCCCTTTCCCTCAACGTCTGACCCAGTTTGAAGATTGTAATTTTTTTTAATGATTTGCTTAGCTGCGTGTGGCTAGAAACTAAGATTGAAGATGCAATTATAAAGAGCTGTATGGCCAAGATTGGAGATATAGCTATATTGATGTGCTTGACCAAAGAGAGATCGTAACATGTGGATAAATGAATGATAGACAAGATTGGACCAAGGTCTAACTCTAGTATCATGCATGTTAAGAATCATGTCATTTTATTCCAAAAATTAATTAGTATTACGAGTAGTAACCCAAGATCTTGTGCATGGGTAGACTTATATATGGGACTTTGAAACTGAAACCACTAAAGAGTATTTTAAAGATATTTTTAGGCTAAAAAAGTTTTTAGCCAATCTAGATATATACGCAATTTACACTTTGATGTCGACGAATTTATTAAGGAACATATTCTTTTACCCAATGCACATACACTCGAAATTACATAGTGACGAGGGGTTCCCGAGCTGATCCAAGTGAGCCGATTATTCCGAGCTGAGACGGGCTAATCCGCGCTCCGTTGACAGCCCGTTCAGTTCAATGTCCAATCTAGATGACTGACCCGACCCCGTTAACCCCGACCTCAGTTCCAGCTGTTCCGATGGGACATAAAGCACTGATAGGACATAAAGCTGCATCGCATTAAATGCTGTCAGACCCGAACTTAGTATAAATAGAGCTCCACCCTCTTCATTTAAGGGATCTCTCTCTCGCTATTAAATGCTCTCAACTACTTTACCAGCTCGAACATACTAATCATTCGCACGCTTGAGGGAAAAATCTGGGTCATTACCCCGCCTTTTCCTTACTTTTCTTGTGCAGTTCCGATAGCCGACCAAGAAAGTACAGCTCGGAGGCCGACCTAAGAAATCCAGCTCGACTAAAGTAGCTCCCAAATTCAACTGTGAGACTTTCAACCTCGACAGTTTGGCGCCGTCTGTGAGAAATGACGAGTTCTTTCATAACTCTCTTCGCCACTCATTGAGAAACCATCATGGTACAAACCAGAAGTCACAACATACCGGTAGAGGATTCGCCCAACCTGGAAAGGGACCTCGAAACCGCACAGGCGCCCAGCCAAAACCTAACCCAAGCCGACGCTGGAACGAGCCAACGTATACACTTAGCCACTCAAACCAACCCCACAGCAGAAGGAGACCCCAACTCCAGCCTGTCACCGGAGATAAGGATGATGCTGAGGATGTTCGAGGAACTTAAGGAGCAGGTAGCCCGGCTAGCTGAGGGCCCCCTAGCTCCGCAAGAGGCTATGCCGCGGCCATCGCGTCCGCAATTCCACATCCCAGAGTCAAGGCGAAAACGGACGCAGGACGAGGAGGGTTTCCTAGAGCCGGTGGCGATATCCGACGCGGCGAGAGGTAAAAGGGCGGCTCAAGCCGACCCCGAGCAGGCAAAGACCGCGGCTGCCATAGCTAAGGTCATCAACCAACTCGGTGTAAGCCCACTCTCTCCCGAGGTACTGGCCACGCCCCTGCCTACCGGCAACCGAATGCCCAACCTGGCCGTCTACAACGGAGATGAAGACCCAGCCAGCCACCTGCTCAATTTTGATCACCACATGACTCTGCACGACATGCTAGATCTCATGAAGGCGAAGACATTCCCTACCACCCTGGTTGGTAATGCCTTGGACTGGTTCCAAAAACTTCGTCCTGGATCAATTGCAAGTTTTCACCAGCTGGCGGAGGCTTTCCTATCCCGCTTCGCAGGAAGCCGCCGTGCTACCCGCCATACTTCTACATTGCTGTTGGTGAAGCAACATAGAGGGGAAACTTTGAGGGCTTACACGGCTAGATTCAATGAAGAGTCCCTCCGAATTCCTAACTTGGAGGACTCCATGGCTCTGATGGCTTACCAGAGCGGGCTCAGGTCGGGCCCCCTCACATCTTCCTTGGCAATCGACCCCGTGGATACTGTGTCCGAGCTGATGGTGCGAGCAGAAGGGTACATACACTCGGAGGAGATCTATCAGGCAAAAAGGGACGATGACAAGGAGAAGGAGGCTGGGAAGAAAGGAGAGGCCTCCCGAGCCCAACCTGGGCCCAAAGCCCAGAACGACCGAGGCAAGCAGCCTCAGCAGTCGAGGCCGAACCCCCGGTTCACTATGTTCACTCCCCTTAACACCTCAAGGGAGCAGATCCTAATGGAGATCCAGCACCAGAACCACTTACCTCCAGCTCCGAGAATGAAAGGCCGACCTGAGAAGCGCAATAGGACCAAATATTGCCACTACCACATGGACTACGACCATACCACCGAGGAATGTAAAGACTTGAAACAGGAGATCGAGGCACTAATAGCCCGAGGCCACCTACGGAGGTATATAGATCCGCAGCCAACCCGGAATCCAGACCAAAGGGATAGGGAGAGGAGTCCGCCCAAGCGCCAGGCTGGGGGCGGACGCTTGGCCGTGATTGAAACCATTGCGGGAGGATTGGCGTCAGGAGGCGAGACCTCAGCAGGCAGAAAGGGTTATGTTCGTGCAGGGAGGGAATATGGACCAATGAGGGGACCGGCCCCGGAGATGTAAGAGCTCACCTTCTCTTCAGAAGACTTGGAGGGGGTGATATTGCCTCACGACGACCCCCTGGTGATCAGCGCTGAAATAGCCAACTTCACCGTCAAAAGGCTAATGGTGGATGCCGGGAGCTCGGCAGAAGTCTTATTCCTAAGCGCTTTTGAGTAGATGGGGTTTGACAGGAGCCGACTCAGGCCGTTGAGGGGTACTTTAGCAGGTTTTACAGGGCAGTCCCACCGAGCCGAAGGAGTCATCAACCTCCCACTGAAGCTGAAGGATGGGGATAAGTGGGCGTCGATGCAGGCCAACTTCATTGTAATGGATTGTAATTCCACTTACAACGGGATCTTGGGTCGAGTGGCGCTTAATCACTTCAGGGCCGTCCCCTCAACATACCACCAGGCCCTGAAGTTCTCGACCCCGGCCGGGGTAGCCACAATTCGCGGAGCCCAGCTCTCAGCGCGGGAATGTTATGAAAACTCACTCCGGCTTAAGTATCAAATCGGCTGAGGACCAGATCTGCCCGAAGAAAAGAGAGATGCTAAGAGAGGAAGCCCGGCTGAGGACCTTCAGGAGGTAGAACTCTCCGATGAAACTAAGAGAGCCAAGATCGGGAGTGAACTATCTGCCAATCTCAAGAAAGGTATAAGCCAATTTCTTTTAAAGAATGAGCATGTATTTGCCTGGTCTGCCTCTGACATGACAGGAATTGACCCAAATGTGATTGAGCATCACCTGAATGCCGACCCGAATCACTATCTGGTAAAACAAAAGCGCCGGCACTTTCATTATGATAAACAACAAATCATAGCAGAAGAGGTGGACAAGTTGGTGGACGCCGACCACATAAAGGAAATACAGTACCCAACCTGGCTATCCAATGTGGTGCTGGTGACTAAGTCCTCGGGTGGATGAAGACTGTGTATTGATTTCACCGACCACAACAAAGCTTGCCCCAATGACTGCTTCTCCCTACCGCGGATTGACCAAATGGTGGACGCCACCTCCGGATTCGAGCTGCTCTCCTTTATGGATGCCTTCAAAGGTTATAATCAAATCAAGATGGCTCCCGGGGACAAGGAGAAGACCGTCTTCACCACCGATAAAGGACTCTACTACTATGAGGTCATGCCCTTTGGCCTCAAGAATGCTGGAGCCACATACACTCGGATGGTGAACAAGGTCTTCAAAAATCAGATTGGCCGGAATATGGAAATTTATGTAGATGACATGTTGGTCAAGAGCAGGAGGGCGGAAGACCATGTAGCCGACCTGGCTGAAGCCTTCGCCGTAATGGAGCACTTTAGGATAAAACTGAACCCGAAAAAGTGCGCATTCGGCGTCAAGGCAGGCAAGTTCCTGGGCTTCATGGTCACAGCCCGCGGAATAGAAGCCAACCCGGAGAAGGTCCAGGCGATACTAGACCTGGCACCCCCGACCTGCGTGAAGGACGTCCAGGTGTTAGCAGGCAAAGTCACAGCGCTGAGCAGATTCATGTCCAGGTCGGCTGACAAGTGTGCTCCCCTATTCAAAATATTGAGGAATCCTAAGAACTTTGAATGGACTGAGGAATGCCAAAACGCCTTTCAAGAGCTGAAAAGGTATCTAGCCTCGCCACTCCTGTTATCCCGACTTGAGGTGGGGGAGGAGCTAGTAATATACTTAGCATGCTCGGGAACGGCGGTGGCGGCGGCCCTAGTCCGAGAAGAAGGAAAGGAACAGAAGCCGGTCTATTATGTTAGTAAAACCTTGCAGGGAGCCGAGGAGAGATACTCCTCCTTGGAGAAACTCGCCCTCGCGCTCATCACGGCGGCTAGAAAGTTGAAGCCATACTTTGATGCTTATCCAGTTAAGGTCATGACTGATGCTTCGCTCAAGTCCATCATGCACAAGCCAGAGGCGTCGGGCAGGCTACTGAAATGGGCAGTTGAGCTGAGTCAATTTGACATCACCTACCAGCCCAGGACAGCCATCAAAGCCCAAGCCATTGCGGACTTTGTTGTAGAATGCACTGGCCGACCAGACCGGAGGACGTGTGGAAGGTCCATGTGGATGGGGCCTCAGGGAAATCCGGAAGTGGAGCTGGGGTGGTCATCCTCGACCCAAACCGGCATGAGTACCAGTACTCCCTCAAGTTCACCTTCCCGGCGTCCAACAATGAAGCAGAGTACGAAGCGGTGATTGCAGGGCTAAAAATTGCAGCTCAGCTCGGGGCACAGACAATCGACCTAAGCACCGACTCTCAGTTGGTCTCTAGTCAGATATCGGGGGAGTTCGAAGCCAAGGACAGTGCTATGCTACCTACCTCAACAGAGTCAAGGATTTGACCTCAGCACTCAGAAGGTTCACGATACAACAGATTCCCAGGGAAGAGAATATGAAGGCTGACGCCCTATCTAGGCTGGCCTTGGGCAAAAGCCGACCTGGCCTTGTCCACGTGGAAGAAGTATCTGAACCTAGTATCCAGTTGGGAGTACATGTGGTAGCCGAGCTCAATTTAAGTCCAGATTGGACCAAACCAATCATGGACTACTTGGAAGGGGGTATGACCCCAGAGGATGAAAAAGCTGCTCGAAAACTCATGAAGCAGGCCTCAAGGTTTGTCATAATCGCCGGTTAACTCTACAAAAGAGCCTACACCTGGCCTCTTTTGAAATGTATTGGACCCGAAGAAGGAAACTATGTACTCCGGGAGATTCATGAAGGGGTGTGTGGAAACCACTTGGGGGGTAAAGCTCTGGCTCGGAAGGCATTAAGGCAAGGCTATTTCTGGCCAACCTTAGAACAAGATGCCAAAGAGTATGTAAAAAAGTGCGACACCTGCCAGAGGTTCGCCAACGTGCAACAGAAGCCTGCTGTGGACCTCACAGTGATGATAAGCCCTTGGTCATTCTATCAATGGAGTCTAGACATCATCGGCCCCTTGCCGACCAGTGTCGGCCAAAAGAAGCACGCATTCGTGGCCGTAGACTACTTCACTAAATGGCCCGAGGCTGAAGGTGTTGCTAGAATAACAGAAAAGGCAGCTTGGGATTTCGTATGGAAAAACATCATTTGCCGATTTGGGGTGCCTAAGGTCATCGTCACTGACCACGGCAAACAATTCGACAGTGCATACTTTCGAGACAAATGTGCTGAGATTGGGATCGACCTCAGATTCTCGTCCATTGTTCACCCTCAAAGTAATGGCTAAGTTGAAAGGACTAACCAAATCATTTTGCAGGGTCTGAAAACCAAGCTGGAAGAAACAGAGGGCCAATGGGCATCAATTCTTCCAGAAGTGATGTGGGCTCAGCGGACCAACACCAGTTCGGCGACGGGAGAATCGCCCTTCGAACTGACCTTCGGCACTCAAGCAGTGCTGCCAGTGGAGATCGGGTCTCCGACCAGTAGAACCCTCCACCATGACCCAGAAATAAACAGAGCACGAATCCATGAAGAGCTCGACCTCGCCGAAGAGCTCTGACCTAAAGCTCAAATCAGAATGCTGGCCAGCAAAGCTGCAATGAAAAGAGCATTTTCCAAACAGGTCAAGCCTAAGCCTATTAAGGTCGGCGACCTCGTACTCAGAAAGGCCATCTTTTTGCCGCGCTCCACTAACAAGCTCTCCCCGACCTGGGAGGGACCCTACGAAGTCATGAAAGAAGTCCGACCCGGGACCTTCTACCTTCGCGACAAGAACGAAAAGCTGTTAAAAAATGCATGGCATTCAGAACATTTGAAGCGGTATTTTGTCTAAAGACGGCCCCGAGCCGGAATATTTTGTAAACGGCCCCAAGCCAAAGCATTTTGTAAAGGCCCCGGGCCGAAACATTACTTGT
Organism: Ehretia macrophylla; assembly: GCA_037974665.1. Lineage (NCBI taxonomy): Eukaryota > Viridiplantae > Streptophyta > Magnoliopsida > Boraginales > Ehretiaceae > Ehretia > Ehretia macrophylla. Next base: position 31,772,759 of record CM075771.1, read on the forward strand.
ACAAATTCAATGCAATGCAATTTTGTAAACTAGTGCGAATGCCCGACCTGGGAATATGTACACAAACCGGCGCAATGCCCGACTCGGGCCCAAGTGCTACAACTACAAAAATTACTTTAACTCGGATTAACGCAGTGGCCACGCGTAATCACGAAGTAAACCAGCTCGGACTAAATTCTAGCTCGGGTATAATCAATAACAAATTGATTAAATTTGCCAGTTCGGATTATGTTCCAACTCGGCGTATCCCGGCTTTAGGTCGGTATATTTGTCAACATTAATTTGACCAATTTTGTAACGGACTGACGAGTTTGATTAGGTAACGATTATAAAGTTACCCCTATTATTCCGACTCGGATTAGGATGGTAAAAGGTTAACCACGTCCAGCTCGGTTCATTAAAACTTAAGTTTGAATGGTCCATTTGAATTGGTCCGACCCCACTTACTTGAGTAAAAATTTGCGACAAGAAAAGTATGTATACAAACTTAACTAAAACGCAAATGAAGGTAAAACAAATATTTCATTAAAGTCGAAAGATAATTACAAAAGCCCAGCTCGGGCAAGATTACAATAACCCTACTAGGGAAACACTTCAAAATCTATTTTTGCGCAGCGGCGGAGGTGGTGGCCTCAGCTTCATCCCCAACTTGGTCCAGGCCCTGCTGGACAAACTCAGTGACCTCCTTGGCCTGGGTTATCAGGTCGGACGGAAGCTCGGGGATCTCCCAAAATTCTGGCGGCGGAACCTCCAAGATCTCGATGTAGTCTTTCTTGGAAGCTGGGAAAAAAGTCTTCGCTCTCTCCCGAGCCGCAACTTGACCTCGGAAGTAGAACTCCATTTCCGCGTACTTCGCCATGGCCCCGCCTTCCGTGGCCAACCAATCCACTGCCGCGTCGCTGGTCTTGAAGGCCTCTACTGCCTTCTCCCCCTGGACGCCGACCCGCTCCACAAGATCCTTTAACTTAGCCTCTGCCTCCCGTTTCTCTCGCTTATAGCGGTGGACGTCCTTGGCCGCGGCTTCGCGTCAGTCCTTCTCCAGGTCCAGCTCCTTCTTCAGGCGTTCGACCTCCGCCGAATCAGCTTTCTGCCTCTAAGCGGCCTCCTCCCTCACGGTCTGAAGCTTGGTTCGGGCATCAACATATCGCTGCTCGAGCTCAACGCAGTGAGTCTGGGCCTTGATAAGGAAGCTGGGGGCAGAGAGGATGTGGGACTCGGCCTGTTCAGCAGAAAGTAAAACAATCAACCGAGCTAAAAATACAACCTTAAACAGGAGATGGTTAAGGACTCACAGTGACTATGGCCGTCCTCAAGTCGAGCGAAAGTTGCTCCGCTGGGACCGTTGCCAGCTTGAGGTCGCGATCCACCTTGGACGCCTCCATAAAGTTTTTATCGGGAGGGCTCACCTCCGTTGCCTTACCTTTCCCAGAGTGCTCGGGCCGAGGCCGCTTTCTGCTCTCGGGTTGGGATAAAGAGCGCTCGAGGATCGCTAGGCCCGGACCCGATTTCTTTGGCAAAGGGGACCCCGAAGCCCCTTTTGAAGAGACCTCGGGATCAACCTCCTACCCTTGGCCACTGGGGCGCTGCCTTTGACCTTGGCCAGTACCGCCCAGTCCTGACCGAGCTGATGCGTCGCCACTGACCTCACTCTTCCTCCGCACTTAGGCGTATGCAAGCTTCCTCATGTCCGCCATATCTGCAAAAAGTAGAGTAAAGAGGTAAAAATGAATCGAAGACTCGCCTCAAAAAACTATTAAACAGGACGGGGGGGTCGGACGCCAATCCTGCAAACTGACCCTCTTCTGTGCTAGACCCATCATCTCCTTCCGGGTCGGGAATCAAGTGGGGATGATCCCTCGAGAGGTCGGGCCCCCGACCGAACAACTTGGAATCCCAGATTCGCTCCTATTTCAGCACGCTGTCAATGTCTATCAGCATCCCGGGCGCGGGCTTGAGCACTGCAACTTCTTTAAGCTCCTCATTCGAGAGTTTAGGGTCATCGTTAGCGGTTTTCCTCAGGCTCGGGAGCCAGTCCAGCCTGCATCCAGGATTCACAGGCGACTCCACCCAATAATAGTCATTATGCCAGCCCTTGTTAGAGGAGTGCCACTTGGTGAATATGGAGTGGCCGACCCGAGCTACGAAGTGGAACCACCCTGGCTGCTTCGGGTTGGGTTTACACACGAAGAAATGTCTGAACCGGTGCAAGGTCGGCTCCACTCCCTTATCCAAGCAGAACACGTAGAAGGCCACCATTATGGCCCAACCATTCGGTGACATCTGACCCGAGCTGAGCTCGAAATAGTTCAGAATTCCAATGATGAAGCCAGGGAGGGGGAGTTGGATGATGTCTAAGGCCAGATCATATATGGTGTAGTGGTTGGCTTGGGAAATCATGCCGATTCTTGCCGACCTGGAACCTTCAGCTTGTGATGCCGGTCAACCGACCAGTTCCTCAGCCTTGCGTTCGCCATCTGTACTGTAGAATGGCACTCACGCTTGCAGCAGGCAAACAGCTGCTCGATCCTCTTCCCTCAGATTGAAGAAGCGCTGGCTGAAGCCGAGCTCCGAGGTTGAACAGCACTGACTGGGACAGCCTCGATCGGCTCAGTGGTAGAGACCCCGGCTAAGAACTCTTGTGGTATCTCGATGCCCTCCAGTCGATTCAGCGGCTCCTCATCCTCCCCGTCATCGAATTCTCCCAGGCCGGCCAGAGGATCCTCATCTGCTTCCTCTCGCACCAATCTGACCCCAATAACTTGGCAGTCGTCGTCGCTCTCCTCGCGATTGGGTTTTCGAGCCGGCCCTGAGGACAAGCCGGTGCTCTCTCCGCCACAGATCCTGTTCGAGGTAGATGCCGAGCTCGGCGGACTTTCATCTCCACCATAGGACCTTACTTCCATAGCCTGAGAATCTTCTGATTCCGACCTCCCCATCCTGTCTACAACAAATATAAATATACAGGAATGACTAAAGGGAGTCGGGACGTACCTAATGCTCTTAACTGCGGAGTATGGCCGACTAAGCTGGGTCCGAGCTGAATTATCCCGAGAAGATTCTTTCCGAGCTAGTTGCGTCCGACCACTCTAGTGTCCGACCTGAATTCCTTGGAAAATTGAAAGCGAAGCGTGAAGTGAATCTCGGAGAATATGGCCCTATTTATAGGCGCCCCTGAAAGTCGCCTCGGGAAGACCAAACGTCGCGTCTCGCCAGAACCGCCAGGTGACGTGGCAGCCATCCGTTGGGCATGCACCGCTGACATGGCCATTCCTACTCTATCGGGGTCGGGCACCTACAGCTCGGGATGAACTTCTATCTAGATCTCACCCTCTCGATCTCGACTTGGGGGGGGAGGGAATTGACGAGGGGTTCCCGAGCTAATCCAAGTGAGCCGACCATTCCGAGCTGAGACGGGCTAATCCGCGCTCCGTTGACAGCGCGTTCAGCTCAATGTCCAACCTAGATGACTGACCCGACCCCGTTAACCCCGACCTTAGTTCCAGCTGTTCCGATGGGACATAAAGCACTGATGGGACATAAAGCTGCATCGCATTAAATGCTGTCAGACCCGAACTTAATATAAATAGAGCTCCACCCTCTTCATTTAAGGGATCTCTCTCTCGCTATTAAATGCTCTCAACTACTTTACCAGCTCAGACATACTAATCATTCGCACGCTTGAGGGGAAAATCCGGGTTATCACCCCGCATTTTCCTTACTTTCCTTGTGCAGGTCCGATAGCCGACCAAGAAAGTACAGCTCAGAGGCCGACCTAAGAAATCCAGCTCGGCTAAAGCAGCTCCCAAATTCAACTGTGAGACTTTCAACCTCGACACATAGGATTTATCATGAAAATATATACTTGCTTAATCGATAAACTTGTCCTATTCCAACTCAAATAAATTTGCCTAATAGAATTTTTGCCTTTCACTCTTTTTGTGAAGTTAAAAGACGAATTATTTGATGTCATTGGGAAAAAAAAAGAAAATGTAAATTATTGAAAGTGATCTTCAGATCATAGTCGCTTCTAAATCTATCCAACCACTACAAAAAAATTAGATTTTGCGAGAAACATTTCCCTCACTATGCCGTCGCCAATTTAGACTTTGTGACGGCACGGTGAAGGGAACCGTCCGTCAGACATGAGGTTGTCGCCAAAATATTTCCCTCACCAAACCATCACTGTTTTGGCGACGGTTAAAAACTCTCTCCATCCCTTCTCCAAATCCACCCTCACTAACCCCTGACCATCATTTCCCGTCTCCACGTTGTCACTACAGTTGGCCGTCACCGACCCCTCGTCAATTACAGTCATCCCAAAATTGTCACTAAATTTCCCATCGCCAAGCCCTCGCCAACTATTTTCTCATCCGGTCGTCACCAATGATTGTTGTCACTGAGCACTCGCCAACTTAACCCTTCACCAAACTGTCACAAAAATTATTGTCGCCAAGCCTTCGCCAACCTTTCCCCTCGTCGATCGGTCACTAACCCTTCCCTTCACCAAGCCCTCACTAACTTAACCATTCCATCTAATTAAACTAGTCATAATTCCTTCAAAAAATTGAAAATATCATCCCAAATTGAACCTATTTGATATATGAAATTCATTTCAAATAATGCCACAAATACGATATGCTATATCTATTTAAAATATAGACTATGATTTAAAACTGTAATAGAAAGAAATGTCCTGTATATAGCAGTGTATTAAACATCAAATTACAGGGTCAACATTATACCAAATTATTCTCCATCTTCATCGCTATGTGAAGATGAAGAATGTTGCTCTTCAGGTTGGCCATATATTTTTGCATAGAGAACTTCCAACACTTCGTTCTACTTCTTTATTTGTTGCTGAAGTTGCTCATATTATGCTCGGACTTCATATTCATGAATCGAGCCATGGCTGACAATTGAGTAAGTTTCGCACAACCATCAAACAATAGCTTATCAGCGGCATTCAACAACTCAAAAAATTTATGTGCTTCCATGTTAGGTTCTTCATTAACCTCAACATTGTGATCGTTGGTTAACTACGGACCGGCAGCGTCAAAAACTAATATTTTGTAATTATTCATTTCACTATCATGTTGTTCTTGATTATACGCCCAAGTTTGTGCACTTGGAACATAATTGTTATACACATGTTCGCCTTGTGCAATCTATTGATAGTACAAAGGCATAAAACTCTTATGATATAGATGATCTACCACAGTTACTGTTGTTTGGAATTTTAAGTTCTGGCATCTTACACATGGACATCTTATCTTGTTGCCATCCATATAATAATGTTGGTTGCTTGCGAAGAATACAAAATCCGAAACACATTGGATAAAGGCCTCATTAAGATTACCGTCAAGCCATTTCTGATACATCCATTCACGATTTGACTCCTTGAAATGATGCACTGAGCAATTTGTTAAATGTTATATCATTTTAAAAATTACGTAATACATTATTAGGTAAAAGAGCTATATAATTCGATGAGTGAGACTTATCATGTATGAGTTTGACAACATGACAAAGATACACAACAAACCCATCCAAGAACACTATTATTCAACGCAGAAAATGATAGTTGTAAAAAATTGTACAACTTAAAACATACATGAAATTAACTTTGAATTATATTTGACAAATATTATTCAAATTGATAGACAGACACAAACCTTTAAATCCGAATAGAACAAGTCCAATTTGAAAATTCTGCAAAATCCTGAAAAGTTTTCCATATTAGCAGACTTCTAAAAAATAAGCACAAAAAATATAAGAATAATATACCTTGTTAAAAATATTGGATGTCAAGCTACGCACAAACCCCAATATAGAGGTCAAGTCCGGACGCGACAATCGGACATAGTCTCATCTGTACAGTGAATAATCCGATATCTGCACTCAAAAGATTTTTACAACAACAATACACTTTTTAAATTACTCAAAATGTTCGTGTACAAGGAATAATGTTCAAGGTTACGCAAAATGGCCCAAAGTACAATGTACAAGGTTACTCAACATAAATAAGTGACAACTCGAAAAATATGAAGTTAGAATCATTCAATAAAACATATTAATAGTTGATCCGAGTTCGGACGTGACATTATAATTTTTAATTTTATGGTTGACGATTATCTGAATTTGAAATCATGGACCACAAATTGTTAAGATAAAAAAAAATCCGAAGTTTAAAAAAATATAACCTAAAATCTGTAAAGTCCGGAAGCGACAAACGGACAGAGTCTCCTCATTACCGTGAATAATCTGATAATCTGCACTCAAAAGATTTCCACAGCAACAATACATTATAAAAATTACTCAAACACATTCACATAAATCCATTTATAGTATAATGAACTATTGCAAAATGGTTCAAAGTACAATGTACAAGGTTACGCAACATAAATATGTCACAACTCGACAAATATGAGGTTAGAATAATTAAATAAAATATTTTAATAGTTGATCCGGGCTCGGACGTGACATTATATTTATAATTTTATAGTTTACGATTATCCGAATTTGACATCCAAAAAAAAAAAAAAAATTCTAGGAAAAAATAAATAAAAAGAAATTAAAAAAAATATAAACTAAATATGTAAAAAACAAACACCAATTAAAAAAACAAAATAATAGTAATAAAAAAAGAATAGACATATAAAAAATGAAAAAAATATATATCCAAAAATGAAAAAAAAAATCCAATTTTTTTTTTCAAAAACATAACCTAAATATGTTAAAAAACCTACAAATAAAAAAAATTATAACAAACAAAAATTATAGATAAAAAAAATGAAAATTACAAAAAAAAATTAGAAAATTAAAAAACAAAAAATCAGAAAATAAAATAAAAATAACCTAAATATGTTAAAAATAACACAAATTAAAAAAAATAAATTATAACAAAGAAAAAGAATAGATAAATAAACACAAAAAGAAAATCTTAAATACAAAAAAATAAAAAATAAAAATCGAAAATACAAAAAAAAAAAAACCAAAAATACAAAAAAAAAAACTAAATTAACATATTTAGGTTAAGTGCATTATTAATTAACATATTCATAACAAAAAAAAATGTATAATATATACATAGATGTACATACATATACATATGAATATATAAATAATATCACAAAAATAAATTTTTTGTGTGGTGCGGGCGAGGGTAATGTGTTGAGAAAGTACATAGCATCATAAGGAGTGGTGATTATAGTTATATCTATACATACATATACATATATTTACATATACAAACATATATATATATATATATATATATATATATATATATCACATGTATAAATACCAAAAAAAAATACATCATTACCTCAACAAGATGGTGGTGAGGGGTCGATAGGGAGGTGAGAAGGTTGGGGGATGAGAGGTAGGGTGGGTGGGGAGGGGGGGGGGGGGAGGGAGGGGCGTGAGGGGTAGGGGGAGAGGTGGGGTGAGGGATGTTTTTTTGTTTGAAAAAATTGAAAAACGTAACAGAGGGCAGAGGGTTCTGCCCTCTGTTACTATAATTTTAATTGGGCAACGACCCGGTGTGAACCAAGGCCGTCACCCAATTAAAAGAGGCCCATGCGGGCCTCTTTTATTGGAGATGGGAAATGGCCCGTCTTCATTGCCGACGGGAAATTACCCGTCGCCATTGGAGACGGGCATAGTTTCCCGTCTCTAATTTAGAAAATAGTTTGAATTGCTCCAATAATTTGATAATTACCCTCTCATTGTGCCCTTACCGTGCCTTCATCGTGCCATCACCCTGTCGTCGCCAATGTTTGGATAGTCACGTGAAGTTGGCATCAATAATTTGGAGAAGATCCCTCACCGTGCCATCGCCAAATTTTCACCACTTTCAGTTCTATATAAAGAATCAACAATCCCGCTTGTTGTCTTCCATCTTTACATAAGCTTAACCTCGGTGAATCAACATCTTATAAACGATGAGTAAGGAAGTTTAAGGTCAGTAGGTTACGGTTAAAAAGGAGGAACACACAAAGAAATGTGATCCATCGAAGGCAAGCAGTAGTAGAGTTGAAGGTCGATTTGATCTAAACAAACCACCAAAAGAAGATGGTTACATTTCGATGGCTCAACACCATCAAAGGAATGTGGATCAAATGTATTACATCCTTCTGCCGAAGTTGTTCGAGTGAAAAATTATGTAAAAAACTAGTAGTTAAGGTTAAAAAATATATGATATATTATATGGAAAATTGTGTGTATCTTGTTATGGACTTTTGTATGGTGATAACTAAAGTTAACCGTCTATCAATGTAATCCCTAGTTATTGAATGTTATGAAATAAAATATTGTCGATTGCAAATTATATTATCAAATTTCTCTCATATTGTAGTAAATATCTCAATACATTAGTAGCTGGTACATCTTCTGTAAAAGTTTACAGAAGCAGTACCAGTACTTGAAGTTAACAATACATTAGTAGCTAGTACTACTTCTGTAAAATTTTAACACATCGTTGTTACTCAGTGTTTGAAGACCTTGTTCGTTAAAAAAAATAATAGAAAATTGAGCGGGCAAACTTTATGGTGACGGCACGGTGACGGACTGTCACCATACTGTCACCGTGCCATCTCTATATATCGGAACGGGAGAAACTTATCACTAGGCCGTCACCAAATTAGTGACGGTCGTAGCTTGGCCATCACCGAATTGGAGACGGCTAACAAAGCCGTCACTGTTAGTGACGGTTTGGTGACGGGTGTTTTTGCCCCCTCACTGTGCCGTTACTGTTCCGTCACAAAACTGGCGTCAACCTTCTCCTTCACTGTGCCATCGCCATATCTGCGACGGTTTGACGATGGTCCGTCGCAGAATTCAGTTTTTTTTGTAGTGAACAATAACCAATTGCTTAAACAGTTTGGCCTCATTTACTATAACATTTTAGCTATTTCACAATACTCAAGTAAAACACAAAAAAAAAAAAAAATTTATTATATATGTGTGTCGTTTTTTCTCCATTGCATAAACTAAAACTTTTTGGCAACGGTTTTATTTATTTGCAGTAGTTGAATTTTTTTATAGTCTAACTGCAACATATTTTTAAATTGTTCTTTATTATTTATAAAAAAATCGTTGTATGTAGTAGATTTACAATGATTGAAGTCATTAATTTATAACGTTTTTTTAGCCTTCTTACTATAATTTTAAATATTGTACAGATAAAAAATGTGAAAGTTCTTGTTTCTTTGTCGTCTTTGTTTGATCAAAATTTCGGAAATGAAATGAGTATTTACTTATTTTAAATAAAAAGAAAAAGAAAAGATTAAGAATCTAATTTCCCTCAAAAGAAGGAATTGGGAAAGAGACTCCACCATGAATCTGAAATTGTAGTAATAATGCAGAAAGTGGACAGCCCTTTTAACACAAAGTTATTGATCACTTTTTTTCACCCCATCGTGGGGTGATGTATTTAACCTTTACCAACTCAGATTACTTTAATCTTCTCACCTTTTCTTGCACCTTTCAGTATGGCTCACCTTTTTCCTTTGTTGATCGTATACTGGACGGAAGTTGGAACTGAAAAAATACTTTCTTGCTCTTCACATGCATATAAAAAAATGGATATTTACTCATAACGGTATAATTTTATATTCAAGATTTAATAATTATGAATAATTAATCTAATAATAAAATAACGTAAATATTTTACAATTCTTGAATTTTGATCGTAACATTATGATGGTAAGAGAAGATTTTTCCTCTAAAGGAATAAATGGTGAGAAAGGTAGCACACGACATTTTTGACCTACCAACTAAAAGCCATGCAAGCAATGAAGACACATGGAGCGCATTTTGCAGCTGAGTTTTTGACGTATGAAGTTGCCTTCATGGTGCATATATGACCACTTTCTCAAACGTGTGGATAATGACAAGAAAAAAAAAAAAAAAGAGCGTGTGATTCTTAGTGGACTGCTTTATATTATATTTGCTATTATTATATGTTACTTCATGAACAAATATTGCTACATATATTCGAGCATCATCTTATAATGGAAGTACCTATTAGGAAACATAGAAATCATTACGTGAAATGATTTCTCAGGTGTAATGACTTCAAATTTCGTTTGGTTCAAAAAAAGAGGAAAAAGAAGAAATAGAAAAGAAAAAGGAAGTTGGCTAACTTTGTTTTACCAGAAATTGACAGTTACGGCATGTTTGCACCCTTTTGAAAAAAGATGGGTAAATTTCAACTAATTTTTGAAACACCAAGGATAATGTGAACTTTTAATAAATCATGAGAGTAATATAAGTTTACCCGTAATAGCAAGCACATGGAGTGGAAAATAAATATATACATCTATTTCTAAGGATAATGGGAGAAGAGGAACTTTTGATAAACCATAGGGATAATATAAAGTTTTTACCCCTAATAGCAAACACACGGGGAGGAAAAAAATATATACATCTATTCTCAAGGATAATGGGAGAAAAGGGTTGTTATTTTTATTTATTTTTTAAAATTTTTTTGGGTTCAACAATAACGGGCGGGTAAGCCATATAGTACACATTGTCACAAACAAAAATTAATTTTACAATCTCTCGCATTCAATAAGAAATATGCTACTAAACCAAAAGGAGAGTGGCGAAGAGGGTTGTTTTCGTTGTGATTATTTCTAATTTCTGGATTTTGGGTCTGAATTGTTTTGGTCTGTCGCCAGTTTGACGTTTTTGTTTAGTTTGAGTTAGGCCTTTTGGTCTTGGTCCAGGATACTCGTCCTCGTCTTCGACTTTGTGTTTTGTTTTTGGACTTGGCCCGATCTTTTGTAATGTCTTTATCATATTTAATGTATTGTGGGTTTGGACCATTTTGTGTGATTCTGGACTAGGCCAATTAACTCCAACGATTTCTTTTAAATGGGCCATGCACTTCCGTTGTTGGACCTTTCTTCTTTTCACTTATTTGCTATTAATGTAATTATAGTATGTGTGTTTGATCCTCATAAATGTGTACTATATGTATACTCGATTGTGGCCCAATATTATATAGTCCTTGGTCGAAGCAAAAAAATTATATATTACTTTTGTTGCCTAGGTCACTGAATTTCTGTATTATGTTTTTAAACTATGTGCGCTTCTCTATTACTGTTCTGTAATATTTTTAACCAAAACTTTACTACTGAAAGTTTTATAATTAACTAGCTAAAGTTCATAGTTTAACCCAGCAGACCTTGAGGCGCTTTAACTCATTGAGTATTTGAGTCAAATGCATTTACTTGTTAAAAATCATTACAGCCCATATAAATTGGGCCATCTAAGAACCCATCAAACAATTCCTATCGGCCCATACTCACCAATCCAATTTGAAACGACGCCGTTATCTATGTCCAATCGCCCTACCTTCGTTCAATTTGCAATTTGCACAAAACCCCTCTTTCACCTACAACACTCTGCTTCCTCCCTCCAGTACACACAGGTGCACACACACACACATAGTATACATATACGTATATTTATACTTCGTAGGTTTTCATTATCGTATCTGGCAAAACAATGTTGAGGAGGAATATACGGCAGAGGAAAGAGTATCTATACAGGAAAAGCTTAGAGGGCAAAGAGCGTGCTCTCTATGAGAAGAAGCGAAAAATCAAAGAAGCTTTAGAAGGTAAATAATTTATATTGTTATTATTTTTACTTCAATTTTTATGAATTAATTACTTAGCTAAACGAAAATGGATAATATGTAATTTAATGGTTATTTTTCTGTAATTTATGTGTTTATTTATTTATTTATTTATTTATTATCATGGTAGAGGGAAAACCGATTCCAACTGAGCTCAGGAACGAAGAAGCCGCGCTTCGCCAAGAAATTGATCTCGAAGATGAACACACTGCTAGTATGTACTCCCTTTTCACTATAAGTTTGTTGTTGAGTTCAATTTTTTAATATTAAATTTTGTTTTCTTTATTTATTTTTTATTAGCTGTGAGTTGCATTCGTGGAGAATATGATTAACAATAGAGCTTGGGTCGCTGTTGTAAGTGACATTTTAGATGTTAGAATTATATTGAGCATGTTAATTTGAAGTGCTTTTAAAAAGGAGAGAGAGAGAGGAGAGGGGGGGGGGGGGGGGGGGGGGGGGGGGGGGGCGTGGAGGGGTGAAAAAGAAAATCAAACGCTTTATTAGCTGGAGTTCGGAGATTATTTGGTTTACTTGAGAGGTGAAGGTTTACGAGTTAAAGAACAAATTAAATTTGTGACAATGTTGTAGTGCTTATATATTTGGGCATGCATCTGCCAAAAAGATGAGGTCGTAATCTAAGGCAAAAGGAAGGGTTATTGCTACTTTCTTAGGCTGTGGAAAAGCATTTATAGGACTTGTAAGTTGTAACCCTGATCGATTTGGCTTATTTCAGTGAATGCTTGCTTGCTGCGTTCACACACAAACAGAAACAAATATCATACGATTAGATTGCACAAGTGAATTGGTAAAATACTCTTAGTTCAGTTGCCAGTTGGTGATGGAAAGATTATAACTCAATTAAAGATAGAAGAGCATACCTGTTCTGTTTCATCTTTTATGCTATTAGAGAAAAAGGGTGTTACTTGAACTTCTGCGCCAAACTTGTTTGGTCATAATAGCAGTTCAATGAGAGTCCACAGTGTCTAAAGCTGCATGGTATGATGATGTTGGATTGCAGAAGATATGCTCATGAACTTGCATAATGTTACCATTTATATACACTGGAATATGATAGTATTGTTGTGTTCTCCTTTATTTTGATGGTATGTGTTAATGCTATCGCTAATGCTGGTTTCTCTTTTCATTTTTGGATACATAGTTCCTCGATCGACCATTGATGATGAATACGCCAATGCTGCCGATAGAGACCCTAAAATTTTGATAACTACATCACGTAATCCTAGTGCTCCACTTACTCAGTTTGTGAAGGTCTGTCTGATATTTTAGCACTGTTTGTTCAAGGCTGGGCTTTTGTTTATTTTCTCTTGCTTGATGTTCATGTTTACTTTTTACACTTTGTGCTCTTAATGAACATCTTTTATCTGCAAACAGGAACTGAAGTTTGTCTTCCCCAATGCACAGCGGATGAATCGTGGTGGTCAGGTTGGTTTATTTTAATTTTAAATTCTTTTGTTATTTGTCAATTTCTTTTATTTACCAAGTTCCCTTTTGTCTAACAATCTAATTAACAGTACGTAGAAGTTAGAGATTACTAATAAGTGGTGCTTCCTTTTAACTGATTGAGCCCATTAAGGCCCTTTGTCTCGCTTGTAAGAAGTGGAGATCCTGTTGACCTTTCAAATTCTATTATGCTTTGTAGGTCAATTCTGAGATAATTGAAACATGCCGGGCACATGATTTTACAGATGTTATTTTCGTTCATGAGCATCGTGGTGTGCCAGATTCTATGATTATTAACCATCTGCCTTTTGGTCCAACTGCTTACTTTGGATTACTGAATGTGGTGAGTATCTCTACTTATGCTAATTGAGCTCTTACGTTCAGTTTGTTTCCCTCATTCATACCCTAACCTGTGACACTCTCATGAAGGTCACTAGACATGATATTAAGGATAAAAAGGCTGTTGGAACAATGCCCGAGGCTTACCCCCATTTGATCCTTAACAACTTCACCACTAAAGTAAGTATTTGACTGTGTCATTTATGCATCTCATTCATATATTACCATTGATGATTTGCAGGCAAGTGGTTGTGAAAGGCGTTATTTTGTATCCATTCTCTGTTTGTGTCATTTATGCATCTCATTCTCCGTTTGCTATGCTCTCCGTTGCTAGTGTTTCAGCATAACATCCAGATAATTGTTCTAGGTTTAATCTATTTCCTTATATCTATAGATACTTTCTCCCCATACTTCAGTAGTGCAGCAAGTACATAATCTACTTCTAATCTCTGACCATCAGATATAATCTCTGCTTATGCTGTTCCTCATATTGTTATGAGTATTGCCTTTTCTGAATTCATGAGATTGACACGTTCTCCCTCATATAGTTACTTTATCTGTTAGACAAGGCGGGAGTTGTATTCCTCTTTCCATTTCTATATGTTGTCTCATAACATATAGGCCTGGCATATTTAATAGCTCCATAATTATGCTGATTGTTGGCAGATTGGTCAGAGAACAGCAAATATTTTGAAGCATCTATTTCCAGTTCCCAAGCCTGATACAAAACGTATTATTACTTTTGCCAATCAGTCAGATTACATTTCATTCAGGTTGGTTTCTTTCAAGTTCTGGTAATTTTTCTTGTTTGATTGAAAAGAGACTTTGATTGGCATAGGATTATGACTTTTGAAGAGCGGAATGCTTGGGATAGGCGTTTGAAAATTTATCATCAGGAAATTTTCTACTTTCATTTATTTATGGCATGAACTTTGCTTTAGCCCCACTTTTTTACCATACAATTCATTTTTGCGTAAGCATATGATTGAGATTATGACTTTTAAAGAGCAGTATGCTTGGCTTAGGCATGGAAACTTTTATCATCGGGAAATTTCCTAATTTCATTTATTATGCAAGTGCTTACCTGAAATCGCAGAAATTATCTTGTATCATTCCACTAAGTTTAATTCTCCCTTCATAATTATATTTCAACTTCGAACCTTCCTTGATGAGTTAGATAATACTGAAGTTCATTTGGCTGTATTCTCTTCTAGAATAGTTGAAGAATTCAGATGTCTGGTTTGCTCAGAATTCAGCTTTACCGTCTTTCCTTCTTGTTCTGCACTAATCTATTTTAAACATGCAGGAATCATATCTATGAAAAACATGGTGGTCCAAAGTCAATTGAGTTGAAGGAGATTGGCCCTCGGTTTGAGATGCGGTTATACCAGGTAATTAGAATCAATCTTAGATGGTTGCTAACCATGAATTGTTATATGTTGTTTACCGCATATCTACATTAAAGACCTGTTGTGTAAGATGGTTATGCATCAAGTTGCATACAGTTTCTTACTCGTTCTCACATATTATATGGTGCCAAAGCTTAAGACCATTCCACTAATTTCTCTTTATTTCTAGTAAAAAAAAAAAGGCCATTCCACTAACCAAAGGTTGCCCAAATGGGTTCATGTCCTCTTGCATTTAACTGTCTCTTCTTCACCATGTTTATAAGTACTTCCGTTTTCTCCTTAGTTTGCTCTCTCTACTCACTGTCTTCGCTCAGTCCTCTCCGTGTGGCTGTGTTGGGGAAGAAGGGAAGGCAGAGGGCGGGATGGGGAGGATCTCTCTGTCCCTCCATTTTTTTCCCCTTCCCTCTTTTGTTCCCTCCTAATTAAGGTCTTGTGCAAAATATATCTTTATTTTGGAGATTTGGTTTCCATTCTAGGTTAGCTAGAGGATTTGGTTGTATGTCAGATATATCTGTACAATCATTTATCAGAAAGCCAAAAAGCGAATGATATATCAATTCGGTCACAAGATATATCGTAATCTTGTTTCTGTTGCTTCAATTTTTTACGGCAATATGATTTCATTTCTATTTGGGTCAATTTTTCATTTTTGTCAAAAATATAGATGAATAATGGGTATGTGGGATTCCCAGTCTTCAAAATATTGCTTTCTTGTAGAAAGTGCTGGAAGCTCTATTTAAAATCACTTGCAACACCTTCTAACTTGATTGCTCTCTTAAGATACAGATGCAGATATTCCTTAGTTTTATTCCGTCCCCGTGCAGTTTTGGTATGGTCTATATGATTAAGATGTGCCATTTTGCTTTGCCTTTGGGCAACTTCCAAGTACATTGCCGGGTCTGCCCCTCCCTCCACCCGTAACGGATTTGAATTCCCTCACATTATAACATTGTGATGGAGATGAATAATGGTGAAATACTGATGCAGTTATTTGATATCTACATTCAAAGGTCTAGATCATTGCATTTGCAGTTATGAGTTTTTTTTTTTTTTTAATGATGGTCTACGAACGAGTCTGCCTTTGGATGTTGGTTTTCGGGTGTAATTGAATGCTCTTCTTTAGTTCCTTCATTTGTGTTATTTCTTGTTGCAGATCAAGCTTGGAACAATGGATCAAGAAGAAGCTCAAGTTGAATGGGTCATCAGGCCATACATGAATACAGCGAAGAAGCGGAAGTATCTTGGAGATTAATAACCACCAAATATTTTGTGATATTAACCATTCTCTTCTTTATTCCCATAACTGGTTAAATTGAATTCTCTCTCTTGCAAAGTTCTCAAGTATCCTTTCCATCATTATTATTTTTATTGTGACACCTAGTGATATTAAAATCAATTTTGTTATTTAAATTATTGTCAAACAAATTTGATGGGCATGGGCACGAGTATGTAATGTATATAGAAAACTAGGTGAAAACGCATAGGCGCGTAAAAGACGAATGAAGACGGAGATACACTTGCATGTGGCAATGTTTGATGTGCGACACTCGTATGATAAGGTTCTGCATGCATTTGAAGTCTACTTTCCCGTAAAACTCTTTCATTATTCCAGATTAATATTACAAATATAAGAGAGGAAATTAGTTCTATATGTGTGTGGGTTTTTTTTCATGTTTGTTCGGATTGATTGAATAATTCTTTTTTAAGTTAGATATTTCATGTCTGTTTGGATTGATTGAATAATAATTTTGTACTTTCTTCGTTTAAG
Source organism: Ehretia macrophylla (assembly GCA_037974665.1). Classification (NCBI taxonomy): domain Eukaryota; kingdom Viridiplantae; phylum Streptophyta; class Magnoliopsida; order Boraginales; family Ehretiaceae; genus Ehretia; species Ehretia macrophylla. Next base: position 31,789,380 of record CM075771.1, read on the forward strand.
CTGGATATCTGGCTTGCTAAGGTGCAATATTTTTTTTTATTTATCATAAAGATGATATACAATTTCATTTTTTTGAATAACTTTTAATGATATGGGAACAGTGTTAGCGGCGTTCAACGGTTATGATATTAATTAATAAATTTTTAAATACAATGATATATTTTAGTCAGTTAAAAGACAGATACTGGACCATGCCTCTAAAGCAAATCATTTACTCTTTGGTCGTACACAATGTTGACCATTAGTCTTCGAATGGTTGTGCCGCTTAAGTTGTTCAAAGTTTTAAATATAGGTCAACGTCAGCGTACCCTCAACGCTCATGTCACTGACCTGCCCTGTCTCCATATTGCATTTAACCAATTGTACGCTGCGTCCCCATTAACTACGTTGACTATAGATAAAATCGATACAATTTAAAGTTAATTCAAATATAAAAGGACAAAAATTTTAAACTTAGGTGCACCATACATATTTATAGCAATTGACAAAGTAATATTATCTAGAAGAAGACAAAATATGTTTGCAAATTAAAATGTTGAGTAAATATTATTGGTGGTCTCATATATTTGAAAATTTTGACACTTTAATCTAGTATTTTTCAAAATAATCATTTAAGCCCTTATTTATTGTAAGTGTGATGCTGTTAGTTTATTTGGCTTAAACTATCAATTTTTAACATTTTTAACACGTGATTTGCACGTATATACACATTTGGATTGTAAAAAATGCCTCTAAAAGCTAAGTAATATCTAACACTCGTGCAAGACACGTGCTAAAAACGTTAAAAGTTGATAGTTTAAGCCAGCTGAATCAATTACGTCACACTTAAAATACATTAAAGACTAAAAAGATTATTTTGAAAGATTTAAATCTAAAGTGTCAAAATCACCAAATATATAGGACTACTAGTGACATTTACTCTAAAATATTTTTACAATCTTAAATAATAAGAACTATAGGGGATTGGGCTCTGTTTGTTTTCCATAAATTTTTTTCCTAGAAAATATTTTTATGATTTTTTAATATTTAGTAACACAGTAAAATAAGTTAATTGAAAAATAGTTTTAGTCAATATAAAAGAATTAGTTATAAAAATGTAAAATGTTTATTTGTGATTTAGGTTCATAAAATATTTTCTACTCTATACTCCAATCCATTAGTCACCCCCACTTTACCCCTCCACCTCTCCAACCCACCTCACCCACAAATACATGCGTGCATTTTTATACATACGTGTGTATCTGCATGTCTATAAAAAAATTTCACTAAAAAATATATTTCAACATGACAATCAAATATTAAAAAATATTCTATTTTTCATATAAAATATATTTTCTATATCAAATTATTTTCTTAAAAACAAACAGAGCCTTAGGTACCAATTATTTTCCTTCCATTATTGAAAAATGATAAATAGGTTGAGACAGCCATATTAGGAATTCCTAATATCGCGTATAAAACTTAAAAGAGTATAAATGAGCAAAAAAATATTTCATTCCCTAAAATTGGTCAATGAGTAACTATATATATATTTTTTTGGTCAATCAATGAGTAATTAGTTGAGCAAAAACCATTTTAGTCCCTAAGATTTACCCTAAAAATTAAATTGGTCCCTGAAATGTGCAAAAAGTCCAATTCAGTCTCTGACGTTAGTGGTCTACCGTTAAAAAGAGAGTAATAATGTCATTTTACACTTAAAAAAAAAAAAAAAAGATGAAATGATTCACCTATCAAATAGACAGGAGAGTGCCACGTTGACACTCCCCTTTTTACGAAAAAGTGGGTGGGGATTTGATTTTTTTTTTTTTTATCCTTATTCCAACAACCCACCAACCCCTTCTTCTCTCTCTCTTCGATACACACACGGTAAAATGGATGATCAGACTTAAAAAAGAAAAAGAAAAAAATTCTAGGCGGACGAGAGTGCCTCTTTGCATTTAGAAGAGTACTAAATGGAACAAATTGCAAAATTCTTTTCACAATCAAATTGATCAGAAGGTCCAATTCAGTAGATCGATTGATCTATATATATATATATATATATATATATATATATATATATATATATATATATATATATAATCTTAGTTTTGGTAAGCAGAGAATGTCAGAGTCACAGATGGAGCCTCCTCAATTCCAAGAAGCCTCGCGTTGTGATGTCTGCAAATGCAGCTTCAGCACCTTTAGGCGACGGGTGAGATTTATTTTATTTTTCTAAGATAAATTTTCTGTTTTGCTTAATGGGTTTTTGTTCTATAAGATTAATTCATGCAGAAAGCTCTCTGATTCAAAAGGGTCAATTTATGTTGCCTCACAAAGGTGATCAATTGATTAATTTATTGAAATCAAGATTGCTTTTCACTTTAGCTTTTGTATATATGTGTGTGTGCCTTACTCTGAATATGATTTATTCAATGTAAAAAAAAAAAAAAAAAAGATTGGTGAAGTTCTAAGCAATTGATGGTTCATTGTAATCAAGTTTGCTTTTGTGAATTTTGGGTGTATTGGTGTTGATGGCGGCGGCAGCAGTGGCGGTGGTGATGGTGGTTAGATATTTTTTTTTTCAATGCATCAATAACAATTTAAAAGGTAAGGGTATAAAAGTTATTTCACGTGATCAATTAATTGACCGTTAACAATTCACTAACAGTAGAGGCTAAATTAAATTTTTTTACATACTTTAAAGACTAATTTGATCTTTAAGACCTAAAATGATTTTTGCCCGTAATTAGTTGGATACTTGGATCCATCGCCTCATCTTTTTATCTTTTGACATTGCCTCTTTCAAAAAAATATTTTATAAAAGCATTTATAACATTTGAATGTTGCATTTCCAAGAAATTTCAACCGTTACCATCCCTCACCCTCCACCTGCAACCCGCAACTCCCAGAAGCCTTCCAAAGCCCAAACACGTATCTTCTCTTCTCAACTCCCCGTATTCCACCGGTAACCAGTTCTCTCCCCCAACGCCAACAGACAAAAACCTCGTACTCTTGTTCTCACACATTGCTTAGTTTGACAAAACAAAGAAAAAAAACCATGTTTAGAGGTCTAAGCAAGCTAGGCATAGCACTTCCCATAATCTTCGTGATCTCAATCGTTGCTCTATTCTTTGAACTCTTCTACGTCCTCTGGCGCCGCCACCGCGCCACCTCCAACGGCGGCAGCAACCACCTTCCTCGATCTTTATCATCCTCCTCCTCTTCGAAACAGCAGCAGCTCCTCTACTTCTTCTGCTGTAAAACAAATCTCTCACGAGTCGAACCCAACTCAGCTCTTAGTCTTGACTCAACTCTCCCATCTCCAGAAGATGAAACGGAGGTGATCGATGTGTTGAAGCTTCATAGCATGAGGGGACCATCAAGGGTTTTGTTTACTATCAGAGAAGAGGAGAGAGAGGAAGTGGAGTCAGCTGATCAGAGGTCTTTATGTTCTTCTGCAGAGAAGGAGAAGAAGAAAGCTAAGAGGGTGAGCTTGCAAGAGTGTTTTGAGGCTGGCGAAGAAGAGCCGCCGCTTGAGGTGACGGTGGCGGTAGATGATCATTTGGGGGGTGGTGATAGTACGACGCCGTTTTCAACTCCTTGTGCTTCGCCTTTGTTCTTCACTCCTTCAGCTACACCAACTCGTGAGATAGCTGAAGATTTGGGGATAGTTTAGTAATGAGTTATTCCTTAACAATTGGAAGATAATGGCTCCAATCTCAAGTGTGGGGTAAAAAAGGAAAAAAAAAAACTCGCGATGTAGCAGCTGGAGTACTCATCATAGAAAATGGTAGTGTTTGAGAGGTAACGATGTCGTTTCTGATAGCTTGTTAGTGACTTGAGTTGGTAATCAAAGTGAAATCACCTGGTGATGATAGTGCAGCTTGTAAATATAATATTATTGTTGTTATTATATAAAGATGTATTAGTGATTTACTTTTGACATTTTGCTATCTTACATTGATTTTTTTTTTTTTTTTGCGTTTATTTTTCAGATTTCTTTTGGAATCTCTATGAATTAGTCTAGTGTTCTGGTGAGTTTTTGGACAATTATTAAGAGGGTGTTTGACAAAATATCTCCGGTCTTATCAAAGAAATGTTTGTATACACTCGAGCAAGATCCTAATATTTTCTTTGACTCATATCTTAAAAAGAGCATTTTTTTATTTGATTTTGAAGTCATTACCTTGTGTGGGCGGCTTGAGTGAAACCCTTATCTTTTTGATTAAAATATACGGGCAGTACCGGTGATAATCCCAATTTTTTTACTTTTAAATACACCCTTTCATTTTTTTCTTTTTCTTTTTATTTTTTCCTCTCCACTTCATGGTCCCTCTCTAATCTCTCACACAACACAATAACACACACTTCCACACAATATATGAGATATATGCATTTGCATATGTGTGTGTATATATAATAGGAAAAAGCGAAAAAAAGAGAAAAAAAGGGTATAACATGAAGTTCACTGACATTGGTACTTGAATTCAAAAGATAATAATTGAGTTAAATTAAAGGATAGAGTTAAAAGTGTCTCTAAGGTAAAAGATAAAGATAATAAGTGAAATTAACATGTTATTGAATAACTGAGCTTTAACTCTTTTCTGGATAATGATTAATACATAAAGTTGTAATATAATTATAATGACGAGAGTCATGATAAGTAAATGATTTATAAGTGAGTGTTATGAGTTTATATAATAACTTAAACTAATTATTTTTGTTTATTGGATTTGAGGTTGAATTAGTTATTTTTAAAGTATAGAATACTAGTTTCGCAAGCGAGTTTAGAGCATGATAGAATGTGCATCAGAGTAGATCACCAACCAAACATACGAGCTAAGTAAACATGGTTAGAACCACCTCTTGAACCCTAAGGGTATTACCTCTAGAGTGTTGCATTGTTTGATTGGTTATGAGAGCGTTTTTGTGCTCCTAGCGAGGAAGTTAGGTCTTTGACACAAAATGATTGTAATGTCATAAATTGATGGGAGACGGGATAAGTAAGTGGTTTATAAGTGAGTGCTATGAATTTATGTAATAACTTGGATTGATTGTTTTGGATAAGTTGATTTGAGACCCAAATAATTATTTTTAAGCATATTACACTATTCTCGTCAATAAACTTGAAATTCTAGACTTGAAAGTGATAAAAAATGTCACGTCCGAACCCATAACCCTAGGCCCGCAAACGAGGCTAGGGTTGTAGACATAAAAAAAAAAATACTTCGATCCTCTTTTTCTACTAGCTCAGAATGATTAACCCAAATTTTTCTTTATACCCACAATATTCTCTTATAAACCATACAAACACATTATATCAATATCTTCTTATAAACTACACAAACACACTATATTTTACTGATGTAGGATATTACACACATATTACACACACGCCCCGTTAAGGACTCACCCTAAGCCTACACACTATATTTTACTGATGTAGGATATTACACACATATTACACACACGCCCCGTTAAGGACTCACCCCAAGCCCGCAGACGAGACTAAGATTGTAGAAAAATAACTACTTATACCTTCTTTTTATATTAGCCCAAAATGGTTAACCAAAACAACTACTTGGAGCCTCTTTTTCTATTGGCCCAAAATAGTTAGCCTAAGTTATTTCTTATATCCACAACATCCTCTTATAAACCATAGAAACACATTATATTCTACTGATGTGGATATTACAAAAAATATCTCAACAAATTGAGAGGATAGAAGAAACGTTGATAGGAAAATTATAAATGATAATATAGTCTCATTAATCCACTGGATAAGAAAATATCACCAATCCATAGATGATATGATTCAAAACAAAATGGCATAAACTTTACTGGAAAAAGAAAAAAAAATAAAACCAAGAACTAAATTAAAAACCAAACATGCTATTTCTACACAATGAAACAAATTAAGAAGCATATATATGATCCTACGAGAATAAGCATATATATAATCTATGATTCAAAGCTAGACCAACACCATATATGGATATTGTTAATGTATATATATACAGTCATATTAATTAAACTCTCTCTTTTCTTATATAATTTTACTTGTACAAAAATCAATATCCAATGAAGAAAACAGATGAAACAAAGAATATCCAGCCAGCTACGCTGCTCACAACCAAGAATCAACAATGGACCATTAAATCTCTGTCGAGAAATGATAATAATCTCCATCAGAAAGCTGAAGAAATCCGTAACGAATCTACCAATCGAAGCTACACTCGGTACGCTCAAAATTAGGGTGAGATGATGAGCCACTATCGCGTAACGGAAGCTTGAGATCACAACCAACACTGGGTTTAAGTTCGTTAGATTTGAAGAAAATGAAGAAATACTTTATGCGAAGAGCAATGTTAAGTTCAATATGGTACGTGTTTTCACTTTTATCTTTCTCAAATTTCGAATTTTCATCATTTCCAAGCATAAGCAAATTCTGGCCTTTGAGCTCAATGTTATTCAAATTAGTAGTGTTCATGCGACCTTGATAAAATGGCTTCAAATGTGTAGTAGCAAACTTCTCAGCTTCATAGTTAGTGCTCAACTCAATGCTGTCATAGTAAATGCCAAGGCGATCATTAGGGTTGTTGAATTCCATGTTGAGAGCCATGTTATAGGAAAGGTTGTTGGTGGGGGATAAGGTAAATTCGTTAAGTGAAGCAGTGGTGACGGCGAATTTGAGCGATTTCGGGCGGAAAATGAGCCAAAGGATGAGAGCGACGACGCCGAGAATAAGAAGAATGACGCATAAGATTTGCATTATGCAGGTGCAGAGACATCTGAGAATACAGCCACAGCAGCAGCTGAATATGTTCCAACAACAGCTGCCACAGGCGCTACAGAGGCCAGAGATACAAGAGCTGCAGCAGTCGGATTTTGGTCCGTGGTTTGCGTAGGATGGTGGTGGTGGTGGTGGTGCTGGATTGGGTGGGGCATACCTCATGGGAGGTGCTTGTTGTGGTGGTGGATTGGTCGGGCCATACTTGGAATGGGCTGGTGGCGGAACGGACGAGCCATAATGAGATTGGGGTGGTGGCGTTGGAGGGGACGGGCCATAGTTCGTGTTTGGTGGTGGAAGGGACGGGCCATAGTTCGGGTGGGATGGCGGTTGTGGAGTTGACTGGCAATAGTTCAGGTGGGATGGTGGTGGTGGAGCTGGCTGGCCATAGTTTGGGTAGGATGATCTGGGTGGCGGAACGGACGAGCCATAGTCAGAGCGGGGCGGTGGCGTTTGAGACGACGACGGGGCATAGTTCGAGTGGGATGGTGGTGGGGGGACGGACGGGCCAAAATTCGAGCGGGCTGCTGGTGGTGGAATGGGTGGGTCAAAGGTCGATTGAAATGGTGGTGGTGGCGGTGGTAGTGGTAGAACGATCGTGTCATGGTCCGATCTAGATGGTGGTGGTGGTGGTGGTGGAGAAACGGACATATCATAATAACTTTTGTTAAAATTTGACATAATTCAAAAAGAGTGAGTAGACGAAGAAATAAAGAGGATTAACAGAGTTTAAAATATATGACTTATGACTAGGGGGAATTCTTTATGAAAGATCAATTTATTTTTGGTAAATATTTCATCTACAAGAGAGATGGTAAGATATGTTTAGGAAATGCAAAAAAAAAAGGAGTTGCTCATGATATTGATGAGAAGGATGGTACCTGGTAAATTGAAGGCATTGACTTGGTTTTATAGACGTAAGTAATGCTTTGTATTACTTAAATGATATTTTATCTTCTTCCTTCCTTATTCTTATGGTAAGAATTCTTGTATAATTAGAATTCTTACCATATAAAAGATAGTGCACAAGATGGTCGGTAATATATAGCAAAGTTTCAATAATTGTAATATGAATTTGAAACAGTTTTTGTTATTCGGAATTTTAGTTCAAACATTAGGTATAATCAAGCCGCAGATTTCTCTTCTGATTAAGCGTCTTTATATGTCCGAAAATTAATACTAACCTTTGAACTCGCGAAAAAGGAGAAACTCAGTTGACTTATTAGATTCTTTTTGGACTTTTTTACGTGTAAACATGCATGAATACCAAGTGTTGGAGTAAAGAAGACCCCAAGGGTTTCCCCAACTGTAAGTCATAAATGAGAGTGGTAGAATTTCTCCCAAAGTGGGTTTGAGCTTTATTGTCTTGGAGATAAAACTCTTAATTAAATTGGTACATATTTTAGATTGAATTGATATATCTCTGAATTTTGATTTACCCCTAACTGTTAAGTCAGATAGTAAGATATGAGTGTGACCTATCTAAGAATCAAAGGTTTCCGTGATGGTAATATATAATCGGGTCTATATATCATGGGATGACTGAAAAGTGAGAATATTTCCCGGATTAACCAAAAAAAAAGTGCTAGGGTAAAGAAGAGAAACTCTAACTACAAGTTTGATACTTTGAATTATGGCCATCAAGTTATAGTAAAAAAGCATTTCAAACGAGCATATGTTACTTTAAAAATGGAATAAAGCACCATCGGCATTTTCTCCAGTGGTATAGTTCACGTTTTGTGTATAACAGGTCTTGAAATTGATTTTTGACAGGTATAACATTTTAATTTGATATAATATTAGTTTAGACCTCCCTTTAAATTAAAGAAAATCAAAAAATGGAACAAAGCGTTACATTGGTGATAGATGAATTAAATGCTTATGTTTCCCTTAATTAAGATTATCCTAGTAAGCTAAAAGAAGGCATTTATATGAAAGTTTTCTGATATTGGACAAAGGAAAAGGAGCAAGAAAAAAATTAAAGGGCACATAAAATTGATGAGCGAAACTCTATATTATTTCCTTCTCTTCTCATTTAACCATTTTCAGATTTTCTATAACTTCAATTGAATGCGAGTCTTCTTGTTTCACGGCATTAAAATGGAAATTCGACATTTTTTTAGTGAACAAAGATATTCATGTTAGAAGTCCTTATATGAGAATTTATATCCTCATCACTTTGTGTTCCTTACAAAAAGTAAAACTTTTTTTTTTTTTTTGGCTAAAAACAAAAATCAAAACTGCTGTTTAAACCTCTGGTTTTCTTTTCGGGTAGTTTTTGCTTAGTTAACCATATGAGAGAATAGTATTGTTTATCCACATAACTTTTTACATCAACGTGGACTAATCCCCATAGCTATATTATTATACAATTAATTAGAAATTAAATTTTGAAAACTTTAATTTCAAATAATTATTTACTAGAAAAAAAAAATGAAAGACATGACTTCTAGATAATTGAATTGCTAGAATAAAGTGTTCCTATGAGAAGATGCTAAATTTTCAAGTTAAGGAAATGAATTTTCTCATAATATTATAGCAGCACGGCTTTCGTAATGGTGTGCTCCGACAAGCATGTTGTGCGCTTTTGGGTCATTGATTTGGCTTGTTCAAAGGGTTTAAAGTCAAATATTGCTTGCTTGCTGGTCTTTGTGGCTATGGCTACAACTTTATTCATTTTGGAGTTTTTGATGTTGTGGTTGTCCTGATTGTTGTTGATGGTTTTGGGCTGCCTATAGTTTTTTGGGTAGTTTTGCATTGCCTTTTTCGATTTTGCCCCTGACTATTAGGTATATTGATTTTGCTGCAACTGCTTTTCCAAGACTTAGGTTGCTCTGTTGGGGTTTGGCCTATGTTGTTGGGCCCTTTTCTTGGACTATTTATGAAGATTGTTTATTTCTGGATAGGCCCAATATGTTTTCGTATTCTAGTCTGGGTCTTTGTGATACTAAGCTCGACCTAATTGTGCAATTTTCTTTTCTGTGGCCCTTTATTTTTAAACCCACCCTTTTTAAGTTGCTTATGCTAATGAAAATTATCCTTTTGACGGAGAAAAAAATGACCGTGATGATGCAATAATGATAAAATCATATAAGCTATTAACTTTACAGATCAAAAAAATCACGTTCACTCTATTTTCAATCCGTCACTGCTTTATAAGATGTGACCTTGCAAAATGAAAATGGTTGTACATCATTTTCAGAATTAAACACCTATTAGATAGAGATAGGTTGTCCTGGATTGATGAAAGCATGGGTAGGTACATGCTGGCATTGACTAATGTAGTCTTTGTGTTTCTGCAAGTAACTTGCCCACAACATATATATGTTTACTAGGCGATTATTGCTATAAATTACCTTTTTATTTGTTTACCCTTTCTCATATTATTGAGTTCTTGTCACATATAAAAGAGTTTTGACATTTTATACATAAATTCTATTATATTGAAAAGAAATAAAAGAGTGAAGAGCTGATATAAAACATTAATCTTCCAGTATAAAAGGGTGTAATTCAGGAATTAGAGCGAACCATTTACTAGATATAACGATATAACAGGTTAAACATGTTACATCAAACATGTGTTGGGTGGACTAAATTTTCACTAAGCATAAAGGAGGACATGAATCATTAATTGTATCAATATTAGAGCACCTTTTCTATCTCACAATTATTAGAATTTAAAGACGGTGGGGGGAATGAAAAGGACCACCATAAAGTGAATGTGAAAGACGTTAATCTTAGCACATCCACACTTTCAATAATTCAATACTCCTTCATTATAATGTGTTTTTTTCTTAGCATTAGTCGGTGGACGTTAATCTTTTTCCACTTGGAAAGATACACCATATATAACAACCAAAATGGGCCACCCTTGAACGTAAAGAATATTGAGTCACGTTCATGAAAAAATATCAAAAAAAAAAAAATCTCCTGAGAGAGATGAGAGAAAATATCACTCCATAGGCGGCGGAAGAAATCACGAGAGAGCTCCTGTATTAGGTTAATTACTGTATCTATATTTAGTAATCTTAGTATCTATTTTATGAAAAGTGGTTTTGAATTTTATATTTTGCTACTTTATGGAATGCAACAAAGTTTTTAGTACTGTAATGTTAGGTCTCCTTTCAAACTAAAAGAATAAAGAAACAAATAAATTCTTTTAGCTATTGTAGCCAGATGATGACGCGTTTTATGTACCACTTCTCTTTCATGTCCAATATGATATACTAGCTCTAATTCATTGATGTCAGATTCTTGAAATTAGTTGTTGTAATTATTTACGATCTCTAAATTGTTCAAATAAAATTTTAATGTATAATTATTATTGGCATATAATTTTCTAATTTTTTAGTTTTCACCTACTAACTTCCTCATTAGCCTTTCCATTATGTATGATAATGTGTCATCAGAATCTTATCTTTATCTCTTTTTAGTCATTATCAGAATCTTATCTCTCCATCTTTAAAATCAACCTCTTTATTGACCTTTGACACACAAACAAAAGACCTTTATATTGAGCTAACTTTGTTGCTTTGTCCTTTTATCCGTCCTACTGTAGGTTCATTGGACATGAGGCAATTTCCTACTACCTTCTTCCTAATCTATGATTTTTTTTTTTTTTTTTTTTGTGTGTGTGTGTGTGGTGTGGGTGGGGGGGGGGGGGGGGGGGGGGGTGTTGGGGGTTGTGTTGGGAGGGGGGTAGGAGGGGTGTTGCTATTAAAAATGCACTCTCATATAATTTATATTATATGAATAAGCTTCACGATCCCACTTTCAAGGCACTTCACATATTAAATACAATACATAAATATGACAAGTTTTTTTTTAAGTAACAAAAGGTGTTGAGTTTAAGACTCATCATTACAAAATTCTCACATCTACAAGTGAGGAGAGTGTTAAATATAATAAATATATTTCTAATCATTTCAACTTTTAAATTTTTTTAAATTGTGTGATCAATTAACACAAAGTAAGGAAGTCAACTTGCTTTTTTTTTTTTTTTTTTGGGAACATGAAGTCAACTTGCTTGATTCGCAAATCCTATGACGAAAAATCAATTATATTTACTGAAACAAACTTTATATATAAAGTTTAATCCACGATGATCATTCCTCAATTTTTAAGAAATTTCCTCGTTTTCAGAGAACAACTTGGGTTTCGTGGAATGAGAATGAGAACCATCTTTGAGATCCCCAAAATTTGAAGATTTTGCTTCAACTACACTCTTTTCTCATTCCCAGAAACCCCACCCCACGGTCTAGGGCGGGTGCATGGTTTGTTTTCTACAGAAGAATTTTACAAATATCCATCCAAGAAAAATAGAATAAAATAAAAAGCTTCAAGTGACTCTTCATAGAAATTCTTATGGCACAGTTAGATAAATATTTTACAGTGTAAAATGTCGACGAGAAGTATTTTTATTTTTAAATTTGAATTTAATATTATAAGCGAGACCTAAAGATAATAAAAATTAACGAACAAACATTAGAACAAAAATATAGCATCATCATATATGGTTACGTATACGTAATAATTGCCAGCAAGAATCACATGGCATGCCTACTGCTAGCTAGTCATAGATTAAGCCCAAACAGCTCACAAACTCTAATCGCCAACCCACCAAAAGCAAATACTAAAGCCAACTTTAGTGTCCGCAATTAATCTAAATAAAATATATTAGCCAAAAAATTGATAGAAAAGAGTAAATATGAAGCAAGCAGGAAAAGATAAAATAATTATGTAGAAAGTGACAGGGTAGAGAAAATTCTCCTATATTGCATCCGATACTTTTGACCAAAACACATGCACATGTAAGAGTCGCATGCATGTGTGTCTTGGTCGATAAACAATATATTTCGGATCTTACATGATTGTAAATAGTAAAATCATATCATACAACTTGTAACATGATTGTAATTTTGCTATATTGTCTCTTATGCAATTTTTATTCACTAGCAAAATGTACATATCATTGACCTATATATGCTTCTTAGTGACCCCAAAATAAAAGGTATATTAGCCTTACAGAGAGTGAGTGAAAAGACAATAATTTATGGTACTATAAACCTGGGGAAAAGTATTGCAAACGACAGACGGACTTGTTCGAGTAGTGAGTGAGCTCTACACACATGAGAACCATTTTCAGTCGAACTGCCGTGTAGAAGTATTTTCCTCACTGTAGTCACACACTGACTTTGCAACGCTGTTGTAGCTGATACTTAGTGGCTGTGCCAATGTAGAGACCACTGTTCTTGTTACCAAAAGGTATATAAGCCGGACATCTGACATGAATATGGTACCTTCCTGTAGTGACGCTTCCAACTTTCCATTTAACACGACCATCAAGCTTAATCATTAACCAAATGGCGCCATTAGATTGGTCTTGAGTTAGAGCTGGACCATTATAGGGTGCAATAGGCACAGATTTTCCATATACGAAAGGTGACCACACATTGTTATCTTTGTGACCTTGATACACTGGTGGTATTGCAGTGTAGTATGTGATTTGTTGGCTATGGTATGAGACGTATACGTCGAGTTTATCATAGTAAACGCCGATTTTATCGTTGGGGTTGCGAGAATTGATCGTGACTTGCATTTGAGAGGAAAGGAGATATGGTGCTGAGACGTTGAAGTTGAAGATGGTGGCGTCTTGGAGAGTGAAGCGTGGTTTTCTAGGTTGAAGAATGGCCCAGACTAGGAGGATGATAAATAGGACGATGAATAGGAAAATGAGGATTACGGCACACAAACGCCGTAAGATCTTGCGCCGCCTATCCTTGTGGTGGTCGCAAACTTTTTGATACATGATTTTCCGGTGGTGTTGGTGGTGGTGGATTTTGGTTTGTGGCAGGAGAGGTTAATTTCTAGGAGAAAAAATGAGGGATGAAGATGGCTAGGGTGTAATGTTTGTCTCAAGTATATAGGCTCGTGGTAGTATAGCTTACAACGTTAAGAAAGTATAGCTTACACACGAGATTCCCTCAGCGTTAAGAAAAATTTAATGGTACTGGTGAACTTTTTAATGAAATGATCGTCGTGGATAGGATAATAGCCAATAAAGTATTACTACACATATTTAAGAATTAAGTGAAATTTTCAACTAGCTATCTATTATAGTCACGGTTTGAAATTTCTACCGTCAGAGATAAGAAAAAAAAGTAAGGTATGAGTACATATTAAGAGTATAAATAGATGCGTTATTGACACTTTAATACAGCTAAAATACTCACTACTTTCCGTACATGTTACATCTTTCAATTCACTTTCAACACTAAAAATGATCTTTTACTAGAGGAAAAGATTCAAAATGTTTAGCATTTTAGCTTAGCATGCGGCTTAAAATGATAAATATCAGATAAACTTTCCCACTAGATTTATCTGTGTTGGATAAGTATTTTTTTTCACTGTTCTGATTAAAAAGATCTTGAGTTGGTGTCTTAACAAGAAAAAAGAAAAAGCAACTTAAGAAAAAGCATCTTTCAACTTAGGAATAACATTTATAAGAAAGACATTTCCGGGAACAACAAGCACAACTTTCTAAAGAGCATTCTCAGGAAAAGATTATAGGGGGCATTTGGTTTAAAGACATTTTCAGAAATATTATTCCCGTGAATGTTATTAAAATTGTTTGGTATGTTAAAAATATTTTCACGAATATTTTTTCAAGTTCCTGACGTTTGGTTCACAGATTGATTTTTTATTCCCATGAATAACATTCATGGGAATGACATTCTCAAGAATAAGGAATGTTATTCTCGGGAATGTTATTAAAACTATTTGATACGTTAAAACTATTCCTAGGAATATTTTGTCAAATTCCTAAATGTTATTTTGTTATGTTTAATTTAAACTCAATATTTCTAAAAATTTTGAGCAATTTTCAACACTTCGTCTAACTCAAAAAACAAAAATATCATATAATGTTTTTAAATAATTCTACATTTTGTATACTTTTACTAATATTCGAGCAAAATTTAGGAACTTATATTTCTTATTTTAAAAGATTTTGAAATTTTGAAATTATTTTATTTATTTTTATTTTTAAATATGAAATTTAAGTTAAAATATTAAAATTTAGAATTTAGCAATAAAAAATTTATGAAATATAAATTTAAATTATAAAATTTTAGTTTAACTTAAAAAATTAATAATTGTTATTAATTTCATCTTATTTTTTCTTTTTATTGTTACTATTTTAGTTTTTATAATTTTTTTTTATTTTATACTTATTTTATTTTTTATTTCATCTTATTTTAGTTTTATTTAATTTTATTTAATTTTATTTAATTTTCTCATTTTATCTTTTTTAATTTTTATTTTATTTTATTTTCCTCTTTATATTTTATTTTATTTATCTAATTTTTATTTTTAATCTTTTTTTCTATTTTATTTTTTGAATTGTTATTTTTTATTTATTTGAATTTTGTATTTTTTGAGATAGGTATTTGTGTCTTTTTTTAAAAAAAAAATATTTTCACAATTTGAAAATGTGAGATTTTCACCTCCTTACATGAGAATAAAAATTAACCGACCAAATTATGGAAATATTACATTATCAGGAATATTTTTTTCATTCCGCGAACTAAACATGAGAATATCATATTTCATACTTTATATTCTCAAAAATCTTGTAACATTTTACGAACCAAACACCCCATAAAAAAATGATTAAGAAATTTTCTTTTAGTACAATAAAGACGAAATTGTGATTTAAATTTAAACTATTTAATTATAATATATTACTATCTGTCCGATTGTTGCTTAACGATCAAGAAATTTTGATTGCTTAAAAAGTTAAACCAAATAAAAAGCTTCACGATTTTCAGTGGACACGATGCGTCATAAGCGGGTGTATATTAACTTTATGATCAAACACAGTTTAATTTAGCTTCATACAATTGTGGCCGATGGGGATTGGAATGGACGGCTTGATTGACACGCATTTGGGATTGAGGGTCCAGTTATCATGATATGATGAACCACCCAACTCAGCCGACTAGCCTCAAGAGCAGGTTCTAGCATATACCAGTAAGCCAAAGCAAGCGACAAAAGAATTATGGGGCAGTGCAATGTGAAGGAAGATATATTAATTTGGTGAAAGTGATGACACATATCCCTCATCGTGCTACTCATCCGGAGGAGATCAACGGGAGAAATTAGGTAGTAATAAGAAAATAAAAATGAAAACATTATGTATATGTCATTAGAGAATTTAATTGTCGTCTTACATAAACAAATTAAAGTTTTTTATCAATATTAATGTTTCACTAATTAATAACAATTGGTTTTAAAATAGAAAATTAGATGATTAATTAACAGCACACATACACATATAGTTGGTAGTGATACTTCCCTCCTCTACATATATAAAAAGAGAATTGCATTGACAAATTCATGTAACCTAGTTATATGTAGTGTAGCATTATATATATGATAAGGTATAATTGAAATGACTTATTCTATACATGAGACTCATCATTTTTTTTATTAAAAACTAGATGAAATTTGGATGTTTTTCTTGTCACCTAATGAAGTCCTCTCTTTCTAGCCAAAATTGAGACAGAAATAAAAAGGAAAAGGGGAGGTGACATGTTGTGCCCATTCTTATCCAGTTGCCGTCGAATCACATAGTTTTGAGGGTGTGTACAACTAGAACAAGAAAAATTACTTTTGATAAAATTAAAAAAAAAATAAAAAAAAGATCATTATGTTAGACTCGTGCTCTCATTGACCCCTCGATCCTGAATTTGCCCATGTTCTTAGCTACCACAAAACGATGGCAATTGTTTAGCTTTTGGAGTGTTTTGTAGGTCATTAGTAATTAACACGATGAAGAATGTTATGATCACACAAAATACTTGAAAAAAGAAAGAAAAAAAAAAATGACATTTTTGTTATCATTGATAATCTTACCCAATTTCTCAATCTTCATCATATCATACTGTAGCTCTACGCTAACATGCATGTGCAATCCATCACTTTTCAATGTACAAGCTACTCAATTCACGAAGAATTCATGATCCACAAATTAAAATTTGTTAATATTCGATTCTAGTTAGCTTTAGCCGATCTTTTGTTCACATTTTTTTCCATGTGAAAATGAGAACTCCGATGTGTGATTGAGCTCTAAATTCTCTAGATCACATTTTCATAGATTAATTAAAGAAGATAGTCCCCTTTTCCTCTTTTTTTTTTTTTTGTTTAAAGAGAGGTTTAAACGAAAAAAAAAAATAATAATAATAATAATGGAAGCCACACGAAACTATCGCCTAATTATAGTAAAGAATGTCTCGTATATCTCGCCTCTTTTATCTCTCTTTCTTCTTTCATATTGTTTTCCTTCGCTTTTGGAGTCGGTGCAGTACTCTACGTGAATGTTTTGGTATTAATTAGATAGATGTAAATATGCGACAAAGTCACTTGCCTTTTGTCAAACAAAATGATAAACATAAGAGAACTGTATCCACGAGAAAAAACGTGAAGTCTAAAAGAAAAAGCATGAGAAACCCAATCGCGCACACAGAATATTTGTACACTCCTAGCTTAGTCTTTCTTCACTTGAATTATAATTCCAATCCAAACCCAGAGACAGATTGGTGTTTCTTTGTTCGAAAAATTCGAGAATCCAGATTTGATTATTGTGCCGTAGAAAAAACAAATCAAAACTGAAGGAATCCCTTATTTTTAGAGGAATCAACAAATATACTCATACAATAATAGAGGTCCAATAACATAAAAAGTTTTTTTCCTCTCAAAATAAAATCTAGTTGATGGAGCGTAATACCATGTGGCTGCACCACTACTTGTATCACCCTTATTCTCTGAATTGAACTTGATTAATTGGGGTGAGAAACTTCTTTACTTTTAAAATTTGAATTAATAAGATTAATTAGTTTGAGAAACTAATGAGAATTTCAATTGTCAAGCAAGAACATAGTTTTCTCTTAATTAGCTAGAAATCCAGAATTAGACAAGAAAACTAATTAAGGGGTTGGAGTAATGGCAGATTGAAGTGAGAGTTGCAACCCTCATTGATTTTAAAATAACTCAATAAATATTTATGTATTTTTAATTCAAAAAATTAATTAATCTCCACTAATATAAATATATATTTGTATAGTTATTAAATTATACGTTATAGTCATTACAGGAAAAAAAAATTATATCCGCAATACTCAGACATGGGAACAACATCCATTACTGAGTAGATTGGCTTTGTCCAAAGAGCTGACATTGGAAATTCTTCTTCTTCTTCTTTTTTTTTTTAATTTAAGTGAAACTTAAATCATTTTAAATAACTTTAGAACAATTAAAATATTATATACGAGAGTTGATTTAAAGATCTCTTACATTTTTTCGTATTTAAAGCAAAAGTCATACCACTAAACTAAATGACTAGATAAAAATTTCGATTTTGACTCCCACTGAAAAGAAGAAGAGATTAAGATTAATCTTGAAGCAGCGAATACAACAAGTTAAGGATATCTGCCACCCATAACCATTAGGCATCTGGAGGCCACTAACCTAATTGTCAATGCCCATAAATTCTAAAAAAGGTCTGCTCTTGGGCACCGACAGTTCATCTGATTGCCTGCTTCTTATCCTGCATATTCTACTCCCATTCCCTACAATATCATCCTTGAAATTTGTATCCCATGCATTGATAACCCTTGTCCACGCATGGAAAAACTCTTAATTACATCAATTTAAACTAATTTATTAGTCTTTCACATAATTAAAAAAAATAACACATGTTAAACACTAAAGTTAATTTAGACTAATCTAATAATTTTTTTATGTATGCTCAATTTTGTCAATTTTTTCATTTCTCTATTTAAATTTTGTTTGTTTATTCTTAATATGATAACATTATCGATATGGTAACTAATAATTTTTTTCTTTCTCTCCTAGAAAATGAAAAAAGGATACATCAAATCAAAGAGAACAAAATATTGAGAGACGTGAACAGGTAGTTATTGATTTTAGCAATAATTTTGAGAACTAGCGAATATGACTTCAGTAGGACCTGAGGATGAAATTTTGAGGGAGACTAGAGTGATGTTTCCATCATCTAAACCAAAGAGAAAGTTGTTCCAAAGTGTGGGTGTTGGTTCGCGATCAAATTTTTTGAGTTTGAATCATTCTTTTGACTGAACTAATACATATATTAAGACATACTGCTATATAATACAAGATTTATACATAATTTTTAGATGAATTCAATATTGTTCAATTTAAAGTGAATTCTTCACACTCCGAAAAAGGAAGGAGAGAAATTGATTTTCCACCAAATTGATGCACACAATTGGTCCCAAATATTTCTACATGACAGGTATCAAACATGTTGAGAAATTGACATGAATGTTCCAATTTACCCGCTAAATGATGATGTTGGGAAGTATCGCTAAAGGTATTTTCGTTGTAATTGCGAGAGGTTGTGACATTAATTCTCGTAGTTGATATCATTTAATATATATTGTACGGCTTAAGTCTCTCTTAAATTTTATAAATAAATAAAAAAAATCACTAGCTTCCATTGAAAAACTCTTTAAACATATTTGTCCCGAATTTCACGAAACCAAATTTCATCTTCACCAAAAACATGGGCAGACGGTAAAATATTTCAGTTCTCACTTTGCAGCATATATAGTGTTAGAATTGTGGTCCGTCTTAATTCGTTTATTCTTCGTTCTAGTACCCATTATTCAAAGGAGTTCAGAGGTATCTGATGGACTTCTGGGTCCTAGATAAACTCTCACATTACTAGCAAGCCAGTGATATATTTTGTGGTTTTAAATTGGTTGAATTTCTCAAGTCTTAACGGCAACTGTGAGAGACTACAAACAATGCAATAGGAGAAAATTTTAAAATGTTTGGATAGGCACACCGTGTTAAAATTTATAAGGAAAGTGTTAGAATATACACTTTTCTCACATAAGAAAATCAGAAATTCTAAAACCAGTTTATAAGATCCTGAACTACTCCAATTGGTACTAATTGGTTTTAGAATGGAATCTCAGTTATCTTAACTTGATATCAAAGCTGGACCCACGTGTATCATATTCCACGTATCTTTAATCTGCCACGTGTGTCCCACGTGTGTTCAATCTTCCATGTTTGACCTATCTCAAAAATTCGGTCCACAGGTATTCAATCTTCCAAGTATGTCCCATCTCAAAATTAGGTCCACGCATGTTCAATCCTCATGTGTGACTCCTCACAAATTAAGTCACACGTGAGGAGGAGTGTTAAAATATACACTTATCCCATATCAAAAAATCTAAAATCACCTTATAAGATCCTAAGTTACTCCATTTGGCACCAATTGATTTTAGGATAGAACCTCATTTATCTTAACATAGTATTAGAGTTGGGCCATTGATCCATTCATATTCATCCGCATGCGACCCACCTTAAATCAGGTCTACTTGTGTTCAATATTTCGCGTGTGTCATATTCTACGTATCTTCAATCTGCATGTGTGTTCAATCTTCCACGTGTGACCCATCTCAAAAACTTGGTTCACATGTATTTAATCTTCCAAGTGTGACCCATATCAAAATTAGGTCCACACGTGTTCAATCTTCCACGTATGACTCCTCACAAATCAGGTCACACGTGAAGGGGAATGTTACAATATATACTTGTCCTACATTGAAAAATCAAAAACTATAAGGGAACCTTAATTATAAGATCTTAGGTCACTCCACTTGGTACCAATTGATTTTAAGATAGAATTTCAGACTTCCTAACACACTGAACTGTCCAAACAATTATTATAAAATGGTCTGAACATTTTTCCACCATTAGATTTCTCTTATTACCATTATAATGTTATAAAAAGATTCAAATCTATATGCCCTCTCTTCTAGTGGCCTAGTTAACCACAATTTTTTGCGAGGCAAAGTCTTGACTCGAGTTTAAGATATCTTTTCGATATCATAAAGAGAAACTTATTAAGAAAATGCTGTAATGTATGTGCATTGACACACCTTAGACTTCTTTTAATGGCGGAAAATCATTGTAGACTAAAAATCAATACAGATTTGCTAGAGATTCACTAGACATAACTCATAATGCAATGTTACACAAATGATAATCTGCAGTCTTATAACTTTATAGACATAGAATAGTCTAGCAGAATTAAGTTTTGTCATGAATCTTCTTTATCACCGTTATGACGTTATGAAAAGATTCAAATCTGTATACCCTCTTCTAGTGACTTTATTAACCACGATTTTTTGTGAGGCAAAGCCTTGACTCGAGTTTAAGATATCTTTTCTAGATATCGTAAAGAGAAACTTGTTAAGAAAATATTCTATTGTGAATTGACACACCTTAGACTTTTCTTAGGGACATAAAATCATTGTAGACTAAAAAACAATACAGATTTGCTAGAGACTCACGAGACATAACTCATAATGCAGTGTTACACAAATTATAATCTTCAGTGTAATTATAACTGTGTAGACATAGATTAGTCTAGCAGAAGTTTTGTCATGAATTAAACTCATAATTCATGTAGTATATCGTTACTTCTTTAGGAGAGTACTCTTCTTCATACCCCTGATAGAAGCACTAGTCTCGTATGTTTGCATGTCTGCTTGTTTGATGGTTCAGAGACGGGATTTACATAAAAATCCTATCTCCTTTCCGTCTGAAACCTTGGTAAAGATCGTTACCACTGCATAGTTCAATGCTAGCCAGATGAAAGCTGGAGGAAGAGAAGGTCAAATAGCAATGAAGGGAAAAGAAAAAAGAAAAAAAAAAAATATATATATATATATATATACATTTATATCATTTATTCAGCAAATTTTTTGTACAATATACAGTGTTGAAATAAAAAATCTGAAAGTAACAATTCTTGAAAACAAATAATTGAAAACAAACAAAATTGAGAATGATTGTACATATCTCCTGCTCCCCTTCTTTCCGGGATATATATGATTTAACTCAATAAAACTCTGCAAGTTATGGAGATTCTTGAGGTCTCGGTTGATTTTCCTTCCTTTAGTTCATCCATGCCACTTCGGGTGATGCAAACGCTCATCCGAAGTCCTATAACGTGAGATGTTGAGAATTTACATATATGTACGGAGCAGAGGGACAAGAAAAATTTTTGGCAGAGGCTGAGCAATCCATTAGGTTTGCAGGACAATTCCTCGGAGATTGCCCTTTGCTGTCTCCTTAAATTGAACATAAATATGATCAATAACGTTACGTTGTCTTTCCTTTCATAAACTAATTTCAGAATGCATATATGGTTATTCACAGGCACTGCTTCAGCCTTGACATTGATGGCAGTGAGCAGCAAGAGACTAATATACATCTGCAAGACGAGGAACAAACAGATTCGTATGAGAGGAAATAATGATTAGAATTAATAGGCATTATTGACAAAAATTAGCATTAATTTTAAGTTAACATGTATTCTTTTACATTGCAGACCAACAAAAAAGTGAGTGTGTCAATGGTAGAAGCCAAAGGTTTGCATATGAACAAAAGGTTCAACTACATATGAATTGACGAGTAAACTCACTAGCTTATTTATTATCTATAAAGTTAGTTGCAAAAAGACTAAAACCGTTGCAAATGATTATAACCGTTGTATATTATCTCGTTGTAAATTCTCTATTGCAACGGTTTAATTAAACTGTAATTTTAAAATCGTTGCAAAAATATGACCCTATTGCAACTTTTCTATTTTAACTGTTTAATTAACTATAATTTTAAAATTTTTGTGAAAAAGTAATCTCACGAGCAATTACTAACAAAAAGCGATAAAAAAAGTTTCAACTATTACAAAAAAAAAAAAAATAGTTTTATAACCATAAAAAACGATTATGATTAAAGGATACCTATTGCAGTAATTTTTTTTTATTTTTCAATTAGAGTATTGCAAAATAACTGAAATGTTGTAAAGAAACAAACATATTCCATAGCATAAAGAAAATAATTTTTTTAAAATAAAACACAAGAAGAAGCTATGACAATACAAAAGGATGATAGAATAAGCAAATCTGGTGATAGCATGGGAGCGACATCAGTTCTCTCATATGGGGTGGGTCTCATACGCTTGTAAAAATCATTTCTTTTTTCATGAATTGATATCAATTCGAACTTATAGAAAAAAATTTCTCATAGACTTACCAATTTTCAGAGAAATATCAAACACCCAGACGGCCTTTGTTTCAAGGTTCCTTGACCTGCAGGCGACAAACTAACCCTAAGGCTCTCACAGTAGACCCTTATACTCTCCTTTCTCCAAGTCGTTTTAGCTGAAAATTTCGTATCCAAAGCAAGCCTCAAGCTAAAAGCTACACAACCTGTACTTCTCTCCTTCTCAATCTCTGAAACCACCCCATCCTTCAATGGCGTCTTCACCATTTCGTCTGATCCAAGTTTCGATTGAATACTCCCTTGTTGTTGAGGCATCAAGCGAATAGCTGGGTCTGAAGCCACAGCTAAAAGATTATTGCGGTAAAAGATTGAAGTCTTGACATGATCAAACTCAACCTCTACGTTCTTATTCGTGTTCACAACTGTGATGTTCACGTCCCAGTTGGCTATAACCTTCGAGTCTGTAATGTTGAAAGATGAAACCGATATCGATGTCACATGAAACTCAGGAACATCACTGCCGAATAGCAGCCAAACGACTAGGCTAATAAAACACATACCAATCACCAAAACTATCATCATAGTTAGCATGATACGACCAAATTTCGTTGTGCCACCATTGTTGTCTGTCGCCAACGGGCCATAGATTTGGTTACTGTAGTAGCTATTTGGGGCTGGAGAAAAGTATGGCTTGGTATGATCATGGTGGATATAGCCTTGGTAAGGCATATTATGATCATAGCCGCCTTGATGATATGCATTTGTGTAGAGTGGTGGTACTTGTTGGTACCTAGACATTGATGGGTACCCCATTACAGGTTTGGATTTTTGATCATCAGGTGTAAACGCCATTGTTGTCTTCCCTGATCTCCTTCGTTGGGTAACTGAAGGAGCAAGAGAAAGCAATAGAAATGGTGTGTAATGTCCACAGAAAATTAAATGGTGAATTTTTATTTTTAATTTTTTTTAGTTTTTTAACCAAGAATTATTAGAGTCGCAAACTAATTAATACTTCCATCACTTCGGAGGTTTTTATGGCATCAACTTTGTCAGCGAGTAAAATGCAAAGAAGATAAAAAAGAATGAGATTTTTCGGGCGAAAGAGTCGCGAGTGTGAGTCGCAATATATTATCATTCATTTCGTAGTGTTTTATCCTTGTTTTCCGACATAATGTGAGGAATAGAAATCGATGTTACGAGATGATTTAAATCAATTTAAATACAATATTGTAAACCACAACCTATTAGGATGGTTTAGGTTTTTTCAATCTAATTTCCAATTTATTACAATTATATTATCCCTACGAAAATGCTTTATATACACCATTGAAAATTTTTTCAGTAAAATTTTTTGTGTTGAAATTTTGGCAATTTTTTTCTTCCTGTTAATCTCTTCCTGAATTAGAGGACACAATTTGTTTCTTATCCGGAAAGTTCACTCATCAAAATCTAAGAATTGGGTGAAATTGTCAAATACTAACATGTTTTAATAAAAGATTTTGAATTTGAACCACAATTTTCGACTTTCATTGAATTTTTTTAAAAAAAAAGTGCATTCACCATCTTATATACATTGTGTTGGAATTAGAAAAGGAGCTTTAATATCATGTTTAGGTAATCGTCAATTATCTGAACTATGAGAAGCTGCTTTTTACGAAATTTATCTCTTTCACATGCACATGATCAAAGGATTCATTAACAATTTTATGAGTTATGAATGTAAAGATCGAGATTCTTTCAACTAAATCTGATGACCAAAATAAATAAGTAATTAAACAATTGAAAGATCTAATCAAGAAAAAAAGAAATGATGCGGACATGTGGCAATAGCCATATAAGATATGTTGATTTGGGGTAATATATATAGCAGCCCACTTATCAAAATCTCATTTGGAAGTTTAATCTGATTTTTTTTTTAATTCAAGGAAGTAGTACAACACATATCAAATGATGTTATTCATGAGAATTGATTTTTCAATCTTTTGCACTCGTAATGAAAAATATACTACTAGACCAAAAGTCTGATGGTTGAATGTGAAATGTTAGTGTGGACTTAAAACCGTAATACGATAGCTCGGTTAATGATGCAAAGAATCCGGACTGCATTTTATGGAAATTGGACGTTAGACTCAGTAGTATAGCAATAATCACATACATTAAAACATTTTTAAATTAATACTCGTTGAATTAATAATCTTTTTTAAATAATAAAATTGTCCAATCCTGACTTAGGACTAATGTGCTAAGTTAATCCTCTCCATAAAATTATTAGATAATCCATTGCAAATATTTAATTTATATTTCATAGGTCACACATATTTTATAAATTAAAAATTAACTAAAAAGCACTCATACTTTTTTTTTCATGATTGTACATCAGACAATTAATATTTTTCTCTTTAACACATTTTATATATTTTTCACTTTTAAAACCTTCTCCTCTATATTTTAGACAAGCTATGTACCCTTGACAGCTGACTTGCAAATTATATTCTTCCAATTCCAAATACATTACTACAATTCTTTTTCCATGCATGAAGGATGCTCTTTGCTATACTCACATAATGCTTTACACATTTCATCTATCATAATTCTTTTCTTGACACCTTTAAGATAGGAAGCCATTTTTACTATTATAAAACTGAAGATTCATAAATAATATTAAGAGATTGTGTTCGGTTAAATAATGTTTACTTTGATTTAGTATATATATATTGTATGCACTTGTTTTAATGGAGTTGAATATAGCGGACCTTTATGTTAATTATGTATAATTTAATAAACTCTTTACGTACCTATAGAACTAGACTTCAAATCTTAACTTGATCACATGACATGAAAATATGTTTACTGTAAGCCAAAAATTAAAGATATCTTTGTAAAATTATTAATTTATTGATAAATTAATATTTCCGTAAATAAATAAAATCTAGATGGTTCCAAAACTATTAATTTAAAGAGTTATATTGTATAAGAATTTATAAGAATGTGAAGAAAAATCTCTCGTTGTTATAAAGAGAAGGGGGGAAAATCATATATTTTTATAAATCATACAGAATTATCAAATTATCACGTGATGTCACACACTAAATGTAACACTGAAATTTTTGTTTGTGAATCTTTGCTAAACAATCATGTAGAAGCAAGGTATCCATCCTACCATGATGAATGAAGCTATATCTATGGTGGACAGAGTAGAGTTTCTTAAGACATAGGAAAGTTATATAACTTGATCTTGTAAAGTTCAAAGTAGTACTTGGAAAAAAATAACAAGTCAATGTTTGTGAAAAACTACAATGTAACTTTTCATTCTTAACGAAGAAAATTCCACTAGAAAATGCTTCAATTCTTCTGGAATATTCATACTCCAGAAAAGCACAAGCCACTTGATCATGATGTTCCAGCCAAGAGGCACAGATGTTACATTGTACAAATTTTGGAGGGTAATGAGAGGTTTTTCGACGTTACTTCTCCTTATATATCGAAACAGTGGAGGGCTGCACCCCCTGCCAAGTTGAATGGCAGGGTTCGAGTAATAGGGGTAGGGGGAGAAAAAAAACAAAAAATAAACTAGAGTATGAGAATGGTAAGAGTATCGTATAGGAATATAAATTAAAGTTGTGCAGACGAACATGAAGATATCTAACGCCTTGGTTCGTTCCAGGTCTTCCCCTCAAAAAACTCTGCTAACATACGTTCAAGATCTTCCGGAGTATATCTAATATACTTCTGCGGATTCTTGCCAGTCTCGATCATGGGCCTGAGAATACAACATTCACCATCATCTCATTACAATCATAGAAATCACGAAAGCAAAAGAAAAGAATTTTTACTTCATGTTGGTTTTTTTATACTTTTTTCATCTTTTTTCTTTCAAGTTCCGTGATTGCATACCCAAAACGTCTAACAAATGAACGATAAGCGGGCAAAAGGACTTCGGCCACAGCCAGCCTCAAAGACTCGCGCAATTCACTATCAGGTACTGTCCATTGAGATTGTCTTTGATGAAGCTCCTCAAACTGAAGGTTGAAGGTCTTAAATCTCTCTTTTACCGCTGTCCTGGAAAGTCCCGAGTTGCTGCTGCCACCATCACCATGTCCTTGAACGGATAGACACTGCAGGATCTGCAGATCCACAACCACTAACATCTTACCTTAGCCTGAGACCAATCTAAATTTTCTAAATTTCTAACAGACCTATATATGAATTTGTCAACACACAAAATATAAACAATAAAAGAAAAATTTTGTAGAATAAACATGAAGCGAAGTGCCCAATTCTGAAAGTCCAGTAAACTTGGCATTCGCAAAAAAATGCACCGAACAACAAGAAGTCCAATAAATGAGGTATAGAAGAAAAAGGCCTTGCATCGAAGAGAGAGAGAGAGTGGAGATGAACACATGTTAATGAAAGACTTCAGAAGGAAGTTCGAACAGAAATTATTATAGAAGGCACAAAAAAATTTCAGCAAACTTTTAGCTCTGATCAATACGCATTCAAAAGGTAAAAGAGGCCAGACCAAAATCTACCTTTTCTCTTTTTCCAGGAAAGAAAGCAATAAACATACACAAGACTACGTGTTGGAAGTCTATGCACAAAGACGATGCTTAATAATCTTCAGCTAAATTGTTTAATATTATGCACCTAAAGCATCAATGGAATAATTTTTGTTTCTAAAACTGTCATAATCTTGATACATGATATGAATTCAACTGTTTTCCTGTTATGTGATGCTAAAAAGGGAAAAGAGAACTGCAAATCGAGAAGATAAAAAGAGTATGTTAAGAAAGAGGAGGGGGGAGGGTGTACTGAGACCAAAAATCTTCACCCCTAAAGGTCAACAAATTTTTGAAATATGAAAAGATAAAAACAACATAAATAATCCTAAAACTATAATCATTCGAAGTTCCCAGCTGCAACTTTGAGTCAATGATTGCAAGAAAATTATTAGATATATTTGCTCTGGAGACTACCGAAGATACAACACCCAGAAACAGATGGGGCAAAGCAACTACGTCGACTTAATCCTAATCTAGTTGTTTCATTATCACGAAGGATCCAACCTCTGGTACGGTGTAGTTATCATTTAGATTTATTAGGACTAGAGGAGCTGAAATTGTTCAATGACTAACTTCCTACTACCTGTTCCAACTAGAGGAATCATTTCACAAAACTTGAAAGTATCAAAGAACCGTAACTAAAAAGTTGTCAAAGAAAAGAGAGAACCAACAGAAGGAAACGGGGAGCAAACAGAGAGGTCGGGGTGCTTCTTCATTTTTCCATTATTACGGAGTGCAACAAGAACCCAAATCCATACATGAACTGATTGCACACAGTACATGCAACTATTAACTCAATCTGTATCCAAGCAACCAAATGAACATGTCACCCAAGATTTCTTAAGTTGAGTGTATATCTAATAAGCCTATTCATTTTATCTCATTATCTTTGAATGTATACATTTCAAATTTCAAAACTTAGTAAATCAGTACAGATTGCTTCAACCCTAACAGCTTTTAGTAGTACACTCGATTATCAAGTGTCAATGTACTCAGATTGAGGAGATACAAAGGCATGCATCTACATAGGAAAATAGATATATAAATATATCCATATATGACCAAAGACAATTTTGTTAATGAAGGCCTCTAAAACATAGCTAGCTAATTATGTGTGCATATATGCGTCTTAGAGCCTCTTCTTCATCAAAGAGAGTTCAAATACCAAAGATCAGATAGTTTCTCAAAGAGCTTAAATGCTTGAAATTTTGACTGAATGTTGTTCAAGTTCCTTTCATACCTCAGAAATCCAATTGATGCTTAGACAAGAGCTTGAAAATTTTCACTATATTAACTACAACATCGAGAACCCCAGAAGAATAATACAGAAAAGAGTAGGCAAAGAAATATAAGCAAAGGCAAGGATGATAGCATGTTATCTAAATCTTTTGTCATGTACCTGTACAGAATTGTGCCTGTATTATGTCTGATGAGCAAAACACAGAATTGATATAATAATACTCATGCGAGATTCAGGACAAAATAAAGCACCATGTTCGCAACAATCACTGAGCAAGGATGAAATAATATAAACAAACAAGCTACATGTATAGAAAGAGACAATGTGGCAAAACTATCCAAATATCTCCATAGAGGACTCTTCCATTTTTTTTTTACAAAAGCAGGATAGAGAATATTGGCCCTAAATCAAAGGAGAAATCAGCGACAAGGATAACAGACCTTAGACCATGATATTCTCTTGTATTGAGCAGCGTGCTGCTGGACAATCCTTCTATGTATTTGCACCCAATCATCGCCCAAAAAATCCTTAGCGTCTGACCTGGAAAATATTACACCAAATAGCCGCAGGTTCTTCGAGGGTCAAATAACTCTAATCCAGTAGATGAAATTTAGGATACAGCATACCTGCCAACACATCTTCCAATATAGTGTATCTTCTTCATCATAACCAATTGAGTCAAAGCTGGGTCTCTGTATTGCTTAGATTTCTCATCCAGGTTAGTCTGAAGAGCCTGCATTATCCGTGTTGTTACTGCTGCTAACTTCTCATCTGCATCACCATTACCGAGGTCTTGGAAGAGTAGCCTCAGTGTTGATTTATAGCTGCAGGTAAAAGCATAAATGAAAATATTTTCAATGATCATCATTAGTTTATCGAATTATAATTTCACAAGCGGAATTTAGACACCACGTGTTAAAAAAATATGTCGTCACTTAAAGGGAAAGGAGTGATCCAGGTAAGAACAAGCGAACAGAATATCAAAGACAAAAAAGAAAAGTTTATTAGCTTAACTTCAAGAGACATACACCGAGTCTTGAAAAGAAAAACAACCACATGTATGTTAATGGAACAATATCTTTTCAAGAAATCAGCTAACGCTTACAGGGCTGAATTTCTTAACGCTTATTTGGCAAAGTCTAATCCTATCAGTGATGACCATAACAGTCATATTCCTTCTCGCTCCCATTGGTCCCCCAAGCTGAACAGTGATGCTGCTGAGGTTATTTGCTGCAACTCAGCTGCTCAAGCTGAAGCTGTAGCCTTGAGGAGTGCATGCCTCTTATTCATCATGGATTCAAAAACATCATTTTGGAAAATGATGCTGAAGCCATCTATAAAGCAGTAATTGGAGCTGCTTCAAGTTGGTTTATTAATCCTATTTGTCTCCGACATTAGGTCTCTAGCCTCATCTTTTGAAACAATCAATTTCATGCTCTTTAGAAGACACCATAACCAGCCTGCAGACTGGATTGCTAAGCGTCTTGTTTCAGCAAATCTACCACTTAACTGGGAGACTAATATTCCTACTCATCTAGCATTTACTCTTGCTAAGGAAATTGATCCAACTGGTGTTGGATAAATCTAATAAAAACTTTTTATTGCTTCTTCTTTTATATTTAGGAAGCATTTCAATACCTAAAAAAGAAAAATCAGCTCCACAACCAGTTACTGTGGACCAGTCAGCAAAGGTTGCAAAACCATCAGAAATATCACAAATTGAAATCCTGAAGAGAAAAATATAACTATAAGCAACAAGTAGTAGTTTCACAGACTTACTCAAACAGAAACTTCACATAATTGATCACATAGCTAGTCAAAGGATGGACAGTTCCATCGAGAACGGCAGTCTTAGTGGCATCTTTTTCAACTGCTTCTTCAAAATCCACAAACGTCTCTTGGGATGTCTGAGCCAGGCGCTTTGTCAAAACAAGAGCAGCTTCTCGCATTTCACCACAATATTTACATGCAAAGATTATATCCATCTGACAACAGCAGCAGTCAGGAAACAACACCACTCAAGAAAAAAGAAAAAATAATAAAGGAAAAGAGTAATATAATCTGCAATAAGGATAATATAAACAATGAATATCCAAATAATTTTGACTTTGGATAAAAGGAAAAAGTATTAATCAACATCCTGCAAATAAACAAGCAAACATCAACTACAGTATAAGCGTCGCGTGTTCAATCCAACTAGTATCCTGGCATACCTCTGACTTAAGTTCTCTCATTGTCTCATACATGTCTAGAAGGACAAATAACTTTTCAGGGGATCTTTTGCTTTTTGCAATAGCTTCTCCAAAACTCAGGAGTGTAGCTACACTGTTTGCAGTAACCTCAGCAAAAACTTGATCACGAAGAGCATCATGACACTCAAAAATTTGATCGCAGACTTTCTTTTCACCAGAAAATAAAAGTTTGACCTGGTTCACAAGATAACACAATATCAAAGAAATGAGAGAGCAAGAAAGAGAAAAGGAAAGAAAATTAGAACAATTAGTATTTTCCATATGTGAATTCTTACAGCAATCCGCATAAACTGAATCCAATTTCCAATCTTTGCCTCCAAAACTTCCCATGGCATCTTTTGCACTTCATCTTTGCTCAGTCTTTCAACACCTAGCTTTTTGAGACTCTGTTCCAGAGCTGAAGACCGGGTTTCTCTAAATACCAATGAAATGGCTTTAAGACAAATGAGCAGAACACCAGATCTAAAAGTAAAGATATATGCATTCAATTTGAATAAAAGTCCATGCCTAGAATAGTAAAAGCAGAAATGAAACAAAACAATCATCCAAAAATATTTTTATCTGCAAAATGAACTTTGAAGAGGCTACTCCCTTTCCTCTTTAAAGAAGAGATTATCTTCATTATACTTATTATCAAAGGCTCTCTCAAAAATTGTCACCATAATTTGAGATAATGGTTCCTATGACCACAAAAATCCTTCATTGTCATCTCACCTACCAAATCGCATAACCAATATTCCGGCATGTAATCAATCTAATCTTAGACCAAAAAAAAAAAAAATCTAATCTGATACTTGGAGTTTGGAAAAGTAAATGGACAACCCATTTGCCCGGAACCCTGTTTTGTTTACTTCTCCACGCAGTAGAGGATATAAAGATACTTCTACAAATTCTCATCTCAATTCTGGAAACTCCAAGAGTCGATAAAGGGACAGTTTAAACGTGATTCCGCAGACTCACCAAGCATAAGCTCAAATGACAGTCATTTATTTACTATTTGTGCACAAAATTTCTAATACTAATTTCTAGTATCACCAGAATGATGCAAGATAGCTTAAAGAAATTTAGAGCTGCACCCTCAGCAGTGTCATTTAAACTAAAACTGAAACAGCTTAATTTCCAAAACACATTTGCGCAAATACGAATTTCACCTGTAGGTAGTGAATGTCTGCTGTTGGTGGCCAGCTTTAATCATTTGATGAGCCAAGTCATGGAGGAGTGGCAGGATTCTGGGTGGAATCAAAGCTGGAGGGGTGACAGCAACCTTTTCTAAACTTTTATTCCCTGAAGTTGATTTCATGCCACCCGATTCACTTTGTGCAGGCGAACCTAATGATGGACGCGCAGAATTTGGTAGGCAATCGAAAAGGAGATCAGGTTCCACCGGTTTGCTGAAATTCAAATATTTTAGTTCACTATCTGTAGATTTCATATTAAAATTAAGACTTTCAATCAAAATTGAAACAATTTAGTTCAATATCTATACTATTCATACCTGTACGAGGTAAGAAGCTGCCGAAACTCTTCTTCTAGCTTATAATTTGCCTTTGCAAGTAAGTTAGTTGCATGGTTAATCACCCCAATACTACTCCTAAGGTTCTTGTTACCACCAAAAAACTTTACGATACTTCTAAGTTGACCAATTGCTTCCAGGTAACTTTCCAAGTCCTCATGTGGTCCTTTCAATATTTTAGCCTCTGCCTAGAAGGTTGAAATTGCATTTATATAAGTAATGAGAAACGATAGGCTCAAATAGCCTTCTTATCTTATGGTTGTCATTATAAATTACATAATTAGATGTTGTGTTAACGTCTAAAAGAGTGAACTTGAACTCAGTTGATTCTTCAACAACAAACACCTTTTTCCTCTATTGTTCTGCGACAAGGCAAATAGAATAACTTTTGTGACTTGAACAAGCAGTGCTTCATGAGCAAAGGAGGAAATGACACAAAACATATTGTTTTCATCTTCAAAGTTATCAGTTGTCACATTTATAGAAGATTTATTAGAGACAAATCTACTAAAATAAACAATGATTTTAATTTGAAAGAAATGATAATAATAAAAATTGAAAAATCTCTTTCTCTATGTTTGTGCACACACATAGACATGAATCATTCTTTACACGACGAACAAGCAATATTCTTGTCACTCGCTACATATATAACATAGCAAGCTCGGGACAATGCGGATACTGTGTAATGTGGTCAAGGGCTCAGATTTTACCAAATTTCTACCTTTCCTTGGTTTCTTCACTTCATAAACATAGTATTACACCCAATGTAGCATAATATTACATGTAATGACATCTTGCTCCCAGATTAAGAGAAGGAGAGAGTATTAGCAGTGGCAGATTCAGGGTCTTTGTTCAATGGAGGCCAAAAACACACATTTAGCATTCATATACGAGTAATTTTTTTTTTTTGTAGTGGGGGCTAAATTAATATTCCAGTCGAAAAATACCCTAAACTACAAACATTTTAAAAAATACAACCTCAACTCTCTCATTAACGACTTCGCCCAGCAGATTCAATGCAAACTACAACCTCCGCTGCCCTGTGAATACATCCGTCCACGAGTAGCACCGGACTTGAACAACTCAATCTCCAATCTCTACCATTGGATCATATTTCCTTACTCTTGGTCCAGTGTAGTCTTAGCAAATGACCATTATATATGCTTAAGCATGCATATACATACAGATTAATTTCATGCATGCATGAGCAAATATGAAAAAGAAAGCATTGAATAATCACAATAATCAAACCAAGCAAACAAGGAATTAGAAAACTATAGGGAGACAAAATGTAAACGTACCTGGCGAGAGAGGTCGAATTGGCCTAAAATGACCTCAGCAGCCTTAAGCGTTTTATCAATATTCTCATGTGCTCTCCTCATTGAATGTGTTCTTATCTGCCATTTCCAAAACAAATCCAAAAACAAAAATAACAAACAACAGATTGGATTATATTGATGTATACATATACACACACACACAGAGGAATGTATAATGCGTGCATGTATATATGTGTGTGTGTGTGTGCGCATGTTTTTAGATAATTAAGGAGGCAAAAAAGAGAGGAAAGGAGGAGGTGGTGCCTGGGTGGGGCGCATGGCGGTTTCGAGGGCGGAGAGGCGGTGGTCGAAGGAGCCGAGGATGGAGACGGTGTTATCGGTGATGGTCTGACTCTTTTGCATCGATTCTCTCATCAACTTTGCTCTTTCGCTTAGTGTTTCCATTGCTACTTCGTATGCCCCCATTTTGGCGTATATACACATATTATATAACCTTATTTGTGTATATATATGTGATATGTGTGTGTGTAAAGCTGTTGAATTGATGATGATGACGACGATGATGAAGGTGATGAGATTGACAATGGGGGGCAAGGCGAACGTAACGCAATGCTTTTGCAATACACTATACCAATGATATATTTAGTTTCCTACTTTATTTATTTATTTATTTTTGTTACTTGCGCTTTCAAATCAGTGCTCTCTATTTTGGGATCACGATGAAATTCAAAATTTGTCTTTTGAATTTATAATATGTTATTATCCCAATATTCTATTTAATTCTTGAGTAATTTATTCTTTATATAATTCCGTGGCTCATGACCACGTAACAAAAATGATCCGAAATTGAGTATCTGATTTTTTTAATTATTATTAGTACGTCAAATACAAAGTCAAAATTAAACAACTAAACTCTAATCCATCTCTAGATAACTTAGGCCAAAATATGACAACTAATCTGTACATTGCTCTGTATCTGTATCAATATAGGAGATTCGGAACCCCATATTAAGAATTGGCGAGAGTCTGAGTTTGAGATCGAGATCTTGGTCAAGAAAGAACCAATACCTAGATCTGATTTTAGTAGGATATAAAAGGCCAAAAGAACAAAGAAAAATAGTGAAGGAGAGAGAGGAACAGAAAAGGTAAAGAGGGGATGGGGTAGGAGATAGTACCATCGGATACGTGATAGTGCCACCGGATAGGTGATCGTGCCACCGGCCAAAGGCCGAGGCACAATAAAATGGGACTAGCTCGGGGAAGACTCTCAAACTGACGAGAGAGACAAAAAAAAATTGGGAGACAAGGGAGTGAGGCAGTTTGATACTTCTTAGGCTATCATCAATGGAGTCTTTAAAATACAAAACTTTTTTTAATTTGGATATTTTTAAAAACTCCAGTCTCTAAAAATAACACTATTCATGACAAAAGTACGTGGAGTTCACCACTTTTGGCTTAAAAGTTGCCAATATAGAGATCCAATCTTTATTTTTTTTAACAAATTTGTGGAAGAAAATGGAAACTGAATCTCTATTTTGACATCTTTTAAGCCAAAAGTGGTAGACCCCATGTACTTTTACTATGAATAGTGTTATTTTTAGATACTGGAGTGTCTAAAAACACCTAAATTAAGAAAGTTTTGCATTTAAAGACTCCATTGAAGATGCCCTTAAAATAACCCGAAGAGCAAATGGGAATCAAAAGGCTATCCGAGCCTCACGTCAGATTAGATAAATTCTGAAATTTGAAAAAAAAAAATTTCTTTTAGAAAAATGAGTTTCTTTAAATTAATTTTGTTTGCCTCTTTTTACGTATGCTTTTTATAGAATCAAATCCGATTTACGAGAATTTTTAAGTTCTGATTGCAAATGGGGCCAATAGTTGGTGATGGGGCCACCACATGAGAATTAGAGCTTTCAAAAAGATGTTTTTGTCATATCTTAACATAAAAAGAGAGAGGTTAATGAATTAAAAAAAAAGAGGTTAATGAATTAAAAGTCCAACTGATTACCACGCTACCGGATAATTCAGCCAAAGTAAGAAGAATTTGAGGACAAAAAACCCTTCCTTAAACAAAGACCACAATTTGCAGACAAATGAACGCCCAAAATTCGAAGACGGGGATTGCAAGATGAGCAAATACTCCCCTAAGAATTCTGACGTACTTTTGGATGCTCTACTTCTATTTAATCTTTCACCCTTAATGCATCGACCTCCACAGGTATTTTCCTCAACTTCGAGCGTAGATGTGAAATAAATGTCTAGTGAAAACGAAACACGATGAAAAATATGTCAAAATACTTGCAAGATTATTAAATAACCAATAAATAAACAGCAAAATATATATTTGTGAGACACCGGGTATTACCAAATAAGCAGGCACGGAGCCACCTTTAGCATTGAGTGTGCAATAGAACACCTTAAAATTTTGGGTGTGTAGTCTTTTTTTTTTTTTTTCTTTTTTCATGAAAATAATATTTTTACAGTGAAACATCCTGAAATTATGATTTAATATCATGAACACTAACATTTTTTGTAATAAAACACCCTTATATTTGTGTTATAAAGTGTTTAAATTAAGTAGTAGTTTAGTTATAGTATAAAAAAATAATTTTAGACATAAAACAATCAATTTTTTTATAATTGATATAAAAATTTATGCATAAATAATTGTCCTGTAATCTCAGTTACTGACTTTAATATTGTAGTGCACACCCTAATACCCGGTGCCTAACTCCGCCACTACAAATAAGAATACATATTTTCCCATGTGCACACTTTTTTATGTACATTTATTAACATGCGACTTCCCTATTATATTAGCCGCTCATATTGTCCCATGTGCACACTTTTTTATGTACATTTATTAACATGCGACTTCCCTATTATATTAGCCGCTAAAAAGCGGCTAAAAAAGAAAGGAAGGAAAAAAAAAAAAAACAGCCACAATGCAACTGCCAAGGTTTGATCCCATAATATCCACATACTCAAATAATGCACAAACCAATTAAGCTAAACTAGTTTTTAGTGCAAAAATAAGACTGTAAATAAAGATACACATACTCAAATAATGCACTAACCAATTAAGCTAAACTAGTTTTTAGTGCAAGAATAGGACTGTAAATAAATAAAAATGTTTCAGTAAAAACCTGTGTGCCCACACACTGACCTCAATGTAGCTCCGCCCTTGACTACCACTAAAATACCGGATCAAACATCAATCTCCATTAATGAGCAATTCTCAAGTTAAGAAGAAAAGAGAGATGGCAATAGTTTTGCACATTCTGAAATTTAAAAACAATTCAAAATACTTTCTATAAAAGCAAACTAAATTCATACGATTCTTTTACTCTTTTACTAGTCACAAGTTTTGGAAAAAGTCAAACATGGCCAAACTGACAACACCATTGTTGTCCTCCACCTGTACTAAATAAAAACAAAACACTTCTATATAAAAGGGCCCCCCTTTGGGGGCATAATTGTCATTTAGACTCCTCACCATGTAAACCTAACGACTTTCTACATTCTTCTGCACCATTCTATCTACCAGCAAGCAGCATCTTTTTGATGAAAAAGTTGGGTGCACATTCGTTACTCTGCACCAGAACGCAGCAGATTCTTTCTCCAAAATCCTATTCACACAAGCACGGCTCTCCTTCGATTTTCCAATTAATAATAATAATAAATCAATCAATTATTGATTAAAAAGAAAAGAAAAGATGTTAACTATCTTCAGTGAGAAGGTTAAACTAATGGCCGACCGATCGGTCTTGCCCTAGACCTGAATCCAACCACGACTTTGTCGTTTGGACAATGATGAAACGCCGTCGTATCACCATTCTTCTGCTCACTTTCACATTCTTTGCAGAAAGTGACCTTTTCGTTGGATGTTTTCGTCGTCATCATTGAACTGTAAATATCTTCAATTCTAGGAAACTCGTTTGGATTCCAATTCGGTCTCGACATCGCCATGGCATAATTTTCTCTCTGAATCCTCAAATTTTGCAGTCTTTCATTCAAGCTCGCCAGCTCCGCCGGAGGAATCCGATCGTAAAACGCCGGGGAAAATCTCGGACTGTTCGGATTCATGTTCACGTCCGGCGGCTGATTTCTCCGAAGGAGTATCACATTCTCCGGCTGTGGCGAAGGCAAAAATTCGTTCTCCGAGAAGTATTCGCCGCCGTTTGGTCGCGCTTTTCGGCTCCTCGCTTTCCTTGACCGTTTCAACACGACGAGAAAGCAAATATCCTTCTCGCGACAGATTAAGGCGAAGTTCGCCTTACCGGTGATAGGAATTTTGCGGCGATCCTCCGGCGACTTCGGATTCTTGCGGTCAACGAGGTATATAGAGATCTGGTTCGGAGAGATTCCGATTCTCTGGCTGAGCATCAACTGGAACGCCTTGTATTCCAGCATCGGATGGATTTGGATGTTCCCGATGTTGATTTCATGCTCTCCGTCGAAGAATATGACCGGAAACGCCGGTCCTCCACCGCCCTCCACCATCTTCCACCGTTGCTTACGTCACAATCCGGCCACAAA
Organism: Ehretia macrophylla; assembly: GCA_037974665.1. Taxonomy (NCBI): domain Eukaryota; kingdom Viridiplantae; phylum Streptophyta; class Magnoliopsida; order Boraginales; family Ehretiaceae; genus Ehretia; species Ehretia macrophylla. Next base: position 31,827,666 of record CM075771.1, read on the forward strand.
ACCTCAGGTACAAAAAAAATCAACTTTTTCTTTGTTCAACTGCACCAGAAAAGCAAGTTAAAACAGAGAAAGATGAATAGAAGAAGAGGTCGAGGTTTTTATATATAGGGGTTTAAGGGTTGAGAATGGTAATTACAATAAGGCGGTGAGGGTGTTTTTGGGAAGAAAAACTATTTGTTGACAGCTTATGGGATATGGGGATTGCTTGGGGGTCAAGCAAAATCATATCTGATTGTGTCAGAGAGCGACGCGTTACAAACCCTTTTATGTTGTCTTCATAAATGCGCTTTTTTATCGCTACATGACCTATATATTTTTGGCCGATACTGTCCCTATCATTTCTCTAGGTTGACCCATTTACCCCTGCAGTGGCATATACGTTTCAAATTCTTCTCCTTATGTCTCGAAAGATTCAATAAATAATAAAATTATGACGATTAAAATTGAATAGACCATTTTTAAATTTGTCCCACTATTATTAGTTCATCACTATAAGATCAAAAAGTTGGTTCAAATTTTTTAATAATGTTATAATTTTTTCTATAAATTGAGTGTCCAGTCGTGGTAAATAATCGCATCATTTCATCATAGTTATATATAATTGTATGAATAATTTATTGTTATTAAATTATCTCTCATAATATTATTTGATATGAAAAAATCAAATTCATTTAAGCAAGGATGCAAAAAGCTTAAATAAATCACTTTATAGTTTACAATTTTTTTCATTACTTAGTTATTGAATTTCAGATGTCCAAATCTCTTTCATAACATTATGTTCATATAATCTTACTTCATGGAGTCTATTAGAATATACACATTTTTCATTAAAAAAAATTATTACTCCAATACCACCTTATAAAATCTTATACTACTCTTAACACCAATTAGTTTTAGGATGAAATCTTATAATTCTTAATATGATATTAGAACTAGCCAATTGATCTAGTCATGTTCATTTATATGTGACTCATCTCTTACCGCATTGACTCACTCACCCCAATATCTGTTCAACTAATGCATCTAGAATTGTTTCTTCAAATCGAATCACACATAAAGGTGTTACAACATATTGAACATCTTATTCTTTATATGATATTAGCCTTCATTCATCTATATGTGATTCATCTCACATTATACTACACGTAAGAGTGAATGTTAATATACACTAGATCATAAATTTTTTAAGATTAATTTATAAAATTTTGGACTATTCTTAATACTAATTAATTCTAAGATGAAACCTAATAATTTGTTACAGTATGTTTGACCAAAAGAAAAAGAAAAATTCCGTGGCGTCAAAGTCTCGATAAGAATTTCGCGAAGCGAACTACTGAGCACTTGCACATACGAGTTATATTACGTGTTCAATCGTCGTCAGTGCCACTTCTCTTTCAAGGAAATTGAAGTATGAATCAAGAGCTACTTCTATTGACCGGAAAAAAAAAAAAAAAAAGCTACTTCTAATCCTTCAAAAATTAAAATAAATTGTTGAAGTTTTTAATTAATGGTACACAATCCAAGCTTAGACATTCACAGTGGCGTGTATCATGGAGCTGAAAGAATCCATAATGGTGGAGTCTTTTGCCAAAAACTAAAGGGCCTTGAATATGCCACAACTCTTTCCTGCCAAATTCTGAAAACATAAGAGAAACTAAAAGACTCAAACGTCGAGTTAGGTGATCGAATAACAATTCATTATAAGTTTTAGGGGCATAAATTTGTTTTCCTATCATCAATATTACATAACCTTTTTGACATGAAACGTGTTTTGAGACTCATTACCGCATTACCGGATTTATAGTCTTATAATACAAATTCAATGTGATCCTAAATAAAGTTAACTGTCATCGTTCAAAGAAAAAAGAGAGAAAATAGAAGGAAAGTAAATACACGGCATGTGAAACTTTGCTTTAAATGGGACGAGACGCATACTCTTGGTGTTGCAATATGTCTTGATAAATTTCTCAACATGGAAATTTAGGCCTCACTTTTCAAACACTTCACATTATCTGCTTATGCTTTGTTGGTGGGTCTGAACCATGGGGTAATTAATTGCTTTCTATTCTTGTGTCCCAACAATGAAGCGAATAATGTTGACATTGTTCAAGATGTTCACTTTTCCTCTCACAAAAAAAAATATATATATATCTTTTTCTTTTTCTATAATTAGATCAGATACATATAATGGTTTCAAGCCACAAAATTGAAAAGCCTTAGGTATTGTTTGGATTGAAGTATTTGAGAAGAAGTGATTGGTTTTGACGTGATTTTTAAATCAATATCTTTGTTTGGATTGGAGAGGTTTAGGGAAAAAATAATTTGAAAAGAAAAAAAAAAATCACTCATTGTGTTAAATTTGAAATCACCCCCAAATCAGGATAAAAGCGGGGGTGAGGAAAAATTAAAACAACCAAATGACAATGTTACCCTTATCCATTTTAGAAAATTACAATGCTACCACTCCTGCAAACTCTTCTCTTCCTTTCTCTGATTTTTTTTTTTTTTTTTTTTTTTTTGTCATTTCTCTTCCTCTTTCATTATGGGATCAAACCTTAAAAAAAAACAAAAAAACAAAATGAGATCAAATCTTTAAAATAAAAAAATAAAAAAGTTGCCAACACTATTTCTGGTGGAAAGTCACATCCATAATTAGTACAAGGACAAATGAACATATTAAAATGACAACGAAAATTATGCATAATTTTTTAATTTTCATTTGTAAATTGATCAAACAACCAACTCTTATGACATGTCCTCTAAAACCACTATTAGAAGATTGCAAACGGATACTCTTAGATCATTTTCAGTATCATGTCCCATGTCTATTCCGAGATTAATTTTCGTGTTAATTGGCTTGTTAATTATTAATTTCATCAACTATCAGTCACTTATCTCTCAAGATCACTATGCTACTATTTGAAGAATATAAAGGGTGAAAAGTCCCTCAAAATAATTATCAAGAATCCGACTTTGCCTCCTTTGAATAAAAAGAAAATTATACACTTTATCTACCAATCAAATTGAAGCCTGTTAAATATTTTTACCCCTCAAATAATTGTTTTTTCTTACTCCATGTCTTCCACCCTCTCTTTCGTTTAAACCAATATAAATTGTCCATCAGTCATCACTTCTGTTTTACGACAACTGGGGCCTCTAATCTGAATGCTAATCTATTTATTGTTTTTCTCATCTGTCAAGCCTAATTGAAAAGGCCAGATTTAAAACGTGCAAAGTAAAAGTACGTATAGTAGATTATAAAGTAGAATTGACCGAATGTAAAATAAGGCTAAGTATAATAAATCACAAAATGAGATTGAGAAGAAGATTTGGCATCTTGATGTCGGTTTTTTATCACTTGAGACTGTAATATGTTTTAAGGGTTGGGCTATTCGCCCCAACACAAGAATGCAAAGTAAAACTACACATAATAAGCTCTAAAATGAAGTTAACCCTTCTCTACACCATGTACATAACTAAGAATTTTGTGTATTGAACTATTTACAAATCGATAATTTACTCTATCAGTTTGCAAAGAGTTACAGCATTTTCTTTTTATATTAGATTTGAAGTGGATAATTAACAAGATGCCAAATGTATGTTCAGGAGTTGTTCTTAAAAATGTGTCGTGTGTTTTACAATTATTTATGGTGCGTGTATTACAGCGCTGATAAAATCCATGCTGTATGAGAGGAACTGGTTTGCACATGTTGCCTGACAGATTTTTTAATAACATTAGCTTCTCACCAAAATATCAAACATATCTTATCCGCTCTAACCTTGTTGGCAAATTAAACTAGTACGTACAACTTTGTCCACATTCGCGGCCATTGACCTGATGTGGTCCAAAGCAAAGTGAACTCACGGTTCCTAGCCCGTTGGAAATCGACGTTCTGATTCTATTGTTGCTTCATATTTATGGTGTCCTTTTCTTCGCCGTTGAAATGATATAGCCTATAATGAGTAGCTAAGTGTCAACTTCTAGTCACCTTATCACTATGAGCGGTCCCGCAAGAGTGAATTAACCTCAAAAACCCATTCTCAATTTAAATTACAAGTTATAACTTGCTTGCAAGAAACTAAAATTAATAGTAATTTTTAATCAGTCATAAGGCACTGAATTCGTTCTCGGACTTTAAACAAATTACCCGTCACACTATAGGAGTTAGTCATGTCCAAAATCATTATATTAACCACAACGAGAGAAAACCGAAGTCAGGTCTAATAACTAAAATAAAATCGTAACAAAGTAATCGTACCGAAATGTACAATTGGATCACTTCCTTTTTAAGAAGAGCTAATAGTTATTTTGGTTTGATCTTTTTCTTTTTATGTTTTTTGGTTTGAGGGAGGAAAAATCGGTTTGTTGGATGACCATAATAACCTCTCACCCCTTTTGTCGTTTTCTCTAGCAAGAGTAACGATGCTGAAGCTCGATCCACAATACATCTATTCAACAATTAGCTCACAGTCCGCGCACCTATTGACTTCTCCTATTTATCTTCATAAAATTCCATCGTTATTTTTCTTCATACCTTCCTATTTATCCTACCATCTAGAGGACATGAACTTACTACTGAACATAAGGCTGCAAAGAAACACAGTTGTTGCTTCAGAACGTAAAGCGCCTAGTTCTAGTATGCTAAGATGCATAGAAATGAAACTTATGCAAGAAACAAACACAAGAAGAAGAAAGCAGGTGGTCAAAATGTAACAAGAATGCAGAAATATATAAGATTTTCTATAACATATATTAAACTTCCGTCTTTTCCAGAAGATTAGCAGGAAAAGAAACTTGTTAGTCTTGATAGGCGTCGCTTTAACTAATTGATGCTTAGTCAAAATTCAAGCAATATCAAGTCTAAGGAGTAAAATGGTCAAAGTTAACTCACTGTGAATTGAGAAGAATAGAAGAATTCCTAGCTAGTCGGTGGTTGTATAGACCAGGAAAGAACTTCTGCCAGTGTAATTGGAGAACAAAGCCTTTCCAGCTGATGTTGGTTGAGAAAATGCCAACTGCGAACGTTCAAGGATTAAACCATTGCAGAAACTTTTCCTGCATTGAAGATAAAATATAACAAAGCTTTACATAAAGTTTCCATGAGAGAAGAGAAGCAAACATTTGGGAATTCAAGTTATAAACAACCAGACATCAAAATGAGAGAATTAGCCAAAAACAAAAAAAAACAAAATGAGAGGAATGATGCATTCTGATGACAGCAAAACCATTTTTCTTTTCTTTAAAATGTCAATGTTCAAAGAACACTCATAAAAAACTCACATGTTTGCTATGCTATATTTCATGTGTGATTGTCAAGAGGTAGCTCCATTTGAGTCCTGTGACAATCAATGCGCAAAACGCAAAGAGAAATGGGTGCAGCTTTCTTCAGAGTCTGAGATGTGATAACTGTTTAAGCCTTCTTGCATTTTATTTTATACATAATTTACTGTTACAAATCTATCAAATCAAGTCTAGCTAAGGATGAGTAAAGGAATGTTTTCCTTTAAATGCATCTTGAGTGCATGGTCTTAGATTCAGTTTTGATGTAATTATGACTGTCTTAAGAATATGAAAATGCCTCTTGAGAAATAAGCAAACAAGTGCAATTAGCGAACTAGTGCCGTTGGAAAATGCAACATCTGCAATCAGTATCTGGTCATCCAAAGTTTTTGTAATTCAAAATACAGAAATATTAACAGAGGCATCTATACTCTTTTTAAAATTAAACTTAATTTCCCAGCATTTGCTAAAGAATCACTTTTCCAGAATTCACTGCTCAGCAACCACTAGCAAAGAGGAACTGGAACTTGCTGAAGTGAACAATTCGGTATGAAAACAAAAATGTGGTACTCTGATGCAAGTCTTGAAGTGCAACAAAGAGGCTCTTCATTTGTAGCAAGTTTACACTAACAAAAATCATATATTCCCACATCACTGAAATTTAGCTGATCTATGTTCTATTAACAATATTGCAAAATTCGAGTTAGTTTTCTCATCCCATAAACCCATTTCATGGCGAATGTGGGTATGAAATGAGAGAAGGTATATTTCACAAAGGTTTGAAAACAAACCGTGATTGGAGTGCTAATTAAGCAACAACTTGCTTGGCTGTTGCCTTACTGCAGAGCTCAAATGCTTCATCATGAGCTCAATATCTCTAGATTGGTTGAAATTGTGGAAGAAATAAAGAGAACGGCTTTCTCAACATATTTTTCTTGGTTGAAAAGAGATATAATTACTTCTTATTCAATTGAAAGCAGAAACGATGAGAACATTCAGATCTTAATCAATATGTAGTCATCAAATTACCTTACAGCATCCAGTAAATGTGTGGCAATGTGTTTTCTTCTGTTAGAGGGAGTGACCCAAATGGCTCTAATTCCACATAAAGCAGGTACAGACTCCTTCTCACACAAAATAGGACCATTTATGTTCTCATCTGACAGTTTGCGAGCCTTGTCAGGAGCTGGCCTTCGTACTACTTCCCTATAAAAGGTCACTCCACCAAATTGAAGAGTAGTTGATTTCTGAATTATTTTGTTTTCACTTGAATTATCAGATCTTGTGTCTAGGGAGCTTGAGACGAGTCTATAGGCTTTCTTTATTGATTCCGCAAGTAGACATCCAGCTATCCTTTGGGATGATACAAACAGATAGACCTGTTACCATATAGAATTGCAGAAAAATCACATTGCTGCACAATTGCACTCAGAAAGTAGTACAGAATTTAAGCCTCTTTTATTTTCCGATTTATTACACTGCAGCTCTTGTAAAAAATCCAGCCTTCTCCAAGCTCCATCTCCATCATCTTAACAACTTCCTGAACCTATCAATACAGCAAATTCTTCAGTCAAACTTACCCCAGAAAATCGACAGATCAAACTTGAACTATGCAGTCGTCACCCGCATAAAAACCCAAAATTATACTGCTAGCTTTCATTAAGCATGAACCTTATTTCTCTGGGGAGGGGGGTCATCATCTAAAACCAAGATAATGCGCTGTCCTTCAATTGAAGGCATGTCAATAACTCTCTCATTTCGCCATCCCTGTAACAACAACAAATACCCTTCAATAAAATGAATTTTTAAAGCAGAGCACGAATCTTGTCAGACCTGATGTTTGCAGAAGCCTAGTGCACAACCTTTAATCTAATCACGGTGTCATAATCCAAAAAATTTATCATTAACTTCCACAGATTCTGCTATTTGCAGGAGGATACGACATTTAATGTAATCATGGTGTCGTAATCTGCTAAATTTGATACCAAATTCTGCACACCCTACTATTTGCAAAAGCTTTGGTCATTGCTTTAAACCTTAAATATAACTTTGGCATCATAATCCAAAAATGCACTATTACATTGCCCAGATTCCGCTATTTCTAGGAGCCTTGGCCACTGGACACAATCTTTAGTCTAACCATAGTCTCATAGTCCAACAAATTTATAGCTGAATTCCTGATACCCTGCTATTTGCATAAATCTTGTACACTAGATACAACCTTTAAGCTAAAACTTATAGCTACATTCCCAAGACCCTGCTATTTTGCATAAATCTTGTGCACTAGATACGACCTTTAAGCTAATCATGGTGTCATAATCCGCTAAATTTACTGATAAATTACCTTGAATGGAATGCCATGAGTATAATTCCTATGAAATGTGCTGTGAACCTTATCATCCCCTTCATCACCAGCAGCATACTTAAACCCACAAATGCTACATGTATGGAGTAGAAAATCAGACTGACCCATATCCAAATGCAACTGGGCGTAGCTTCTTTTCTTGTTCAAAACCTTCCCTCTCTTCTCCCAACCCGAGTCATCTTTCTTTGATCCTTCACCATTGCTATGATAAAAAATCAAATTTCGTTAATATTTAGTTCTATGAAATAAGTTTCAAAAACAAAATAACCAACCAAGAGATATATAACAAAAAGGGCAAACTACAAACCACCTAAATCGTCAAATTACACAAATTCCTCATGTATTTCCGATATTTTGTTCTCGTTACTTATTTGTCAAGTTCTGAATTAGACCTTGTGATACTATAAAAATTTAATTTATCTAATTAATTTATAAGAACATAGCAAGAAACTATCCTGTTATTACCAAGTATTTGGGCACGAGTCACAATCTTATAAATCATATGATTAGATTGTTATAACAATAAAACGTTCAACATGCAATTTCGATAAAATATTCATACAAATACACACATTGCACACACAAGCTCATGAATTATGCATTACCTATCTGGGTTTTGAGGTCTACGCTTGTATGTGATAACAATCTCCGATTCTTCATTGCGAATTTCGGCTTCGCCGTTGAATGAATGGTTAAAAGCAGGAGATGGGTGTGGGGTTGTGGGGGTAGAAGATGAGGATTTGAAGAAGGCATTGATTTTCGATTGCATTTTTTTTTTACGAAAACGTTGTATAGAGCTGATTGAAGCGATAATAACTGGTGATTTTTCAGTTTGATTTTGTTGTGGAGGCAAATATTTCCCGCCCATTGAAATGGTTTTGTGGAGGAATTAGAGGGCTCTATTCTTTGGGCCCAAATTGTATCACAATTTATTCCCAATGTTTGAGAAACATTGCCGGGGCATCATAAATATCGTTCAATCCTTAACTTAGTTGAAATATATATTGGGAAGCGCTACTCTACCTTGAAATTTGTAATATTGAGGTGGATTAAATATAATTTTAATTTAATTAGAGTACATTGAGACACACTGTTATATTACGAAATTTATAGTCTTAGTTATCCTGATTTCCTTAACATATAAAAAATAAAAACATTGTGAACGTTAATAGGATCATAATAGTTTTCTTCCTTTTCCTTCTTTTTTTTTTTTTTTGGTGGTGATGGAGTGGGATTTCTTTGAAGGGAACAAAATTTATGGTTTGTCTAAAAGTGGCTTTTTGCATAATAGAATATCTCACTTCTTACTTGGGCAATTTATAGATAATATCGAATTCTAAATTTCTCATTTTTCGAAAATGTTAATTTTCAAAGAAAATAAATTAAAACTATATTATCTATTTACTTATTTACTAGTCATTATAAAACAAAGTTTTGGTTGGAACCAACTATTTTAGTTTTAAATGTCGAAAAAATTCCCTAATATGTCTCTTTATTTAGAATACTCGCATAAAATATTATATTTGTTATTCAATTTAAAATGGGGATCTATGTAATTTCACGAAAAGAGACTTTTAAGAAAATCTATTGAGTTGGTCACCATTTTGTGAACTTTTTTTGTTTTCGAACAATTAGCATCACAGGGTCTGGAATGTGTGCAGAAGCAATTTACTCATTGGGACCTATCAGCCACCTCCATCTCACACCAGTTTCAAAAACAACTCTACCCTGTAAAGTGTTTTGTAATCTACGTTGATCTGCTCATAACATAATGATATTACAAGTGAGATCGAGTTTAGCAATTCCGTGTATACATAATGAATCGAACACATGTGACTAAGTCATCTGTACCCGAGGCACAAAAAACAATCCTTATAATTCAAATTCGTTGGATCTCGCTTATGATGTTATAACATGTGAACCAGCCATGTCCAAAGACCAGGGAATGGTTATGCAATTATCAACCATAATCAAGACCTATATTCACCATCACCAGAGCCTCCGCACAAGAAAAACTGCAAAAGCTTCAAGTTCACTAGCATGCATTTCAAGAGTGAAAAACCAATGTAAATGTAACTAATAGACGATTATAGCTGAAACTCAAATGTCGCGAGGTCTCCATTGATTTCTGATGGAAGCAGAAGCAGAACTGCCAACGTAAAGCCTATTCATACGAGTTTCTAAATGAAAGCACGAAGAAGACGACAGGTGGAAAGGGGGATGATGCAGGGAGGGTGCAGAAGCCTGTGTATATGATCTCTTTAGTGCAACTCTAACCATCAATAAGCACAGCACAAAAGATAAGAAGTACATCCACAAACCAGAAGTTATAACAGCGCTTAAAAACCAATCGAATGTAGAAGCAGAAATTTAATGTTCAATTGTTTATTTCATATGTCGATAACAAAGCAACATTCACTTTCAATATTAAACTCTACAAAAACCTAGCACCAAGATAGTACAATGACTGTTTATCTGAAATCTCGATCTAAACCACAATGGGTGGACAAGCTCTACACATGACCCCAAGTAACCCAACCACACTCCCGAATTTGTGAAAAAAAGAGTGAAAAAAAGGATAGCCCATCTTGCATGCAGGGAACCTACATCATGAGACAAAGAATGATACATCATTATATATGAAGGGGATTAGCCGATCTTGTGTTATAAAATTAAGTTTGATAGGGAACAAAGAAACTTAAAATGAGCAAAAATAAAATTTTGAAATTCTTGACCTCTATGAATAAGAAAGATATAACACCCATGGAAGTCGCATAAGAAGGTGCACGAGTTCAAAGGGACCCGAATTGGGAAAAGACTTCTATAAACATAAAAAGAAGTAACCAATTATCCATTCCCTCCTACGTGAACTCACACTTGTGAATTCATTTTATCAATTATATATTTCTGAAGGGAACCAGAGCAGTCAAATACCAGTATATATGACTAATGCCAAAGACATGCCAACCAGATCAGCTGCCTCCCTTCTGCTTGAGTGTTATTTTGTCTCCTAAGCTGAGGGCAATTCCCTGTGTCTTGCTTCTTATCCTAATATAGCCACTCAGCTTACCATCTTCTTGTTTTTCAATGCTGACATTAACCAAAGCATCCTCTCCAAAGACACTCTTTGCATACAGGTTAGCAGCCAGGAAGCCACACTCCCCTTCCAAAGCTGACCTGCAGAAACGCAATCCAAGCCATATTTAAGCAGAAGATAAATGTTGACAAAGAGATATATCTACGTGTATTCTGCAATCTTTTCCTAGAAGTAGGCAACAATATAGTTTTACCTAGAAGTAGGCAAGTGATAAATTGGCTACAGCTAATAAAAAAAAAAACCAAATATATATGTTAGTAAAAGTTCAACTGGAGAAAACACTGATATACTCGTCATAACTATTCAAATTAACATAGAACAACCACAGCTAACCAGAAGAATTATACAAAGGGAAGTAGGTCAAGCAACTGAGCAACAACTTACGGTGCAGTCAGGCACTTCATATTAGTCGACTTGATTATATGTTCAAGGAATTCTTTCTCATTTTGGATAACGGTGTTGACAGCAACCTGCCATGCACAATGTCAGAATCAACTTTAAAATCACCAACAAGAACTTTTCATTCAGAAGGTAAATAAGAATGAGCAAGCTAGCAAATGAAGAGAATCAAACCAACAAAGTAATCAAAATCAAGCATGAGAATAGCTAGCTGCACTAGTTTTCCTAATGAAAAAAACCGTCGACACGATGCAGATGGGGAGAAAGATATATATGTATAATGTCATACCTTGTTTTCCCACTCAAATTCTGCCCACATAGTTCTAAAAGCAGCATCATTGCACACTGCAGGAGAGATGTAGTCCATGATGTCGATGTGGATGTCATTGAGTACGACAACAGTACGCTCTAGCACATTTGAAGTCTCATATACAATGTTTCCAAAAATGACCCCAGTCTCGGTTGAGGACACCTTGATGTTTGCTTTAATCTGCTTGCTTGATTCAGGAGCAAGAGTGTAATTCTGAGGACGCTCAACCAGTTTTAAATCACCCATTGTTGCTAACTCTAAACACAGATTCTGAAGTGTCTCTTTAGTTCTATTAATAACTGTAACATCCAGCACGATATCATAGTGATGAACAGTCACATAAGCTTCAGCATATACAGGATCACTAAATCCAGTGAGTTGAAGAATGCGATTTAATTTATTTGCATCATCTGCCTCCTTAGTAAATTCTCCAGTAGCACGTTTCAAATCATCTTGGACCTCATCTTCCAACTCCAACAGGCTCATTCCCTGGAAGAATATAGATAACAGATCAGAACATAAAAGACTTTTAAGAAGGATAATCCATCATGTGAGCATCATAAATTCATAACTACAAGCAATATGGAAGAAGAATGACGTATAACGTATATGGGGTCAAGCATCCAGCTAAAAAAAGGAGGAAAAGCATGGGAAGTATGGACAATTCATATAGGATAAATAAATGGGTGAAGGACAACATCAATGAGCATCAAGTGTAGATTTCTCACCCTCCTGCTCTTCAGATGGTAGAAATCAATGAGATCATCTGGCTGTGCATGAGAAATTTGCGCTTTTGCTTTAATTTCCTCAGTTTCTCGCAGCTGCTTGTCTGAAAGCATTTTGACAAAACTTTCGCGGCAAGATTTCAACCAGATTTTCCTGACCTCATCTCCAGTATTGCACAACAATCTTATGCAAAGAACAATTCGGTCATATGAGTCATTATCAATTGGGTGAGGAAGAGCTGAAGACTGACCTAACTGTATCATTGAAACCATGATTAGCAATGCATTTGACACAGCTTTGTTGACCTCCACTTTAGAGGGTTGAACCTCTTCCAACCGCAGAACAAGCTTTGTCAGTGTGCAGGCAACAACAGCCCCTAGGAAGAAATCACCAGTTAGAAGAAGAGATCTCAAATTTCCAGTTGTCAAAGATCCCTGAACTACAGTTGGAGGAGAGAAAGCAGTCTCAGATGCAGCACTTTGGGTAGCATAAGTTCCATCAGCAAGGATAGCAGGCCTTCTAGATGAAACAGTAATCGAGTTAGCTTGCTGAGTCTTCTTTGAAGAATCGGCAGCTTCCCCTTCTTCAGAGACAGAAAAGAAGGGTAGGTCTCCGAGGCACTGTTTGATGGTTGCAATGCCACTCTCAACTTCAGAAAGAGAGAGGCAATACTCACCAATAATCCAAAGAGCACAGGAACAAACTCGCGCTGCTCGGATCTGGTAGAAAGTGTCTAGCAGTCTGGTCACAATGGAAACCCTTAGTTTTGGGTTAGTTTCAATTATCTCACGGACAAAAACAGCCACATCCATTGCAGAAGCGACATTGCTGTCTCCTAAGAAGTCCATCAACAGATGGACCACCGTGCTGGCGACTTCTGGGAACTTAATTGCACAGGTATGAATGGCTTGAATGAGCATTTGGCGGTATTCCCCATTTTTCTCAAGCTCTCCGCTTTGAGTTTTCACCACTTCCTTCTTCAAAGAAAGAACCACCTCATTGACATTTCGGGGGGTGATCAAATCAAGAACAATATCGAGTGTTTTTCTACGAATATCAAGGTTTGGGCTTGAGAGTGCCCTAAGCACATCCATTATCAGATCGACCAAAATATCCCTGTGGGAAGACTTGAGTTCATTCAACCGATCAAGCACAATAAGTTTAACACTGTGGTCACTCTGGGAAAGAAGAAGCTGGCAATAGGTATTGGCTGCAGCTCGGACAGCTGTAGGGGCAGACGACAGAGAAACAAGTGTTCCAGCACATTCATAGATAACTGCAGCAGATGGGGCGTTCAGCAGAGATATAATGATCTTTATGTACTTCCCCTTCTCTCCCTTGTTTGTCCTACAAACTTTACGAATCAACTCCAAAACAACCATTTGAAGTAACTCTCCCCAGTCGGACACTCTGTCAACGTGGGTCAAAAGGTAATTAATGGCACGCTCTTGAGCACAGTTGAAAAGCATCAGAAATGCATTCCTCTTTGCTGACTGATCCTGCTCAGTTGAAAGAACCTTCTCAATCATTTCAGGTGCATCCACCAAAAGCTGCTCACCTTGCGGGAGCTTGTAAATCGCCATAACAGCAAGAATTGCATTCCTCCTGATATATGGATGACGGTGCTCCAAATTTTGAAGCACGGAGGGGATCAGAGGTTCAATGATCTCCACCTCATTCAACCTACACAGAAACCTCAAGGTGACACCGCGAATGTACTCGTTAGGATGCTGAAGATTGTTTCTCAGATTCTGGCAGATCAGAATCATTTCGGGCAACACACGACCTTTGGAGTCGGTTTTGTCAATAATCTCCAAATAAAGCAGCAAAAGTTTCTGAACAGTGTGATCCTCAGAAGGCAAAACATATCTCACGATAGTGATGAAAAGCTGAGGAAGAGTTTCACCATTCAACAAAAGCATGATTGCTTTCTTCATAGCATCAACCTTTGCGGGATCATCATTCCCTTCAAGAGCCTCCTTGATCTCATTGGCAAGGGCAGGCGTCCCCTTGTCGAAATGTACTAACAAAGAACACGATTTCTCCATTACACTCTACTTATTTTGCCTGAACATTAAGATGAAAAAAAAAAACGAAAAAAGTGTTAATTAGTTTTTCTACCCGTGGATCCTGTATCATAATTTGAACTCACGATAACAAAATGAGAGACCAATTTCGAGCTTAGAAGAGCAGAAACATCTTTTCGTTAAAAAATCTACCAGCTCGACGACATCAATTATACAAATGTTGATACAATTCAAATTTCATTTTTGATAATGATATTAACTTGCGGAAAAGATCCATCACATAGAAAACACAAATCTAGAATCATACACTACACCCTAGTAGTGTGCAGTAGTTACCAAGACTAATAAGAAGGGCACTAACCTAAGCCAGATCGACACGAATATGTATATAATCACTGATTAAAGGCAACCAAAAACCAAAAATACATTAAAACAAAAACAATTTTCCAGTTTTAAGCATTTGACAACAATAAATAGTTGAGTAAAATAAAAAATTTCCACATTACTTGCAATAATTCAGATTCGAGATGAATATTTGACGAGATTTAGATCCGATAACTACATTTAAATTAGTCAAACAATAACTAATTAAACGCCCAAAATATATGCCCAAAATAACCGAAAAAAATTACTAAAAGCAGCAAACGAAAAGATGAACGGAGCACACGACATAATTCAGATTGAATAATTAAATTTGAATAGGATGATCATATGAATAAATATTAAGAGATGACATGTAGCAAGACTAGTCAAGCCCTAATCAAAAAAGATGAACGGAGCTTACCGGATCGGATCAGAAAAAAGCCAAGAGACCGCGCAGTGTGTGTGCTTGTGTGTGTGAATATTGTGTGTGTGTGTGTGTGTGTGTGTGTCAAGGGTGCGTTAGTGTGTTTGTGTGAGATCTGCGATCTGCAGAGGCAGAGGCAGAGGCAGAGCCTAGTTTCTAAACAGTGGGAAGGTAAATCTTACTGAATAAGAAGCCGAGGCGAAGAGAGTTTCTTTTCTTTTACTTTTTTATGTTTGAAAAAACAAATATCTACTACCCAAACTTTAAAAATAAAAAGAGAAATTTCTTGTGTTTAATGGAGTAGTCGGGTAGTGATGAGTTATTATTTCATGCGACTATAGTCCTCTCACAAAAATTTGGACTCCTCACACGTGGGGGCACTTTTCTATTTCACGGACATAGCTAAATGGAAGCGAAACTCGGTAGTTATTTGCAGTAGTAAAATGGTTCAAGCACAAAATTATATTATTTTATCACAAAATATTATTTGGACTTTTAGATCATGGGTTGAGATGCATTGTTATTTTATGTGATTTATAATTTGTCGATAAATTATTGAATTATCGATATTACTCTTATAACATGTATTTTTTCATATTCACGATTTTCAAGTTGTTTTTAATTTATTTAAGAATATTTAAATCATACAGTACATATTAAAAGATATCACTTACGAGAATTGATCTTGCAATCTCTTACACTAACAACGAGAAACATACCATTTTTCACTAATAAACATGTAATATGACTCTCATGTGACCATTTTCAATATATGAAAGATGAGAAAGACTTGCGAAATGTTTACTTTATTTTTTTAAACTCCGACCCTTATGAGATTCGATACTTGATCACTCAATTATAAAGAGAAGTAACTTGTCATTAGATTAATCCTGAATCTCAAATGTTTATTATTACAAAACTATTTTTCCACAAACTATACAACAACATATTAGAACAAGAATGTGTTCACAACGGAGTTTGAAAAATAAAAGAGACAAATAAGTTTAAGTTGAATTAAAAACAATAATATGGAACTCGTCTTGTTTCTAACTATTCTCCAAATTGTTTAGTACTTTAGTGTGGGGAAACCTTATTGTATTTATTTTCTTTCACTACCAATTGCATTTAGAGAAAAAAGTATAAAAAAACTAATTTCTTATACCAATAAATGAATAATTGATCTATTATAATTGAATCGACTATTAAATATCAAATATGTAATATTCGTCTCTTTCATTCAAGAAGTTTGCCCCCCGCTATTTTTTTTTTTTTTTAAGTTTACTTGCATCTTATTTGGGGATTTATATTAAATTTCGATGTGACTCAAAATAGAGACAAAATTCGGGGGATCATTTTGATTTTTGATCTGGGACGAGTAGGTCCAACGCCTTCCAGTTCCAGAAATGGGTCCATTGGGGAGAGAGAACCAACCTCTTCGACTTCAATGTGCATGCCGAAGAAAATGGAGGTTGCAATATGATTATATATACCATGACTCGCACACGCTCGTTTTTTTTTGTTAAATAAGTAAGGTGTTGTATTAATTACAAATTCAAGAATAACAACTTACAAAAATCGGGTAAAAACTGCAAAAGCCCATCACCTATACACTATACAAGAGTATTTTCATCAATGTTCCACTCTATTCAAATTACGAGATTTGCACACACTCTTAAAATCGCATTATAGACAGGCAACCTTAAACAAAATTCTGATGACTATTATATCAAAAAGATGAAAAACACCTTCTAACCATTTATTTTCAGCCTTTTTTGGGTTTCAATTTTGGCTAACCGTCCGAAAAAGTGCTATGAATACACTCTAATTACTCGAAAATATGCTCACAAATTAAATTCTTTATACATTGTAGATCAAAATTGGCATATACCATTTTCTATATATTGCTTCGGAATATGTTAATTTCTTTTTCACCTTTAGACTAGTCCAGTTCTTTTTCAGGGACTCGCATGCACACTTTTTTTTTTGGATAATGTGGAAACTCAACTGTTAGAGTCAAACCACCAATTAGTAAACTCTCGAATGCAGCATTGCGCCCTAACACATATATCAAATCAGTCAAAAACGAAACTTTAAAATAGTAGAGAGTGTCAAACCCGTGACCTCGTAGGAACGATTTCATTCCCTACCGCTGGATCATGCCCTTGATTTTCTGCATCCCACGAGTCATTCACAAAATCACGGACGAATGTATACATCCGATTGTAGAAGCTCTAACCCTTGCTAACCTTACAACTTTTGAAATGTCGTGATACAATTTATAGTTTGAATGAATTAGTTCTTACATCTCCACAGATATTGATGACCAAAACCACTCAACCCACGCTGATAAAATATTCTAAATTTGCCGAGCCAAAAATATATATATATTCTCAAGATTGTTTCCTCTCAGAAATCTAACAGGAGAAATATCTATAACGTGCATTATATTGAACAAAATTGACAAGATAAATATATACTTGAAAAATCGACCAACTGATAACCAGTTTGATAAATTCCTTATCTACATCTTGCAACAAAGATTCAAAGCTGACAACTCGCTATTGTAAGTTTTGAATCACAATTCATCCACAGAAACCAACAAGAAGGATATATTATATAATTTTCACAAACGTGAAGAATTGTTGCTATCTACACCAATCAAGTGGACGTTTCAACCAAAATGAAAGACATTAGTTGTTCTATCGTCCGTCAGCTGAAGTAAAGGACTCTGCAAAACCAGTAGGTCTTGCTGGTATGCTGCCCTTGCTGTCTTCAAGGTCCACGTAACTGAAATCTTTCCCTTCTGCTTCTTGCCAGCCCTTCACCATTTGATTCAGCGGGAGGCTGTAATCGATACCACAATATTCCTCTGGATCATCATCAAATGGCTTCCATTTCTCAACAAGTGGGCCTAGTACGTTCACAGCATGTCCCATATCTGGCCGTTGGTTGGGCTCCCGAGCAGTGCAGTGTCCAGCAAGTTCAGCAATGATGGAGATGCTCTCAAATGCATCTGGTTTCACATCCAAAGCTGGGTCAATGGCTGCCATTAATTTCTCTCTGTCTGATTTGATCTGCAAGAACCATGAAACCAGGTATTGGCTTTCCTCAGGTCTGTCTTCATCAAGTGCCATCATCCCGGTCAATAGCTCCATTAGTACAACACCAAAACTGAAGACATCAGCTTTCGTTGTGATCTTACCCGTAACTGGATCAAGTTGGCAGCCACATTGAAAGAGATTATTTTTTTAACATGATTTGAGAACATAATGTGCAATAGAAGTGTGTCATCCTTCCATCTTATTTCTTCTTTAAAATAAATAATAACAGATGATTAAACATCATTGAAAATTTTAAAATTAACAGACTTTTCCTAATCAGCAAATAGACAAAGAAATTCAACTAGTGACTTCAGCTTTAGATCTTCGCTTGGATGTAAATTGTTTATGCAGGTCAAATTCTTACAAGAAAAAATACAAAGCGTTATAAGATAGTGCCATATTTTCATCCAAAAACTAGTAGCCCCAGAGTGAGCAGTAAAAAATCAAATTGTTGATATCTTTAGAAACAGTAATATAACGTTTGCAATTTCATCAAAGATGCCTTGGCTAATTGCTTCCACAACAACCAATAAATTTAGTAACCAGAAATCGCAAAAATTTATATATATTAAAGAGTTACTTACAAGAAGTACTATTGTCATTTCACCAGATGACAAAATTAGAATAGAATGCTTACCCGCATACTCAGGTGCTAGATATCCAAATGTCCCAGCAAGCCTGGTCACCACAGACTTCTCTCCATCAGGGGCAAGTTTCACGAGCCCAAAATCTGATACTTTGGCTTTAAAATCATCACCAAGCAGGATATTTGATGATTTAAGATCTCTGTGAATGAAGCTCCGATGAGCAAGAGCATGTAGATATTCCATTCCTCTAGCGACATCCAAGGCAATGTTTAGCCTTCTCTTCCAAGATAATGGCTCCAAATTCAAGCTTTTCCAATGGAAGAGGTGCTTGCTTAGAGCCCCTTGCGGCATGTATTCGTAAACAAGAAGTCTCTCATTGCCTTCAATAGAATAACCCAAAAGAGATACTAAATGTCTATGACGAACCTTAGAAAGAACAGCAATTTCAGACTGGAATTCATCCAAAGCTTTGTTACTAATTACTCCAGCTTCCATTCTTTTCACTGCAATTTTTGTTCCATCATCCAATTCTCCCTTATAAACTACTCCAAAACCACCACGCCCAAGTTCATTTTCTGAAGCAAAATTCTTGGTAACATTTCGAAGAACTTGGACTGAAATGACCAGATTGCCAGCTTCAATGACGTGGGATTCACAACTATTTCTGCTGGCAGAACCACTTCCAGTCAATGTTGAAACACTTCCTGTAGTGTTGTTTGCAACCACAACCTTGACCATGTTATCTGGATCAGAAGAGTCTCTTGGATGAATCACAATGGAACTAGGAGATTCGTGTCTTTGTTTCTTCTTCTTAAGCAGATAAATTGATAGAGGCACAAACAAAAGAACCAGTACCGCAAAACTCGCAATAGGGGCCACAATTACGACTAACTTAGAATGTTTAGATTTCTTCGCTGCAAATGACTCCTGAGAAGTTCTATCATCACCAGGACTTGAATCTGTGGATGGAGAAGATGGAACAGGAGAGGACTGTGAACCCCCAGGAGACGTGCTATTATTTTGTGAAGGGGATTCTCCAGAAGAACTAGAGTTCAACAGAGAATTCCCTCCCAATACAAGTTTTACAGTGCTTTTGAAGTTTGGCAAAGGAGGAGAAATATTGTTGTTACTCAAATCCAACAGTGTCAAAGATTTTAAGCTACTCCAACTTGCTGGAATCGGGCCTGAAAGATTGTTAGACCCCAGGTAGACACGAGTGAGAGAATCCAGGTTTGCAATTGATGGACTCAAAGTACCAGAAAGATTGGATTTGGCCAAGTTTATGATATTAACCTTTTGGTTAACACCACAGCTCAATCCCCACCATGGCCTGTCACATGGATTATTTCCTGACCATGACTTGACAAGCTTCAGCGGGTAATTCACCCTATCTAAAAATTCCAGCAGTGCCATAACTTCCGGTGCACAAGGAACGCCCGGATCAGATTGACAAAACGCATTTGAGTTATAAGTCACATTCACAGCTTTGAATTTTGGTATTTGACCCACGAGATGATTGTTATTCAAATCTAAATGGCCTAACGGCATACTAGCCAAGCTAGGAGGGATTAGGCCAACAAGATCATTACCATTGAGATTGAGATCCTGCAAAGCAGTTAAATTACCAATGTTCTCCGGAATTTTACCTGAAAAATGATTCCCGTGAAGCCATAAACTGGTGAGTGACACCATTGTTGCCACAATATCAATTGGACCAGTTATACCATTACCAGACTGGTCATTCAAGCATAGTATCCTCAACATTGAGTCCTTCAAACTTGCTGGAATACCACCAGAAATCCGGTTATGCGACACCCTCAACACCGCCAAAGATGGAAACTTTCCCCAAAAATCAGGCAAAGGACCAGCCAAATTGCAGTCACTCAAAGTAAGATTGGTCAGTTGAGCTGAATCTTGCAAGTCAGCAGGTAATGACCAGCCAGTGGTGGCATTGAGAGGATTAGAATCCAATGCCATCACCTCTAAACTCACTAGTCCACTGAAGAAATCTGATGGGATTGTATCAAAGTTATTAAAATCCAAATAAACATTCTTCAACTTAGACAAACCACTCAAAGATGGCAACTTTCCACTTAGTTGGTTATGCTGCAGACCAATATTCCACAACATAGACAACTGATTCAAATTTTGAGGCAAAGAACCCTTCAAGCCCAAATTTTTAGCTTGAATCTGTGAAACTCTACCATCTTCACAGAATATGTAAGGCCAACTCGGTGGTCCACATGGATCATCACTATTGGCAGGCCAATTCAAGAGCTCAGGATTCTCCATCCCTTTTCTAAACTCATTGAGAATTGCAATATCATTTGGGTCTGTAACACTAAATACAACTGAAACAAGAAAGCATAATACAAGTGTTGCAGTTACAAGAAGCCTTATCTGTGCAGCAGCAGATGCCATTGTTGATATCATTGAAGCACACCACTTCTGCATGCATAGATAGTTCAAGAAAAGCTACATGTGCTCTCTAATGGCTGCTTGTTGAAATACCCTTCTCAAATCTTGCCACCAAAAGATTGAAAAACAACAAAACAACCCATGAGAGAGAGAGCGAGAGAGAGAAGGAAGTATGATTGGAGTGAGAAAACACAACTTCTTCAGGACTCTCCAACAGTGTGTGTGTCTGTGTGTAGTGTGGTACACAAGCTAAGATATGATATGACCATTAAAAGTGGATCTCCTGTAAGAAAAACTACACTACAAAGATGACAAAGAATGTGACAATCATTAGAAAAAAAAATTGTTATTTTGTTCAATTTAGATTTTGTTTGTGCTGAAGGCCACCGGCAATTCTATTATATCAAATGAATAAAGTTGAATCAGTAAACAAATGACGAATAGTTCTGTTAATTACCTTACAATACAAATAAAATTTAATAATTATAAATTAATAATATATTTATAAAAAAAATGATTTGAATAATTTATAATAATAATATTGAATAGAATAAATAATTATAATAATTTTTTTTTTAAAAACTTAAATTTTAAATGAGTTAATAATTTAATACAGTATTTAAAAAATTTACTCAATATTATTTATTTATAAAATTACCTTCACATGTAATATTTAATAAAAAAATATTTAAATAACATATTGAATACCATAAATAAATACAACCCTTCCTCACTCAAACCAATGGTAAGGGCAAAGTTGGCTTTTGGACAGCAAAGGGGTACGTGGGTTAACTATTGACTACCTTTTGTGCACTACTTTTAGTTTAGTAGTAAGTTTATGTAAGGCTTTATGGCCTGACCAGTCATGGTCGTGGTTGGTTCTGGAAGTCCGTGTCATTTAATCTTAATTTTACTTTTTCATGATTCTCTTTTGTGGCTTTTTATAGACTCCAAACATATTGATTTTTGACAGAGTTTTGATATTTTGAGTATGTCTCTTTATACCATAATTTGTAAACTGGGATGAAGAAAGAGAGATTAGGAGTATTACTTTTAAGTTGAGATGTGATAATGATAATGATATGTTAAGCTTGAAAAAATTTTGTTTTTTTTTTTTGTGTTTTAATTGGTTTTGAAGAGAGACAAAAACAATAAACAAGACAAATAATGCGACAAATTCTGTATGATAATTCAGTGACTGTACTAAGGGTTTCTCACTCTATTTATCTTTTTCCAATAACAAAAAGAGTACACCCAGAAAGCAATTTCAGGTCGAGTGATAGTGAAATACTGCAGGATACCAATTGCGTTGCGATATAGTGTAAGAGCGGGGAACAAATAATTTGTGTGAAGAGAAAGCTGATGATTAGGAGAGTTGGGAGAGGCAATTCCTTGCAATATTTTTTAAAAATTGATTAAGACTGTAATTTACAAATCATTCTTTATGCATATTCGTTTTTCAATAAACACGATTCACTTAAAAAGATTCGGTTGAATAAAAGACAATTTGTGGTCTAATTCTTTCTATTTTTGTTGGGCATCAAGTTAAAACTTGCTAGAGAATTGAGTGATAGTCTAGTGATAATAACGTCCAAGGTTCAATTATCGAGAGTGGAGGGTTGGGGGTAAAAGGGGGAGGGGAGAAGGAGAAGGAAAAAAAAAAAAAAAAGTTTGAAACTTGCTACTTCCATTAAGTCTGAATCTACACTTGAATAATAGGTTTTATATATGTACATTCAGGGAAAAAAAAAAACAAAAAAGTTTTATATATGCACGTTGTGCTAAGTGGGAGATCACTAGTTGGTGGATTGAATTAACCAGGTCCAGCCGCCATTACTGATCATTTATTGGAAGCTATACAGGCTGAATAACACACTCCACATGGGTTATGCCAAACATTTATCATTACCGTTAATGACACTTATTTTTTGTCACTATCTTTGGTGACATTTAATAAAACCTAAAATGCCTAGTGCAGCAAATTACGTCTACAAAGGAGCTATCGAAAAACCGTTCGTTTGCATCTAAATATTAGATAGAATAGTCAGATAATTATTTAACATTCGAATTACTTCAATCTTTTATCATTTCCAAATAAAGCTACTCTTTTATTTAGTAATTTAAGGCTTATATATATATATATATATATATAATGGATTAATATGAGTGAATATCTTTTTACTTTTTTATCAAGACCAAATCATTTTAATTTATGGACCTCTTAGAGAACCAAAGTATTTTGTGTCATGTGAACCGATCTACAAGACTTTATATTTTAAATGCCAACGGAAAAAATAGAGTTAGAAAGGCTAACCACCAGTCACGCACTCATTTGCTCCCATCTTTAATCTATTTTCAGATTGCAAATTTGCCCTTCTTCTAATAATTTTTTACCTTTAGAGGTTGCATGCTGATGCGTCCAACGCGGTGTGATCTATACATATTCTATCAAGGAAGACAATGGGGCCAATCATGGATTCCAAGCATGTGGGCGCACCTAAAGAAAGTGGAGGTGACATAATGTTGAGGAAATATGTATTTATACCACACATTTTTCTAATGTTAATTTGTAGGTGAAAGAAGTGTTGATACTTTTTTTTTGTTTTTTTGGTGTTCAGAAAGGGAAATTCAGTCATAAACAACTAAATACATTCACCCATATCAATTTAAGGATTTGGATCGTATTTTTTTGTTGTTCGTGAATTAGGTGAAGTGGTTGAATAGTAATTTATTGAGTTTAAATTTATATTCTCTCATTATAAATATTATTTATCAACTAATTGATTTGAAACATATATTGAAAAAAGTAGCTACACCACAAAGTTTGTAATTTTGGAGTAGAACATGGTCGTTTTTAGGGTGAGATCATCATCACGACCAAAAAAAAAAAAGAAATTGAAGGCTTGTATGGGGGTAAGAACTTAATTTAGTAAAGCCCAAGGATTGGTGTAGAGGTTAGGAACAAACCTGCCTCTCGTTTGTACTTTGGATTTTGAGCTAATAAAATACCAAGCGGGAAGTACTCCTATTTCTACCCAAAAAAACAAAAAAAACATTAAAGATTGGTGAACTGGTCGGGTAGTAATTTATTAAGGTCAAAAGTCTCAAGTTTAAATCTATGTTCTCTCATTATAAATATTGTCTAATTATTTATTAACGTGAATTAAATTTCTCATCATAAACCAAAAAAAAAAAAAAAAAGAGAAAAAGGAAAGAATTTCAGTAAGCATTGAGATGGAAAAACTTGCCATCCATAGGTAGGTAATCAAGTCTCCAGTGCTTAGCTAATCAATTCGGAGCTGTAATTTTCCATTTCTTCTAACATGTTGGTTGTACTCCATTCAATCACCTTTTGTATAATTTTCAACTGCTTCTAGTCAATATTGTACTTCATAGAATCAAAATCTTGTCATGAGAATCATAACCATCATACCCGACCAATAACAATTTTGGTCGATGAAATGAGGACCCATAGTTTTTTATTTATTTATTTTTAAGGCTCTGTTTGTTTGTCGTAAAATATTTTTTCGAAAAATATTTTTCGGATTTTTTTATATTTGGTAATACCAAAAAATTAGTCAACTGAAAAATATTTTTCAGTCAACAATTGCGGCTGCTTTTACTTAATTTTTCGGTGTTTGGTAACACCAGAAAATTGGTCAACTGTAAAATATCTTTCAGTCAACAATTGTGGCTAGTACAAAATTCTGGAAAATGTTTTGAGAAGAAAATATTTTACGGAACTCACTGTACATCCAAACACTATAAAATATTTTATAGTATTCTATTTTCAAGAAAAATATTTTCTCTCAATAAGTTATTTTACGGCAAACAAACAGAACCAAAAAAATTATTTTATTTTCTAATAAAATATTTTTCATTAAAAATATTTTACACAAATAAATTATTTTACGGGAAATAAATGAAACCTAAATATGCAAGTATTTCGTTCGGTCTAAAAATTACAATAGAATTACAAGTCTCACTCAAAGAAACAAAAAAATTTGATTAGACAAGTAAACAACTCTCGAGTTATCGAGTTTGACAAATGAGTCTATTAAGTGCATTGTTTCTAAACATTTACCCACAATAGAGTTTATGAATGATTTTCGACAAAAACAAGTAAAATTATCGAAATCTTTCAAACATGTCACGGCATCACAAAAAACAAGTCTTTGGCTACATGACTTTAGAAGTACTCATATTGACTAATTCTTTTGGTTGTCGGAAAATTGAAATGAAATTAGGTTCTTTTCCAATGTGGAGGCTACCCGATAAATCTTTTTGATGGGTCCTAATAACTTGTTTTTTGCCCCCAAATCACCATGCTAAGAGACAATTGTATTGTCCTATTAATAAAATTCACATAAAAAATTGTCTCATTTATAGTTTTTTTTTTTTTATTGTTATAGTCGTGCAACTTAGATGTCATAAATTCAAGTCATAATAAGAGTCTCTTATAAAAATACAAAGTAAAATTGCATTTAATAGATTCTAAAGTAAATTCAAATATTTTTCAAATTTTGCGGTAAGGAGAGTTTTGTGAATCGAATATGCAGTTTCCAAAATAAATTAAAATATTTCTCAAATTTTATGATAAAAAAGGTTTCATGAATCGAATTGTTTGTAGTTCTATAATTTGTCGATAATATGTAATCAAATACTTTGTATGATTTCCATCCCTTCTGTATATATGGACATATTTGATGAATCATTCAACTTCCACATGCCGACTACGTGGGCTAATTTTATTTTACCCACTTATTCTATTCTAAACTTTCTCAAATTCTAGTGTCTAAAAATTAAAATATATCATCATCCATTGATGCCCCTTGAATGTTGAGGCCTGGCGGTGCAAAGTTTGCTTTTGTTTGGGCACAAATTAAAGTGTAGACAAATCTAGGCACCAAATCTTATAGCAAAGCTTTTTGTTTGTAGTTAGAGGGGAAACTATAGTCCAAATTAGTCAAAAGGTTTAGAGGGCCCTCCAATCACTTTCGTTTTGTTCTTTGCTTTCAAGAATTTATATAATATAATGCACGCGATTAGAATAAGATATGCTTTTGGATAGACTTTCCCCCTATTATATTTTTTTTATTGTTGTCGTGTTGAATTGTATATCATGAAAACAATGTATGGAATTATAAATAACCCGTTTGATTAAAGGGTTTTAACTATTGGGTCGGTGTTAAGAATACCCCTACTTTACGTTGCATTTTACAAGGCTTAGTCCCCTGATCAAGGTTTAAAGTATATTTGGCTTAATTTTTGCATACTTAAAAGCGTTTTTTGTAAAGTAAAGTTAATTTATTTGGCCAAAATTTTAAAGTGCTTTTAAATTAAAGCGAGAGCTTAAAAAAATTAAAAAATAAGAAACTCTAAATTGAATTTTTTTTAAAAAGACTCACAAAGTTATTTTTTCATCATGTGGCAAGCTGTTGTGATCAAAGATTTCGAGTTTAATCCTATACAAGGCATCACAAATATTACTTGATACTTAACTAATCTAGAAAATGTGTTGAAGTGTGCCACTATGATCCGAATATTGTAATTTTGAGATGGATCTAATGTAATTCTATTTAAAAATAAATTATTCGTCATGAAAAAAATAAGCGTAGGAGAATATAAACAAAACGTTATTGGAGATAGAAAAAACAAACCTATTCGATCTTATGGCATCAATCGAGGAAGAATAAGGGGTTTTGAAAGAAAATGAACAGTAGCAGCAATGGCATCACCGCCTCCGCCTTCACCTTTCTTCTTTCTTCTTCTCTAACCCTTCCTCTCCTTGCTCAAATCATCCATGGCTTGGGTTCTTGGCACTGTCAAGTCAACTAACTCTTCAAAGAAACCCTATTTTGCCGATCTTCACAACTTTGGGCCTCCTTTTGTTACTGTACAGGGTTATGGTTTGTTAATAAGTGGTGTATGACCCAATTTTTTATTCTGTTTTTCTTTCTGGGTTATAGTATATTGGCTCACTTTTAGTACGTTTAGTCCAAACTCCACCACTTACCTAGTTTCAAATACTTCTCGAGATTTCTTCAATTGTGCTCAAAGCATTTCCTACGCTCTTCACAATATTCAATGATTATCGTCCTCGTCTGACTACTCCCGACCCTTATTTTCACGGGTCACCCATGTGACAGTCAATATTGCATTAATAATTCATTAATAATTCAGATAAGTCCTTTTCTCATAATAGTCAATCCCCTTTTTTGCTATACACGATAATAACTTCTTTATTTTATATTTTGCGCAGGGGAGAATAGGTTTTGTCTATCTAAATTTTAGTTTTCAGACGCGTAAATAAAAATTGATCTTTTGCTTCTAGACAAATATCATTAGACGAGCATAGATAAATTTGAGATAGAGTTAACAAATATAATAAACCGTAACATGATTAATTCTTTAACACATTACAAGATGTACTTTACGTAAAATAATTTTTTTCTTAATAAGAATAGATGGTACAAATCGTGAGACATTTGGCCTCCTAACAATATGCTCAAATATGAGAAAACACTATAATTAGTGACACAAAACTCATAAAAAACACCACTCTACGAGAAAAGTCTCCGGGTCTTTGCAAGTTCATCCTTGCTCCATTTTAAAAAAGGGGCCGACGTACGAAAAGTGGAATGTATGCCAATGCCCCAACTTGGTTTAAGGATAAGGCGTATCAATAAAAACTTTCTATATTCCTAGGAATCTCATTGAGGGTGCAAACAATTGCATTACCCGATGTGGTGGCATCTTGATTAAATTATAATGATACTTCACCATTTAGATTTAAAAAAGAAAAATGTTTGTACATGATCACTTTTAATTCAAAATATCATAAAATCGAAACTCTGAAAATGATAAATGTTCTTAAAACCGTTCGAAGATCAAAATTTTAGATTCAACAAAAATGATAAAAGTAATATTTTCAGTCTTCTTCTAGCAATATTTATTAGAAATTACTCCAATATCATAGGCATGAAACAAGTAAAATTATCAACCTATTACCTAATTACTCCATAATTAGACGTTATCCATATAACCCCTTTTTCTTTCCCTAACGAGTGAAGAATAAGTGAATACTTTGAACGAGTATTTAGCAAATGAAATGTCCCACTATGGCCTAATAATACAAAAATCCTGAATCTGCCCCTACATATAATTCAGATAGGCTATTAACAACCTGAAGATCGAGATTAATATAAAGCCTCCAGTGTTTTGCATACCATTATGTAAAACAACTATTTTCCTCGAGTAGAATTGGAAATCAGATAAGATGCTGCACTAGACCAGAAGAATCATTAGTTTGTCTCGTTCTTCCGATAATCTAAAGTATACAACATGTTTTGGTTGATTCAACCAGCAACTGGAGGTGGCAAGGCTGGAAGACTTGGTTCAACGACATGAAACAATCC
The DNA here is from genome assembly GCA_037974665.1 of Ehretia macrophylla. Lineage (NCBI taxonomy): Eukaryota > Viridiplantae > Streptophyta > Magnoliopsida > Boraginales > Ehretiaceae > Ehretia > Ehretia macrophylla. The sequence continues at coordinate 31,856,182 of CM075771.1, forward strand.
GGCTGCCAGCCTTCCGGTCAGTTCCTCCACAGGCACCTTGATCACATCGCTCCTCATACCGATATCAGCTGCATAACGGCTTGCACAATAGACCCCAACAGCGGTTGCTGCCATCCCATATACATTGGTGGTGACCACACACAGTGGCGTGGATAAAACTGCAGCAAGAGGACCGCCTATAATAGAAACTGCTTGCCCACTTTGCCCCATTGTACTTTGATCCAACACGAGAAGCCCAGTCTTGCAGTAGATCGCGAAGTCTTCACAGTTGTTCTTGAATACATTGTAGCATCCAAAACCATTGTTAAGAAGGTAGTTTGCACGATGGACTACTGCATCATCAGGGTCTGACACAGCAAGAGTGCAAGTTCCTCCACGTGCTTTTGCAAGAAAGAGAGCAGGGCTGACAGCATACTCAAAGCAATACAGGATTCCACCAGCAAGGAAGCAATCCAAACACGATGAAACAACCCCATGGCCTTCTTCGGGAGGCATACATGTTGGACAGGGTACGTGAGAACGAGCAGGCCCTGAACTTATCAAGAGGAGATCCAACGCAGTGCCTGTGCCTACTTCTCGTCCGTGTCTTGTAAAATGCACGACTTTATGATCGCCAACATAGATTCCTATATTAATTCATGTCACTCTAATATAAGCTACTGACACATAAAAGAAAGTACTGCAATAGATATCAACATTGTTTCTCAGGACACAAGTCTACCTCATCAAAGCAACAAAATATAAAAACATCAGTAGACTAATCATGGCAACAGAGATAATCACCGATAACCAGTTCCTATGGAAGAACCCAAAGTGCCTACGTATAATCCATTACAGCCTTCGTTGAGGTAATATTTCTCCAAATTACATACTTTCCATGCCCTCGAAGAATTTCTACAAGAAAATTTAAAATAGAGAAATAAAGGGAAGACAAAAATTTTACCAAATGAAATTTAAAAGTGCATTGCTACTTCCAGTTTAACGATGAAAACCATCAGAATACTTCTTGAGGTGCCAATGCATCTTGAAGGAATCTGGATAAATTACGCATTTTCATACCATCGCTAGCAACTTTGGAGGATTTCAGAAGCAGAAACTCTACACCCCTCCCCTCCTTTTTAATCCTCTGTTTTATTAGTTTCTGGACCAAAATCTAGAAGTTAAGACAACAACATCGTGATCGGTGGTACTTTGCTCCATCTGAACCCTGTCCCTGCTTCTCAAGATGCTTAGAGATGTCTACTAATAGCATGTATTTGATCCTTTTCCTTGAGAAGACACCAGAACTACTGCTCTAGTGGCAATATGCCAAAATTGTCGCAAAAAAATTCTCCAAGACTGAAATAGAAATAGGAGTGAAAAATAATGGTACAGGCATGCAACCAATGGTTCATTTAACCAACATAACTCCTAAAATATCTCTCTCTTATCGGCTCGCGTAAACATTGTTGTTCCTGAAATCATCCAAAACTCCCCTCAAAATTACACAAAACATTGTTGTTCCTTAAGCAGACATTCTCTATGTACATGACAACTATTACATATTTGGCGCTGTTACCCCCCACAAAATAGTATGAAATCCCTTGATGTTTTTAATATGTAAAACACTTTAGCACCCGTTAGCTCCCATTAGCCCTCGTTAGCTCCAGTAATTTTGGTCACCAATGTTAAGAAACATGGATTTTCATTCTAAATCCAATCGGTTTGAAGTGAAGTGTCCCATATAGAAAAATCACAAACTCAAGTACCACTTTATAAGATCTCGAGCCAACTCCACTTAATACTAATTGATTTTGAGATTAAATACTATAATACTAAATCCACCCATATAATCTTCCCAGACATTGAATTTTGATCCGGAAAACAACAATAAGACCAGAAACCACATACATGTGCACCCAAATTTGATATAAATATATCTAAGCAATGTGACAAATTAGGGGAAGAGTATAAAACAAATGATATATGCAAAGCCAAATAAATTACACCCACAAGTTGGTGGAATGCTCAGTTACCGACTAGTTGAAATCAGAGGTTCCGACCCTGTATTGTACCGAAAAAACAAAAGAAAAGCCAAGATGTTAACCATGATGGGCATATATATAAGCAGCACGCCAAGAGTAAATATGATCCCCTGGTTTCAGACTGCTTCGATCAACTCTGTTCGAAAGCAGACCCATTTCTTCTCTCTCTTTCTTTCTCTGTACAAAAATTCAGCTAAGGATAAAGGATTTTGTCTGTAAGGTGACGCAAGTTTAGGACACGCCGCTTTGCTTCGTTTTGACGAGGATGCCACGTCGGTGGTGTGATTTTGACTTCACAGTTTCCCAGAAACGTACCCAACATGACAAGTCTACGCTATCCTTTGTGCTTGTTGTAGTCCTTCGTTGTTAAGGAAAGTACAATGCACCCGGGAGAAGGTTGTAATTAATAAATCGGGAAAATCTCACTAGAAGTTCCTATTGTTTCATTTTGTCTCAAATTAGTTCCTATTATTTAAAGTGTACCAAATTAGTCCTTAATATTTGGAAAAAAAGTTTCAAAATGGTCCTTACATCCAAAATTCTGTTATCTTTGACAAAAAATTAGTAAAAAGACTAAATTAACCTCACAAATACTAAATTATAGATTTTTAACTAATAATAATTATGAATCCATTCATGTGCACCACCACGTGACCTCTAACATTTTTTCTCTTTAATTTAAAAGAGATTTACAAAGTAATATTACATAACTTAGAATATTAATTTTAAAAATCAATATCGATATCTCTCGCACATAAAATGATAATTGTATCACTAAGTCATATTATATTACTTAGAATGTTAACTCTAAAAACCAATATTAAGACTTCTTGAACTTTAAACGATAATTATATCATTATATCATATTACATTACTTAAAATATTAACTTCAAAAATCGATATTGATACAATTATCATTTTATGTGCGAGAGATATCGATATTGATTTTTAAAATTAATATTCTAAGTTATGTAATATTACTTTGTAAATCTCTTTTAAATTAAAGAGAAAAAATGTTAGAGGTCATGTGGTGGTGCACATGAATGGATTCATAATTATTATTAGTTAAAAATCTATAATTTAGTATTTGTGAGGTTAATTTAGTCTTTTTACTAATTTTTTGTCAACGATAACAGAATTTTAGATGTGAGGACCATTTTGAGACTTTTTTTTTAAATATTGGGGACTAATTTGGTACACTTTAAATAATAGGAACTAATTTGGGACAAAATGAAACAATGGGGACTTCTAGTGAGATTTTCCCTTAATAAATCTCTCCTAACGTTATATGTTATGATAATTAAAATTTTATTTTATGGCAAAAAAAAAAAAAAAAAAATCCTTCCTTTTAACGATTCGATCAGTTCCTGAAACCTTACCATTTTCTATGCCAAATTGGATACCAATTCTGATTTTTTGGTGGCTTAGTTTTATTTTAAGGTTATAAATCTAATAATATTGCATTAAGTTTTGATACATATTTCAAATCAAAAAACAAAACATATGCAAATGTCACTTTACCTAAATTGTTATTATGTGAAATTGTGTATGCGGTTTGGAAATAGAAGAATCTTAAAATTCATAGTATTATCTACGCCTTCTCTAAGGAGACTATATTTGCAGGCATTATCCAATCGATTAGATTAAAAATTTATACTTATAACAAATTTAATAATAGTGAGATCAATAGGGATATTTGTAAATGTTGGAAATTAGAAAATATCCTTTGTTAGAATGAGGTGCTATGATAAGCAGTTGTAATTTCTGTTATTTTTATTGAGGTTAATGATATCTCTTTGTTTTTTTTTAGAAAAAAAAAAAAATCTAAGCCCAAAACCGCATTAATGATAACTTGGCCCAACACTACAACAATAAGGACGAAGCCCAACCCAAACAGGACGAACTAAACACCAAGGAGCCTAGCCGAAAGGCAAATGCGGAAATCAACCAAGAGAAAATCATGGGCGGTGTAAAAACCCCAATTTCAAACCAACATCCAGAAATCACCGATCCAACCTCCATTATACAACATAAGTTAACAAAGGTAACCAACTTGTACCAAACCTTGTTTTCTTAGAGGCACTTAATGGTCAAAAGAAGTGTTTTTTCCCTCATAAATAGATAAAGGATTTCTTTTAACATAAAAAGATAAATTATAATCATTTTTATTAACTAAACTATTTGATGTCTCCTCAATTTGGATAACATATTCTGACCAAAAAAAAGAAAGGTGAAGTGTACATGACTCCTTTATAATTTTTGAAAAGTGTACAACACTTTCTGTGTTTTTAAAACCATCAAATACTTCCCTCGTGGTTTGTTAAACTAAGTGTAATACTTCTCTCTGTCAAAAAATCAGTCTATTTTGACGGAGAGTGTATTACACTCACTTTTTATACAATTAGTCATGTTTTTTTGTACAAATAAATTATTATTTAGACAATAATACTCTTATTAAAAAATTAATTAATTAATTCTCTCACCATACCAGCCTTACAACAAAAAAAGTAACAAATAAAAAAAAATCAGAAGATGTCGTCCCCAACACCCCCTACCCCTATCAGCTCCTCACCCCAACGCTATATATATATATATATATATATATACTCTTTATAATGCATCAGAACGGTCAGCAATTGGTAAGTCACCAGCCCAGAAGGAGCGAACGTAACAGAAATATGCTTGCACACGTGATCCTGAATTCAAGGAGTTAATTACAACAGAGCACAACAAATTGGCAGCACCACAGCTACAATGTGAAGCATCAATTATAAATAGAAGAACTCAGCTCAATAGCAATGACTTGCTTATTAAGTGCTAGTTTATTTTACAGTCTTCTTTTCATACTGTCGGACGCCTAAGATTGTTTAAGCAATCTGTACAGATAATATATATACTTTTTTTTTTTGGTTTGCTACATATATATATATATATGGATTTATATATAAATAAAGAAAAGGAAAGAGGAGAACAAAAAAAGAAAAGGAATTAAGGGTGTTTTAATTACTTTGGCGGAAAAGTGGGAAATGAGCATGTGTGCTATGTTTTAAAAATCACAGAAGAGGTGTTTGATAATTTTAAAAGTATAAAAGGGTAGTATGCATTTTTTTAAAAGCATAAGTAAGTCTTGTACACTTTACATAAAAAAAAAATTAAATAACATATGTCAACACATATAACTTTGAAAAACATCTAATACTAGCTTTTTTGAGAAGGAAAATCATATTCTCCCAAATTTTAAAAAATTATTTCCAAAACATCTAATGGACATGAGTTTTTGTCTTTTACTACAATTTGAAGCCAAAAGCCTAAATGAAAAAAAAAAAAAACAACAAAGAAGCTAAAAGCCTAAACCTTGAGACTTTTCGTCTATTGATTAGGTGATTAGTTTAATATGGCCGCAATCGTATCCCAGATTAAATTGTTAAATATTATACTAATAAAAATTTCTGTTTAGACTAAATTTCTAATTTCTCCTCTGATTTCTAACTTTAACGGGTTGGATAACACTGTTTAACTTTCATTTTAGTGCATTTTCTTTCACCAAAAAAAAAGAAAAAAAATGGACCGCAAACACGCATTCTAAGGACCATATCGGCCAAACATTGTGGGCTCACAGTTTGAGCTTCCCACATTATCTTTGAGATGGTGGGCCACTACTAATATGAACTAGACAAGAGAATAAATGACAGCCGATTGTGTGTCCATGCAAAAACTAAACTAGGTGACATTGAATTCACATTTCACGTCATGCTATTCTTCAAGTCTCATTCTTTTTAATTGATTTAGGTAAAAACAAAACTGCTGATTAAATAACAAAACTTTTGTATGTCTAGCAATCTATCATATGATTGGTGTTCTAATCTCCCAACTTGTCACTATAATATTTTACTTTTTGATTTTGGTATTTCTGGCATTGGTCAGTTTGTAATCATGAAACTTTCTTTCATTGGAATGAATTTCATGCTTTGAAAAAACAAAAATTATATCCAAAGAATTTATGTTTATGGAACTTGCTCTCAAAGTTGCGAAACTAACGATTCTATTAGAAAGTAGAATAAGCAATTTTTACACGAATTTTCAAGTAATCGCTACATTTATAAGCTAATAATGAGTTTAATAACCATTGAATCTCACATTTTTTTTTTCAATAATCACAAAATTGATACCTTTTTTATTGTTTGAATAATTGATGGTGAATTAAGAATTTTTTTTTTCGCAAGAGTCTTCTCGTAATATTCATTATCTCACAACGGCATGAGGCAAATATAAACTATTATATTATTAAGTTGAATAGCTTCAGTTGAATCAATACACTTTGCATATGTGCATCGGAGCATTAAGGATCTAATCTAGGCACATCTCACAAATACAATAGCAAAACCATGTAACTTCGTGAATTTTTCTCAACTCCTGTACCAACACTTTTTTTTTATTTTTTTTATTTTTATAAATAAGATGTAGTGATCGAGTAATAACTTATTGTAATAGAATATTTTAAATTTAAATTTATACATTTTTATCGAAACTATTACCGACTCTTGAATAAACTAAAATATGCATTAAAACATATAACTGTATTACGAAATTTATAACATTAAAGTGAATCCGTGATCCTCTCACCGCATCATAAAAATAAAAAGAAAAAGGGTAAATTTTACATTTAGACCCTATTATTTACATTTTTTTAAAGTTGGTCCTTAATGTTTTAAATAAATTATATTAGTCCCTAATATTTATAGAGTGATTCAAAATGGTCCCTATTGTTCAAAATTAACAAATTTGGTCTCTATTTTTTCTCATGAAATTTAATTTAGTCCCTAAATAGGGGTCATTTGATGGGATTGAATTGGATTTTTTTAGGAAATAATAAAGATTAAATGAATTTTTTTAAAAAATAATAAGAACTAAATCGGTTAAGTTTGAATAATAAATGCCATTTTAAATAAATTTTGTAAATATTAAGGACCACTATAAATCTTTTAAAACATTAAAAATTACTTTTAAAAAAATATGTAAAAAATAGACACTAAGTGTGAAATTTATCCAAAGAAAAACGAGCCGCTCCAAGCCAAACATGGAATATTCCTCTCTCCAGCATATTCGACAATCACAATGTAAAGACAGCGGTCAAGAACCCATTGGACAGCACAAGCAAATCCTACGTGGATAATATTATTGTGCTTTATATTTATAAGAGAGAATTTTAAATAATTCTTGTTAAGTTTTTTTTTATTATTATTATTTTTTTAATTTTTTGATTCAAATAGATGTCTTTTTTACAAGATCTAGACATGTAGTATAATCTAGGCTCCGGTTGTTTGCAGTAAAATATTTTTTTATTTTTTTGATATTTAATAATATAGAAAATTTGGTCAATTGTAAAAATTGAATTTTTTTTTTGAGCCAAAAATTAAGTGTCTGTTTTACTAGTCTAAAAAAATATTGTATAAAAAATTTATGACTCCGTCCTTGTATCCCACCCTTTAATAATCAGGTTTTAATTTTTTTTAAGTAAAAAATTAAAACTTATCAGTTTATCCATTAATTTCTACTTGTAAAATTAAACTTTAACGAATTTTGTATCAATTTTTATTATCAAATTTTTTATCCAAAAATTATTTATTGATTTTAGATAAAAATGAATACTTATTACCATCTCAACGCGGTATGTTTGAGCATTGCTAGACAATTACTCTACTATAGTGGATTTAAGTATCATTAGAAAATCATTTGAAATATCTAGTCTAAAAAATTTGGACCGTAAAAATTTCTCCTCGTTTTCTCAAGCTAAAGCGAAGTGATCCACGATGTTATCGCGACGTTATCAGCCAACGTGAATAGGCCACGGCACCACCCGCGAATCTCCTAATCAACACAATTTCCATCCTACGTGTCATGCCACGTGTCTCCCGCAATCCCTAAAAAAATCGTCTATATAAGCCCCAACCACAACCAAAATAAATTATTTAACGCAAAAATCATAGCCGTTAAAAAAAATCCTCACCCATCTTTCTCCCACAATTCACAAACTGTGTGTTCAACACGCCAAACCAAAAATTCCTCAAAAAAAGAGAAAATAAAAATAAAAAAGAAACAAAATGATCAATATAAAGGCGACGGATGCTAGAACGACGTCGTCGAGAGGTGGCGGAGGCTCAAGCTCAATTGTGACGGCGGAGAAGGCCTTATCGTTCTTATCGAAGGGGTGGCGAGAGGTGAGGTCCTCGGCGGATGCTGATCTTCAGCTGATCAAAAACCGAGCCAACTCCTTCAAAAACCTAGCCGACCGAGAGCTCGAGAACTTTATCAACTCCGCTTCGAAATCGTCGTTTTCCGTCCCCACACTGACGGCGTCTGCCTCCATGACGCCGCCGGCGGAAATTGAGTTCGTGAAAAAGTTGCAGCCGAAGTTGTCGGAAATTCGGCGTGCGTATTCGTCGCCGGATTTCAAGTGGAGCGCTAAGCCGAGGATAAGGATCGATTTGTCGGCGATTAAGAACGCGATAGTGGCGGAGGCGGAGAAGGAGGAGGAAGAGGAGGAAGAAGAGAGGTTTAAGCGGTGGAGAAAAGTGAGGTTTAGAGAAAGGGAGGAGGGGCAATTTGGTGAATTTTGGGAGCCGATAAGGGCTTTTAAGACTAGGCTTAGAGAGTTAGAGCAGAAGAACTCTAGCGAGATTTTCCGAGGGCTCAAGAACAGTGAGTTTGTGGAGAAAGTCAAGTCTAGTTTGGTATGTATGCATATACGTATATAATTCGTATTGCTTTTCAAGTATTTGATTAGTTTTTACATGAATAATTGCGGTTGTTCATACTTAAATTATAAATTTCTAGTTCATAAGAGCGAAAATTTGCCGATATGTAGGGATATAGTAAAGATTTTAGTTAATATGTTTTATGTATGTGTGTGTATAAAATTTTGTTATAATTCGTATTGCTTGTCAAGTTTTGATTAACTTTTACGTGAATAATTTCAAGTTTTCATGTTTTAATTTGTTACCTTGTAGTTAAGTAGTATGAAATTTTCGAATATGTTGGTATGAAGTAAATATTTTAGTTAATATGTTGGGTTTCAAAGTTTTAGACATTAATTAAAGGTGTTGAGGAATTTGAGTAAACTACAATTTGTTTATTGCCTGGTTATGTTAAGCAAATAGGCTGTTGGATTTGATGGTACGAAGGCATATCTATTCCCAGAACTTGCGCATAGTAGAAGCTTTATTCACTGGGCTGCACTTATATTATTCTACTTCAATGACTAACAATAATTTTTGAAGAATTGTTTACATTGACGTTATTAATTATTAGAAGTTAGACTTAGGCGCCTATTTTGCTGACTACTTCACCTTGTTTCTGCAGAAAGCATTTTGCACGGAACCACCAAGTCAGTCAAAGGTAAATGTCTTATTCATTGTAAAATTCTTTTTGGATGTTATATTGCAGTGTGCTTAATTCACTTTTAAAATTCATTTTCTACGGACTGCTCAATAATTGCGAGATTTAGTGTGTAGGTCATCAGTCAGCTCAAACAAAGTCAACTAATCATATGCGCCTCTGAGTTGTTTCTTCAGTTACTTGTGAAGCTTTATGTCACGTCTCTTAGCTCTCTCTGTTTCCTTGTTTTGCAAATCAATAGAATTGGTTTGAATGTTTTCTTTTGTTTACGATACAACCATGTTTTGTAATGCATTTTCATGTTCCTAAATACAACTTCCACGACTCAACTGTAAAGCTGATAAGCCACTTTACTAAGGAACAATGAAGGGGAAAAACTTCTTTATCTTGATAGTTTGATGGTCTATGGTTTTCTTCCAAATCAATTGAAAGGGTGTAACTGGTTGGTCTTCATGGATGTCTTTCTAATGGGAGATTTATTATAGCTTATGGAAGCCATGTAATCTTCTCTTGATGTGCGTAATGACCAAAAAGAAATTAGCAACCGTTGATGCACATAATATTCAACTGTGATCTTTTGTTTCCACAGTCATTTCATGGATAATGGCACACATTTCATACTAAATGCCCACTTGACTTTACATGATATTAACGCAGATGTGGGAGTGTGCAATAAACCTACCGGTAACAGATGCTAAGACATGAAAGTTCAAATGCAAAGCTTTTCAATAACAAGTCTTCTTGATAAGTGGTGGCTAAATCCTCCTTTATCACGTGATACAAATAGGGTTCACTTTTGTATGAAAATTATGTAGTATGGAAAAAAAGAATAATTGAGATGTTCAACTCTATAATGTCAAATACAATACAGTATACTGATTATTTTCTGTTCCTATTTCATTGATTCAGGATGTTCCACCTTTGGATGTGCGTGAACTGTTGGCATATTTAGTTAGGCAGTCCGGCCCCTTCTTGGATCAACTTGGCATACAAAGAGGTTTGTGATATATATATCAATGCTTGTGTCTTTAGTGAAGAGTTTGTTTGACAAGAAGTTGATTGTATATATCCTTTTATTTTAATAGTTTGGTTTAAGATCTCAGCATAAATGTAACAAAATCTGCTTGAAAATTGAATAGACTTTTTGGGCTATTAATTTTTCAGTTGAGAAAAGGAAAAAGTTTTTGGGGTTCATTGGATATCCGTATTGTTGATTCTTTGTGATTTTATTACCATATTGTCAAGGACTTAAGATTATAGTATGTTTAGGTGATGCAGATGCCATAATGGATCATTTATAGATCTGAAGAGGAAAATGAATTTTTTAGATGTGATGGATGGATTTTCTAACTTGGTAACACTGCAGAAGCTGCATTCTTTGTTCTATTGCAAGTAAATTGCATTTTGAGTGAAATATAAGTTTCTAGTACGAGTCTAGTAGACAATTTGTAAAAGATTTGAGTTGCGTAATTTCTTGGGCTACTTTCATCAAATTTTAAGTCTGTATAATACTATCAAAGCTAAATTGGGTTTGCATATTGGCAATGCAATATTAAGAAGAATGCTTAATTTAAGTCCTGTCTAAATCTGGGATTCTGCAATTTTATTGAGCGAAAGATTCTATATCAGTTTGATATGGTCTCCGACTCTCCACTGTACTGACTGTACCTCATGAAATGCCTACCCCTAAACCTATAGGTCAGGAGAAAAGAATTTCCACTTTCAATATGATTTCATAAGAATAGGCATCTTCAGTTGGCATATTGTACTGTTACATTTTTCTGCTTTGGAATTTTGAACGTACAGTCTTTGATGCAGGTATATCTGACAAGATAGTTGAAAGCTTGTGTAACAAACGAAAGACCGAACTTCTGCTGCGATCACATCCTCCAGGAGAATCTTCCGTTATTGAAGGTGATCATATTAATGATGAACTGGATTTGAGGATTGCCAGTGTTCTGCAAAGCACAGGACATTGTTATGAAGGTGGCTTTTGGAGTGACTCGACAAAGCAAGATCTATCAGATGGGAAAAGGCATGTAGCTATTGTCACAACTGCAAGCCTTCCTTGGATGACAGGGACAGCTGTAAATCCGCTGTTTCGAGCAGCATACCTTTCCAAGTCTGCAGAGCAGAATGTCACTCTGTTGGTTCCATGGCTTTGTAGATCGGACCAGGAGTTAGTTTATCCAAACAATCTCACTTTTACCTCACCAGAAGAGCAGGAGCAGTATATACGTAACTGGCTTGAGGATAGGGTTGGCTTCCAGGCTGATTTTAACATTTCATTTTACCCTGGAAAGGTAGTTCTTTGGTTAGCTAGCCGACATATAATATCTGTGCAATACAGACAAGCACACGGGCATACATATTCACACGCATATTTATATGGTCCATGTATGTGTATCTGATACATTGTCTTTTCAGTTCTCAAAGGAAAGGCGAAGTATAATACCCGCTGGTGATACTTCTCAGTTTATTCCTTCAAAGAATGCTGACATTGCTATTCTAGAAGAGCCAGAACATCTGAACTGGTACCACCATGGTAAACGGTGGACTGATAAATTTAACCATGTGGTGGGTATCGTTCACACAAATTATTTGGAATATATCAAGCGGGAGAAGAATGGAGCTCTGCAGGCTTTCCTTGTTAAACATATAAACAATTTGGTGACAAGAGCATACTGCCACAAGGTATTGATTGAACTTGGAAAATTCCATTTCAATTTATTTCAACTCATATAGTAATTTATATGTATATTTAAATCAATCCTGAAGACTTAAGTTATTTTCTATGTATCTCAAGATTTTAAAATGCGGTTGAACTCCATGATGTTGAATATCTTTCCAGGTTCTTCGTCTTTCTGCTGCTACCCAAGATTTACCAAAGTCTGTAATTTGCAATGTCCATGGTGTGAATCCTAAGTTTTTGAAAATTGGAGAAAAAGTAGCTGCAGAAAGAGAGTGTGGGAAGCAAGCATTTTCAAAAGGAGCATACTTCCTAGGCAAGATGGTTTGGGCAAAGGGGTATAGGGAGTTAATAGATTTGTTAGCAAAGCATAAAAAGGACTTGGATGGCTTCAATTTGGATGTATTTGGTAATGGAGAGGATGCTCAAGACGTGCAGAGCGCAGCCAAAAGGTTAAATCTGAACCTCAGTTTCATGAAAGGCAGAGACCATGCAGATGATTCTCTTCATGGGTAAGGTTTCTTCAATAAACATTTTCTAATTGTCGTATGAATCCTTTGGGAAATTTGTTCATGAAGTTCTGTATTGTGTTAGGAATGTTATCTTCTAAGCTAAATTAAATGTTAAAAGTACACTTATCAAAAGAAGAATTTCCTTTAATACTGTTTTTTACTTAAAAAAGGCATCGAGCATAGTCTTTAACCTGGTTTTTGTTTAATGCTAAGGTTTTTGATCTGTACAAAATAACGGTTTATGAATATAAATTATGCTTATTTTGTTATTCCGTATTGATATCTGAATCTTTTCTGTGCAGTTACAAAGTCTTCATTAATCCGAGTGTCAGTGATGTTCTATGCACTGCTACAGCTGAGGCTCTTGCAATGGGAAAATTTGTTGTTTGTGCCGAACATCCGTCTAATGAGTTCTTCAGGGCGTTCCCCAACTGTCTGACTTACAAGACACCTGAAGAGTTTGTTGCAAAAGTAAAAGAAGCAATGTCTAATGAGCCTCTTCCTCTTACCCCTGAGGAAAGATATAACCTTTCATGGGAAGCTGCTACACACAGATTTATGGAGTTTTCGGAGCTTGACAAGGTTCTGAACGGCGACAAAGCTTCTTCTGGAAGTAGTACCGGCAAGGCCATAAAAAAGTCAGTTTCGATGCCCAACCTGACAGAAATGGTTGATGGCGGGTTGGCATTTGCCCACTACTGTTTTACTGGCAACGAGTTCCTCCGGTTGTGTACTGGCGCGATCCCTGGCACACGGGATTATGACAAGCAACACAGTAAAGATCTTCATCTGTTGCCTCCACAGGTAGAGAACCCAGTATATGGATGGTAGATATATACATAACTAACATGTATATCGTTATCAGATCGCGTACAATAGATCGCTGATCAAAACAGAACCCGTTCGTTAGTCCGGAGTTCTTAGGTTGTTCTCACTAATTCTTTCCTGCCTATAGCTGCAGATATGTGCAGCCCAATTCCAGTTTTGACGGTTATTGTAGTTTGTTTGTGTAATATAACATGCAATGTAGATAGCTCAGTTTCTTACCTATAAAAGGAAAAAAAATAGAAGTTAGTTACCACCTTGTTCGTTTGTGTAAGATAACATGCAATGAATGCAGTTTCTGAAGGAAGACGAACCCCTAGCATCGGGGTTGATCAGTTATTCATATAAGGTTATAATAAAATTACATTGTAACAAATACGTAATAGAAATCCTCATTTGGGCCTGGCTCGCGGGCCTCGACCCACCGAGTTCAGAAGTGACGCCTCAATTAGACTCGTGTGTGCGATCTCAAGCACAAACAGTGTCTTTGGATTGAGTGTGTTGAGGCCTGGTTCTGCAAGGCACAAGAGTCCAAATGTTGTGTTGAATGTGCGATTGAGATTACACTAAACGGCGCCAGTTGGGGAGAAAAGAGGAAGTGGGGGAGATTGCCGAATGCTTAATTACCCTTGTTCTTTCTACAAAATTACAAATATACATGCTTAGTTATCCTTTGATAAAAATATCACAAATCTTATATTTTTGAACATGATAAAGTTCCCTCTTCTCTCTCTCTTTTTTTTTTTTCCATTTCAAACAAAGAATATATATAAAGAATTCTGATTTTTTTATTTTACTTTTTATTTTTATAATTTAACCGGATTCAATTATGATCTTTCTTTTATAATTTTACCCGATTCAATAAGATTTAATTCTTCCTTTCTGTTTTCTTTATGATTGAATATCCTCTACTTTCCTTTATTACTTTGTTCCTCGTGAATCTGAACAAGCACTAATGCTGTATTAGTTAGTAAGACCTAAGAAACTTTGTGGAATAATGGAGTTAATATGAACTGAGTGTCACTATAGAAGCAAATAAAAAAAGAAAAAGAGATCAAACTATACGCAGCTGATGCTGACAGTGACAGACACAATGAGAGATTGAGTGTGCGGTTCACGTACGGCCTATTATTTGCCGCTATCAATTTTTGAGAAGGCGAGGAAAGCATAAGTGTTATTTATAAGTTTAAGCATGTGATCCCCATTTTATAGGACTAACTAGGATGACCCTTCAACTCCCAGAGGAGTCTCAAAGTACAAAAAGTTTTAAATTAAGGAAAAAATTTTAAAACAGTAAATATTTTGAATGTTTCGTTTTAGTAATGTGGGTTTATCAACGTGTGTAGTTTACACACTAGAGATAATATTTCAAAATATTCTTAAATTAAATAAACAAATAAATACTCGTGTATGGTGATTGTACTAGCGTTGTTCTATATGAGAAAATATATGTCCCGAATTTGTACAGAATGATTTACCATAAACTCAAATTGAGCTTAAGCTAAATCTCGTTAGATGTATAAGATCAACTCGATGTACGAAATTATGCTAATTAAGTGCAAGTCTTATCACCAACCTAGAACTTTGTTTTAATCATGATTAAACCCTTTCGTTTAACCCAGATGAGATGCTTTATGCTAAAAATTTTGTGATGAAATTTTTGGTAATAGGAGGTTTCCGTTGCTAATATTTCATACTGTACTTTGATAATGGCGGGATCAGATAACATCAATAAATACATTTACAAAGAAAAAATTCTCATATCAAACTAAACCATCATTCAATCATGAAATAAAATAATAGATCTAACATGTACTGGAGACTATCTTTGTGTGAGAGGATTAGTCTATTTATCATGATCGCATAAAAAGTGGATGAGAATTTCTTGGGCATTCTTCAGTCAAGTATTCTAATAATGAACACACCAGGTCTTTGTCCTCTTGCGCACCACCATGCGTACTACATTACCACTTACCAGTTTTACTTTAAGATTGAAGTACAAAATGCTTGTTGTCTTTCATGGGACAAAAAAGATACTGTCGGAATCGAAAAGTAATCTTAGTGACATCACTCGTTCATCATTCGCGTACCTAGCCTACATCTCGATCACCGTGCTTTGCAGAATTAAAAAAAAAGGGAAAAACTACAAATTAAAGTTGGTGTGTTCAGCTCATCAGCTTTCCATTGAGGTTGTACTGTGGGATTGCAGCTACTGCTCACTAGTAGTTAATAATATTTGCGAAGCAGGATCGATAGAATAACCATTGCAAGTCACTCTCGGGATTGTCATTTCTTGCTTTAATTCGTTTCAACTGATATTGATGTTTTATATATTGGTAAGACTTATATGTATAGATCTCATTAATTATATAAGAAATTAATCATGAGTCCAAATTAATGTAATAATGTTTCCAGCTTTAACTAATTTTCCTAAGAAAACACAGAGGACAATGGACGTAAATATCCTGCGTTGATGTAATTGTTTTCTTATTGCTTTCTTAGGTTAGGTTAGGTTAGGTGGGGTGGGGTGGGGTAGGGTGGGGAGAGGGAGGTAGTGTTCGGGTAGAATGGCTAATTTGTTAGCACTATTGTACTATATTTTAGCAGAATTTTGAAATAGGGTAATTGTATGATACCATTTTATTATATACTGAAGTTGTACTTTGTCTCTCTGTATCGATGTAAGTATTTATAATTGTTGTTGTGTTTAGCTGTGTTCTATTTAAGTCGCAGAGGAACCCCTACTTTTTCAAGGCTACTAAGGGCCAGGGAATTTTACCCAAAAAATTATTTAAGTGAAAAAACAAACAAACAAACAAAAGAATTGTTATTTAAGCGCGTGCAACTCAAAACTAACAGATATACTGACAAAGAGGGGTAACGTGCAACATTTTACTAAATCACAGAAATTACGTTGACACAGTATTTGAGGTAAAACTTTGACAAAACACAATGGGTACGTAACGTCCAAATTACTCTTTTAAAATTAAGCTTTATTAGATGGTGATAAGGGTAAAAACGCCAATCTCGACAAAAGGACTCCCATGCCCTTTTAGGCATACTCGCAATGACTGACCTAACCTTCGCACCTTGTCTACCTCCCGATGACATCCCAAAATAGACCTCCTGATGACTTCCCAAAACGGACCTCCCGATGACATCCCAAAAATCTTATCCATACGACAGCTCACCCGATAAAGTATGCGGGGTGTCAGAGCATGTCGGGTTTTCCCTCATCCAGAGAGTATAAATTGCACCCAACATTCTTCAGGGGAGGTAACCAATTTTACTATTATCAAAAAATTATCTACACTGTTCTTCTTCAAGCATCCAGCTGACTCAAGCATCGGAGTGCTAACACATGGCCGCCCTCTGCAGCTCCGTTATCTGTCTTGCAGGTTACAAAAGTTGGAAGCAAGCTTGATTCCCGAATCCAACTTTACTAGATTCCTACCTTAATAGTTTGGTGTCGTTTGTGGGAAGCGAAAAAGATTTCTCACTGAGCAAAAAACAATGGTTCATACTAGAAGCCATGCCAGCTCTAGCAACTTATTACCACAAAACAACAACGAGTCAACAATTCGCCAGAGTGACCCCTATACCAAAAATGGGTACTCCAACTGAAAATATCATACAACAGCAAGAACGCCCGGCTGGACCGTCTGGGACAACTCAGACTGAGTAGCCCACGCAAGAGCCAGTGTCGCGTAGCGAGATGCAAACGCTCTCTCAACTGGTCCACAGCACGAAGCAGACCATGGACAACTTCGTCTAGGAGCAAAGGTCAAATAGAGAACAGCCTCCGGCACCTCGGAGAACTCGTTCAGACAATGACCAACGGTCCCCACCTAGGAGAAAGGAACCGAAGCGGAAGGAGAAGATGAGAGGAGATTCCATCAGTTCCTCCAGCAAGGAAGTAAGGAGGCCACAAAGGCAAGAAAGCGACAGGTTAGATCTAGACCTGGCAAGAATCCCGGAAGATTTAAGAAGATCAGTAAGCGGCCAAGGCTTCCATCCATTCATCAGAAGGATACGAGACATGTCCACAACAGCATATAAGTTGCCCAACCTGCCCGTATATAACGGCACGGGAGATCCAGAAGACCACGTGCAGCGATTCGACCACCTCATGCTCTTTAAAGAAGTGCCCGAGGAAGTCAATACAAAGCATTCCCCGGAACATTCGATGATACTGGAAGAAAATGGTTTTGTGGTTTACCTAAGAATTTTGTTAGGAGTTATGCTAACATGGTTGAAATTTTTCTGAACAGATTCACCAGTAGCACCAAGGCATCAAAGCCCACTACCTCCCTATTTTGACTAGAACAGGGAAATGATGAAATTATCCGCGAGTACACAAAGAGGTTCAACAAAGCAACCCTAGACATCCCAGGTCTGAAGGAAGCTGTGGCTATAGCAGCCTACTAGCAGAGGTTAACCAGGTCCAGATATTTCCGCTCTTCCCTCACCAGGAAGGAACCTAGAGACCTGGACCACTTAATGAAAAAAGCTATGAAATACATCACATTTGAAGAGGATGCCGTGGATCTAAAGCACAAAGAGAAAATCTCAGCTCGCGCAGCACCCCACAAGAAAGGGAAAGATGAAGGATCGGCCAGAGGATCTAGGTCGGGCCTAATGACGAGCTCTTTAGCTCACAGAGGCAGGTTTGACAAATATACGCCACTGACTATACCTAGGTTAGAAGTACTGATGGAGATCAAGTCTCGACCTGACCTCAATATCAAGTGGCCCGCGCGGATGAGATCAAACCCAGAAAGAAGGGGAAAAGAGAAGTGTTGCTGGTTTCATCAGGACTACAGTCATGCAACCAATGAATGCAAAAACTTGAAGAATAAAATTGAAGCTTTGATCCAAAGAGGGAAACTAGACAAGTACGCAGCCAAGAAGGGACAGGATCCCGAGCACGTAGCTGGAAGAGAAAAGGACAGGAGCCCGTGGAAGGTAGATGAGAGGTTGATTGATATCAACATGATCACCGAAGGATCGGCTGCAGGGGGGATCAGTAGGTCAGCCAGCAGAGCATATGTTAGATCGGGAGGAGAAGAGTTGTTACCCAAAAAGTCAAAGATCCACGAAAAGTTAATCATCTCAACCTATGACTTGGAAGGAGTCAAGACCCAGCATGACGATCCGCTGGTGATCACCTTACAGATTGCGAAATGCAATGTCCGACATATGATGATTGACACGGGCAGCTCAACTGACGTACTGTTCTATATCGCCTATCTTAGAATGGGCTTCACCCGAGAATAGTTTGCTGCATTCAGCGGTGAACTAATAGGATTCACTGGCTATGGTTTCAGACCGAAATGCACTATTTAACTCCCCCTCACCATCGAGCTGGAAGGAAACAGGTCCAATTCATGATAAAATTTGTAGTAATGGACTGTTAGTCAGCGTACAACGGGATACTGGGACGTTTGGCCCTTCACTACCTTACGGCAATCGTCTCAACCTACCACCAGGTAATAAAATTCCCAACGCCTGGGGGCATAACTGTGGTTCGAGGAGACCAAAAGGCGGCAAAGGAGTGCCATGCTACGACACTGAAGATCAGAGGCCCGAGTCCATGGGACAGGGTGAGGGAAGAGGGCAAAAAGGAAAAGAAGAAGGAAAGAAATAAAGAGGAGAGAAAAGCAGTCCCAGTAGAAAAGCTAGATGAGCTCAAGCTAAAGCCTGGAAAGACAATTCAGGTCGGCGGCGAGCTGAATCCCTCAATGAAAGAAGGTATAACCAACTTTTTGTTTGAGAATAAAGATGTATTTGCATGGTCTTCTTCTGACATGACAGGAATAGACCCAAACGTCATAGCACACCACTTGAATGTGTACCCGAGCCACAGGTCAATAAAACAAAAGCGCATGAACTTCCATCCTGATAGGAATCGAACCATCAGAGAAGAGGTTGGGAAGCTCATAAAAGTAGGACATATTAGGGAAGTGTAATACCCAACCTGGCTAGCAAACACGGCTCTGGTATAGAAAGCCTCCGAGCAGTGGCGAATGTGCGTGGACTATACAGATCTCAACAAGGCATGCCCGAAAGATTGCTATCCTCTACCCCAGATAGACCAACTAGTAGATTCAATCTCGGGGAACCAGATGCTGTCGTTCATGGACGCGTTCAAAGGATATAATCAGATCAAGATGGCCCCGGAGGATAAAGAGAAAACCGCGTTCATCGCCGATAGAGGCACCTACTGTTATACGGTAATGCCCTTCGGACTAAAGAACGCAGGAGCCACCTACCAAAGGATGATGAACCAGGTTTTCCAGCACCAAATTGGGCGCAACATAGAAGTCTATGTAGACGATATGGTGGTAAAAATCCAAAGCGCAGAGGACCATCCTGCCGATCTGGTAGAGGCATTTGAAACCATGAAGAAGTTTGGGGTTAAGTTGAATCCAGAAAAATGCGCATTCGCGGTAAAAGCTAAAAAATTCTTAGGATATATGATCTACCATAGGGGAATTGAAGCAAACCCAGACAAGATCCAAGCCATCCTCGAGATGACCCCCCCGCGGAGTGTAAGGGATGTGCAGTCATTGACAGGAAAAGTGGCAGCACTTAGCAGGTTCATGGCCAGGTCGGCCGACAAATGTGCACCATTATTCAAGGTGTTACGAGGCCCAAAAAATTTTCAATGGACAGAAGAATGTCAGAAGGCTTTCGAGGGATTAAAGGAGTAGCTAGGCTCTCCCCCAATATTATCCCGACATGAACATGGGGAGCCACTCTATGCTTATTTGTTAATAACGGTCACGGTAATAGCAGCAGCCTTGGTTCAGGAAGACGGGCGAACACAAAAACCAGTTTATTACATCAGTAAAACCCTTCATAGGGCTGAGGCCAAGTACCCGCAGATTGAGAAAGTCACCTTGGCGCTGATAACAGCTTCAAGGAAGCTAAAGCACTACTTCGATGCGCATCCAATCAAAGTGATGACGAACCTACCTCTAAGGCAGGTCTTAAGCTGACCAGATGTGTTAGAAAGACTGTTAAAATGGGTAGTGGAGTAAGCCAATTTGACATCGAGTACAGCCCCTGATCGGCGATAAAAGCCCAGACACTTGCGGATTCCATAGTCGAGTGCACTGGAGAAGCAAAAGCAGAAAATCTGACCATGCAGGTCGATGAATCTTCTACCAGATAAAGGAGCGGAGCAGGGGTAGTACTGACAAGCCCATCCGGGGAAGAGATGCTATACTTATTCAAATTTGGGTTTCCAGCCTTGAATAATGAGGCCGAATATGAGGCCTAGGTAGCAGGACTAAAAACAACAAAATCGTTGGGGGCAAGAGTCGTAGATGTGCAGACTGATTCGCAACTAGTAGCCCACCAAGTCTGCGGGGAATACGAAGAAAAAGAGCCCAAAATGGTAGCATACCTAACCCATGTTAAAGATATTCTACCAGGGTTTGAATGGTTCAGTATAACACAGGTCCCTCGAGGGGAGAATGAAAGAGCAGACGTGCATTCCTGGTTAGAGCTAAACGCAACTGAAGCAACAATAGTACAGCTCGGGGAGGTAAAAAAACCTAGCGTCTCTGTGGAAGGAAAACTAATAGTCGCCATCGGTTTGAAGGATGCTTGGACACAACCCTGGGTCCAGTATCTGAAAAACGGAACACTTCCCAGCGAAAAAAATGAAACCAAGGCAATCGAGCACCGAGCTCACCGATTTACCATGATTGGCGACCAGTTGTACAAGAGATCATTTAATTGGCCGCTTCTCAAATGCGCGGACCAGGAGGAAGGGAGTTACGTACTCCGGGAGGTCCATGAAGGAATATGCAGAAATCACTTGGGATACCGAGCTTTGGCACGATTAGTGTTAAGGCAAGGATACTACTGGCCCACGCTTCACGAAGATGCACGAAGTTTTGTGCGAAAATGTGACGTCTGCCAAAGATGCTCCAGGATTTCAAAGTTACTAGCCACCGAGCTGACCTGCATCACCAGCCCATGGCCCTTCGCCCAATAGGGGCTGGACTTCATAGGGAAACTCCCAACCAGCATTGGACAAAAGAAATACATCTTCGTAGCTATCGACTACTTTACAAAGTGGGTGGAGGCTGAACCAACCTCCACCATAACCGACAAAGCTGCTTGGAAGTTCCTATGGAAGAATGTTGTCTGTAGGTTAGGGATTCCACGAGCTGTGATCACCGACCATGGCACGCAGTTCGACTGTGCTTACTTTAAAAAATAGTGCGAAGAACTGAGCATATCATTAAGTTTTGCATCTGTAGCTCATCCGCAGACCAACGGTCAAGTCAAGGTCACTAACCGAACTCTTTTGCAGACACTAAGAACGAAGGTAGAGAATTCTATGGGTCTGTAGGCCGAGCTACTCCCCGAGATGTTATAGTCAATGAGGACGACCCCAAGTTCAGCAATGGGGAAAACTTCATTCTGCCTAACCTATAGGACAGAGGTGAACTGTTAGTGGAGGTGGGCTCACCAACACCTAGAACATCTAGTTAGACCTCGACTTAGCAGAAGAGTTCAGGCTGAAAGCTCAAATCAGAATGCTAGAAAGCAAAATAGCCATGCAACGAAGCTACACCAAGCTCGTCTGACCTCGGTATTTGCAAAAAAAGGGACTTAGTCTTGAGAAATGCATGTTTTTAACTCGATCCTATCCAGTGAAAACTTGGGCCACGTTGGGAAGGCCTTTATAGAGTCATAGAAGAGCTAAAGCCAGGAACTTATAAGCTGGCCGAGCTAGAAGGGAAAAAGCTTAAGAATGCTTGGCATATCGAGCATCTTAAAAAGTATTTTGTATGACGATTTGAAGTAATCAATGAAATACATAACGCTTTTCCCATACTTTTTGTCAGTACTTATTATTACAAGTATTTGAAGGTCAAAAGCCACTAAGGCAAGACCTAAGGTAAAAAAAAAGCTCACGAGGTTTGACCTACCAAATTGCTAAAAGAGTTCCTAAAAAGCACTAAAAGGAACCATTAAGCGGTAAGGCTATGGAACAGCCTGACAAGCAACTAGTAGTTGTGCCCCAAAGTGATCACACAAAAAGTCATTTTTTTTAACAGTGAAGTATGCACAAATAAAAGGAAAACGTACATACAAACACAGAAGACCTGAAAAGGCTAAGAGGGAAGTCATAACATTTCTCGTAAATAAATAAAAAGAAAAGAAAAGATGTCTAAACCTCCCACGAAGGGAAAGAGAAATTTAGTTACACATTTAAAAAAAAAAGAAAGAAGAAAGGTCAACAAAAAGATCTCAAAAATCAACAAAAGATAAACTAGGCATCAGTTGGGCCATTGCCGCCCTCATCATCCTCGAGGTCGGAAGTAGACTTCTTCAAGAGTGAGGAAAATTCAATCTCAACATTATGAGCTCTGGCCAGCTTCTTAGCTCGCATAAAAGAGATCTCTCAGGCTTCGGTGGCACCGCGACTCCGGGCCTTGAGGTAGGCCTGAGAGAAAACCTCACAATACTCATCACTGCGCTTATAATCTTCGACAGCCGCATAAGCTTGAACCAGAGCTCGCGCATCATGGTTCGCCAGTGAGGTGTTCAGTACTAAGCTTAATACCTCAACAAGCTGTTGAGAAGAGGCCAGATTTGCTCGGGTCTTCCTCAAATCGCTCTTCACAATGTTAAGATCAATCTCGTGCTGAGTCTTCAGCGCCCTGACCTCCGCCTCGTGGACCGCCTTCAAACCTGAAATCTCTTGCTCTTTCTCATCTCTGTATTTGGCGTAGCCATGGAGATATGTCTTCTTTTCATAGTACCTATCTCTCAGGTCCTTCGCAAGATCCCCGACCTTAAGGTAATACTTAATGCTATCATAGTGGGCTTGAGTTTGCTGCCAAAAGAGGAATGACATGAGTGAGAAGAGGCCAACGTAATCAAGGAGAGACTGAAAAATTAAAACTAGTAGTAGGAGAAGGCAAACCTATTTGAAGCAGTATTCAATGGCCTCCCTCATAGTAAGAGAGTTAACTAACTTGGAGGAGACACACAAGATCTCCTCAAATCGAGGGTCTTTCTCGTATCCAGGCTCAGGTCCTAGGGTAAACTTGATCCCAGGTGAGGCAGTGATGCTAGGTGCAGCATGGACCTCCTGGTGAACAGGATCAGCATACTGCGTGTCTCTGTTCAGCGGGTCGGCAGCTTCACCCTTAGGCTCTTCTAAAGGGATTGGTCCCCTAGTCTCATTGACGAAGAACTCTGAGTTGAACTGTTCATGGGCAGGAGGTTCGACATTAACCTTACCAACCTCCGCCTCGACCTCAACAGTCTCGGGGCAACTTCTCTTGGAAGGAGCAGCGTCTTTGCCCATCTTCCTTTCTTTTTTTTCCCACCGGGCCTGTTGCGCTAAAGCAGCCTCCAGCTCGTCAGAAATATCCATCCCTTCAAAGATAAAAAAAGAGAGAGAATGGTTAGCTCGGGTGAAGGAATAAAAAGAAGAAAAACAAGGCAAAAACTTGCAAAAACTGTGCCTCACCAGCAGTAGGAGAATGAGCTTCGGACATCTCGACCTCACTCTTAGGGGCAGGTTTAGGAGATTCAAACACATTTGGATCAGCTCGGGAAACTTGAGGATTCTCCCCATACAGGTCTGAGTTGAGGACCTTTTCAAGAACCAGGAATCTGTTACCATCAACACGAGGGCGACCCCTGAAGAAGCGTGTAACAACTTCTTCTTCTGGGGTCAAAACTCCATCGATTGGATAGGGTTTCGAGAGAACACGCTACTTGGCGCTGACATCCCACTCTGAATCAGAAGAAATGTACACATATTTAGAATGCCATCCCCTGCTTGAAGAAGGCCACTTCGTAAAAGGTTCATCCCAGATTGGGCGGTAAAATAATACCACCCCAATCCATCAGCAAACTTTATCGTATAAAAGTAAAGGAAGAAGTTTGGAGTCGGATCAAAGCCTAAATCCTTGAGGTACCTATAGAATCCGATTATCATTCGCCAACTATTCGGAATCACCTGACCAAGGCTAAGATTGAAGATATTCAGAATGGCTCTGATAAAGGAAGGGATGGGCAAAACACAAAATTGGAAGATATAGGTATAAAAAATGACATCACCATTGCCAGGTCGGCAGGCCCTCTCGCATTTTTAGGGGATTCGCATAGAAAAACTTGGTGGGACAACCCTACTATTCTTAACATAAAGAGCAAGCTCATCGCTAATGTGGCAGTTGTGCGACAAAGTGACAAACTGAGGCTCCACCGCTCTACGAGAAGCTGCGGTAGTCTTCTCTGACCTCCTACGGGAGTTGGGACTAGAGGAAACATGAATTGTGGAGTCAACTGTCGCCTCAACAGTAGGTACCCTAACTTCAATAGGTGGGGAAGCATAAGGGCACAGGTTAACCCTAAAAGGGGAGACAACCCTAAGCGTAGTAGCGGTAACAATTATGCACTAGGAGAAATCCGAAAGGGATGGTTAGCCTCAGGTGTTGAAGGCACCCTCTCTACGGGGGTTCCAGGATTAAAGGAATAATCACTACTCTCCTTGCCATTATAGGAGTGATCAGATTGATTCTGGGAATCGGAACTACTGCTACTCATTGTTCAAAATATAAATATATATATATATATATATATATATATATATATATATATATATATATATATATATATATAACAAGAATGAAAAAGGGGCTAGAAAGACGTACCTAGCAAATCAAAAGCCCTAAAAAGATGACGAAGAGGCGAGAAGTTCACGAGCAGAGGATAAGGGAGGAAGAAGACGATCACGGGGATATGTGAGGAAGAGCAAGGCAAGTTTCGAAAAAGAGTGAAATTCGAAACTTGAAAAGATCCTCTACTTATAGGCAAAGAGGGAAGGAAGTTGAAAAATCACGAAAGACGCACCGGTTACACTGGGCATGACGCCTAAGAAAAGCTGCCAAGAAACCAACGCATTAATGGGAGGACAACACTTGGCACAGAGCAGTAAATGACCTGTCAAGCTGGGCAAGATCAAGGTCGGGCAAAGGCACCAGAAAGGTGATTTCCTGACCTGCCTACAGCTACTCAGGAAATCAGGGGGCAGTTGATAAGGGTAAAAATGGCAACCTCGACAAAATGACTCCCATGCCCTTTGAGGCATACCCGCGACAACTGACCCGACCTTCGCACCTCGTCTACCTCCTAATGACATCCCAAAACAGACCTCCCGATGACATCCCAAAAATCTTATCCATACGACAGCTCAGCCGACAAAGTCTGCGGGTGTCAGAGCATGTCGGTTTCTCTCTCCTTTGGATAGTATAAATTGTACCCAACATTTTTCAGGGGAGGTAACTAATTTTACTATTAACAAAAAAATTATCTACACTCTTCTTCTTTAAACACCCAACTGACTTAAACATCAAAGTGCTAACGCAGAACCACACCCTGCAGCTCCGTTCTCTATCTTGCAGGTTACGAAAGTTGAAAGCAAGCTTGATTCCCGAATCCAGCTTCACCAGATTCATACCTTAACAAATGGCATTAGTACAAGAATAAGTGACGATAATCATGTTGATAACCAAGTCGTTTATCACCAAACTCTATGATAGCCTACTAAACATTACCTCGATTACAGGTAAACCACTTGGCACTTAACCTAACTTATTAATACTTTAACTTTTAATACCTATTATTACTTCATGTGTCACAACTCTTAGACAATCCACGTACGTACCCAAATATTCTTAATGAAATCATGAACTTTAATTTTATATGAGCTTTAATTAATGCGTATATTTTCTTTGATTCGTGAGTAGGTACTTACATATAAAATGTCGAAAACCATTTACTTTAAGAAGCACCATTATGGGTGGTGCAGATGCTTTTACAACAGAAAAAAAAAAAAAAATCGAAGTCTGAGCATGAAGAAGGATATTTGCTTGTGATAATAAAAGGAGGAAAGATACAAGCTCAGATAAAGGTATTTAAGTAAAATATATCTTGTAATTAATTAAATCTGATAGAAAACTAATGACTAGAACTTTACTTTAAATCGGAGGTTCAGATCCGCAGAACGTGCAGGACCATGGGTCCAACATTGCATATTCTAGTACCACGAATCCGAAGCCATTTGATCTTATAATTTTCATTTAAATTTTTAAAAAGAAATTTATTATATTTAATTATAATTTTTAACACGATTTTACACGGTGAGATATATATTTTTTCTTTGCACATGCATATTTTTTTTATTTTAAATGGATAGCGTCGAGACTCTAACTTAATACCATTTGATATCATGAGCTCTAACACTATATTAAGTTATCACTTTATCAAAAAACTTAAATGGTTAAAGAGGAATTTATTATTTTCAACAATTATGATTTTTTATTATCAATCTTATGTGATTAGTTTTGAAAGTAGTCACTAACTAGTAGGTAATTAATGAATAAATTTGTATAAGCAGAATAGAAAATTATTCTCATTTCAGATTTGACAAACATGAGATAATTGAGCTTTAATGACTCGAGCTTAGTTCTTCATTTAAAGTCAATTAAGAATGGCAAACAGTGGTTGCACCAACATTCGCAAATTATAATTAATGCAATCCTATCTCAGGCACATCTCTCTCTCTCGATCTTGAAAATTCCTTTGAAATTGTAGTGGCAATTCAGGAAGTTCGGGCATAGAAGTTTTTGAACTAGTTAAGAATTATGTGGTTTACATTCATGCAGTGAAAGGGGATGACTCTTAACTAAAATTTATATTTAATGAGTTTTTTTTTTCCAAAGTCAAACAAACGTGACTCAGCTACGGATTTCACTTAATACCAATCGATTTTAAAATAAAAAATTTATTAATTTTTAATATAGTATTAGAGTTAGGGTTTATTAATCTACACATGATCTATCTCTTCTTGTTAACTCTAAAAAACGAGTTGTTTATCCATATTCAAACATTAACCTTCTTTGTATTAGTGAGGAGTTTGATAGAGCATAACATTAGACTAGAAATGACCCTATAGTTAACGATGACATTCATATAGTGAAATGACCCTATAGTTAACGAGGGCATTCATATAGTGAAACGACCCTATAGTTAACGAGGGCATTTATACAGTGAAATGACCTTTAATTAAAATCTAATATATCTAATAATTTTTTTTTTATGTTTTAACAAAAAAAGGGATTTTGTTTTCCCCAAAGGTAAACCCTCAAACAAACGTGGTTCAACAATTAGTTCCACCTAATACTAATTAGTTTGAGAATAGAAAACTTCATGATTTTTAACATAATATTAAAAACGAGATTTTTTTTTTCCAAAGATAAACCCTTAAACAAACGTGGTTCTGCAACTGATTCCAGCTAATATTAATTGGTTTGAAAATAAAAAAAATTCATGATTTTTAATATAACCTTAGAGTTAAGGTTTGATCCAGTCTTATAATCCATGCGTAACCTATCTCCTCTTGTTAGCTCTTCAAAATGAGTCATTTATCGATATTCAAACAACCTTGTTTGTATTAGAGAGGAGTTAGATAGAGCTCAAAACATTTACAAATTATTAGTTTTAATACATCCTCCGTTGGTATCATAATCTTTATCGAACTCTTTTTTGAAACTGACATAATAGTTCGCAAATTAAGATTCTCATTGTAGTACTAGATTACTTTTATTTATTCTTTACCTTTCCTCTGCATGCCTTTTCCAACTGATCATACCTATGTGACTGGGAAGCAACATCACATATTTCCTTTTACCCACTAGCTAGCAAGGGAATATCAAGTGCGAAACAACTCAAAAGTCCACCTCTAAATTAATCTCCCTCGATGTACAATTTTTTCCTCTTTCGGGGTTGATTTTTAGTGGCCAAGTTGAGGAATTTAACGTACTGGTCCTTAAGGAATTAGTGTTTGTGATCATCCTTAAAAAATCAGTCAATTTTAATCCCTAGATCTTACTTTCGTACGTTTCAATTCCTAAATGTTTTTAAGCTCTTTTCACTACTATTAATCTTCTTCGTTTTATGTTTATAAAGCAATGCCGTATGATGAACGTAAGAGAGAGATTATAGCGATTCGAACTCACTCACTTACGATAAGAGAATTCTTTGATTCACAAACTAGATGCCTTTTAATCTAAATTTCGTTTTGTTAAGTTTTTCAGAGGATTCCAATCATGAGCGCCCACTCGATCCATTTTTCTTTCACCATACTACTACGTAATCATCCTTGAGGAAGTTTCTCCCCTTTTGTCCTTCTCTAACAGTAAGAATTATTGCAAAACAGACTTGAGGCAGGACTTAGAGAGTGTTAATTTCTATGCTCATCTTTGGTCAAAACATGTTATAAGATGTTTTTGTACGTATGCAATAATACTCGGTGAGTTTTTGATAATATATGAATATATAATTACAGAAGAGTTTATTTTAAAAGTACCCATCCCTACTTATTTTATTTTAGTTTATTAAATTTTTGGAGTTAAACTAGTTTGACCAATGAATTTGTATCATTATCCTATATTTTTTACTATCTTTTGTGTTTTTTTTTAAGTAATTCTTTTTAAGGATTTCATCTAACGAATTATAAGTTTCGTTTATTCAATTTTTGGAGTTAAACTAGTTTGACCAATGAATTTGTATCATTACCCTACATTTTTTACTATCTTTTGTGTTTTTTTAATGTAATTCTTTTTAAGGATTTCATCTAACGAATTATAAGTTTCAAAGCATGGAGGAACTATATCATTTTTCTTCAATAATTTTTTTTTTCCTTTCTATTTTTCCTTTATGGATTTAAGGGTTTATCTAGATGAACTCTCGACAATTTCACTCTGTCAAATATTGAAAACAAAAAAGGGACAATAAATACATAAAATTAAAGAACGAACTCTGCTTATAATTTTCCTTTTTTTTTTTTTTAGAGGCCATGATCCTTTGTTCTTTGCAATAGAATTATAAAAGTAAATTCGATTATTATCCTCAAAATTCTTTTGCAAAGAGCAAAACTATTAATAAAAAACAAATTAATTAAAGAACTGCAAATATATTACATATATAGCTTTGTTCATCTAAATATTACATATATTTACACCTTAACTTGTTGGCCTTTTCTGGGTGCTTGTGAAACCTCAATCTCTGGCGATTCCTGAGATATTCCTCGTATAGCAATAACTACATGGTCGTCGTCGTGATCACCCTCAGCATCATTAACAGGTTGCACAATTCCGCGATGAAGTATCTGTTGCTGTTGCTGTTGCTGTTGTTTCTGATCAGGTGAAATTACAGTTGATTTCGGAGTACTCTTGATGAAATGTGCTGAGTTTGAAAGCTCATCAATGGCTTCTGAGATTTTCTCAACGCAATTAATGGTGTCAATTAATATGGAAGCAACTGTAATGGCTGGTATGATCTCCAGGAGGCTCACTTTTTCGAGTGAGGTTGTTTCAAGTACAGTTTTGAAGTCATTAATGGCGATTTTTGAGTTGTGTATATGAGCTTCAATGGCTGATGATGGGTGAGTCATGTTCTTGATTGATGATGCTAATTCTTTTAGAGCCTTTCCACACTCTGAGCTCATTCTTGTGCATGGTTCTTGGATTTTCTTCTGAAAATCGCCCGAAGCCTGCAAATGATTTGTATATTAGTGACGAAGCCAGGAAAATTAATTTTAATTTGAAAAAGTTGGAAATTATGAGTTTTTTTTTAAAAATCTTTTTAATTAAAGTATGATATGGCAGATGTATAATTAGGGTTTTACA
The DNA here is from genome assembly GCA_037974665.1 of Ehretia macrophylla. Classification (NCBI taxonomy): domain Eukaryota; kingdom Viridiplantae; phylum Streptophyta; class Magnoliopsida; order Boraginales; family Ehretiaceae; genus Ehretia; species Ehretia macrophylla. The sequence goes on from CM075771.1 coordinate 31,886,357, forward strand.
GAAATTAGATGGGGCAAAAGGTAATATTCCTAAGGAAACATTAAGAATTTCTTCAGTCATTTTCGGTTTGATATTCATTTTTCTCCTTCGAAATTTTTTCTAATTTTAAACAATTGATGTTTTGATTCCATAAGGAGCTAGGTGTAACTTTCAAGGACAATAAAAATGTAAGCACTATTCAAACAAAAAAAAATTTAAGCACTATTATCAACTCAGATGAGTTTGTATGTGGCATAAACCGTGACAGATTCAAAATTTTTATTCAATGAGAACTAAAAAAATAGAGTTTAACGTTTATATATGAATAATATTTTTTAATGGAGCTAAATTGATTTTTCAGTTTAAAAATAACTAAAAATTTCAAACATTTAAAAAAAATATAATTCCAATTTACTTCTTAATAATTTCACCCTCGGAGTTAGTGAGACTACAACCCCGCTGGCCTGTGAATACATCCAATGAGCTTAAGAAAGCACCATTTATTTGTTTTAACTTGTTGACTAGTTACAACTTTAATTGGTATTGCACTTTTGAATAGAGTTTTTTTTTGTTTTTTTTGTTTTTTGTGGTCAAGTTAGTGCACTAGCTATGGAAGATTTAGAAAATCCATACGCATTACTTTTGGAAAACACTTTTCTCTGTTTTCATTAAATTATCTATTTTTTTTTTCTCTCATTAGTGATAAAATACACTGCTAAATAACCTTGGCTTTATTCAATGCTAAGATGGTCATGTAAAGAAAAATGGCGCAATATACCTGAAGTTTGGAATTTATGTAGCCACTAAGTGCTTCCATTTGGAAAGCACATAGCCGAGTAAGAGCTCCGATCTTCAAGTATTGCTTCCATGGATGGCGGAACCCAAGTCGGCCATGGCCAGGTTCCCACCAGGCAGCATTTGCCTGCAAATTAGTTTAGAAAACCAACCCGCCATTCATAATTCACGTAAAAGGTAAAACAATTATTTTGTAAAACCGTTCGTCTATACATTACATGCGCAAAACAATAATAGAGAAAATGAACCTGCCATCAGTAATTCACTTAAAAGGTAATCAATTATTTTTTTTAAATCGTTTGTGTATTACAAAGGCACATAACAATAATATGAGATCGTGTTAAACTCACCAATGATTCTTCAGTAGCCTTTGAATTAAGAACGCTTTTATAGCCTTGAAGAAATGACTTCTCATCCTTAGAGACATTAGCATTAACTTCATCGTCTGGAAAATTAAAATATTCACCTCCAAAACCTGTAAAGTCATTATTCTTAATAAGTTTTCGGCTCATATAGTGTAAAAGTAGCATACGAAAGCAATACGTGATCACTTTACTTTTTCTATAACGTTCCACATTCGTGAGATACATTAGTAATAATTAGTGGTTTATAAGTAGGTATTGTAGATTTAACTAATAATTCAGATTAATCATATTTTTTTTTTATACTTATAACACTAATTTCGTTTATGGGTTTGAAATACTTTTCAGCTCAAAAATTAATTTTGTTTTTCCACTATATGTATATACAATTTTTGGGACGTAATTTAGTGCACGAGTCCACTCACCTTCGAGGAAGCTTGCAAGCTTCTCAATATTAGAAGCAATGAGATTATGTAAATCTTGACCAGCCCATACAGGGCAAATGAATATGGAAATCACCATACAAGTGGCTGCACCAACCATGATTGTCGACAAACGTTGATGAGCTAACTGGAATATTTCCTCCACACGATAACCAGAGACCGCTACTAAACTGAATGTCAAGATGAATATGAGCACCCCGTAGTCATATCTCCTCTTGATGTTTGGAAAAAATCTTGCAAATGTTGATGCCGTCGCTGCATGCAGAGATTTAGCCAATTTTAGTGAGTTTTACGATGGGTAAATAAATATTATATTGTCGAGCATTGCTATATATCACGTTTTATAACTTAAGTATAATAGGAATATGTATATATATACACGAAAGTTTTGATATTTAACATATGAATTCTTGTGATATGAATGAGGGGTGATCGGGGTGAATAGACGACATCAAGGATTACTCCAAATTTAACTTTGAATGCGGTGGGGTGGTACCAACTTTTGTTTTTAAGTGTAGACAGTGCATACATTTGTCGAAGCAAATTAAAACATGTGAATTGATGTTGTTATTTTTATGCAAAGGTTTTGAAAAGAAAATTAAGACAAAAAAAGAAGGAAATGAAGAAAATATGGTAAAAAAAAAAACACCATACCAAGTATGAATACGAAGAATCCAAGAATGATTGGTTCTCCAGTTTTTCCACTGAGTTCTGCCAAGTACTCAGCCCCCACCCCTAAACCACCAGCCACCAATGTTGCAAAACCTCTGTTTAAGCTTTTGCATAGAGTTGCACCTGAATTAATGAGGAGAAAAAAAAAAAGATTATCTACTTAACTCGAAATCTCGGATATGTATAGATATATACACATATGTGTATATATCTACTCCCGAGTCACTCTCAACAGAAACCTCATACCGCTCTGATAATTGCGCACGCATACATATATATGTACAAAAGGGTGGCCATGCATATGTATATGACTTACCAACTGAGAATTCGAAGACAACAACTACAGTTAAGACAGCCCACATTCCTGCTTGTCCAAAGCCATCATAGAGAGGTCTGAAATAGTAGAATAAAGAAACTAAAGTGAGGGCTAGGCCCACTTTTGCTGAATGTATGATCCGTCTTGGATCATCTTTTCCAATTTTCTTTGTTTCTTTTGCAATGCCAATCACCTTAGCCTTCAATTTCTCTAGCATAAACACCTTCTTCTCTTGGCTTGTTGAATCCATTTCCATGGTGATCAAGTTGATGATCAATTTTGAAATGGAAATGTTGTAATAAATGGTGTTTTAGAAGGGATCTGTATTGATGTTGTTCTTGATTGTATATGCGCATTCGCGGAGAGTGTATGAATGAGTTATGGTAATTTGGCTTGATACATTTGGAGGGGCTTACCACAATTTATAAGGAGTAGGTCGAGACTTGTGTAATAAAAGTTTGAATTCGAATAACGATTTCGATTGTAATTGTACGAGAAAAGAGGGGTGAAATAAAAAATATTTTATCAATCTTTTTTGAGACAAGAAATTAAACGTTGATTGGTGTTACATGTGTAGGTGTTTATTTGTGATATTTAGTGTCAGGACAAACGTGTTGTTTTTCTGGATAATAAGAGAAATTCAGTTAGTGGAATTCGATCATCGAATTATCCGGCAAAATTCAATCACCAATTAGTAAAATCTCGAGTACCGAGACTCATTCCAAAATTACACTAGATGAATTAGGAACGAAACGTCAAAAACAAGGAGAAAAATTGAACCTGTGGTTTTTTATTATTATTTTTTTAAAGGGGGATCAATAGTGATTTCTCATTTATTTTTAGATGACTCAAATTATAGACTATTGAAGTATCAAGTAAGGTCTACTCCCACTAACTTTAACTCTCTTATCAACTGAACATGTGGTTAACAATAAGTATTTCTCCACTCCTACCACTCGAGCAATGCCCTGGGAGTAGGACAACCGTGTTGTTTATTAGGATTTTGCTTCGATCTGAACCGTGTTTAATTACTAGAAAACAACTTGCAACAATTTAAAAAGTTGATATTGGAGCTTGGTTACTTTATAAAGCAGTAACTCTATGACAATGTTCATTACCTTTTTTGCTCTCTTTTTTCTGACAATACGAAGCCTAATTCTACAAAAGCCATTATGTTGATACTTAGTGGACGCTGTCAAAAGTGTTAATACATCCACTGTGATCCACCAAAGAGCTGCCTGTGGTTCTAGACTTCGTTCACTTGTAGGCTAACTCTACGTGCTACACTCATTAGAAATCTTGGCTATATTTAGTAGCTAGCATTTACCATTGTACAAAAAAACTTTCTTTGTTAAATGATTTTCTCTTCATATAGATAGATATAAAATTTATGAAGCAATTAGTTAAAAGTACATTTTGTAGCGTCAAGAGAAAGAAACTTATAATATCGTAGTTGTATATGATTATATTTTGACTAATTGATCTTCCAATTTTATTTTTGATCCTGCGAGAATTATAATGAAAGTCTTTTATTTGCTTCTCTTCAGTGGAAGCTTGATTTTCCCATAATGTATTTTAATTTTTGACATGGAAAGGAATGAAGAAGATTAAAAATTTATCAAATATTTGTGACTCATCCCCCGTTGCGGTTGGGAAGGATGAGTCATTCCCAAAAAAGAATCTATTGATTTTTTCTGAAGTGGTTGGACCGTAGACCTCACATATTTGAGTACACTGAAATCAGTCTAAACTGATAGAATTACGACCCTACAACCTTTCTATGATCAGAATTTTCATTTTTCATTTTTCTAACATTAACATTAGGGGATTTAAACTCAATGACACATAATTTTATCTGAAAGATGTATGATTTAAGTTAAACATATACAAGACCTACTTAAAATTAGAATTTTTATTGTTAAAAGTTTATTCCTACAATTTTGAAACTAATTTAACATATATAGTCATCATTTTATTTTGTAACATGGCAAAAATAGATGAATGATAACCAGATTGCCATTGTAATCTAAGATCTCCCAGATTGCCAAAATAGTCAAGGTCTTTATGATAATCAACAAATGTTGTAAAACATAATAATTGCAAATGCATATTCTTAATTGTCCTAGTAGTTGTCAAAGGTTCAATTAATGATAAGTAGACTTTTGTTTTGGGTTGAATTTCATGTCAAAGTACAATGTATCATGATAAGTAGACTCCAACTTTTAAAACGTACGGTTGCATTCTTTTCGTATAATACGCCCTGTACGGACGGCGATGAGTAAATTATAAACCATCAATTGTGCTTGATCGTTGTAATTAATTTATATATGCTACTTGAACAATTTTGAGAGTGGGTTGTTAGAAATCGGCTACACAAGTCAATTACAATCAACTATATATATGATTAATGGCAGACAATTTTTGAAGAATTCAATGGCTTCTCATACTTTTCAGGGTTTACTTTTGAGGGCCGTCGTATCATCTGGTGATCGATGGATGACTATCATAAATATTATTAATAATGTTACTGTCAATTAGAATTTTTACATGATGACGATTGTTTTAAAAACATAATGGTAAATTACTAGACACCAAAAATTAAGTAGAATACTCAAATATTAATTTATTATAATATAATATTTTAAGTTCGAACTACAATTTCAACTTTTATTATATTAAAAAAAGAAAAAGAAGAAAAAAACGGATTGTCTCAAGTTAGTAGTTGAAGATAATTAGATATTGAAAAAAAGATTAGTTGAAGATAATTCAGTGATTGCTTTAGTCAAAATTACATATTTTCGAAGACTTTATGATCACTAGATAGGGTAATCAATCACCCATAAATCGGATTGTCTAAAGTTAGTAGTTTCGATTTGACTATCAAGTACGAGGCTACATTGTGAATATTTTGTTGAACATGCTTTTCAAATTTTTCTAAATATACTCAATTTGAAGGTTCACAGAAAGGGGTGGATCTAATATGTAACTATAGAGAGCATACCAAAATATGATTATAGATTAATAATAGTTGGGGATGACACTGAGTATTAATGACAATAGAGACGTGTTTTGTAGGTACTCGCTTGTTGAGAGGATTTTATATACAATATTCTGATGCCTTGTACTTAATATTTGTTGATTCTCGAGAGCTTTTATGAGTAATTTTGTGCGGTTTATGCTTGTTTTGGGACATAGGTCTATGTTGGTGAGCATAACTGACTTGTGAGCCGCGTTGGAGAGGAATATCAAAGTTCAGACGTATTTTAAAATGTTGGTGAATAAGAGGCGCTGAAGTAGCCATGCTAATTCACGTTCTATCAGTCGTAGCACCCTTGCGCCAGCCATAGTGCCTTTGCGCCGCATCGAAGAACTTGTTGTTGAAGTCTTCCTTTTGTGTTAGAAAGTCTATTTTTGGTAGGAGTCTAAAGAAGGAAAAACCTAAGGATAAAAGGAGACTCTTGCGCAGCAAAAAAGGGAGCCGACTTTGGGAGGAAAGAAACGTTCTAGAGAGATAGAAACTTCAAGATTCGTAAATTGAAGATGGAGAACAATTCAGAGACAGACTTCTACCGCGATTCTTCTTGAAAATCCTAGTTTTTCCTCTTTCTTTCACAATGAATTACATTAACTTTTGGATTTTGTTTAATTTAGTGATTATGTTCTAAGTTATTTTTCTAGGGATACAATGTAGGCAAATTAAGAACACTTGAATTAGGGATGACAACAGGTCGGTTATCCGCAGTTTTTGGTAAAACCGAAACCGAAACCGTTTAGCAAACCAAAAACCGAAACCGAAATCGAAACCGACGGGTTTAAAAAATTCATATCCAAAACCGCAACTGACGGGTTTTAAAAAACCCATGGATAACCGAAACTGAAACCGATTACTTAAAAAAAATCAATTTAAATAGAAAAAATGTCCAAATTTATGAAAAAAATATTAATTTAAATGTAAAAAAATCTAAATATATAATAAATCACAATCTATACATATTAAATAATAAAATTAAAAATATATATATACTACATCATTATAAATATTTAATTCTAAAAAAAATAAAAATGAGAAACTGTTCGTCCATCATACAATAAGACAATAAAATTATATTATATAAAAATAAAGATAAAAATAATAAATATATTATTTTATTATATATATTATATACATGTGTGTAATATAATATATATATATAATAAAATAATAAAATACTAATCGGGTTTCGGTTTTCGGTTTTTTTTAATATCAAAAACCAAAACCTATCGGTTTATCCGTCGGTTTTGCTTTATAAAATCCAAAACCTAACGGTTTTCCCATCGGTTTTCGTTATCGGTTTTTTATCGAGTCGTTATCCATCGGTTTCGGGTACAACGGGTACCCGTTGCCATCCCTAACTTGAATTCTATTCGTTTTGATTGATTGATGCACTATTCCAAATATATGTTGAGTATTTCATTCTGAACTTAATGCTTGTGATTGTCTGGCCAATAGTTGTATGTTTTGTGGTTTGGTTTGAGACTGAGAAGTGATAATCAAATTAGATCACGTTTGAGATACCGTTAGATTATCATAAGATAGAGATATTTATGAAATCTTGCACAACACTTGAATTTCTAGAGTTTAATGAGTTTCATAGGTTCACAGTTATCACAGAGATGTAGTTAGCTTGCTTATTGTGATACGTTATTGATGTTTGAAAAAGATTAATAACCACCTTAGCAAAATTTCTGGCAACATAAGGAATAGACATTAGTTAATTCAAAACAGTAGATTCAAGTGAGATTAATCTTGGTGAAGTCAGAAACCCTAAAGCTTTTAAATCATTGATTCATCCTTTTTATTGAGTTCGAATTTGTTTAGTATTAATTTCAAAAGCACTTTAATTATTAGTTGTTATCTACAAACTCTCAAATTTTGGTTGTCCAAATAAAGTTAGAGCTAGATTATTTCAGTAGTTCGTAATTATAGTTCTCGTGGGAACGATCTCTATTCACTACTTTATTACTTGTTATGATATGTACACTTGCGTTAGATTTTGCACAACATCGCCCCACCCTCGCCACCCCAAAAAAGTATCTATACTGTTTTAATTTAGGAAAATAATCTCCCGAAATTTCCAAACTTATGGATAGCTCTCCAAGTTGTTACTTGTGTGCATAGACTAGTTTACTCCTAGACCGAACTTCCACTCATTGCGGAGCTCCCTTGGGTGATCCCTTCGCATGGGACCTTGGAACATCCTACGGTGAAGCAGGGGCAACCTACCTCTGGTCTGTGAGGTGCAAGCAAAGGCTCGGGCAACGTATGCCCAACCTAAATTATTGGCCTAATGTGCAGATCCCCCAAGTTGGGAAGTTACTCGGCTCCCGTTAGCAAGTGTTTTGAGAATGATTGTTCCTCAGGTCGGATGACATGCCACATCACATATTATTTTTTCAGTCTTGAAAAGTCAATCAACCGAAATTATATATAATAATTAAATACTCCAATATTCTTAAACATATGCTTGATTTCTTGACGCAGAACGGAAGCGAAACACTAGATTCGTTCTAGCAAAACGTCCTTGATACAAGAAAAACTTTAAATATTACAACTCTAGAATGCTAGAGAGGAAGTATACAATACTAGCTTTGTATTGATTGAAGTGTGTTTAATGAGCTTGGGAAGCTATCTATTTATAGGAGCTCTTAGGCCTTAAAATTTGCTAAACTTCCTATGTGGGATAAAACAAACTAAAGGATACTATTCATAACAAAAAAATACTATTCATAACATAAGAAAAAATATGAAGGTTTATTTGTTCTTCTTCTTGGGTTTTATTTTGTCAATCTTTTTTCATCAATTCCTTTGAATCATGTTCCGCATCAATCTCCTCCACTTGAGAAAAACTCGCCCTCGAGTTAATTTTCGGATATAGAGAACCTTCCTGTGGATAGTAATCATATAAATCAGCAACATTGAAGGTTGATGAAATTCCCCAATCATCCGGAAGATCAACCACATAAGCATTGTCATTGATCTTCTTTAAAATTTGGTAGGGACCATACTTCTTCGGATTCAGCTTGTTGTAGGTACCCACTGGAATTCTTTCTTTCCTCAAGTAGACCATGACCATATCCCCTTTTTTAAATACCTTTACCCTTTTATGCTTATCAGCTGCAGTCTTGTATTTGGCATTTGAGGCTTCCAATTTCTGTTTCACCTCTTCTTGAATAGACTGCACTTGTTCCACCATTTTATTTGCTGCAATGCTCTTATCAGATAATTTCGGCAGTTTAACCAAATCTAGAGCATGCTTTGGTACCTTCTTGTAGACAATGAAAAATGGTGATACTCCAGTTAAGCTGTGGATTGCACTATTATAGGCAAACTCAGCTTGTGCAAGTGCAAAATCCCATTGTCTCGGCTTATCTTGGCAAATACAACGAATCAAATTTCCCAAGGTTCTGTTGGTTGCCTCGGTTTGACCATCAGTTTGAGGATGAGCTGTGCTACTGAACTTTAAACTTGCATCGAAGCGCTTCCATAATGTGAGCCAGAAGTGAGATAGAAATTTAGAATCTCTATCAGAAGTGATGGATTTTGGGACTCCATGGAGTCGCACAATCTCTTGGAAGAATAGTCTTGCAATGTGCACTGCATCTGAAGTCTTCCTGCAAGGGATGAAATGCGCCATCTTTGAAAATCTATCCACGACCACAAATACAGAGTCTACTCCTCTTTGGGTTCTTGGCAATCCCAAGACGAAATCCATAGACAAATCTTCTCAAATATCTTCTGGTATAGGCAACGGCATATAGAGTCCCGTGTTTTATGTCTGGCCCTTTGCAGTTTGACAAATTGGACATTGCCTCACGAACTTGCCCACATCTCTTTTGATTTGTGGCCAGAAATACATTTCCTCCACACTTGCAATAGTCTTATCTCGTCCAAGATGTCCACCGAGTCCTCCTCCATGCAAGTCTCGAATGATTTTCTCCCTTAAGGATGTCCTCGGGATGCAAAGTCTGTTACCTTTGAATAGGTAATCATCATGGACGTTGAAGTCTCCAGTTGGTTGCTTTGACAAGTGTTTATGCCAAACTTCATTAAAATCTTCATCCTCTGGGTAGAGATCCTTCAGACATTCAAACCCTACAACTTCGCCACTTAAAGTAACCAGCAAAGTTGCCCTTCTACTCAAGGGATCGGCAACACGGTTGAAAGCTCCTGATTTATGTTTAATAACATAAGGAAATTGTTCCATATACGAAGCCCACCTTGCATGCATCTTGTTCAAATGTTTTTGACTCTTGAAATGCTTCAAGGCTTCGTGATCAGAATATATTACAAATTCACGTGGAATTAAGTAATACTCCCAATATCGTAAAGCTTGAAGCACAGCATATAATTCCTGCTCATAGGTTGACCATTTTTGACGTGCCTCGCTAAGCTTTTCACTGTAGAATGCAACAGGTCTGCCTTCTTGAGATAATACTGCCCCAATGCCAATTCCACTTGCATCACATTCCACTTCAAAAACTTTATCAAAATTCGGCAACACCAAGACAGGTGCAGTTGTCAACTTTTCTTTGATTTGTGCAAAACTTTTGTCAGCAGCCTCATTCCACTGGAATTTCCCTTTCTTTAAGCAATCAGTGATAGGAGCAACGATACTGCTAAAATTCTTGATGAACCTCCTGTAAAATGTGGCTAAGCCATGAAAGCTTCTGACTTCAGTGACTGTCTTTGGAGTCGGCCAGTCTCTGATTGCTCAAACTTTCTCATCATCAACATGGATTCCTTCAGCACTTACAATGAAGCCCAAGAAAACTAAACGATTTGTCATAAAGCTGCATTTTTTTAAGTTGACAAATAGCTTGTTGTCTTGAAGGACTTTCATAATCTGACGTAGGTGGTCCACATGCTCTTCTTTGTTGTGGCTATAGATCAAAATGTCATCGAAATAAACCACGACAAACCTTTCGATAAATGGCTTGAGGACTTGATTCATAAGGCGCATGAATGTACTTGGTGCGTTGGATAGTCCAAATGGCATGACTAACCATTCGTATAAGCCTTCCCGTGTTTTGAAAGCAGTTTTCCATTCATCTCCCGGCCTTATACAGATTTGGTGATAGCCGCTACGCAAGTCAATCTTTGAGAAGATTGTTGACCCTTGTAATTGATCCAACATATCCTCCAGTCGAGGTATAGGGAAACGATACCTGACTGTGATTTTGTTGATGGCTCGGCTATCCACACACATTCTCCAGCTTCCATCCTTCTTGGGTGTCAACAAAGCTGGTACTGCACACGGACTCATACTTTCTCTAATATGCCCCTTGCGCATTAATTCTTCTACCTTCTCTTTTAGTATTTCATTCTCCTTTGGGCTCATCCGGTAGTGAGGTAGATTTGGCAAACTTGCTCCAGGGACTAAGTCAATGTGATGCTGGATGTCCCTCATTGGTGGAAGTCCATCAGGTAATTCATCCGGAATAATTTCTTTAAATTCTTTCTATATGTGTTGTACCTCCTCTGGGACTTCTTCTTCATGCGATTCTTCTCCTTTGACTACATGAGCAAAAGTTTCTCCGGTCTCATTTGATTCTTTGAAGAATTCATTTGCAGAATCTGCCATAATAAGGAAAGACTTCCCCTCCACTTTAGAAGTTTTGGGTCTATCTTTGTTGGTTGGGAGGATTGCTATTTTCTTTCCATTCCACCAGAAAAAGTAGACATTTGTTCTTCCTCGATGAGTTGTATCAACGTCATATTGCCACGGTCGCCCAAGTAGAATATGACAGGCATCCATGTCAATTACGTCACACATGATTTCATCCTGGTAAGATTTTCCAATAGAAATAGGAACTTTGCACACCTCTGTGACCTTTATTGAAGTCCTTTCTTGACCCACCCAATCTCGTATGGTGTTGGATGAGGTTCTGTGGGCAGCTTCAAGTGATTCACCAAAGCTCTTGAAACAATATTCTCCCAGCTCCCGTTGTCAATAATAAGGTTGCATACCTTTTCTTGAATACTGCATTTTGAATGAAAGATGCGTTTGCGCTGGGATGAGTCTTCTTGTTTCGGGGTGTACAATAATCGTTGAATGACACACGTCACTTGTTCTCCATCTTCGTCTGCAATTTCAGCATCCTCCAAGTCATCATCATTATTGTACTCAACTTCTTCATCACACTCGTTATCATAGTCTGCTAGATTGACAGACTTGCGAGCTCGGCATTCATTGGAACGATGACCAGGTTCTCCACATTTGAAACATTTTTCAATGGTTGGCCTAGCATTTGGATTATTGGGTCGGGTGGTATTCGACGTCTGTCTAATTGATTTGGCCACCCCTTGATTGCTAGTGCCAGTATTGTGAGTAGAAGGACGAGTTGCTTCTTCTGCAACTTGTTTGCCTCTGTCAGGATTCGAACGGACTGGTGCAAAAGGAGTTTGTCGAGTGGAAGGACGAGCCAAAAGCATTTCTGCCTTTAATGCCATGTTGTAACCTTCATCAACGGTCCATATTGGAGCTAATGTCATCCTATCCCGGATTGCAAATTTCAAGCCGTTGAGGTATCGTGACGTTTGCTGTTCCTCCGACTCTGATATATTGCACCTAGCAGTAAGGCGCAGAAATTCATCAGTGTATTCTCTCACTGATTGATGACCCTGGCTACAGTTTTGGTATTGTTGGAACAAGTATTGTTCATAATCTAGAGGAAGGAATCTTCCTTTTAGTTGTTGTTTCATCTTTCTCCAAGTCCGAACGGGTGCCTTTCCTTGTCGCCTTCTATTGTTTTGCAAGGTGTCCCACCAAGCAGCTGCACCGCCCTTTAATTTGTAGGCGACTAGTTTTACTTGTTTGTCCTCCGGTACATCCATCATGTCAAAGAATTTTTCAACTTCATAGCACCAATCAAGAAATGCTTCAATATTAAGATCGCCGTTGAAGTTGGGAATGTCGGCTTTAGGACGATATTCGTCAAAGCCTTGTCATCTCCTGGGTGCATGTTGATGCCTTTGATTTATTTCTTCGTCACTGTCAGATTCCTCCTCATATGTTGGTGGTCTGTGATGTCGAGCAAAACCACGTTGATGAGGATGTTGTGGTTGATTTCTAGCTCGTGGTTGTGCTTGGTTGATTCCTCGGTAGTTTAGGAGCTCTTCATCAGATTCATCTTCATAGGCTAGTTGCCTATGACGAATTGCAAGGTCGTGTTGATTGATAGGTTGGCCACGAGCATCTTCTCTGGCACGGTTGATCCCACCATCGTCACGAGCCCTGTTGGCGTTTAGGCTTAAGTTGGAAAGGATGTCGCGAATCTCTCGGAGTTCACGGGTCATCTTTTCTTCTTGAGCTTGTATCGCCGCCCAAAGGGTCTCCATCCCTCGATCACCGTCAATAGGATGGCCGCCTTCGCCTCTGCTATGGCTACTACCAGCAATGTTGATGTCGACGTTGCCACTATCTCCACCACCATTGTTGTTCTTGGACGCCATATTCTCCAGCTTATAGGTTTGTAATTTAATCGGTCGAGTTTTCTGATGCACAGGATCCACTATACGTGGCAAGTGCAGAGCATACGACTCAATCGACCAATCAAGCTTTCTGATGCACAGGGTCCACTATTAGTGGCAAGTGCAGAGCATACGGCTCAATTACAACTACAACCCTCTAAACTAGGACTCTCGAACTTGGCTCTGGTGCCAACTGACGCAGAACGGAAGCGAAATACTAGATTCGTTCTAGCAAAACGTCCTTGATACAAGGAAAACTTTAAATATTACAACTCTAGAATGCTAGAGAGGAAGTATACAATACTAGCTTTGTATTGATTGAAGTGTGTTTAATGAGCTTGGGGAGCTATCTATTTATAGGAGCTCTTAGGCCTTAAAATTTGCTAAACTTCCTATGTGGGATAAAACAAACTAAAGGATACTATTCATAACAAAACAATACTATTCATAACATAAGAAAAAATATGAAGGTTTATTTGTTCTTCTTCTTGGATTTTATTTTGTCAATCTTTTTCATCAATTCCTTTGAATCATGTTCCGCATCATTTCTTCCCTTAGTTGTTTAAGATAAATTATGATTTATCGCGTTCACCCAACTTAAAGTTTAAGATTAATTTATGATTAAACATCTTAAGCTTAGTCGGCCACCAAAAGGTGACTGCGATCTGAGTTAACCGCTTTTGACAATTTAACATATTATCTGAACTTAACATAAATTAGCAAACAGAGATTCATCGTGTTTGGCATGCACAAAAGAATCCAAAATCTTTTCCACTTTTTTTTTTTTTTTTTTTTCTATTTTGTCTCGTTTTATCTCTGTAGCACTTTAGTTATAGACAATGCCTATCGATTCAAACTTTCATAAAAATGGAAAATTTTCTTTTGATGTATAGTTCTTCCACATGTAAAGTAGTTACCATATCTGCATGCATATGGTGTTCAATATCTACTTGCTTGGAAACAGTTGGCTGAACGGATGAATCGGTGCTTCAGGAAGGATCTTCGATGAGGGAAACAGCAAAGCAGTACAGCAATGTTTGAATCCTTACATACAGTATAATGCTTTATGTTACCTGAGTTTTATATTGTCCGTGTGAATGTTTTACGTTCTTTTCATTCTGAGTTGGGTCAAGAAATTAAAAACTAAAAAAATGTACTAGGCAGAGAAACACTATCAATGGTGCCTGATTTTTAAAAAATAGATTTCTTTCTACGTACTAGTTCTTAAGGATGCGGTGGGAAGGAAGCAACCCTAACCTTTGTCCGGCCGAATATTCAGCTGACATAAGAATTTATATATTAAATGTTATTTTTTTTTTATATAGTACGAATAATTACTAATTAAGAGAAATAAAACATTATGATCGATATATAACAATTTTTGTGTATATATATGTGAGTTTCGAGCTTTATATGTATGATCCTTATCCACTTGATTATACACTGGTAGTACAGCATATCCATTTTACATAGATATGGAAATATTTGAGGGGTCGAAATCACTTGTACAGGTGGGACCATACTATATATGGGACGTTTTGGGGTTTAATGTTGAGTGCCATTGATGCACTCCTTCTCGCACTTCACGCATAAGTAGAGTACAGGCATGATTCATGAGGACTTTTTGCATATGGAACATGAGTAAACCTCCACAACTTTTAATTTAGCGTGTGCAATAGTTGAGATAAGTAAAAGACAGAATTCAATAGTTGAGGAAAGGATTATGGCCTTGTCCAGAGTCAGGTGAAATAGTCGGTTACTAATTGTTGTGGACAAATATTTTAAATTTGAATCTATGTCTTCTGATCACAAATAGTATTTGTTGGGGGCCTCGCTGTACTATTGAGTGTATTGACTTGGGGTGGATCAATATTCCTATGTATAGAGTAAATTTCTCGTCATAAAAAAAAAGATTATGGTCTTTAGTCAACATGTTGAAATAAGAAGAAGAAAAAAAGTAACAGATTAGATTTCCTCTTGCTCTTACAACTTTATTAGACGAGCTGCCCACTTTTTTTTAAAAGAAAAAATTGATTGGTAAAGCTAATTCTTCTTTTAAATTATAAATTAATGTTTTTTGTTCTAATTTTTGCACCTCCTCTCCAATTGGCTTATAATTTATTTTTTTTACTTATTATGTTTGCTAGAATCTTCTCTCTATCTCATGTATTTATTCTTGAGAGTAGGCGGTAGTTTATTTTTTTATTTTTTTATTTTTTTTATATATATTTGTTCTTTTATAGTCTTAATTTTTTCGTAATATTAAGTGATGATTCGTAACGTTAAAAAAACTTATTCCAAGAAGGTGTTTGACTCGGCTAATAAGATGGTCTATATAGCTTATAAATTCCTTTTTAACTTACAAGCTTATTGCATGTGTTTGTAAATCAAGATAAGATGGTCTATACGGCTTATAAAATATTAAGTCGTAAAGTCTGAGAGGAGTGAAGTATCTCGAAATTCGTTAAAGTATAGAATCTGACCTTGGTGCTCCTTATAATATATAAATAAATAAATAAGTTGTTTTGTGTTCAATTGTCTTTTTATCAATTAATAGCGCTAATTTCAAGATTAGTTTTAATATCGTGAGATTCTACCAAGCAAATTAAATTGGAGCTCAATGAGCAACACTAGCTGCATTTGATATCAAATAAAATTAAACTGGACCTTCACGATCTCCAACAGCCCAGCTTAGTCCCACTATCTATTTGAAAAAAAGAGAAAAAAAAAAAAAAACCGACTTCTTGGACTGTGGCCGACATATGAAAAGACTAATTAGAAATTTGCTAAGAGAACGAGCCTGAAAGCATTTATCCTAGCTTTTTCTTGGTTTATTCGCCCATATATAATGAGATTCTTTGTTGACGATACCTATGAAAAGAAAGTGAAACTGCAAACTGGTTGAGAACTTCTTGTTGTAGTCTGTGGCTTGAAACTGAAGCATTACCAATTGGCTTAACAAGTACCTTTCTTCTGGAAAGGCAGAACGTCTGCGCAATTTATTTAGAATTTTGTAGTTTATTTAGAATATGAACTTTTTAAAAATTATTTCACAATATACATTTCTAAGTTAAATTAAATAAACATAGTTATGGTTACTTAGTCCTCATTTATTGGTTATGGGCTTCGAACTTGTTACTTGTTCCATTGGGCTCTTTTGTGAATCTTGGAATTGGTATGGGCGTGGCCCATTTTTTCGCCTCCTGTGTTGGGCTTTTTGGTCTTTGTGGGTTTGGACTTGACACAAACTTTTGCGTTTTTACAGTTTAATTGGGCCCCGTAACTTCTTTTTTTTCAATTTAAGAGAGCCTTATATTATTTTACATAATTTAGAATGTCATACACGAGCTCTGATCGTGAGATTTCTCTCATTTAAAATGAGAATCATATCACTAGACCAAATGGCCAGTGGCTCGGCCCCCCTATCTTTTGTTACACTCTGTGTACCGTTTATATGAATGTTCCTTTCGACCAAAAAGAGAAACAATTTGTACTTACTAACACAAATTTACAATCTTTCCTCCAGACACTCAAGAGTACTTGAGGTAACTCATGGCATGAACAAGATCCAAAAAATAGTATTTTTTCGAAAAAAAAATTGTAAAACCCTGTTTTTCAAAACGTAAAAGACGCAACTTTTTTCACTAATGTCAAGACTATGTGAAAAAGGAGAAATAAAAGAGAATAATTGAGCAAATTAACATCCTAGTGCAAGAAAAAATGAAGACATGTAGGAGACCACATCTTGGGCATGAAATGGAAAAGTCATAATACAAAGACAAAGCATAAATAATGTTTCTATGAATATGGGCCTATTGTCTCTGTCACTATATCCTCATCTTAGCAAGTGCACTTGGATGGGCTCATCTTTAGAGTTGCAACTCCCACTGACCCTAAAGATAGAGTTATTAACGAGTGAGTTAAATCTGTATTTTCAAAAATATGCATATTTTAAAAGTATTTTTTGACTAAAACATTAATTTATCCCCCACTAAATTCTTTTTTTTTGTATATGATTGTTCAATTGTGCATTCTTAACCCCCATTGGGTAAAATTCTTGGATTCGCCCCCTGGTATTTTGAATGTATTTTTAAGCTATAAGAGTTGATTTAGTTTTATTGAAAAGAAAATTCTATATATGAGTGTTAAAATTAGTTTTTCTCAAGTGTAAGAGATCGGTATCGCTTGCGGGTCTCGAATTTTTGAACTTTGGGCATAATAGGTTTATTGTTTAGAAATTTTTGGTGTTATAAAAAGAGGGTTTTAATTAAATATTAATTCTTTTCTTGGTGGAAAAGAAACAGCATCTAACAACGAAAAGATTGAAACATTGCATAATCTTGATAGTGAAGTGTATACATCTTCTTGAAGACTTGATTTGTTCTAGGATCTACAATTGTCTAAACTTTCCGAGGCACAATATGTATAAAACCCAAGCATGCGTTCCATAAGAAGAAAGAAAATGCATTTCTATGGAAGACATAGATTAATTTATTAACTTGAAGAACCCACCACCAAGTATACCATCTTGTGAAAATAGAGACAAAAGTTTGCAACACCATATTAATTAGTATACAGAAACTTGTATAGCTTTCACTTTGAATCATTGGATAAAGCCTCCAATGATATTCAACCAACCTGTTCGATTCTGAGACAACAATCAAAAGATGACGGAGATCCGATGGCAAAAGGGTATTTTAGTGGTTCTTCCCATCAATTTTTAGTAAACGGGTAGTTCAGTATATGAAACTCTCTTTGTGTTTGAATTTGAAAAAAGATCAGTTTATTTTGAGATCAATTGTATGCATTTCTTTTAGTATAAAAAAATTAATTTCACGACTTGAATCTTTAGTCCTCTAATTACGCAATGACAATTTTACCATTTCGTTAAAAATTGTCTTTCCCATTAATCTTTAATATAGTAAGAAAATGTTGCAGTAGTGCTTTCTATCTTTTCATAAGATAATTTTTTCTGTTGGAAAGTGTTATCCAAAGATAACATCTTTAAAGGTCACTATCCATTTCTTTTGGAAAATAGATTGCTAGAAGAGATAGTGCACTCCATAAAAAATGCCAAATTACCAAACCCATCATTCTTGGCCAAACTCAAAAGTAATCGCAGATATTTAGAAAAGATTTAATGCACCAAATAGTTTGGATCTCTAAAATATTAATATTTGTTCAACTATTAGAATTGATGTGGCAGTTAAAGCCTTTGAGATATTGTGCCTTAGTAACAAATAATGGTGTCATGGTCTTCATTGAAAAAGAGAGGGTCAAAAGATGATCATAAATGACACTTCTTGCATAGTGTGACTACTTTTGATCGTAGCTAGGTAGAAACCCTACCTAAATATACCAAATTCTTGGTGACGTAGAACGATCAGGTTCAGTGGAGGTCAAAATTATGGTTTGAATTCAAAATTTTTTATTACAATATATTATTATTTGACCATGTTATATAACTTTTGAATAATAAAACATATGATTTCAGTAGTTAGATATATAATTATATATGACAAAAAAAAATTATACTTAGATATATAAAGTTACTTTCAGAAAATTTCTGATATTTTTGTGGACAAAAGTTTCATTGCATTGACGGATGTTAGTACATACATTTCGAAATGGCATAATTCCGATTACTTTTCGAAGCTCTTCTGAATCAAAGGTGATTAATTTTAATCTTCAAGTAATTAACTATTTTCCAAATAATCGGTTTTAAACAAAAAAAAAAAAAAATGCTTGGCCAAAGTGCGACCAGTTAGCCTATAAATAAGTACTTGACGAAACGGCTCTTATTCACCTCGGATGATCGTGTTGGGTGAATTGTGTAGCTGTTCAAAGTCCTTTCAACAACTTTCTTTTGTCACATTTATTAGGAGGCCACTAAAATTTACCAAAATCTTTTCGTTTCGTCACTGTTGGGTTGGCTCCAAACAATTACTAGAGTAGGTGGTCCAGTACCTCTGGGCAAGAAAGCCGTGGATCATGAAACCTTTGTCGACTCACAAGGCTATACTTGTGTTTTTCGGTCAAAGAAGAAAAAAATTCCATTACAATAAATAGGTTACATAAGTTCATTCAATACTAGAAGGTTATTGGTCAGTTTTGAATAGATTACATAAAGATATTGGATGATTCGCTAATCAATCTTCAGTCAAATTACAGTTTAATTTATATTTAGCTAACATGCTTGTTATCAAGCCTCCTCACTAACGAGAATTGAACAGCAGGTAATCGGTCTACAACACTATAGTAGAATATGCACATTTTAACTATATTTGGTGCCATCTATTGACCTCAATGTCGTATCATTAACTTTTGCTAATGTGTGTATGAATTCTGAAACAAGTTTCAATTAACTGATGTTGCTATCATAGGTAACTTCAGCAGAAGGTTAATTAGCTAGGTTGGGATCAGATTTTTTTTTTTTTTTTTTTGAAGAGAGACTTAAACGATCTAGAAAAAATGCAGCAATGCAAGTAACTTTAAAACACCACTCATCAATTAATTTAAGAGTAATTTCACCCTTTTTATCTTTATCTAATAAGGTGTGGAGCGCTTCCAAATAACTCTATAATTCTACTTTCAAGATATTATCCAACATCAAAATTAACAATCTAATCCGTACAAACGTGTTGGGATCAGGTCTTGATATCTACTACCTACTAGATAAAGAAACCCTATGAAGTTAAAAGTCTAATATTTCACACCAATGATTGTCATCGACCAATTATGCAGAGTCTCGTTATCAGTCCCTTTCCCTCGACTGTTAAAGGATCAATTCCTGAAACCCAAGAGTTAATGACACACACACACACACTAAATTTTCAATTTAAACATTTAGCATTTTCTTTTAGGAGCGTCCCTAGTGTTTCCTACTATTGAGATCAAGCCTAGTTTGGAATTTTTATTACGAACTTAAATTCAAGCTAAGATTCCAACTTTTATTTTTTTATTTTTTATAATTTGAAATTGAAATTGCTGTTTAAATTCAAAATATTTAATTATAACATATCACTATCTAATTATTTTACCTAATTTTTAAGTATCAACTATTAATTTTTGATTAAAAGACTCCAACTCAAATGAGTGACGTCGCGTCACTAATTATTTCCCAGTCTATTACATGAAAATTATTTTCCGCGTTCAACATTCATAAAAGTCAAAAAGTAAAAGCATAAATCGAATAGATGGAACGTTCTTGTCAATTATTAATTAGTCAACGTTCAATAATTATTTTTTTACCTATAACCATGATTGAGTAAATAGTTAACTTTTTATTTTCAATCTTATGATGTATTTATCTTGCCGATTCTTAAATGACATCATTGACATGAAAAAAACAATAAGGACATACATTACAAAAAAAATTGCTTTTTGCGATGGATTGTCACTATTTTGTCACCAAATGGGCGATGGTTTGGAGACGGAATACGATATCACCATTTTAGTGACAATTTTGTTACGTTTTGGAGACGACTTACATATGCCGTCACCAAGTCGTCGCCAATTGGTGATAATATGGTGACGACATCATATGCGGTCTCCAAAAGTGCCATATGGTGACTACTTGGTGACGGATATGACATGCTGTCTCCAAGCCGTCGCCAATTGGTGACAAGTTGGAGACGGTCTGCAAAACGCATCACAAGTTAGTCACCTTGCCGTCGCCAACAATAATATGTTTCCGTTCCATGTCCAATGTTATCAATTTGATGTAAATAATCTAACTTTTGTAACTATTAGGAGTAATAGTGATTATGAAAGCCAACATTAATAGTTTTATGAAAATTGTCGTAATTTATAATTCAAACATTTACTTTTAAGTTTACGTTTAGTTCATATAACAATTTCAAAATGTGCTTTAAAAGCATTAAAGTTACAATTAAAGATTGATGAATTATTTTAATGTAATAATTATACATATAGCTAGTGATAACTATTTTTCCTTCTTATAATGTCATGAATTGCCGTCTACATAAGTAAGTCTTCCACATTTGGGGCTTTGATTGTAACAATAATTTTTTCATCATTACTTAAAAAACAAAATATGACTTTTACCATAAATAAAAACATATTTACAGCCTTTGAACAATTTATGGTACAAATTATTATCTCCGTGAAGAACAACTTATATAGATGGTCCATATTTAACGTAAGGCACCGCTATAAACAATTAGTTCTTCGAAATCAACAAAACGGAATTAAAATTAACATATTTTATTATAAGCGTTAAATCATTAGAAACATAAAATTAATTTTACATTCATAATTAATAAAGGAGTATATATCATCCTTTATTAATACAACAACAAAACGACTAAATAGGAAACATAATTAAAAGATTACAAATTATTTGCCCGAAATACATAAACACACCAACTTAATACCTAACATAGTACATCGTGATCACTAAAACATAACAAGCAGATACTACACATCAGGCAGAAGAACGTAATAACATTGTTACGGATTGTAACAAATAGTACTAATGCCAATGCTTCCAATATGATAAAAAGATAGAAATATTAGGGAAAAACGTTTGGGCAATAGATCCGTAGCATGTCGTTTTGAACTTTTTGGACTACTTGGGCATTAGAAATATACCCGTCGTATTTTGGCGGAGCATTTAGATCAAGTTGGGGTTTAACGTATTCGCTGTAATTTGGATACGGTTTCATTGTATCCACCTCTTCATCTTTTGGTCTTTGGATGAGAATCTGAGTGGTGTTGTTGATCCTTACTCATCCTTCAAACAAATTAAGAGAAATCTATTTTTTGAAAATTCGAGGCGCTACAAGAAAGCACACTTCCGAGTGCTATATATAGGAAACAAGTAATTGAATTATGTTTCAACAGCTTGGTGACGGTAGCGAGACAACTCTTCATTTTATAATATGTTAAGGTATGCACAAATGATTCGCAGTCACGTGACTGCGTACCATTCGTCTTCCATGGGTCAAATAATTAGGGACATGGCGTGCACGCTATTTTAGATATTGAAAAGTTGTTGAATCCATCTACCTTGCGAACCGGGGTCCTGCCAATTCAATTTACTTCTGCCCCGTGGTAGCGTACACCATGTTCTTATCGTACGCATGATTCGCGATCACGTGGCTGCGTACCATTCGTCTTCCATGGGTTGGGGATATGATGTGCACGCTATTTTCGATATTGAAAAGTTGCTGAACCCATTTACCTTGCGAACCGGGGTCTTGCCAATTCAATTCATTTCTGCCTCGTGGTAGCGTACACCATGTTCTTATCGTACGCATAATTCGCGGTCACATGGTTGCGTACCATTCGTCTTCCATGGGTCAAATAATTGGGGACATGGCGTGCACGCTATTTTCGATATTGAAAAGCTGCTGAACCCATCTACCATGCGAATCGGGGTCCTGCCAATTCAATTTCCTTCTGCCTCGTGGTAGCATACACTATGTTCTTATCGTACGCATGATTCGCGGTCACGTGGCTGCGTACCATTCGTCTTCTATGGGTCAAATAATTGGGGACATGGCGTGCACGCTATTTTTGATATTGAAAAGTTGTTGAATCCATCTACCTTGGAAACCGGGGCCCTGCCAATTCAATTTACTTATGCCCCGTGGTAGCGTACACCATGTTCTTATCGTACACATAATTCGCGGTCATGTGGCTGCGTACCATTCGTCTTCCATGGGTCAAATAATTGGGACATGGCGTGCATGCTATTTTCGAGATTGAAAAGTTACTGAATCCATCTACCTTGCGAACCGGGGCCCTGCCAATTCAATTTCCTTCTGCCCTGTGGTAGCATACACCATGTTATTATCGTACGCATGATTCGCAGCCACGCCGTGGTAGCATACACCATGTTCTTATCGTATGCATGATTCGCAGCCACGTGGCTACGTACCATTCGTCTTCCATGGGTCAAATAATTAGGGACATGACGTGCACGCTAATTGGGGACATGACGTGCCCCCTACTTTCAAGATTTAAAAGCTGCTAAATTATTAATGAATTAACTTCATTTACATTATGTATTTATAAATATTTTAGTTTGTATTCAAAAAAATTATTAGTGGCTAATTCAACTACGTATTAGTTTGACAGAATGAATGTGCACAATCGAAACAGAGGTTGTATATTAACATGTTATTTTATAATTTATACCAATATATTATAATATATCAAATATTAAATAATAATTATAAACAAAAAATGAAAAAAAGGGAAAACAAATGATTAGAGATGGCCCAGTCCATCTCCAACAAATGGAGACGGACTAAGCCATCTCCAAATTGAGAGTCCATTCTCCATTTTGAGAAGGCCTGTCCATCTCCATTTTGGAGACGGCCTGGGCCATCTCCTAGTCCAGTCCAGTCTCCATTTGGAGACGTCCTGGTCCGTCTCCATTTTGGAGACGGAGAGGGCCGTCTTCAAATGGAAACTGGACCTGGACCAAGGTCCAGTCTCCATTGTGGAGACGGCCTGGTCCGTCTCCATTTTGGAGACGAACTGGACCGTCCAGTCTCCATTTGAAGACGGCCTGGTCCGTCTCTATTTTGGAGACGGACAGGGCCATCTCCTAAATGGATATTGGACCTGGACCGAGGTCCAGTCTCCATTGTGAAAACGGCCTTGTCTGTCTCTATTTTTGAGACAGCCTAGGCCATCTCCTAAATGGAGACTAGACTTGGACCGAGGTCTAGGCTATATTGTGGAGACGGCCTGGTCCGTCTCTATTTTGGAGACTGGACTGGACCGTCCAGTCTCCATTTGGAGACAGCCTGGTCCATCTCCATTTTGGAGACGGACAGGGTCGTCTCTAAATGAAGATTGAACCTGGACCAAGGTCCAGTCTCCATTGTAAAAACGGCCTGTGGAGACGGACAAGACCGTCTCCTAAATGGAGACTGGACCTGGACCGAGGTCTAGTCGCCATTGTAGAGACGGACAGGGCCGTTTCCTAAATGGAGACTGGAGCTGGACCGAGGTCTAGTCTCTATAATGGAGACGACCTTATCCGTCTCCATTTTGGAGACGGATAGGGCCGTCTCCTAAATGGAGACTGGAGCTGGACTGAGGTCTAGGCTCCATTTTGGAAATGGCTCTGTCCGTCTCCAAAATAGAGAGCCCATTCTCCATTCGGAGACAGCCTGGTCCGTCTCCATTTTGGAGACGGAAAGGGCCATCTCATAAATGGAGAGCCCATTCTCCATTTTGGAGACAGCCTAAATGGAGACTAGACCTTGACCAAGTCCAGTCTCCATTGTAAAGACGGCCTGATTCGTCTCCACGGACCAGGCCGTCTCCATGGGGACCCTTTTACGCAGGTCCCTATAGATTCGGCGACGGCCCAGTTAGTCACTTGGCCGTCACCATGGGGAACTAGCCATTATACAAAAAATGAGGGCAACAGCTGCTGCCCTCTTCTAATTCAAAAAAAAAAAACGAATTGCCCTCCACCCCTTGTTTGGAGAACGTAGAACAGCGCCCCTCATCCCCCCTATTACCCTACCCCCTACCCATCCTCGTATCCTCTACCTCATACTACCCCCCCTCAACACCCCCTTCTTGCCTTGAATATTAGGTAAAATCCGAAAATATGTGCAAATATTTTTTTCTTTTTCAATGTATGTATTATACGTATATATCTGTATATATCTGTGTATACATACATGTATATAATGTGTTTGAGATCTTTATTTAGTTTTTTTTTTTTTTTTCAATTTTCGGTATGTTATTTATTTTATATAATGAAAATGTGTTTTAATTTGTAGGCATTTATGTAGTTTGATTAATTTTTGGTTTTTTTTTAATTTATGATTTTATTTCCTATTTTCGGTATTAAATTTTTTTTTTGGCTGAAAATACGTTGTCTTAATTTAGTAAATATACTTTTTATATATATATATGTATATATAGCTTAATTCATTTATGTAATTTTTTTTTTGTGTGTACTTTTTAGTGAAGTTAATACAATTAATTTTTGGTTTTATTTTCTGATTAGTTTTTGGGTTCAATTTTCTTTTTTTTGAACCATTTTATTAATTTTTTTTCAATTTTTGGTATTTTATTTATTTTATATAATAAAAATATTTTTTAATTTACCAATACTTTGGTTGAGCAATTTTTTTTGTTTTTTTTTATTTTTGATTTTTTTATTTTTTTCTTTTTTCTGTTTTTGTTTTTTTGCCTAAAATACATTGTGTTAATTGAAATGAATAGTTTTTTTAATTATACATTGTATTTTTTTGATTAATACAATGTGTTTGACTTTGATTTGGAAGGTTTGAGGCTTCAAATATTTGGTTACGACTTATCTAGTTTCCATCGGCTCAGGTAAGTTTGATGATTGTACGAGTTAGAAGTTTTACAATAAATTTATTTGTAATTGTAAATTCGTTTAATTAAATTAAATTTATTGTGATTATTTGTTATATATTTGATTTTGTTTATTATGAGAATTGAGTTGAAAGTGTATTGTGAAGATGATGTTTGTGTAAATGGATGAAGGGGTGTTTTGTGTTTGGTGGAGAATTGGTTTTTTGAATGTTGTAGTCATCTGTTTAAGTAAAGTTAAGTTAACTCAAGTGAGAAATTAAAGGTGATTAACAAGTAAGAATGCCGATTTGATCTTCCGTGTGTGTCTTGACAATTAAGTAAGGAAAATTAGGTTAGATGGTTTTCATGATAGTATGATATGTTACTTCCCAAAAAGTAATTAAAGTTAAGATGATGGAGTAAGTAATTAAACAAGTTAGCTTAATAAATTAAGTTAATTAATAAGTAAGAAATATACATAATTTAATTTCATAAGTTGAGCAACACAAATAAGTTTGTTATGTTAACAAACTCAGATAAGTAAGATAAGTAGTTTAGTATGTAAGAAGTATAGGTGAAGTAGTTCATTTAGATATTCTTTCACTTAAGAAGTATAGGTCTTGCATATATATGTGTTGCTTGAACAATTGTATTTTGAAGTTATAGATTGTATGGCTTGTTAGGTTGTAGTACGTGTTGTAATTACTCTAATTATATACTATGTGTTTTAATTATCTTCAATGCTTGGTTATGTTAATGAATGTTTGATGGTGGACTTTAAATATAAGAAAGTAAAATAGATTAGATTAGAGTGGTACGATAAGTAGGGAAAATCTCACATTTAGTCCCTATTGTTTACAAAAAAATTTAGTTTAGTCCCTATTTTTTAAAATGTCTTAATATAGTCCCTATTGTTTCCCAAAAAATTTCAATTTATTCTCTAATGTTTAAAGTTTTCAATTTTGTCCCTATTGTTTCGATTATTTATAAAAAAAAATTCAGTTTTGTCCTCGGATAATAGAGACGAATTTAAAACTTTAAGAAAACAATAAGGCTGAAATTTATACTTTTTAAAAACATTAAGGACGAAATTTTTACTTTTTGGAAAACATGTTTGGGACTAAATTGAGACAATTTAAACAATATGGACGAAATTAAAAGTTTTGCTTAAATAATAGGTACTAAATTAAGACATTTTAAAAATAGGGACTAAATGTGGAATTAATTAGATATAAGTACTACTATTTGCATTTAGAAGAAGTTGTGCTCAGATTACGTTAATAGTTTAACTTATGATAAGTTAGAAAGTTAACTTAAGAAGTAAGTAGTTAATTTGTTGCAATTAAGATTTTTATCTACATGGATCCTGGTGAAATAAACTATGTTATTTTTATTTATCATGTTGCATTTATTACATATAATGTTACACAGAAAAATGTCCGTGTAACTGTTGTGGTCCTAATATTATGCTGTAAATGAGACGAATTCAAAAAGTCATTTATTGAATATGTTAATTACAACATAGGACATTTTTGTTCGATATGGATATAAGTCGTGAATGGATGTATCATCGCAACGATCCTGACGGACATCTTAACAAGGCATTTATTATTGGTGTACACGAATTCGTAGATTTCGCACGTGCTCAAAGATATTACATGGATGGTGAAAAAATAAGATACCCGTGTGCCAAATGCAAAAATCGCAGTTTTTTAAAATCAGACGAGGTCATACTTCATCTTTATAGGAAGGGTTTCATGGTAAACTACTATAAATGGACTGAACACAGGGAAGATATATCAAATAATTGTAATATACGTACGTCAACTTTTCAAAATAATGATTACGACGAGATGATTGAAGAAAGAAATAACTTTAGGACAATGGTATTTGACGCTGTTGGCCCGGAATGGTATGGTGATGAAAACTTTTATACAGAAGAACCTAACATTGAAGCACAACAGTTTTTTGAGTTGTTGAAGGCTGCTGATTTACCGTTGTATGAAGGTTGTGAAAACTTGACGCAGTTATCTGTTGTGTGTCATTACATGAATGTCAAAGCCGAGCATAACATGAGTGAACTTTACTTTAACACAATGATTGAAACAGTTAAGGATTCGTTGCCGAATACTCATACGATGCACGAAAACTTTTACATGTGTAAGCAATTAATTAGACCTTTGGGACTAGGATATGTGAAGATTGATGTTTGTGTAAATGGTTGTACCTTATTCTACAATGACAAAAAACATATCAACAATTACGACGTAAGTTGAAACCATATCAACAATTACGATTTTTCCCATTGACTCCAAGGTTGAAAAGGCTATATATGTCAAATGTGACAGCTGAGTACATGCAGTGGCACAAGAATCACCAGGTTGAGGAAGGAAAAATTTGTCATCCCTCTGACGCTGAGGGATGGAAATATTTCGATAGTGTATATCCTGAATTTGCATGTGAACCCAGAAATGTTCGGCTTGGTATGTGCTCAGATGGTTTTAATCCGTTCAGTTCAAATGCAAAACCTTATTCTTGTTGGTCGATCATTTTAACACCATACAATTTACCACCGTGGATGTGCATAAAAGATCATTTCATGTTTTTAACCCTGCTTATCCCAAGTCCCAAGAATCCTGGGAAGAATATTGATGTGTACCTAGAGCCTCTGATCGAAGAATTGCAAAATTTATGGTTGGAAGTGCACCTTGTTATGATGTTGCCACAAATAAAAATTTTATGTTAAGGGTTGCTTTGATGTGGACAATAAATGATTTCCCAGCATATGGTATGTTGTCTGGATGGAGCACACATGGAAAGCTGTCATGCCCGTATTGTATGGATAAGTCTAAAGCATTTCGATTACCAGAGCAGGTAGGAAAAATTCTTTCTTTGATTGTCATCGCCAGTTCTTACCATTGAATAGTGCATTAAGGCGTGACAAAAATAATTTTATCAAAGGTAGAGTTGAAACTGATCCGGCACCGCCAAGATTAGATGGTATGCAGTTGTGGGAACTAGTGAAAGATTACCCGAAAATAAATGACATGAGAGAAAGCAAACTATACGGTTTTGAGGATTGGCACAATTGGACGAAGAGAAGTATTTTTTAGGACTTGTCTTACTGGAAGACACATCTTGTCCGACACAATTTGGATGTGATGCATATTGAAAAAAATGCGTTTGATAATGTTTTCAACATAGTGATGGCAGTCAAGGGTAAGACAAAAGACAACCTCAAAGCTAGAGTTGATGTATCAACCTTTTGTGACCGTTCGGAATTATGCGGTGAGCACGAATTGAAGATGGGTGTTTACACACTTCCTGTGGATAAAAGGAAAGCATTGCTTGAATGGGTTAGAGACCTACAACTCCCTAATGGATATGCTTCCAATTTATCCCGATGTGTGGACATGAAAGAATTGAAGATGTCACACATGAAGGGTACTTACTCATACTAGCACGTTTGGAGGGCCCATTGACGCTGCATCAGGCCAAGTACCTTTGCACGTTCCATTACCACCACATGAGAGGTCTACCCCTTCCACATCATCGTCCGGCTTGAGACAAGGTTTAGAGGATTTACACATAAACGTTGATGGCGCGACTGTGCCCAACCTTATGCCTCAATCCGTACCGATTCCTGAACAACCTGAGTCATCTACCGCAGCTCAAGAACGACCTGCAGGGATAGAGCCATGGCAATATTATGGGTTCTTGTCGCACGATGCCTACGTCGCGTGGCAGGTTGACAAATGGACACATTTGACATTCGACGGTGATAGGTAAGTATTTGATTTTGTATTTTTTCCATGGTTAACCTTATCCCAATGGTCCCTCCATATTATGGTTGTTTAATATCCTATTATTTGTTTTCTTCATGTTTAGTTGGAAACCGTACGCAGCAACAAGAGAAGTCACTAGAGCAATGAATGTTGGGTATTCTCAACCTTGGGCGGGTTGGACTGAGGTCCCCGATGATGTTAGGGATAGGTGGTTCGTTAATTTTCAGGTATGATAAGTAAGTGTTTATATATTTTATGTAATGCTATTTGTTATAATCAATGGGTTGAATACTGTTGAAATAATATGTTATATGCATTAATTTATGGCTGCAGAGGGTCTACAAGTGGTACCCCAGTGAGAAAGCAGCGCTTCGTCAAATGTTTGATTCGAAAGCTGGATCTCGTATATGTGACCTCCTTAATAAAGGACGGACGCGTAATAAGAAGCCGAGGTGGGTGGGCGATGCGCGTGGGATCAGTTGAAAGAAAAGTGGGAAATCCCTTAATGGCGGGCAATCTCACAGCGAAATTCGAATAACCGACTATATCGGCCATCTCCGCATCATTTGGGACTTATCCTCTATGAAGAGGCTGCAAGGAGATTGGTATGTAAGTAGGAAAATTTAATGAACAAAATGTTGTAATTAAATTCAATTATATAACCTATCATAAATGTTTTTGTAGTTATGTTTTAGTATTTTAATAATTTGTAGGCAGAAGAACATGGGGCAACAGTGACTAGGGCTGATGTTTTTGCAAGGGCTCATCGCAAGGGCCCAGACGGGCCTAGGGAAGAACAGACCATGGTATGTGTAAGTTATTGACAATAGGAAAAAAAAACCACATATATATATATATATATATATATATATATATATAGATATATTTTACCAACGAAATGTGTAAAATGATTATGTCTTAAATCTGTCGTACAGGCTGATTATGATGAATTGGTGCAGCAGGCAACTGTTTCTTTCGAGACCGATTCAGCAGCGACACTGATAGATTATGATGCACTCTTCCTGCAGGCTGTGGGCAAACCCAACAGAGGACGCATATATGGGATCGGGTCTTCTGGTTCAGTGTCGTCTGCACACTACAACCCACTAGGCAGACACCATATCACAGAGATAGAGATACATCAGGATGTTGCTCAGGCAACGACAACATTGAATGAGAAGCTCGATCTATACATCTCGGAGAATGAGGAATTGCGTAAAGCGCAACAAGAACACACTGAGCGGATTGAACGACTTTAAGAAGAACACAATGCTGAACTTCGAGAACTGCGTGCACAAATCGCACTGCTGACAAAGATGATGATGAAGCCACCTGCTCATCAGGATCCGTCTCAACCCGATGATGGAAATGAAGAATAGTTTCCTGTTTTTCTGTTATGTCAATATGTACAAAGAGTGTGTTTAATTATGTTTAGGATTTGTTTACTTTATTAATGGTTTGGTACAATATAGTTTTCAATATGAATTAAATATAATTTATATTATATGAATGCGCATTATATTTTCATTTAATAAAAAAATAATTAATAAAAACATAAGATTTAAAGGTTTTATTTGAAAAACAAAAAATAATATTAAATTTCGAGATTAGCGAGGACGTGGTGACGGTATTTTATGATTTATTTTGGAGACGGTTTGAAGACGGGATGGAGACGTCGTATGTTGGAGACAAATTGGAGACACTATATTTTTCGAGACTACTTGGAGACGGAATGTAGAGTTTATATTTTGGAGACCCCTTGGAGACGAAATGGAGACACTACGTTTTGGAGACAGCTTAGAGACGGCGTGGAGACACTATGTTGTTGGCGACGACCTCGAGACGGATTGGAGACGCTTTGGAGACGGATTGGAGACGCTATTTTTTGGAGACGCCTTGGAGACGGATTGGAGACACTATTTTTTGGAGACGACATGGAGACGGAATGGAGAACAGCGCTTTTGGCAACAGTGTGAAGATGATATTTTGGGACACGATTCGGAGGTGAATTTGGAGATGACTAAAACGCCGTCGCCCAAAGTGATGATATGGCGACGGGGCGACAACTTGGCGATGCTACTTTTGGCGACAGTCAATATTTATCTTCATGCCGTCGCCAACTGTCGCCAATACCTATTTGGCGACGGCATGAAGACGACTTTGGTGGTTGCTTAAAGCAGTTTTTTTTTGTAGTGATAGGTGAAAAATATTGCAACATATAACACATGCATGTGATATGTCAAAACTTTTTAATTAGCTTAGCAAGTTGAACGAAGGATTTTATTAATTTTTTATTTTCAAACTTATGATTTATCAGAATGCAAAGTTCTCATATTCTTACACTTTGGTCTAACCAAATCTTAAATTACATTATTGACTTGGAAAACGATATAAGGGATGAGTGATAACTAATGCAACATACAACACATGCTAATACAATACAACTTCTTAAAATTAATAGTCTTGAGATTACCTAAATTTTATTAAGTTAGCAAGATATTAAATTAGTTATTATAAATTAATAAACAAATATATTTTTAGTTTTTTCATGGGCATAACATATTATCACATTAATTGACCAATTTTAGATTCAAACTACTATAAGATTCAAAGTACTATCTCCATCATATTTAACTTTAAGCTTTCATTAAATTATACATAATTACCATATAGATGCAATTTATTCAACTCTATTAAAACAAGTGCATACAATCACGGGCGGACCTATCTATTGTTAATGGGGTGCATCAACTTAGAAGAAAAAAAAACATTTTTCTTTCTTCTTTTTGGTTTTGCTTTTCAAAAATTTATTATATTGGACACTTTCATTCTATGATAACACACCCTTACCTCTTTTACCGCACGAGTGCACCTTTTGAACTTGAGTGCCTGGGTTCACCACTGCATATAATATAGGGTAATATATATTCAATCAAAGCAAATACTACTTAACCTAATGCGATATCTTATTATTTATGATATTTTCAGTTCAAAATAGCAAAAAATGGCTTCACATCTCAAAGACATCAAGAAAAGAACCATGACAAATGAAACGTGTACAACATTATGTGAGCATTGCAAAAAGCATCATTTGTGCACGCAAAAAGAATTGCAACAACGGGTTTTGAAAAAATATAATTTGCCAGATAGTTAATGGTTGTTTGTCTAAAATTTTGCAAGAGAATGTTCTATAAAATTTAAAAGGAAAACATTTATAAAATGTTATAAAATGAAAATGTTAATTGTCTAGTGAACAATCATGAGAAAAATTCATGTTCTTCCTTTTAGTTAATTATTAATTTGTAATATTTGAGACCTATAAGATACAAAGAAAATATTTGAAATGTGATATCTCATAATTTTATGGAGATTATTAATTAAGCACATTAGTCCCAGGTTAACTGAGATTGAACAATTTTATTATTTAAAAGAAATTTTAGTTTATCGAGTATTAATTTAGAGATGTTCCATACATGTCTTGAAATGTTCCATATAGGTCTTGAATATCAAGATTTATCCATGTGGGAATAGGTCTCACCGGGGGCGGACCTTTTAATCTCAACTTGAAAAAAAAAAAATCTTTTTTTTTGGTTGTTTTTTTTCAAAAAAATTTATATTGGACACTTCTTTATATAATGATACATTCTGATATCTTTCACTATACGAGTACTGCATCCTCTGAACTTGAGTGACTGAGTCGGCCACTAAGTCTCACGGATCAATAGAATCAAAATTCAACTCTAATATCAGTACTAAGTGCATTAACTTAGACTATTTTGTAATGGTATCATATGTCTTGATTAATTTATATGAGATAATTGAATTTTTCAACAATATAACATTATAAAAAAATGTAATGATTATGTATCACTTGAATAATTATTATAGCGGATAAGGAAATAAGAATAACAAACGGGAGTTTTGTGTGGAGTTGGTGTTCTATGAGTGCATGTAAAAAGCATAATGATCACAAAATGACGAACAAAGCTGATGTGGCAGCGACGTAATAAGTGACCCCCACAACGTTGTTGGTCCTAGCACTCGACACGCGTCTTCCGACAACGACGCGCTCGAAGATACTACAATGGAAAAAGGCCGTTTCAAAAGCAAACACACGGCTTCACTCTGATTGGGCTTGCCTTTCTTGATTTAGCTACGTGGGGCCCAACCATTCGTAGAATTAGGCACCACACAACACGCCTCCTTCAAAAGAAAAAAAAAATCAAAAAATGCTTTGATTGGACTGTGGGTCCAGATTAGGCCGGCGAATCCTTTCTTTTATTGGGCTTAGGGATCTGTATAGTTGACGCGTGTACAGTTAAAGTGGGCCCCAATGTTTTTTATGGGGACCATAATTTGGAAATTGGAGGTAAAGCCAAATGCGAAAAAGTCCAAACCAGAGTTGAAAATTATATAATGTGGAGGGAAAAGTCACGTAATGGATACAGACTCGAACATATGTACAAAGAGTCAAATTAATGTGTCGGCTAGTTGGTAAATTTTGAGTTTTATCAATTTTTTGTGTCTTTTAAAATTGTTATTCAAACTAACCAATTGATTCTACTCATAAAAAAAGATAGAAAATGTGAGACGTCTTCTAAAATATTTAAAATAATAATAATAATGAAAGTCTTTAAGAAAAGGCTTTAGGATGGCACGTGGAGAGGACGGTAATGGTAATGTGGGCTCTGCTTCGTGGCTAATCTCTTATTGTTACTCCAAAAATATTTCCGGGGTGAATGGCGCTCATGGCTGCTCCATGTATAATTATGTAGAAGGTATAATCTTAAAAATAGATAAAAGATATTTGACAAAGGCAATTATTTTTAAATTAATAAAATGGATTTTGCTTGTGAGTTTAGGGTTTTTGATAGGGAGTGTAACAGAATGTTATTATAACAAGGATCAATTAAAAGTGTAAGTATTGACTATTGAGACGAGACGAAATGCTATACTAAGGGAAGGTATATGACCAACTCTTGAACTCTTACAAACTATACTCTTGAAGATGACGTCAAATACTCAATAAGTGACATTACAATAACTCACAATGGTAAAAAAAATAAGATATGAGAAGTTAGTATTATAAAATTAAGAATAATTCATGTAAATCGTCTTGGGCTTTAATTGATATCAAACACAAATAATTATTTGCTTACAAGTACATTTTTCTAGTCTTGAGGCGTAACAACTTAATTGTTTAAGGGTTTTTTTTTTTTTTTTTGTCGAGAATTGTTTCAGGGCTGTTGTGCATCCAATGCTAGCTTTATGCCTTTGGTAGACTTTTCCAAAAATATACTATTTTAATGGGAAATTCTTATATTCCTTTACATAACCTTGTATCTTAACGAAGGATGATAAATTCTAGTCCACATATAATTGTGGGTTTACAATGTAATTTATAAGTTATGAATATCAATAACTCAAGGCTTACTTTAGTGAAAAATATTGAGGTAAAATTATGAAACATTGGAAAGGAAGGAATTTTACGATTTAGTTCACCAAAATATACTCTCGAGGACTTTCTTAGTGAAGACAGCTTTATGTACATTTATTTTCATTTCAGAAAAAAATAATGTACTTTGATACATCTCATTTCTTATATTAACATTCTTTAAAAATGTGGCTGATATATCACTTCATCACGATTTAGTTCACCAAGAAATATTGCGCGGACTCAAAAGTGGCGCCTAAGACCTATATATCCACACGGGCGAGATACCAGGAGTGACGAATACCTATCCCCAGGTCAAGAGATCACACTCTGCGCGCACATCCAATTTTATATCCAGAAACTATACACATAGGCCCTAGAAACCCAACACCATTCTTGGAGCCTTCACCTATAACCCTCTTGGACCCAGCAAGTTATTGATATCCACTCAGTTGGGGCTAAAAAAACATAATAGTACTCGTGTATAGATAACTTTTAATTTTCAGTGAGAATTAAATTAATTTTTTAGCTTAAAAGCATGTTAAGAAAACAAACATTTTCAAAACATAGAGCTCCAGTTCACTCTTTAGTGACTCTACTAGCTAGCTCTTCATGTTGTTTGGAACTGCAAACCCCACTAATCTATGAATGACTCAATCAGTAAAAGATTACGAAAGTGAAAACCATACAACTTTAATTATAAATTCTGAATGTCTACAATTTTCCCTAATGATATATAACTAAAACTCTCTGTAAAGTGGAAAAGGAAAGATTTTCTTACCTCATTCTAGAAGCACTTTCGCAAATCTGAAGCTAATCTAACAACGCATCGCACCTGTCTTTACTTGGTCTCCTTCTTGAATAAGAAACGTGCGATGTTCATATATGCTGCGTACCGGTACACTCCAACTAAAGGGCATCTCAATTATTTAGCAGGACTCACAAGAATATACGGGGAATAGAAACCTAGATTGAATGTTTGGTATTCCAACTTTAGCACGTTAATGGAAGTGCAAGTGCTGGCATGGGAACAAGTAATATGAAGAACTACTTCAACACCAAACCTAAACACATGGTACTTCCCATTTTTCTACTGCTGTCGAATGATTGCTTCATGTTTAGCTGAAGAGTTCCTTGTTATTGGCGAATTTATTGATTTGGAGCATGTGTTTGACATATTTTGTATCACGGATCGGAGTTTAAAACATTAGGATAAATCTAATATAATTTTTTTTATAATTATGAATTTCTCGCTATCAAAAAATAAAAAAAAATAGAAAAGAATGATAATCCTACTTCATCTTAATTCATGGTTGTTGAATATATTATCAATCTCCTTCATTTTTTTACCAAAAGATTATCTCATTTCAAAGAAAAGTCAACAAACACAGTCGACTTGACCTTTTCCATTGGCTCATTCTTGGGGTTGAGCCGCAAAAGTTGAACTCACCTTGATAATTTTGATATAAAATTTCTCTCAAACACGCAAAACGTTAAAATATGTACTCTTGCATTAATGTTGAGCTAACAAAAAAATTATCCCATTTAACCAGTAAATATAATCATAATTTTCTTAACATATTTTCCCAGGGTTTCTCATGTCATTAGTTATAAGGGTTTGGGTCATTTTATATCACATAATGTTATGTGAGAGGTTCTATAATGGTAAACTATTCAGATGACATTATTTTTTTTGCATGGACAATTTACCGCTTTTGAATTTTTCTCATATCGTTATAAAAAAAAAGAGTAAAACCCTATTTTTGTGCTATCACTTCTAAAAAATTGAAAGATTTCGAGAAAATTGGTATTTGGGGATTGATCTTATAAGAACAACTTTAAATTATTTGATATATATACTTGTATAATATTTGGTTAATCAAGGATTATAGAATTAAATGAACTTAAAAGTTTCCTCAAAATATTTTGAGGAGTCAACATTAATAGGGAACTTTTAGAAATATGCAATAAGGGTTTTTTTTTTCTTTTGTAAAATTAAAAATTAAATTCGTGGGTCGAAATCAAAGTCTCTAATTACAATAAGTTAATATTCGATTGAGTAATACTAGATGTCACCCTATTTTTATCACCCAAATATCACTTCTTGCGTATATGCTTAGTTGGCGCTTGACATGGTAACTTAAGAAACTCTTTTAATATGCCTATGGGGGCTTAGCCCCTATAACTCTAAGAGTAGAGTTATTAACGAATGAGTTAAAGTTTTTTTTTTTTTTTAAATGTGTGTATTTTTTAGGTATTTTTAGGTTAAAAAATTAATTTATCCCCCGTTGAAAAAAAAATTATATATGAGTGTTAAATTATGTGTTTTTAGCCCCAACTAAATAAAAATTCTAGATCCACTCCTTCATGCGTACATGCAAAACCCTTGTTAACTATAGTCAAGAGTTGGGTAAAATAATCGAATAGAGTAATGTTAGATGTCACACTATTTTTATTATCCAAATATCGCCTCCTATGTGTATGCCTAGTTGGAATGTTAAAAGAAGAGAGAGAGATCTCTTGACTATAGTAAACAAGGGTTTTGCATCTACGCATGAAGGAGTGGATCTAGAATTTTTATTCAGTAGGGGCTAAAAATATATAATTTAACACTCATATATGAATAGTTTTTTTCAGCGGAGACTAAATTAATTTTTTAACTTAAAAATATACACATTTAAAAAAAAAATCTAACTCATTCATTAATAACTCTACTCTTAAAATTATAGGAATGACAGTCCCACGGATACCAAGGTAAATCCATCCCAGCACGCATGTATGCGAGAGGATCCAAGTCTGTGTAATGGGTAGAGATCTAGTTGCAGCTTTGGGTTGGTGGCCGTGAGGGGTGGTGGACTCCACTACAGGACAAAAACCCGAGTTATATGGTTTTATTAATGGCTTTTGGTGGGGTTTGATATACATGCAGAAAGAGAAAAACACTATAACAAGTGTTGCTTCTGTGGATGGATTTCAAGCAAACAAAGAATCACTCAACAGAGAAAAGAACCAACCCTTATTGTGGCTAATAAAGATAAGGACCCACATGTGCAACACAAATCGATCTCCAAGACATGGAGTCGGAATACTTTGTGACTTGGAATCCTCTACTTTAACAACAGAACAACTTGATCAAGTTTGACTTTTAGGGCAAACTTTTTTGGCAGTACGATATCAATATGAAGTTATTATCAAAATTACATTACGAGTCTTTAATTTTTGCTTAGATTGTAAATAGCTACCTTATGTTATCTTTATGTTAAAAGGTGCCTAAAAATGTGTCAAATAAGTAAAGATATTTAATATCTTATGACGGTTATAAAATGATACATTTATCGCATACTTTTGACATATAGATGACGTAAAAGGCCAACAAGAACACTTGTAGCTTCTTTTTTTTTTTTTTTTAAATTTAAATTATCAAAACAACTTATAAGCTCATTAGTGTTTCACTAAACTTTCTTTTAGCAAAAAATGAAGCTACTCTTGAGCTTCTCTTTGATGTACCTTACCACCTAAACATATTTTTCTTATCACTTTTTATTGATCATAATTTGAAATTATATTATGTCAATTTTGTCTAGGAATTTATATATATCAGACGCTTTATTAATTTCATTTCGAAATGATTATATAGAGTCTCAGCACATACCCAAGTACCCAAGTGAAATCCTTCATTTAGTGAACAAGTAACGAAGTAATACTTTCTTGGTTTAATAGTTAAATTGATAATTCCAAGCTTTTTCCATACTTGAGATATATTTCTTCATAAGAAGTACAATCATGAAGTTGATTGTATGCATCTAATGAACATACTAGTATTTTTATCTACAAAAATAGAAAGGAAATAAATTATTAAATCATTAAACAAAGTTGCTTTATATGTGTGCTTGAAAAAATGGGAGATGGCCCCAAGAATTCCATGTTAATTGATGACATTATTAGGAACTAAGTTTACAGTTGTCGTATGAACTTTGTTATTTCAATTATTATACACAATTATTTTTTTGCCTTTGTTTATCTTCTAGCTAGTGTCTCTAATTATATCACATATCCACCATATTGCAAGCAAATGTTAGATATTGGAAACATAAATATAGGCAGCCAAAACACTTACAATATACTTTGGTTTCCATTTTCCATATCATACTTAAAATTAGAATTTAAAAAACTTTAGGGTTGATTAAAATTCAGAAATTCGCCCTATTCTTGCATGCAAGGAACTTTTCATAGGTGTGTTTTCAATAAAAGAATTAGATATAAAAATAAAAATAAAACCTCTGACTATAATATTTCGTCTTTACAAATTTAAATGTTATATAAGACAAAATTGAGAAGGTAAATCCATGACAAGGAGGAAAATTGGAATCTCTCAACTTTAACTTTAATTTCATTATAACTTATACAAATACATTTCTCTTCAAATTTTTGAAAATGAATGGAATCACCTGCTTACTTAATTAGCAAAAAAAGTGCATTTCTCCGTATGGAATCTGTGTCGCGAGGTGTTTAAGATCATAATATACTACAAACCAATATTTTGGTCAATTAATTGTGGCAGATATGCTCATCAAGCTTAATAAGTTTAGTTCAGTGGATTGCAATGGTGTATATACATATCTTTCTCGTACTCAGCCAAGCTACGACCAAGTCAAAGGTTGGTTTACCAACTAAAAAGAATTGGGACACCGAAGTAGGCCCCAATATTAATTATTTTTAACACTTATCCAATCCATGCGTGTTTCCATGATGAGATTCTAACTTGAAGATTAACTTCTTACATCAATGACAATGACAATTGACAGTCTTCATAATGAAATTGCTGCATCATTTCTTTCTGGGGTCGGTAAAACACATGGAGTTAACATTTTGTTCATGGCTGTTAAAGGTTAAAAAAAAAAAAAAATAGATGTGGGGTGTGCCCACATATATACTATGATACTCAATTTAGTACGCTTATCTCATGAGTAAATTATTTGTCACTCTTCTGTGTTTTACTCGAAATACTCATTCATTTTTTGTGTTTTTAAAATAGGCTCATTACTTCCCTGTGATTTTTGGAATGTAGCTGATCGCCTCCCTTCGTTAAAAAAACCGTCTAATTTAACAGCAATTATAATACACGGGCTTAAAATGCAATTTTTTTTATACTTTTAGTTTAAATAAATTTGTTGTTGGACAAAAATACCCTTTTAGTAAATTGCTTGCCGCCCCCCTGTGTTTTATCTGAAATACTCATTTACGCTCTGTAATTTTAAAATAGTCTCATTACCCCCCTGTGTTTTTCGATTTTAACTTTATGTAAGGGTATAACGATCAATTAATTAATTTGGTAACGTTTGTTAACGGAATAAGAGATTTTGGGTATGTTAGCTTTATCGAAAAAACACAGGGGGGTAATGAGCCTATTTTAAAAACACAGGAGGTGAATGAGTATTTCGAACAAAACACAGGGGAGCGGTAAACAATTTACTCCTTATCTCACTTGAGGAAGAAGATAAGTATGAATCAAAACTTTACAAAGTGTATAAGTTACTTTCACAATGAGTATATGTGTGCTATTTATACCTTCTTGAATGAATCTTTTTTTGATTTTGTGAGATTGTGTTAGAGTTGTTTATAACTGTCACCCTGAGGTCTTTGGGATGCCCCAGGGAACCGAGCCCTGTTTTACGCGATTGGATGAAGTGTACAAGCCTCGAGCCTCGGGCTCCTGGGACCTCGGGTAGAGTCTCAGAATGGACCTCAGTTGAACTAGTCTCCTTAGGATTTATCTCACATCAATGGCTTCTTTTTTTTTTTTTTTTTCCTTTAGAAGAGATGGCTCTCGATAGAAATAAATAACTTTGTCAAAATTATTTAGCTGATCCCACTTAAAGAGAAAAAAGGTTTACTATGATTTAGTTTGCTTTGTATGATTAAAAAAAGAAAAAGAAAAATTAATTTATTCTTAGTAAGTTAATTTATATGATACCTCTCATAAACTTTCGTGAATCATGATACAAGGGAATGTGAAGCCTTTCCCAGTTCTTGGTTTCTAGTCATTTTCTCATGCAAAGAAACAGGGAAATTCAAGCCATAGACGGCTGAACTGCACATGAAAGAGTTCAAATGCCACGGTCATTAACCCTACAAAATATTTTAAAATATTACAAACAAATCTGGTTAATTTTTTTTTTTTTGAAAAGTAGTTTTACTACCACAACACTATTAGTTTTCATATGTCTCCAAAACCGTATAGCCTACACTGATAAAAATATCTTGGATACACTCCTGATTTTACAAAACAAACTGTAAGGCCACAAGAAACTGAAGACAGACACATTGCTCTGGACCAGTCAGACATCCAATTTTTTTATATGTTTTATTCATTTTCCGTTGTTTTAGATAGAGAGAGAGAGAGAGAGGATATTTCAAATAGCACAATGTTTGGGTTTTTGTAGATGTGATGTGTGCCATCCATATCATAACATATTATAGATCATGTAATGCCACTAAAGAGACATTTAGTACGGCCATGTACAAGAGTTTTAACCATACTGATCACATTTCCATGAGTTGTTAATTAATTAAGTTCTAATTTCCATTATTCACACATTAGTGGGTTACATCTCAGGTTAATGAACGAGCAATGATAACTACTTGATGGCATAAAGTCCATTTTGTTCTTCTAAACTATTTTATTGAAAATTAGGCTCTTCTTAAGTGATATCAATATCAATCACTAAGTTCTTTGTTAATTATTGTTAAAATATTTTCTTTTACAAGATATCAATATCAAACACTCACTTCAATTTATTTAGCATATACCAGCTGCAACTGAATGAAACAATAATCTACTTAAAGAAGTAATCTCTTGTAATTAGAGATTTAGAGCTCGAACTACACTTTAGCCATATACTTGCACAATATTCGAAGTGAGATATAGGATTTTAAACAATTGCATATTGAACTTAAAAAAAATTACTACTCACGTTATAATGTTATAAAGGAAATCAACGACGATAAAATATTAATTTAATTACGATGAAATGGTCTAAATTATTAAATGTAGAGTTCAAATAACGGTATTCAAATTCAGTATATCTTCCCTTTTACATTCACTATGTGGAACCAAGTTAAAAATTCAAGGGCAATCATTAATATGTACAATACGCTAGCTTTCTTTTAGCTAGATTTTTGGGTCTCATGCCCATGACCTAGACTTGTGCCAATAGATGTTTAAAATTTTGAAGATTCAAAGTAGGAATTGGTAGTTAATGACACAGATAAGTGTTGTTGTCCACTTCTCCTCTTCGTTTCTAATACTAGTGTTTTTTTTTTATAATACTAGTGTTGGATAGATCATTTAGATATCATGGTGCCTATTTTAATATCCAATTGTTGACTTCACCATTCCTTAAGATATGGGTCAACTATTGCAATATAATCAGCCATGAATGTGTTGCGTAGTCAAAAGAAAGAAAATAATTAAATGCTTATATAGGTCAAATAATAGGAAGGAAGAAGAGAAGAATTCAATCTTTATTTTCTTCGCAATAATTTATATGTATACATGTTTTCTTCTAATTCGATGAGGGTGCTTATTAGATTACTTAAGCACGCAATATTCCATATTTTTTAGCTTTAATCATTTTTGCAATCTTGAAATACGCAATTCAATTTTGGCGGTTCGCGTTGTTTTTTCTTCTCTTACTTATAATAACAAAAGGGTAATTGTTAAGTTGTCTTCGAGATTTGGTTGCAACCAATAAACTTAAGTTGGTGCCTAATTACCCTAATTGAGTTTGATGAGAATTAATATAATTCCTTCAATATACATTAATACACACTTAAAAGTTCAACCCTCTAAGAAGATGGTACTTAAGCAGGATGGTTCCAATTAGTTTATGTTTATCGTGAAACTAATTGTTGTATATATGAATTATTGCCAACTTCAAACTTCAACTATCACGTGATTATCGTAGTGTGGAGCACTTATCACATTCATTAGACGAACCTTGGGAGAAAAATAAAAGATGCGAGAAATCTCTTCAAACGTGTTTTCCACCAGAATAAAAATAAAGCACAGGTGCAAGACCAAACTGACTCCCGACATATATTTAATATGGTACCACCTCAGATTTATTTGATGTTCCCATGATTGTTACTGATTCTTGATATACTACTGTTGGAAAATCTGTCAATCGTGAAAGAAAACTTTCACATACTTGAGACTATTCGAGAGGGTTCTGATCAAAAGAATTAAGTACTTCATGTACTATATATATATATATATATATATATATATATATATGTATATGTAATATGTAATACATGTTGTTAAAAGGTACACTTTGTAGCCCACCAGCAGAGAGATGAAAGAAACAACATATAAAATGGACTGTGTACACCTTTAAGGGAGAATCATAGGAAAGTAACCATTGATTTATCAGAAAATTAGATACTGTTTGATATTGATATGATCAGAGAAAGACAGTTATATCAGTACATGAACCAATATATATTAAATTGCTTCTAGCTACCACCAAATTGTTTAATAGTTGGAAATTTAAAAAAAGAAAAAAGAAAAAAAAAAAGAACCTTATAAATCAAATTATAACAAGGTTTTCATAACCCCTTTTTACTTGACTACATTTGACAGCGGCTACAATAATTAACTTGCTGACCATTGAGCACAATGACCTTTTATAGATGTCCTGGAAACAAAATCATGAAAAAGACTTGTATATACTCTTGCAACTATCGTTAATACTATCCGCATGTATATTAAGACTAATCAATTGGTCGTGATGGAAAATTTATATCACTACAAACTAATGGATCACATATCCATTACAAAACTAATGTGAAACTGGTGCTACAAATTAAGATTGCTTTAGCCATAGTCTAATGTTGGGAACCTTAGGTATCTTCGTGGCGGAGAAAAAATTATTTTTCTAAAGCCATATTAATTAGTCTTCTTAACAGATTAATGAACAAGCAAATGTTTTGCTCTAAGGTGACCATTTTTTTTATGACGATAAACTCATCTTAAACACTCTAAATGTAAAAGTTTTATGGTGTGAGTATA
The DNA here is from genome assembly GCA_037974665.1 of Ehretia macrophylla. NCBI lineage: Eukaryota > Viridiplantae > Streptophyta > Magnoliopsida > Boraginales > Ehretiaceae > Ehretia > Ehretia macrophylla. The sequence continues at coordinate 31,930,044 of CM075771.1, forward strand.
TTTCAAAACATGTTCTAAATCTGTTAAGCATCACCAATTTCTTATTCTTTCATTTGCTTAAGGCTTGATATTCTTCAAGAATGCGCTTCCATGTAAACACCCCTAATGTAAAAATTGCATGATGACGATATGAATTGAATCTATCAGCAATGACATCACACACACACACACACACAGAGAGATATATACCATATATAAATTAATTTTATATGTGGGTAGTTATAAAGGCTAAAAAATAATTGTTTCATTTGTTGGTACGTGCCAAATTTGCCACAATAGCAAATGTTAAAATTCCACATGTAAGCAAGGAATGCAATATACAGCTATAACATGTAGATTTTCGTCGGTTGATCATGTATTTTCTTTTTTGTAAAAGAAAAAAAAAACAACAAAAACAAAAGATGATTGATTTACAAACTTTTCTGGGGCATTAAGTAGGTGTTTTGGTGGTTGGCTCTGTGGGCATTGCGATTTTAATTGCTTTATCTTCAACCTCTATCATACAACCACATAAAATATCCCAAAAGAAAAAAGAAAAGAAACTAATAAAGAAAAGAAGCTAGACAAAAGAGAAATCAATAATGAACAATGGGGACCCCCACCCCCCCACCCTATCCCCAGTACTCTCAACGAGTGATTATCTGTTCATAATATCATAACGTGATAAATGAGATTTAATAATTATAAATTATTGATACAATTATGAAATAATATAAATAATTCATAATAATTAGATCTCGCTCATATATAATATAATAACGTTATGAATATATTCATTCCCCCACTCCACCCCAAATGTATACTATAGTAGATGATCATCATCATCTTCTTCTTCTTCTTCCCTACTTTCTTTATATACTAAATTAATTATATAACTTTGGTGGAAGTGGACGTTTCCTCGTTTTTCAGCTGTTTGTATCTTCTGACACACTTTGATAATACCATTAAGATATTTGTAACGAAAAACACACACACACACATCTACATCTTTCCATCTCTGAAAAGGTTCTTTGTTAGCTCATCACAGAAGCCCCTGGCTGCATCAAATGATTTGGAAAGCAAGGTCAAATCAATGAAGTTCCCTTGTTTGATCACTTCGCAGGTACTTCAACCAAAAAGCACACATAGTATATATATGAAAAAGATCACAGAGCTAGCTATAAACACAAGTACTGAAGTTATATCACCACCAAGAAATTGTACATACACATATGTTATATATATAAATTCATCTCACTTTTTTCTTTTTCCTTTTTTTAGGAAAATAAGAAGAAGAAAAAAAGAGTGGTATATGAGTGGATAAATGAGTGATTAATAAATATAGGCATCTTTTTTTTTTTTTTTTTTTTTTCCTCTCTGCCTTTTTAGCCCCATCTCTACTTAGTTTCTCTTCACTTTCTCTTTTGCCTTATCAAGAGTGGGAGAGACTTGCAGAGAGAGAGAGAGAGAGGCAGTGATTCTACTGATCATCAATGGATATCTATAGATAGATATGTAGATCACATAGACACAGGCATGTGGGTATGGTCTCTCTCTTCGTTTTGATGAATCTTTTTCTCATGTGTTTTTAGCCATTACTGCATGGCCATGAACTCTCTCTCTCATAAAATCTGTGATGGTTTTTCTGTCACTATATCTAACATTCTACACCCTTTTGCAGATGATGATGATGATGATATAGCACGTGTACCCTCACGCAGTTCCATCAAACAAGGTACAAAAATGATATTACATATATACTAATAATCTATCCATTTCTTTTTCTCTCCCACTCTCTCTCCCTATAAATATATCCATGTAAGAAACTTTGTTACTTCTTCACCTACTACTTGTTACCCAAAATCGTAATTTGAATATAGAACCTTTGTTGTATCAGTATCCTACCATTCCACCTCCTTGTTCTATAGTTGAAGGTGAAGAAGCGAGATTACAAAGATGTGTTCTTTACGATTCTTGAATAGTATGATGATGAAGATCATACAACTACCCATTAATGGAACTTGGAGCTGTTTATTTATGGGTGTTTTTCATATTAATCATTGGTTTATTGTCCTTTGAATTTTCCAGGCCGTATACTATTATACTAGCAGTCAATTTTCAGCAGGTCATTTTACAATTGTCTCAGTACCAAACGCATGGGTTGAAAAAACTCTCTCTCAGCTAGCTTCACCTCACCAACAACTATAGGTACTCCTACCATGTGTACATAATTGATGTATACATGTTAGTTTTGTAAGCAGTGACGGATTCAAAAACTTTTATTTGTCTCAATTATAACATTATAACGTATAATTTATAAAGAAAGATAGTCGGATGTGAAGGCTTACGTAGTCTCTTTTCATTGGTATAGGAAAGATATCATAAGATAGATATATATACTTATTTGAAAGATCGATGGCGACATACTATCATGGGAATTCTGAAATTCAAGGTGGTAGTGACGGCTTGCAAACGTTGATTCTGATGAATCCTGGCTATGTTGGATACGCTGACACACAACAGCAACAGCAGCAGCAGCAGCAACCGCCCGGAAGCAACCTTGTTTTTCTCAACTCCAACAACCCTGGAAACTTATTGAACTTTTCTCACGCGCCGCCTATGCAAACTCAGCAGTACGTCGGCATCCCTTTGGCTGCTGCTGCCTCGGCTTCCCCTACCGCAGCGTCGTCTCAAGACCCTCACGCTCCGTCGGTCCATTCCCAACATGATATTTCTGCCCTTCATGGGTTTATTCCGCGGGTTCAGTACAATTTGTATAACCCAAGTATTGATCTTTCAGCAGCGCGTGAGGTGTCACGCGCTCAGCAGGGGCTGTCTTTGAGCCTGTCTCCACAACAGCCCGCATACGTTTCTTTTAGGCCTGAACGTGAAGTAGTGCCGTCACAGCCTCTGGTGACTACTGTATCGCCGACGACTAACGGGGATGACCTGAGGGGTTCCGGGGGATCATCATCATCGGCTTCAGGGGTTTCGAATGGTGTGAATGGTATGCGAAGTGTGCTACTGAGTTCTAAGTACTTGAAGGCTGCACAGGAGCTTCTTGATGAAGTTGTTAATGTTGGTAATGGTGTGAAAAGTGGTGTTGAATCTGCTAAGGGAACTAATGGGCAGAACAAGAATAATGGAGAGTCCTCAATGGCACCATCGGCTGCCGGAGATGGACAAAGTGGAAGAGACACCGGCGTTAAATGCGGCGCCGAGCTTACTACTGCCGAGAGACAGGAAATCCAGATGAAGAAGGCGAAGCTTGTGAACATGCTTGATGAGGTATTATGAGCCTTTCTCTCTGTGTTGTAACTTTGTGTATGTACCTAAGAATCAATTTACAATTGAGATTGTTGGTCATATAACATCATGTGCGTGAATCGTGATGTTTACATATTTTGAGGAGTAACCATCAAGTGATAATTTTTGAAAAAGAATGTTTAACACAAACACCTCCATGTCTGAAGTTTTCTGCAATTTTTTCCATTGTTCATGAAGTCTAATGTCTTGAGCTATAACGATGAAGCAAAATTGTGCAGCTTAGAAACAATATTCAAGAATTCACCATGAAAACAATGCTGTTAGATTATTTTTACTATGATAATTAATTTCCGAGCCTTGTCCAAATTTTGGGATTTGTAGGTCGAGCAGAGGTACAGACAATACCATCACCAGATGCAGATTGTGATTTCTTGGTTCGAACAAGTAGCAGGAGTCGGCTCTGCAAAAACATACACAGCCCTGGCTTTACAAACAATCTCGAAGCAATTTCGTTGTCTTAAAGACGCGATATTAGGCCAAATACGCGCAGCGAGCAAGAGCCTAGGGGAGGAAGATAATTTTGGTGGAAAGATTGAGGGTTCAAGGCTTAAGTTTGTAGATAATCAGCTAAGACAACAAAGAGCTCTACAACAGTTGGGAATGATCCAGCAAAATGCTTGGAGACCCCAGAGAGGTCTGCCTGAACGATCTGTTTCAGTCCTTCGCGCTTGGCTCTTCGAACACTTCCTCCACCCGTAAGAATCAACAAATCCCTTTTGACAAACCTTCTCGTATTCTACATAGATTTCAAAGATTTTTATAGTTTGTCAAATTGTTCTTTAACTAAAATTCGCTTTGATCATCAGTTATCCCAAGGACTCGGACAAGATTATGCTTGCAAAACAGACAGGCCTTACTAGGAGTCAGGTACTTGCAGTTGCACATTCTTGACCTCTTCTCATCTCTGGAATTGTGCAAATTTCATAATGAAATCGGGTTTTTAACTTTAGGTGTCCAATTGGTTCATCAACGCGCGAGTGAGGCTGTGGAAGCCGATGGTTGAAGAAATGTATACGGAGGAGATGAAGGAACAAGAGAAGAATAATGCATCAGAAGAGAAAGCAAGCAAAAATGGACAGAATGAAGATTCAACATCAAAGGCCACTCCTTTACAGGACAAAAGTCCAGGCTTAGAAAATCAAAGCAAACCATTCATGTCTAAACAGGACAATGGCAGCAACCACAATATCACTCAACCAATTTCAATGTCCACAACCTCAACCTCTCCAAATGGAATAGATATTCAAAACCACTCTGGTTTTAACCTTATTGCTTCATCAGATATGGACACCATTAGCCAAGGAAGTCCAAAGAAACCGAGGAGCAATGAGATGCTGCATTCACCAACTGGTGCTCCATCAATAGACATGGATGCAAAGGCTAGCAACGCAAATAACGATCACATGGCAATGAAATTTGGCAATGAGAAGCAAAGCAGAGACGGATTCACATTAATGGGGGCACCAACAAACTTCATTGGAGGATTTGGATCATACACAATGGGTGAACTCGGAAGGTTTGGTGCTGATCAGTTTCCAGGATCATATCCAGCTGGTAATGGTGGTGTTTCACTCACCCTTGGCCTTCCGCATTGTGAAAATCTAACTATGTCAGCAAATTATCAAACATTTCTCCCCAACCAAAACATTCAACTGGGAAGAGGAGTGGAGATTGAAGAAAATGATTTCAGTAGCATAAACACGCCGACATCTACTCACTCAACAAATGTGTATGAGAGCATCAACATTCAAAACCGGAAGAGGTTTGCAGCACAATTGCTGCCAGATTTCGTGGCTTGATCGGTTCAGCTGAAGAACAATCAATCATGAGGGCAGAAAGATATGCAGAGGAGCTACTGCTAAGTTATATTGATCCTCTTCACTGTTTTTTTGTCTAGTCCCTTTTGTTTACTCACAAAAGGGAATTTCATGGTAGTGTAAAGAAGAACTTCTACATAGTATAGGTCTATACTTTGCACAAGATCAATTTGAGTTCTTATAGACAGCTTAGGATTTCATAGGATTAAGGTTGGGGATTGTATATATGATGTGAAAACTACTTATTTTGTTGAGTGGTATAGAAAATAAAACTTAATGATTTTGAGTACATATAGTATGAATGTTAAGTAGAAAACCTTGTTTCTATATTAGTTTCGGCTACTTCAGCATAATAGTCATGCCAGGAGCTATTTTCTCCAGGGGTTTCAGAATGATCAGTAACTGTAATGTCCATATCGTTGGTTTAAGTAATAGCAAGGGTTAACTATTTTGAGCAAGTGGATTCGAGGCTTAAGTAATTATTTTTCCCATCTCTTTGTGGTATAATTCAATTTTCAGAGAGTGTCTTTTTGATCCTGTTTGATGATTACTGAGATAGCTCAATTTGCACAATCCGCTTACACCTTTTACTGAGGAGGTCAAAAAAGATTACGGAGTGAAGCATGTATATAGAGAAGCTAATAAATGTATTGATTGATTGATCAATTTCGACTTGTATCAATCCTTAGACATTATAATTTAGAGTACCCTCCGGATTCTCTGCGGCCTTTTTTTAGATAAAGATAAAAAGGGTGAAACATCCTCTAGGATTATCTTTTTTTTAAATAAGCATTACCTCCATGTAATCAAAGAAAAAAAAAATTGGGTGCAAGTGACCAACCAGGAATAACTTGCAAACTCTTGGTAGGGATAATAAAAGTTGATGAATATTGTTCACACAAAGAACAAATCATGCAGGTTTTGCTCATAAAGTAAACTGAAAAATCATACCCAATAGTTAAGTAAAATGGTTGAATAGAGATTTATGGTAATAAAATGTTTTAAGTTTAAATAATTGTTTCGGTTTCCGTGTACCAAAATTCTCTTACAATATACTCCACAAACATATATGCAAAATAAACGAAACCAAGATTCGTTTCTTTGCTTTTCTTTCACCAATCCTAATTCAAGTTGCAATGAACTTAGATCAAATGATTCAAATCAAAAAGAAAATTAACTAAAAATGGTATTTATCTCTCAGAAGAAAATACGTCAAAAATAATGTGTAGTTGAAATTTTTATCTTTATTCAGGGACTTGCTTGTCTACCAAAAACTCTAACACAAACATTAAACACTAAACACTTATGTAGTTTACATCGAAGGTCCCATTGCGAGGACCACTAATGTTAGTTGAAGACCTTATCCTTGTCTAACGTTTTGTTAATCTAGGAGCTGGTGTTGATGGTGGTACTATTGACAGCGATAACACGTCCCATTTGCTCGTAACTTTCCATTTTTTGGATGAGATGCTGGACAAAATTGTTAGGTTTCTCCCTAGTTGGTGGCCCACGTCTTGCATGTTTTTTTCTGTGGGTGTTGTAACACATAATTGTACAACTATACAAATATGATTTCTTTCTCAACGGGATTCTAATTAATCTTTTTGGCCTGAAAATAGAGATGCAACCATGTTGCCCCCACCGGGCATGAGATGTATTTGCGATCGCCCTTTGCCATGCAGTCTAAGGTTCTACTGTCTAAGCAATTGCACACTTTTGACTACCTGCCAAGTCCGGTCGTGATACTAAAGAAAAGATAATCAAACCCAATAGCTTTCGCAATATGATAAAACCCACATCATGTGGGTCCCACCAGTACAGAGAGTCATTACTTTGATTCAACAGCCAAATCATATAACTGGCCTGTGAGATATTTTTCTTAAATCGAGTCATTGACTTATCTATGTAGAACGACAACGCCCCCTCCAAAATTACAAAAATACCCCTTTTCCATCGTTAGATTACCAATTGAAGTAATTTCCAAAACTGGGATACAATGTATGTAATCTGGAGTGTGACATTTGCCAGTGTCCCTAGCAGATTTCACTTGCATTCAATGCCAATTGATAGCTAAAGGAAAAGACGAGCAACACAGTAGATTAATCAAATTATCTGCAAAAAGATTGAGGTGAAACACATGTTGCAGACAGTCTCAGAGACCATGCCTACAACTAGTAAATAAAAGGGTAAGGTTGTCTATACTCACTTTTTTGTGGCCCTTCAACTGAAGAAAAGTAGAACAAAGTTAAGAATCTAGAAGTTGATTGATATACGAGTCATACCAGCAAAAATAGTAGTAGGTCTTGAGCAGAGCATGCCCGACATTTTTTCAAAGCTAGGAACGTACATTACATGGATTAATGTTCATAACATGGAAGTGTTTTCTCTATCAAGCCGCGGACACTTTATGTCATGATAAATTCAAAGTAGGGGCTGATCTAGGATTTTTCAGTGCAGGCTAGAACACACAATGAAATATCCATACACATAATTGTTGTTTTTCAGACTAAAAATACCCTAAAAGATACCCATAAATTTTTAAGAAAAAAGTTGGGGTCGCCCCCACTGTTTCATAGCTACATCCACCGCTGAGCACAAAGAAAACGTATCTACTAACAAAAGCATGACAGATTTTGCATATATGTTTCAGTCAATTTCAAGGAAAACAAGTTGATTCATGGATGCCTCACACCTAAACTCCACCCTATATTGTTTCTTCTTGCATAAACAATAAAGTGCAAGGCAGGGTCAAATCCTAGCCTTTTATACCCTTATATGGGGAATGCAGCAATAGAAGTGAGTTTATTGACAGAAACTGCACAACTACACCTATAGATGTTACTGCTAAGAGCACTTATTGCTTGAGGAATAGATAGATGATATGTTATTTCTCACTCCCCCGAAAATAAATTTTTCCCTTAAAGCAAAGGCAGCAATTATCAATCAAAAGTCTCCGGTGATCAACCATAAATAACATTATAACGGACATTAACGCAATGATAATGAAGAATTATTATCAATCAAAAGTCTCAATGCTCAACTATAAACTGCACAAAGAAGATAAAGGAGTCAAAGAAAAACATACCATGAGCAGGTTAACTCATATACTACCTGATTTTTTATAAAAAACAATTGATAAAGAAGTATTTAAATTCAAAGCTAATTAGGCAGGGTAAGGAATATCAATCTTGATGTGCATTCAAGAGATGCGTGAAGATAAATCTCATTTCCATTAACCTAACTTAAATTACATTTTTGACACCAAATATTAACAGAAGATACGACCATATAGCGTTAAGTCCAACTAGCCGAGACATGAGTTAGATCAATTAACATCTATTCTACACTAAACCGCACAGCAAATCAAAAATATTTACAAAGTTACAATCAAATCAGAAGTTGCAATCAGAGACAAAAGTTTGACATACGAATTTACAAAACCCACAAGATTCTGAGACATGTCGCCATTAAGCCATGCTCTAGCTAAGCAAAACAAGAAAATGTTTTTCTAACTAAGAATATTCATAGAAGACTCATATAATGTGTCATAACCTTTGGTGAACTAAGGGCAAAAGAATAGTTTGGTCTTGTCACCTTGTAGCAGTAAACAGCAGGCAAAACACTGAAATTTATACCTTTTTGGTTGTACCATTTGCATCCCCTACAACTGTCAGCCTTCGCTTGGCAACCTTGGACCTATAACACCACACTTCAAATGCCTCTGTCAGGTCTGGATATCGAATACCCTCATCTGCTAACCATTCAGTCAAAATTCCAGCTTGATCATCTGATGGCAAAGAAAGAATTATCGAAACCAATGCTGACTCCAGTGATTGCCAGAACTCACCATCAGCTTTCAGTGTCAAATCATTCTCATCATCAGCTGCAGAATCAATTAAAGGTTTCACAACCCTGGCAATTGGAAGCCACACATTTACCATGTGAAGGCGTTTTGTGGTAGGCAAGATAACAGTACCATAGCCTATGGCCTCCAAGACTTTTGCCGTCACTTCAACAACTTTCAGTTTTGTCTCAATTGTTCCAGTTTCTGGACTTGCTTGTTGAACAACTTTTACAATACTTGATGATGCCTCTACCCAGCTGCATACCAAATCTCTCATACTTTCCAACTTTGCTAAGATTTGACAGGCCCAAGATATATCCTCTAAATAGGATAGAAACAATTGCATTTTGGCTGCATCAGAAATTAATTCTTCAAGATCACAAAGCAAAGACTCCACAAGCTTGTTAAATCTTTCAAACAGTCTTTTCACACACTGTGCGGCCTCTAACTTTATCTCCTTATCAGCTGTTAACAAAGGAGCATCATCATCCTCAGTAAGCATGTACTCAAGCTGCTCCTGAGATGATGTTTTCAAATCACGCATTGATGAAGGTGGTGAAGACGTGGCAAAACTAATGGCTGACAGAAAAATTTTGATGATAGCAGTGGGATTAACCGGCTGGAGGCGAGCAAGTATTCTTTCTACTTGTGATCCCATGCTTGGTATGATTTTTAAAATTTCCTCCTCTTCTGCTTCTTCCCAGGGGACTGCTTCCAAATAGTCTACACAAGCAGAAATTATCTTGGGGCATCCAAGGTTGACGGCCACTCGTAATATGCCAAGGGCATTTTTGACACCATGCCACATGTCGGGTACTCCACCGTCTGAACAGGCATAGAAGAGCCGAAGGACAGTTACATGGTAGTCAAAGTCACACTCTTCACAGTAAACTTCTACACAGTTACGAGAGTCGAGAATCTGGCATGTTGGCCAATTATCAGACAACCGATCAGCGAAGTACTTGCTCTTGTCAATTAGGAATTGAGAATGACAGTAAACCCACTCATCACGCCCCTCCTGTGTTCTAATCCTCACAACAACATCACTTGTTGATCGGTCACCTATCCTGCTTGGCGTCTTTGATTCATTATGCTTTTCAAAGAAAAAATAGGGAAAAATGTTAGGAAGTGCTTGCGAAGAATCTAGAGGAAGAGGAAAGAAAATGGGGAAAGAATAAGGTGCTCCTATAGGAAACATGACATCCATCTGCGTATGGAAGTTTGATTCATAATATTTTATGTTCTTAAGCCAAAGGATATTAGTACTAGTAATAAATCAATCTAATTCTCAATTCCCAAGCCAGTAGAAACAAGAGACTAGTACACATCAACATTGTTTATCAAGAAGGGCGAAGGAAAAGTTACGTCAATATGATGCCACAAAAATTAGAAAGGTCTGCAGTTTTTATAACTTCTGAGCAAAGGTCATAGATGTTCTGAATCTATAAATTTACAGATTGTCTAGGCAAGAAGGAAAACTTACAATTGATTCCATCAAGAATCATTCAAGGGTAACTGATGTCACATCATACATTTGGAGACCTGTTAAGGGAGTAAGAAATAAAAAAACACAAGATAATGTGACTTACAGTTGTTTACGAAGAAATCATAATCCAAAGTTGAGAGAGAATAACTTTCAAGCAGGGCTATTAACAATTGTAGACATTCATATATAATTACCAATCAAAAACTAATCAAGACACGTCTTCAACAAGATCATCAAGCCAGCCAAACACGTGAATGCACTGAGAAACCTTTTAGACCGGGTCCAATGCCATCTAATGTCTGGAATAGAGTATACCGAAGTTTACATATGTGAATTAGCAAGCTTGATAAATGGAAATGATAATTAAGAATGTCTCAGCATACAAACAAGTTTAAATCATGAAGAATAGTTAATAAGCTCATCCATGGACTACTAATTAATAAGCTCATTGGTAAATTCAAATCCGTAAAACGCCATGAAAATTCGCCCTTAAATTTAAATGAATCAAAAGCTCAAAAACTGAGGATATTCATTGAGCCACTTCACTAATAAAAAATCTACAGAGGCTGAAGCATATGAAGGAATCTTATATGGTGCATCATTAGGCATACTAATGTAGTTTGAGTATGAGCTCTTACTTCCTCAAGCTATTCTGGTTTACTGAACGTTATATACATCAGAAGACAAATAAAATAACCCCATATATATCTGAAATAAAATGTTTGAGGCCAATACTCTAGGGGAGTAATTTAGTGTGGAAAAGAAACAAATTCATAACTCATCATGTGAACAACAAAATTAACACTTCAACATAATATTTGATAATGTTCTGCCCACATACAATGCCACAAAGTCACAATTCTGCTGCATACCATCAATGAGAGACTTCTCAAATGAAGTACGCAACAATATTCTATTCCCAATATAAATGCATTTGTCGACCCAAAAGAAGAATCTAAATGCAATTCGAAAAAGGAAAAGAATGAGGTATCTTAGCAGCCTTTTGAACCATTAAACCAACCTAAATGAGCGAGCCATAACAAAGAAGAATAAGCACACCTATGAGGCTATGACCAGTTCACTATCAAAGAATGCACATTTTCCAGGTCCATTATACTAATACTCCTTCTATTCAAGCACCAAGTAATCAGTAGGTTGAGCCAAGAAAATATTCATATGCATACATTTTGACTCTCATTTTAGTCAAACAAAATCCACTATTCTGTTCAACCCTTCATCCAAAAGATAATAATAAAAAAAAGCTCCTTTTCCCACTCATATACACAAAGGGTTAATACTAATAACAGGGTTTTAATGCCTAATCAAGATTTACTCCAAAGTGGGCCCAACCCTCCCGAGACCACGTGCACAGCAGAAACTTCGTGCATCTGACTACTGTTAATCTAACATGAAAAAATGGGAAATGTAACATTCTTACTTCAAGATAACAATGTAAAGACACAATTTTGAGTCTCAATCTTGCATAAAAAAACAGACCCAGAAGCATGCAACACCTACTAACCCCCCACCCTACCCCCTACAACTCACACTGGCTATATATACATACATATACACACATATATCAATATGGAGCTGGTAATTAATATAGTATTGGTCAAGGTGAAAAAAGATATACCTTATATTCTTCTTAGCTTTCTGGAGTTTCTCTCTTTCTTCCATGGCCAGTTTATAGGTGGATTCATCACTTTACTCAAAGCAATATTTGGGCCTTTGGGCTCATCTATTCTATTAATGTCCAGTGATAATCGATGGAAACATTGGGCCTTATGAAACAAAGAGAAAAATCAAATGCCAAATTGGATATAGGCCCATGGGTTTTATTTGTCTCTCATTAATCTACCGCACCTAATGAGATACAGTTTAATTTGATTTAATCTAATTTAGTTTGAAGCACGTCATTCCACCACAACTGTGCCTATATTATTCTATATCCAACATGGAACAACCACAAAGTGATCATAACTAGAGTAGGACCACCTTTTTTTTTTTTTTGGGTGACATGCACTTCTCGCGTAAAATCCTTCGAGTTCATACTAAAAGATCAAATACCTTAATACATGATTCCATTGAAAGATAGTATAATTTGAGTTACAGTAAATACCCAATTTGGTTTCTTATCTTTAGAATTTGTCTCATTTTAGTTTTTATCTTTCAAAATGTTATCTTTTTAGTCATGTATTTTTACCATTTATTCTAAATTAGTCCTTATATTTTAAAATGGTGGAGGACTAAATAAGGACAAATAGTAAAAATACAAAACTAAAAAAATACATTTTGTAAAATAATGACTAAAATGACATAAATTCTAAAAATAAAGGATCAAACTGGATATTTACCCTTTGAATTAATTAGGATAAAACGTCTACTGAGACGTATTACCCATTTGGAGAAGTTATGATTCCATTGAACCACCTGAAGTTGTTTATTGTAGGCCACTTTGAATATATCAATGGTTTCAGCAATTGATTCGAAGCAATGCGACTATTGCATGATGATATTACCAGAAATATATAATAAGAGAGATGTGCAATCCAAACACTATGTTAAAGTTTTTTTTTTTTTTTGTTAATAACACTATGTTAAAGTTTGTTGAGAGTAACCATTTAGTCTGTTTTTGTTCCTTAGTCGTCAAATTATCTTCTGATGTCTCAAGGAAGATTTGAATTTTTTCATAATATCATAACGTTAAAAGAAAAAATTCAATACTGGTAGACTATCCATAAAATTTATGATAAAATGATTTAAATAATTCATAATTATCAAATTTTTTTATATTATTTTATGACATGTGTTTGAGATTAGAGTTTCATGAGACAATTAAGACAATAACTACTTGTTTGGATTCCAAATTTTAAAGGATGGATAGCCTTGTTTCGATTGCAATTTCAAAGGAGAGAAGTTATCAAAGGATTCTAAAATCTTTCAATTTCTTTTAATTAGATTTCGGATTTTTTAGAGGAAAAAGAAAGTAAACTTATAAAAAATCTCTATTACTTTATTTATCTCTTAGTTATAAAAAATATAAGAGTACTTCAATAATTTTACATTTAAAATTATTCCAAACCTGAAGGACCAAAATGTCCTTTTCACTTTACATAAAATAATTGTTGCGTTATTACACAAGTGCTTAACACTAATCTAGTAACCACTTATAATTATCCAACGGGTGATAGTACAATTGACGATGCATTAAGCTTTTAATGCTATCGTTTTTTAGTGCCAAGTACAAATTTGACTGCACAATGTACAACTTTCCACCGATACTTTATGCTTCATTACTTGTAACATGTGCTTTCTTTTGCGGGGAGGGTCACCTTGGCCAAGTCCACCATTGCAGCCATTCCTTCTTATTACATGCAGACGGCTAAACTTCCTGTTCAGACATGCAAGGAGATTGACAAGATCCAACGGAGATTTTTATGGGGTTCTGATGATGAGAAAAATAAAATGCATTGGGTTTCTTGGGCTAATGTGTGCAAACATAAGAGTTCTGGAGGTCTTGGCCTTCGGGACTCCTCTATCACCAATGAGGCTTTTATAGCTAAACCTGGCTGGAAGGTGCTTAATGAGCCAGAGTTGCTGTGGGTTAAAGTTCTGAATGAAAAGTATTTTCGCGATGACTTGTTGCATTATACCTCTAAATCTACGGACTCCTCCATCAGTCGTGGAATTATTAAAGGGAGAGAGCTTCTCAATGAAGGACTTCAATGGATTGTTTATAAAGGGAAGAAAACCCGCTTCTGGCTTGATAAACGGACTGGAAATTCAAATCTTCTTTCTCAAGCCATTCTTCCAGTCCCGGAAACTGAAAAAGATATGTTTATCAATAACTACATTGAGGAAGATGGGTCTTGGAGTTGGGATAAATTTCAAGACTTTTTTTTGCCCATTGTTTTGCTCCGAATTGCTAGTACTCATATCTCATTGGATGATATTAAGCATGACTTTGTGGCTTGGAAGAAGGATACAAAAGGTCGGTTCAATATTGCATCGGCATATGCTCTCCGCTATCAGAATATTCCAGCAACTGATGATATTAGATGGGACCTTCTGTGGAAGCTTAAATGCCAACAACATATTAAAACTTTTCTCTGGCAGGCTGCTCTTCAGAGAATTCCAACTCGAAATCATTTAGCTAGTAGAGGTATTGTGGCTAACCTTAACTGCCCTTGGTGTGGTACAACTCTTGAAGACTCCGATCATGTGTTGCATCTTTGTCCTCTTGCCAGACATGTGTGGAATTTGATTTTGCCAACCAGTTTCAAGCACTCCTTCTTTGAGCTTCAAAGGACTCAATGGTAGAATACCAATATTAAATGCATGAAGAAGCAGCGTAGGATCCCTTGGAATATCTTTTTTGCCACAGCAATTTGGTGGATTTGGAAATGGAGAAATGAAAAGTGTTTTAAGGGGCTTCCACATAATAATTTCTCCTTTTTAGCCAACTTCATTTTTTGGCAAGCTATTGATATGATGGAGGCTTGGCGTAGCTCTGATAATTTCTCTCTTCGCCAAAATCAAGAAGTCTTGGTCGGGTAGACAAAACCTGTTCATAGTTGGAAGCTCAATACAGATGGGTGCTCAAAAGAGAATCCAGGGTTAGCAGGAGTCGGGGGTATCTTTCGTGATGAAAATGGTACACGAATATCTAGTTTTGCTATGAACATAGGGATCTCCTCTAACAATAAGACAGAACTGATGGCTATTTGTAAGGGCCTTAAAAGAGCCGTTGACATGAATATTACTCACCTTATTATCAAGATGGACTCATTGATTACAGTTCAGCTGCTTAGTGCAGATGTGTCGAGTAATAGTCCCCTCAGATTTTTCATTGAGAACTACAAGAAGATTATCGCGGACCTAGAAGGTTACCACCTCCAACATGTGTTCTGAAAAGCTAACCAGTGTACTGACTGACTTACAAACCACAGTCTTCATTTACCTTTGAGTTGCCATTCCTTTGTGTCTTCACCAACGCGGCTTTTGACTCAGATTGAAAAAGACAGATAAAGGGAAACTTATTATAAAGTTATTGTTAAGTAGCTTGGTTTGCCTCCCTTTTTTCACAAAAAAAAAGAAGGTATTCTTTGAGTTGTCACTAGGCAACTGCAGAAGCAACTATATGTATTTTTGCATTAGGAACCACTTGAAATGCTTGATGTACAACAACTGTAACGATGATCAACATTCAACAAACAAATTGGTGGTCGAACTACTAAGGTGAACTTTGCAGAGGTCCCAAAAGGAAGGAAGAGAAAGAGAAGTAATGGTGACAAAGATAAGCAGCAGCAACCTTCATAGACAGCTCTTATAAGATCTATGCAGGGAATCTTACTTGGTCCAAAATAAAAATTCCTTGGGTATCTAGAATTTGCACGACTAATGCCATGGGGTCCTAAATTTAACGACTAGATAAACCTCTGATGGCCTAAGGGGACTTGAAATAGCGACCTTTGAGAACAAGAGCTAGATTTATTTCAAGATCAACTTATAGGGCATTTTGTGCATTTTGACCACCAGCAAGAAGTGCATCAGCTGCAGAGTCCAAGTCATGAGGAAAGAAAACCCTGCAAAACCAGTGTCAAGCAGGAACTTAAATTATTGAATCAATTAGGAAAATCCATGATTAGCAAAGCGTTTATGATCGTCACAAAGAGAAACTCGGGCATCACAGTAAAGTCAGTACATCCACGTAAGGGGATTTTCGAAGGCAAGGGGATATAACCATGTAACTGAGTAATGTTCATGAGATCACCTGCAAGTATTGTGGTACAAGGTCTTGCTCAGTTGATCTATGTCAGCAATGCCTTTACATCCTGAGACCACCTCAAGAACTTGCCTGGATACGATTACCATGTCACTAAAGGAATAAATACAATTTACGGTAGATAATAACTTATTGTAAAGAATTACTGATCAGATAAAGGAGACAAAATATAGAGCAGAATATGGTCTAATGAACACATGCAAATTCTCAATAGTAATATGTTTTATTGTATATTAAATCAAATCTCAGTTATCATCAAAGTATCTCAATATATACTAAGCAAGCACAAAAATGAACTGTAAAACATCTTTCTTCAGCATCATATTCATATGTTAATGAATACAAAGGTCATCTTACAGACATGTTAGGTTCATCACAAAGACAATCGCATGCATCAGATATGAAATTAGAAAGGTAACTAGAACTTGTAAGTATAGATACAAGCAATGCATTTTGGGGCTTCCTCTCTTAACCTAACTTCTGATTTTCAGAAGTTCATTAAAGCTTCTGACCATCAATGAAATTCTAAATTACTTATATAGGGGTTTAGAGGAATTTGTGTAGAATAATAGAAAATTCATAGAAGTAAGGAAAAAAATGCATGTGGGTCCACCCACCGTACTAAACAAGGTTCGTTGCGACCTTTCACAATGCATTCCGGATCATGCTTTTCTTTCTTCTTGGAAGGCCACAAAGATTTTACGTAACTAATTCCTGCATGTGTGTTCTTGATTTCACAATATGGAGAATCTGTCTCGATCATCATTCTCTCAATGGGAATGCCCTTTACAACGTCAAGGTTCTCAGCTGTCCTTATTGAGCAACCATTCACTCCTACATAAGATACAATAGCATACAGGAAAGATGTGGGGAAAGAATGAGATTCCCAGAATTGATGGAACATTTGGAAAAGATGAGTGTAAAATAATGTCATATCTTCCGCTCAAATGTCATGAAAGGGAAAACAAGGCAGATTTACCTATAAAAAGATTAGGAAATAAAAGTAGCTTATCTCGGTCTTCTGCACTACCAGTAAAAGAGTGTGCAACCCCACCACAAAACCTGTTAGACGAAAGGAGCCAACAGAAGCACATGCTAAATGGTTTGTATACGCAAAAAGGATAAAAGCTATGATTCAAATTTGTTTAGAAAATGGTTTACCATGTTGGAGCAAATAAATCCATATAAGAGCGTATTTGCTAAGTTAAATTTCTATAGATTTATTAATGTTCCTGAACCTAATCGTTAAGCACAAATTGTTAATATCTTCTCCCGGTAAAATAAGAAACGGAAAAGGGATAAATATCTTTTTTTTCGAAATCTGTGGGTATCCGGGTTTTGCCCAACTAATCTTATGGGGTCCTAAGAAAAGGGATAAGTATTAACTATCACAAACTATTGTTATAAGAATAAATGAACTCTTATCACTCTTTAGAGACTTCATAAGTCTCTCATCAATATTATATTTGTTTATTGCACGCCTGTCTTGAATATCTTCATTCTTCAAAAAACATTAGTTTGCATCAAACTGCCAAGGCTTACCTCTTTTATGGTTAAAAGTACATGTGTTCTTGTCACTCTCAAGTTCATGACAGTTGGATCAAATTTGTTATTATTACATTATTCCAGGTGAAGGATGCTAATTTTAGCAGCAAATTTGCAGAAATGAACCTAATCCATGCTAAGGTCCATTTTCCCAGCCATAAATAATAGACATCATTGGTCCAATGCAGATGCACAGTGAAGTTTGATTATCCATCAACCAGATATACAGCAACTTGATCTTTCTTCGTGTAAGAACCACTTCTTTTTTCTATAGAAGTTAGTGTTACACATGAGCTTGATGAATGTCGAGTATGGTTAAGTTTGGAAAGAGACATCTAAAAAGTGGACAAGTATATCATTACGAAGTTCTTCAATTTATCATTTCATGGATCCAGCAATTTTACCTATCCCGATTTCGTCCAAGAATGTCACAGAAGTCCTCAGCAGCTGCTCGCATGTGAAGAAACATTGGCAGCTTTGTGGCATATGCTAACTCAAATTGCTTCTCAAAATACCTATAGACAAAAAACATCAAGGACACATCCTAAAAGGTTTTATGGAAAATCAAAACGATAGAGACACATTGATATAAAGAAGCAGAATGTATAACATTCACATGCTCTCTCAACTCAACTGTCCTTAGAACATACTTCTTTTGAATCTCAGACGAGCAGAAATGAAGCCTCTCATAATCCAATCCACATTCGCCAATCGCCACCACCTTGCTTGAGATTAAGTATAAAAGGTGAGAATAAATACTAGTATATCCAAACAAAAGAATGACCTAGTTGGATGTACGACACTATGCTCAGAATACCAAGATGATTAGCAAATTTAATCACTTCACGCTTCTCTTCATCACTTTGGTTGATGATACAGATATCATGAAAAAATAAATCTCAGTTTCAGCTAATATGAGTTATCTAATGCGCTAGATCATTAAAATTCACATATCATAGCACAATCACATGCATGCAATTTGATCTTAAAAAACAAAATACGCAGTATCTGGACAAAGTAACGTTGCAAGGAAATTCATATTGGACATACATTCTTATTTTAACATATTTTATGGGATAATTGTTACAAGTCAGTTACAGATCAAATGGTCATCTATTAATATCCCAACTAGTTAACAAGACAGATGAAACGTACCTTTCCTTTCTCAATTCCCTCTTTAGCCAATGATAGAAGTGCCTTAAAATGCTTCTCTGGATCCCCACTCTCATCAAATTCCTGTACGAACACAAGAAGCATCAATCACTAAAATATTGAACTAGAAATTCTCTAAGGGGCAAAAAGTAATGAAATTAGTGAAATGAGCAAAAGGAACATCTTACTTTGCATCTTGTTGGATGCACACCAACAGTGCAAAAAAGTCTAGCTGCAAAAGTACAACAACAAATAAGGATTAACGGAACCCAAAATCCCTAAACAAATAGTCAATTAAATTGAAGTAGATAGCAAGGAAGATAAACGTAATGGCCAGACCATCTGTTTCTGCAATAGCAAGAGCTTCCTTCGATTCCTCAAGCGAACCCCCAGTCACCTGGAGCAACACATTAATTAACTTTACCCATTAATTAAATGGTAAAATATTCCAGTGACTATTTAAACTATTTAGTCGGCCCCAAATTGACAACTAACTATTTTGTGTCCAAACGGATAATCAAACATTACACATTCAACATACGACTACTAGCTAAACCATCAAGCATTCAAATTAGCATCGAGCAATCCAACTTTAGCTTTATCACATTACGAACACTTTCACTTGGATCTCTATATGTTTGGGCTCAATTTCAAAACTTTCCATGCTTCAACACTCTACATGTTCTCAATGACCAATATGCTATGACAACTAATTATTAAACAGTAATCAAATCTTTTAAATTCAAAAATAACAGAATTATAGAAATCAAAATGACATCACGGTGTCACACCCCATTTTACAAGCGAGACTAATATTGTAAACTTAATAATAACTGCCCAGAAAAACTAACCCGAGCTATTATTCAAACCTACCACACAAACTTAGAAGAAACACTTATCATGTCAATGCCTCATGAATTTATAAGCTGAATAATAAAGCTTACGATAATTCGCTCGACGCCCGCGCGCCAAGCTCTGGTTAGTACAGCTTGAACGTCTGCTACATGATATTGCTTGCCATTGTATATTCCTTTGAACATATTATCTGCATTCCGTTTTTCTTCAGAAAAAAAAACACACACACACACACACACAAAAAAGAAAATGGAAAAAAGAAACAAAAATATAGTTTAATTAATTCTGGGGATCTTTTTACCTGTGAAATTAACGGCTATGTCTGCAAAAAAAAATATATATATATATATATATATATATATATATATATAAGCAGAGAGTAGAGAGGTGTTAAATAAGTAAACACTTGGAAATTAGTTAATGTAAAATTAAAAACTGATTATTTTTTAATTTTTCTTTTGTTTCGAAAATTACTTGCCTATCATCTTTATGGACGCCATGGCAGCAATATCTCAGAGCTGATGCTTCTGTATGTGTTTATATGACTTTTTTTTTTGCCGGTTAATTTCTGGCAAAAAAAAAAAAAAAATCGAATGAAAATTATATTAACAGTGAGAGCATTACCACGAGAGATGACCCAGTAACACGGCCCAATAACAAGAAAAATACATAAGATGCTTTAAGCTCATGAGAAAGCCCAACCCAAGACTGGAAGGAAAACAAAGGGTATATAAGCCCAAAACAAAGCCTAAACCCAACTTCAAAACCAGATATAAAACAATGAGCCAGACCTATAACTACGACCCACGTTACCAATCGCTGTCAAATAATATTTAGTGTTTGACACCTTTACGTAAAGAAAAATTTAAGATAAATTGGATTAGAACCTTGTCGTATTAGATCTTAAGAGATCCGCTCTAATTCTTAGAAATTCATGAGGAAGTTGAATTCAAGAACTTGGTATGGTACCAATAATTATAAGTAGGTCGGTATTAAATACCGTAAAGTAATACATTTTTTTATATTTTTACTATCATAATATACCCACTTAACGTCTGTTGTTTATACTTGATCTAGGTGTCGCTATTTTCTTTTCTTTTTAACCATTCAATTTCAACCCTTTTGTTATATATATATATATTTGTCTTTCATTTAATATTATCGATTCCCCTCCTAATAAAAGAATTAGTCATAATAATAAATGAACCATAGATTATATCCCAAGTTGAGTCCATCAAAAATATTTTAACATTCCAAAATTCGTGTCTAAAGTCCTTACGATTCTACACTAAACTAATGGTTTGTTTGGTGTAAATGTCTACCGGTAGAACTTTTATTAATGAAGCTTTATTAGAAGTGTAGTTTAACACAATTCGAATAAAAGAACTAGTTGTTATAATAAATGAATAATGAATTATATCCTAAGTTGAGTCTGTCAAATACATTTTAATATTTCAAAATTTGTGTTTAAAGCCCTCACAATTCTACATTAAACTAATGTTTTGTTTGGCCTAAATGTCTACCAGTATAACTTTTATTAGTGAAGCTTTATTAGAAGTGTAGTTTAATAAAATTCATTGATAATGAGATAATATTATATTTCTAAAAATATAGAGGAATATTTTTCAAAAACAAAAGAAAAAAACCGTTCTACCTGTATTTACCAAAAAAATGCATGCTTACCGTAAATGCTTTTAAATGCTAACATACCCTAACAGTGTGTTTGGATTGGGGGAAATGGGAGGAAGGGAGTGGTAATGAAGGGGAGGCAATGGTCCTTTCAGTTGTTTGGTTTGGAAGTTGATGGGTGGTGAGGGTAGAGAAGGGAGAGTGTTGACCCCTCCATTACCTTTAAATATCATCCCTCCAATTTAGAGTAAAATGAAAGGAGGGGAAAATATTATTTTATGTGAAGACTATATTACCCTTCATCATTATATAAATTACATTAATACCAACTATATGAAGTTTATATAATTTAAGAAAATGTTATAAAAGTTATTTTATACAAATTTTTTTTTTCCTCCCCTCCATTTTCCTTCTAATCCAAACAAAGAACACTCATCATCCTTTATAAAATTATACAATCTAAACATAATTTGATCCTTTCAACTCATTTTCTTTATAATACTCTCCCTTCCTCTCATTTATTAAACTTCCTCCCCCTCAATCCAAACACACCCTAAACCTTTTAATCACAATAAATGCTTTTACCAAAAAAAAAAACTCTTTTAAATTCGACTTCTAATCACAATAAATGCTTTTAAATGCTAACAGGCCCTAAAACTTTTCAAGGACGCTTTCTTATGAAGCTGTATTTTCCCGCCATCTTATTTTCCTTTTCCCGAAAAACAAAAAAAAAAAAAAATGGAAAAGAGGAAAGAGTGATTAACTGCTATAACTATTCTCCCTCTCATATTTTCTTAATCCTTGTGTTGAATCACAATTCACAGCAGGTATCTTTTCTCCTTTTCTCACTTTTGAAAAACCTTTCTCATATTTGTTTTATGCTATATAACATAATAATTATTATTTTTTTGGGTCTGGGACATGATTATTGTTGTAAAAACTAATATTTATTGACAAAAGATAAAATATAGAGTAATGTTAAATGCATTTCTCACGTCTCATGCTCAAAATCTCAATCCCGCAAGTGAGATTGGGTTATAGACGAACTTAGACACCCAAGTTCAATGTATAATCGTATAGTGAGTGAGTTCATGTTCTAGTGAAAATGTCTAATATAATAATTTTAAAAAAACCAAAAAAAAAAAAA
Organism: Ehretia macrophylla; assembly: GCA_037974665.1. Classification (NCBI taxonomy): domain Eukaryota; kingdom Viridiplantae; phylum Streptophyta; class Magnoliopsida; order Boraginales; family Ehretiaceae; genus Ehretia; species Ehretia macrophylla. The sequence goes on from CM075771.1 coordinate 31,952,613, forward strand.
GAAATATATGGTTTCCTTGAGTTATCGCATAAGCATACCCCCATCACCATATAGGTCCGCCACTGGTTTTAGGTGTCCCAATATGGTTTCCTTGAGCTATCGCATAAATTTTATAACACTAACTTATAAACCAATTTTCATCTACAAATGGATAGGACCCCAGTCTTAGCGTATAAGAGTTATTGAAAATAAAGGAGCAATTCATGTTCACACCAATGTGGAACAGTATGGCCTCTTAAGCGAGTTTAACCGGGCCCCAACTAATAGGTTGTTCAGGCTTGGTTTGATTTCTTAACGAGCTTCTTCAAAATCATGGTGAAGTGTGGTTGTTTGATTAATTTCATAAATCAATCTCAAATGAAGATTTTATGAACAAATCTTGAGTTGAACATTAAGTAACTCGGTTCGCTTTATGGCCTTTCTAGTGCACCTAATCTTTTCATTTGATCATCTTTTCTACCTTTTGGCATATGGCTTTAGATTTGTTTGAGAAATTGTGATGAGGCATTTCATTTAAAGAGCAATTTGATTCCATAGGTGAGTGCATTTCTGATGTTTGTCATAGGATTAGTATAGCTAGCTTATAGAACAGTAGCAATTTAGAATATTTTCATAATGGTAGGATGGATATGCGGCATTACAAGGAAGGATAGGATTAGAAACGACATGTTTTGAGAAAAAGTGGGAATGGCCTCAGTTGAGGATAAAATGAGGGGAAACTCTTTGAAATGGTTTGGATATGTTGCTAAGCGAATGACAGAGACACTTGTTAGAATGTGTGAAAATATAGATGTTGTACAGCGTATAAGCAGTGGAGGAAGACTTAAGAGTAGGGTGGAGCACTCTGATGAGAGATCTCGCGTGCATGGAGCGTCGAGAGGAGATGACTCTTAACAAACATGTATAGCGTTGTGAGATTCACGTAGCGAGCTCCACCTTGGAATAAAAGCTTGGTTTGTTTTGTGTGGTTTGGTTTTCTATCAATATGTATTTCTGCCTAATGGAAAAGTTTCAACCTATAGACCTTTTCTCTTAAATGATCTTTCATGCATATCTTACAGAGTTAGACTAGAAGTTCACCTGAGTTTGTCGAGATCCTACACTTCAAATGATCAGAACTCAGGATCAATAGGATTCCTATTTTTGCTTAGCTGTGGTTTTATTTCTGAGTGATCATATGTGATGATGGACTAGAGATCAGTAGGATCTAATGTTTGGGTTTTCTGCAAATGGTTCTTTAAGCACTCATTCAGTAGGACTGCAGGATAAGTAAAATCTTGCTCATTTCTTTTCTTTTTCTTTTTCTTTTCTTTTTTTTTTTTTTTTTTTTTGCGGGGTAAATCTTGCTCATTTCGTTTTTCAATGTCTTGGTTGCATTGTTGAAATACTTTCTATATGTCAATTTCCTCCTTTTTATCAAGTATGCTTTGCTATTTGCTTAGGAAGGAAGGTCATGTTACCAAAAATAGGTATAAAGCTGGCCTTTTTTTATTCAGGTCTCTGTCTTGCCCTTGCACCTTACATCAGTGTCATATTACCATTTGTACAAAGCATTGAATTCCATTTTTCTTTTCTACGTTTGTAGATTTGGTTGTAATTGTCAGTGATGGAGACCATCCACTTTGTCTCAAATCCTCTCACTTTTGGAGGCATATCCTGTACCATGATAGAAGCTCGGGTTTTGGAGGCTGCTTTAATTGCTGAGGGATTGCCTCTATGGTTTACGGTGGCAATTGGATCACTATTCCACAATGTGTTTCTGGAATCATGCCTAGTAGATGAGAAGCTTTGTTTGAATTTATTTGGTGGAGTGAAAAAGCCTTACATTGAAAATAAGGACGCTGGTAGAACTGCAGACGATTCTGGTCACACTCAGTGCGATCACAATTTTGTTGATGATAGCAGTGGGGATGATGGTAATATGTTTGGAGAGGAACAGGATAGCGATAGTGAAGAAAATTCTGAAACTGATGAAAGTTCAGGCAGTGAGGAAAATGATGAGAATGGAGAAGACGATGAAGACAAGGATGATGATAGCTATGAGGATGATGGAAGTGATGAAGACGTGGATGAGGATGGGGATGAAGATGAGGATGTGGATGCAGGGTAAGTATTTCTAGATCTAGTATGGCTGAGTGAGAAACCATGCTTGCCTAATGAATTATGTATTTCTTTCCTTCAGTGATATACAATCTAGGTAATAATGCAAAAATACATTTTTGTTTAGTCCATCTTTATTAGGACTATCATATTATCTCTTTTCATACAGTGTGTGAGTCAGTTTCATCATCTACATTTTGGACTTTCTTGTGAAAGCTAGTACCCATATAGAGGAAAGAAGATCTTTATTTTACAAGAAGATAGATTGAAAAAGAAATTGTCCCATGCTACCTCTTTGCTTAAATGTGGAAAAACATATATCAAATTGATCGTGGAAGAGAACTTGAATGGAGGCTTATACATCAACCTTGGTTGTGGTACAGTAATTAACTTGATTTTCCGAGTATGGGAGTATGACTTGAAGTCTAATGGTGGCACTTTTATGGAAATTAGTTTCACAGGTTGGATTCTTTTGCAGTCAATTCATCCTAGTCCTGGCATTGTCACTAGACATGGTGATAATAGCTAATGAATAAATATAATTAAGCCACTTTCATTTATGTGGTAAGTCAGCCACAGAATAAATGATGATCTCAATTAAAAATTAGTTTGGACTCTATTCTGGAGTTTAATTCCGACCATCATAATATGGAGGAGCTGATCCTGAGGTAGTTCAATGGTTAAGGTCCGACACAAACCCGGAGGTCTTGAAATCACACCCCCTTGCCTTATGAAATTCAGTAAATGGTAAATGGTGCAAGTGATACTTGTTAGTAATGAGTGTTTTGTGCTATTGTGTTGGAGATTGTGGAACTACCTTCTTTCATATGATCGTCATAGTAATTGACCAACCACGTGATAAACAAGTTTCTACTTCACCATCATATATATTGAATAGTTCGGAGACGTGCCTTTGAATATTTTACAGCAGGATTTTCTTCTTGAATTATTTTTACTTAATCTTCCTTACGAAAAAATCAGTTCACGAGGACATCAAATGTGGATGCTGCTTATTACCCCATGTAGTGAAGATTGAAAGTTTGTTTTTGTCATAACTTGCGTGCAAAAATTTATGGTTTCCTTTTTTTATTCCCTCCTTTTTTCTTTTCAGGGATCATCAGATTCTAACATCCACTTCATTTACCGTAAAAAGTTTACTGGCTTATTCTTTGTTTAACAGATATTAGTATGTAATCAGCTGAGATATTTGAGCTAGCATCTATCAATCACTTGTCAGATTTTGATTGTTTAAACCAATGGTTCAATAATTCCTTATCATTGAAATATATCTGCTGGCAGTTATGATACCACAACATCTGAGGAGGACACAGCTGATGAGCCTTTACTAAACCATGCAAGGGAAGTTTACTCGGCAGAAAGTTTTGGCATATTTGAGCATGAGTACAAAAAATCTATGGGTCTTTTTGTTGACGTTACAAGTGAAGATATTGATGATGAAGGGCGACTAATGTTTAAATACAAAGTTCAGAAAATTGGAGACCATTTCAGACATCATAAAGTTATCGCATTACCAGTAGATGGGATAGTGGAATGCAGCTGCAATTATTTTTCAATCACAGGGATTCTGTGCAGTCATGCTCTTATAGTTCTTCGATGTTTGCGCATTGAGGAGATCCCGGACCATCACCTGCTAAAGTGGCAGATGAAAAGCGAGGTCAGTCATATGGGAGAAAGATGCTTTATTAATGAAACTCACGGGCGGAGACGATTATCTTCCGATGATTGCTTATACAGCATGTAAGAAGTAACTAAACTTGTTTTTCTGGTGGTAAATATATTCAGTTATAAGCTTTTGTTCTTTGTCACTCTTATTGCTTCTACTTTGGTTTTCTCTGAATGGAATTTGGAGTACTGTATCTGATGCACATTCTAGAAGACTTTGATATAGTCTTGAACACCTGAAATTAACTTCTCACGGAAACTAGATTCTCCTCCTCCTTTCCAACTTCTATTTTCTCTGTGTTTGTCTCTTTAAATTTCATATTCTGATTGGATTGAAACTCTGTTATTGGCCAAAGTGAGAAATTACAACTTAATCAGAAATTTATTGATCATGACATCTCGCAATCGTTCTTTGAAGTTTAGATAGTTCTCCTGAAAAACAGAAAATATCACTGCACAGAAACATATAGACTTTCCACTTTTTTAAAACTTCTCTTTTCTTCTTTGGTACCTTAGTTGATATATGTCAAACATTAGTCACTATTTAAACTAGCATCACAGTTTAACATTTTAATGATGGCTTCATGTATCTCAAGGCTTAAGATAAAAAGGTTTCAAGAGGTGCACAGCTTAAGGTAGTTTTGAAGCAATTTCCATTTATTTTTCTACTTTCTAGTATCCTATAATTAAATGATTATAAATTTTCTTAGAAAGCAAAATATAATTTCACTCGTATCCCGTATCTACATTGGGTAAGATACATGAATTTCAGTCACATTAATTTTTTTCTCTTTTTGTTTCTTTATCTTATGATAAATTCCTATGTTTTCTTGTTTGATTTTTTCCTTGTAGATGATTTATTGTCATATTTACAATTTATAACAGAATATTCTTAATGTGCACTATTCTGAATTGTGGAGGAAGTTTTAAAATAAGCTAGCTTCATACGTAGCTGCTGGTAGAAGTGCTATTATAATGATATTCTATTTAATTGGTAAAAGAACTCATTTTAAATATTCTGTTATTTTTATACTTTTAATATCTTTTTGCCATGTTAGTCAATCTACTTCCCTGTACACAGCCCTTTTTTGAGGTCAAGACTTTTATCTCCTATGTTATTCATCCTTCTAAATACTGATCCTATTTGATTCCTATCTCTGTACTTTCTTGCTTTTTTATTGTCTCCTGCAGACCATGGTTTTTGGTTGGATTTTGACTTGGTTCCTTTCCGATATGAGAAAGCTTGATGTTTTCTCATTATCTGTCTCTATATTACATGAAGAATGGTCTTAACAGCAGCACCAACTGCTTCTCCACTAAAATTATGTTTTCTTTCTTTTCATATCGTTTTTCTTCTTACTTCTCATTGTGTTGTGCTCAAAGTGGAGTGGCTATTGAATTTAAAATATGTGTAATGCATCGTCTAATTTGGGTATCTATATTCTGGATTTCTGTAGAAAATATTGGTGATGGATTACAAATCATCCTGTATGTATATTTCTAGTAGCAGTATCGTTGTTTACCTGGTGAAATTCAAATTTGGATCACCTGCTAGCCCGAGGATGAGTGTAATTTGAATTATGTTCCAACCGAGTGTCAATTAGTTTCTTCTGCGTTTGCAAAGTTATTGATATATTACTGGGTTTGTCTGATGAAGGTCAATTAGGGCTAGCAGTGTCAATCAAGAAGCTTTTGAAGATGAGGATTACACTGACGATGCTCATGTTGGTGCACCACTACTGAGACATGCAAAAGAGATATATCACTGGATTATTGCCAGCGCATTTCAGGAAGAATACAGGAAGTCTGAATATCTTATTACTGATTTTGTTGATAGGGTTATAGGTAATGGAGGAATTGTTGTTGAATGTGATGTTTTCAAACCTGGTCATCCTGATGGAAAGCGCAAGGTCCTTGCTGAGCCTACTGATGGGACAGTAAAATGTAGCTGCAAAAAGTTTGAGCATGCTGGAATTCTCTGTAGTCATGCTCTAGCTGTCCTTGATTGTTTGTGCATCGTGAGACTCCCACCCCAGTACATTTGTGAAGAGTTCTTGAAGGATGCAACAGTCTGTAGGGTGAAGGATATTCACGGACCACAATACTGCGAATTGGAACGTTTCTTCTATTTTGTAGCTATGCATCAGACGTTCGACAAAATGTTTAATATGGCTGCTGGCAATAAGGCTGTTCAAGATTTAGTTAAACAAGGTCTTAATGAATTAAGCGCCAAACTAGGAGACATGCCCAAGGATCAACTTGAGTATCAGTGTGGCAGGCCTTCAAGCGTGTGCCGTAATCAACACAGCAACAGTCCTATGGAAAAATTGGATTTGAAGAAAGCAGCTCGCTTTTACGATGATCAGACTTTGAAGAACTTTGTCTATAAAGAGTTCAAGCGAAAGAGCGAACCATCTTCCAGGTACGTCTCTATAACTTTTTCTCTACTTTCGCTGAATATATCAGAAATAGCCTCTCTTATTTTTTTGGATACAGACTCTTTTGCTTTTGAGATTGGATCTTTTTGGCCAAATGTTAATATCAAGATTGTTTCCTCTTGCCATTTCCAAACTAATACTAACATGAAATTTGATGCCTTTTTTGAGAAATGCCTAAAATATGATTCACACACCTTTAGATGTCCAGATAAAATTATGTGTCTCTTCCAAGTGCAGGAGCTATGGACAATCTTCACGACGACAGCGCTTTTGAACGGGGGTTTATGTGTCTTGGCCTCACGTATGATAAATGGTTAAAGAGGCCATAGGAGAATGATTCAAATACAAAGCAAGAGGAGGGCAATTTAGAGTTTTTGCAAATCATATGAATTGTGAATTTAAACAGTTGTCGTTCTATAGATTGGCCAGAGTTTGGCTTCTACTTTTTCTGAACGCAAAGAACGTAATGATAATGGATGTTCTTGTGCATATATATCTCTTATTTAATCAGATTGGAAAGTTTATGTTCATCATGATCAAGATTTTGATCTGTTTTAACATAAAATCATCCTAAGAATTGCTGGAGTTTCCCTCATGCTTTCTGGTGTGGATTGAGGAGATTCTCGCATCTTGTTTGTCTGGGAATAATTAGCACTCGGACACGTGAGGTCAATTTTTTTTAAACTCTTAAGGTAGCCCTAATTTTGTAGGTATGCTAGGGTGAATATCTTTTAAAACAAGATGTGACCAAAATATGTTATTCCACTCAAAAGTCGTTACTTCAACAGTCAATCTCACTAGGTCTTATATGTTATGAGGCCTTAAGGAGTGTCACATTTATAGAGAATATTGAATTCAACGAAAACTGATAAGACTTGACGCTTGATATGATCATTGAATCGTAAAAGTAATCTTGAGTTCTAATACACATCATTATGTTTATCGCATATCTTATCTTGAGACAAATGTAATTTGAAAAAGAATTCCATTGAGAGACAATCATCATTATCTTGAGACACATAATTGTCTTATGAGTTGAATAGTCATTATAATTTATCACATAGACCTCTTAATAAACATGCATACCGCCAACACTATGTTGGTGTTTCCAACTTTGAGGCTCTCTACATTTCACTTTAATTGGCTTTCCTAACTGTAAACTGCTAACATCATGCGAGAGCTTCCCACTTTGTTTACTTGTTAGTTGTCCTCATTTCCACCTCTTCAAGAATAGCCGGCATCTAGTTATAGAATGGTTTTTGTAGCCTTTGAGGTTTTATTTTATTCGACACTTTAGCTGATCGCAGCCTAAAGTATTTTAATTTATGTAGGGACGTTAATGTAACATGCATTCACGACAAAAAGTTCGTTTATAAATCTTCTTTATCTAGTCTTGCGTCAGCCTCTTTTTTTTTTTTTTCCTTAACCCGAAAAATATTTTCACATCAATTAGTTCATGATACATAAATCGGATTAAACATCACCATGAGACATTAAACTCCAATGATAGGTATGCCGGCATCCCACCGTCTGATCTAACGGTTGGATGTAAACTAAAACTTAAAAATACAACGGTTCCACACAAGATATGTATTGATTCAATCAAAAATACGATTTTCATGACAATTAAAAAAATTTAAATTTACATTTATAATTATTTACCTTTTCTCACTTACGCATCTAATATTCTTATAGTGAACAATTGTTACAATTGCGATCTGCTGTATCTGTCAAAGGCCCAATAAAGTTGTAGAGGTTAATTGACAAAATAGCCTCACATGTGGATGATCAATGCACTAGTTAGAAAATTAAAATAAAAGAAAATTGAAGTAGTTGTTTCTATGATCACCTAAAAAAGGATTAAAAGGTTTATTTCTGCCTAGATTTCGTGACATTTCTGTCGATTGTTATAAGCCCTTATTCTTTTTTATAATGAAAAAGTTATCATAAAAAAGACCACATTATATTTATTTAAATTTATAAATTTTGCGGTGCAATATTATTCTTTTATTCATGTATCAATTAAGTCAAAGAGAGGCTTAAATACGAGACTTTTAATTCATGAGTTAATACTATTTTTATTTGATATCAGTTCAGTCAAATGACATACTTAAATTTAATACCTTTATAATTTAATATCAGTTCAGTTAAAGAAAAAAATTCAAAAATTGGAGTTTCAATTTAGGAGTTAGAACCTTTATCAATTTTGTAAAAAAAAAGTTCGAAGACAGAAACTTAAATCCACAAATTAACGCCTTTACCATTAATCTCATCCCTCGGGGCTCCCTTTAAATTTGTGCTGTAAGAAATAAACATTTCCAGGAAACTTTACTCTTTTGCCGGTTAGCTCAAGGAGGAAAACTTCCTTGACGCGTTTTCTAGTCCATATCACTCTTTCAATTCTCATCTTAACAACCCCGCCCCGCCCCGCCCCCCCCCCCCAATGAACTTTCCCTCCTCCAGCCCCATGGGCCCACCACCCTCGTCCATAATGATTTCTTCTCTCTCTCTCTCAAACACATGTACATCAGTTGACTTTCTTCTCTCTCATTTTTCTCTCGCATAGGAAATAACTAGTAGTTGAAGAAGACGACCGTTTCAAGAGTCTTTTCTCTCCTCAAAACTCAAATCATTTTATATTTATCTCAAGTTAATATCACACCTCTGCAATAGTGCACAACCATAAACTCTTCATTGCCTTCAACTACCACATATTCATAATCACAGATCGAGCTCATCAGATCCAACTGCATCATTTAGTGCTGATTTTTTTAGCAATTCATCTTGCAACATGAACGATCTTTTCTCAAACTCGTTCTCTCGTTTTCGCAGCGAAGATCAATCCCCTCCACCTAATTCACACACCATCCAGATGGCTAGCTCCACAGGCGGGGTCAATCTCGACAAGTTCTTCGAAGATGTGGAGTCGATCAAGGACGAGTTGAGGGACCTGGAAACCCTTTACGGCCAGCTTCAATCTGCACATGAGCAAAGCAAGACACTCCACAACGCCAAGACTGTCAAAGACCTTCGGGCCAAGATGGATAACGATGTTGGCTCAGCACTGAAGAAGGCCAAGTTCATCAAGGTCCGCCTGGAAGCGCTTGATCGGTCCAACGCGGCTAACAGAAGTATTCCTGGATGCGGCCCTGGAAGTTCCTCGGACCGAACCAGGACATCAGTTGTGAATGGTTTAAGGAAAAAGCTTCAAGAATCGATGAATCAATTCAATGAACTTCGTCAGAAGATGGCTTCTGAGTATCGCGAAACGATCCAGAGACGATACTTTACCGTCACTGGAGAGAACCCTGATGAAGTTCTTCTTGATAACTTGATCGAAACAGGCCAAAGTGAAACGTTTCTGCAGAAGGCAATTCAGGAGCAAGGAAGAGGACAAGTGATGGACACCATCATGGAGATTCAAGAAAGGCATGATGCTGCTAAGGAATTGGAGAAGAACTTGAAGGAGCTGCACCAGATATTTCTGGACATGGCTGTGCTGGTGCAGCACCAGGGAGAGCAGCTGGATGACATTGAAAGTCAAGTTTTGAGGGCCAATTCATTTGTCAGAGGTGGGACACAGCAGCTAGAAGTGGCTAAGAAGCATCAGAGGAACTCTAGAAAATGGACTTGTTTTGCAATCATCTTGTTGCTGATAATCATCTTGATTGTGGTTCTCTCCATTCAGCCATGGAAGAAATGAGAAGATATCGTCTACTTGGACCAGACCACGCCAAATCCGACGGTAATATCATGATATCTCAAATTCATATGAATAGCCATACGTGTTTCACACGGGCATATCGTCAACTTGGACCAATTCTGGATTTTTGTGATATTTGTTTATTATCTCACTTGTTTATTTAATTTATTACAACTATATGTTTATTAGTTTATATATATTTCCTTTCTGGTGGTTTTTTTTTTTTTTTAGTGTTTAATTTTTGAAGAGTCAAATTAAGAAGTAGCCACCACGCTTTGAGGTATAATGAGAGCAACTCTTTTGTTTTTCATATTGTTTTGGTGTTAGGTGTTTGCTGTTATAAATCTAGATTCTTTTGGAGACAACTGAGAGTCTTGGATTTGTCTTATCTTCTTGTATTTTTTTTTTTTTATGTTAAACCTATGATTTGAATTTAAAATTTTTAATTATAACAGGTCATTACTCGACTATTCAACTCAATTCTTGATATATCTTTAGGTCATGTTTGTTGTATCTTTCTCAATCAAGTTTTAGAGTGATGAAAAAAAGTCATTTTAACTATCAGGTACTAAGTTTAGTCTTTACATTCTTGATGTTACCATGTAAAACCCAGTATGGTTGACCCCTTTCATCAATAATTTGGATGAAATGTTACATAGCATTAAGTTCTCTTAAAGGCCGTCACGACTTATTATAAAATTTATTAATGAGATCGTGGGATCCATATTTTGATGTAACCCTCGTGGAATTATACATCTCTACAAAAATTTAAAATATTTTATCAGTAAAAGCCGAATAATTTTTAAAACCTAAAATTAGTAGATATTGTGAGATAAACGGGAACAAAATAGTTTTCTAAATTAAAAATACAAGAGTGTTTCAAAACATTTTGTATAGTCTGCGCTTTTGAGCTTGTTGCCTAAACCCATGCCCAATATTAAATAGCAAGAAATAAAAATAAGAAATTTGCAATGAAGATGAAAATTTGGTTTAGAAAGAACGAAGCATGAAAAGAATAGACAATACGCAATGCTAAATGCAGGCTCATGATTTCTTAGCAATCATTCAAGTTTTTGTGCACGGACCGGTGGTAGAAATACAGGATGAAAAAAAAGATTATGCTATACATATCATTGACACACCATCACTGCGTTTCAGACCATCGGATTTGGATTTCCTCACCATATATAAGAGAAGATTTAGTGACTCTTAATCGTTCAGATCATTTTATACCATTTCTTCATAAATATACGAACAATTTATTACTATTAAATTTTTGTAACGTTAAAAACGGTCCTAAGTCCCAAAATGTTCTCACTGAAAACAAGAGGCGACATTATACCAGACAGAAAATAAACAAAATTGCCTCTGAAAAGTTGAATCTTTACGCGCCATATTGCTGTAAAATTTCATGTAGCAGGAAAGAAGTCATCTGAAAGAGAAAGCTCGAGCAACAAAGTTGTTGAAGACGATAAATAATATAACAAACTCTTTGATAATAATTTAAACTTTTATATGAGGTGGTAAATTAACAATTAGAGAAGGTAAACACTGCATTAAACAATAATTAGGTGTGTAAACAAGCAAGCTGGTAAAATATCTTTGGTATTCTTTCCAAAATCAAGCGACAAAAAAATCATGCTTTAATTAGTAAACTTGTAACCTAATACAGCATATTCATCCCAAAATCCTCTTATTTTGTTCAGAGCCAAAACAACGGCCTCTGTTTCCACCTCCCCTGTCACAGCCCCCGCCCCAGTCCCACCCCCACCCCCACCCCCAACCCCAACCCCCAATGTTTTCCTTTCCGGGATTGGGCTGCGTCAGAAAGAAAAAGATGGCAATATAAAAAGAACCAGTTTGCTCCATGAACCACTACCATAAACACATTGACATGAATCTACAAGAATGAAGGTACAAACTTACTACATACAAGTTCTTTCCTCCCAAAATTACATGTGCAAAACTTAATCCGCCAAAAGCTCATTCTTCTTGCAGCACTGTTAGATGGTATGAATGCCCCCGTTTAGTACCTGATGACAGTCTCAGAGCTGCAGTATTATCTACTTGATCGCTAGGGTATAGTAGATTCCACTGCACAGAGTAGTTTGACAAATCATATGTCCCAGGTGAGAAAACGCAAAGTTGGAGAGAAATTTCGATGGAGGACAATGGCTCCAGTTGGAATCGAGTAGAACTTGATCCAGACCAGATGAAAGGCGAAGCAGAGTCTGGTGAAATTGATTTCCCAGCTCGAGATCCCAGGACATCAGACGTGATTTTGGCGTCATTAACCACAGACAAATCATGCCATCCTACTTCATTTCTAGAAGAAACTGAAGACGCATTATTTGATGAGCTGATGTTGGGATCAAACGTATCCACATGAACTGATGCAACAATGTCTGAGGAGTTGTAAACAGTCATCCTCAAATTTATTTCGCACAAAGCACTAAGGAAGTCATGCTTTATGGTCTTAGGGCCTTCCATTATCCACCATATTGGACTTGTGCTTGACAGACTGTCAATTACAACGAATATAAGTGACTTCATAAAAAAGCGGAAGAAATGTCTAGTTCAATTAATCAAACTTGGTAGCTGAAAAACATACATACAATATAGAGGATGTTGTCATTTACACAAAATAATCATATGATGCAAGGAAAATTATAAGAAAAATTCAGAAGTCTTGCCTGCAGTGACACGTGTGATGAGAGAAAATATTTGAGTTGGGCAATTCAGGATTGTCATCAGGCTTTGCACGGGATATCAAAATGAAGTCAACTGTACTTTGATGTGCCTGAACATGCAACAAAAGGCCATTTTTAAGATGGATAATGTCATGATGGAGAACACAGACCTATACAAAATACGAAGAAATTTAGGGCTCTTCAGTAGTCGAGATCATTTTCTGTTTTAGGGCCTGTTTAGTTAGGAGATCAATTTCTATTTTCAATTTCTAAAATTGAATGGCAGTAGGGAGAGGAAGAGTGTAACTTAATAGAGCACTGGACGAGGATACTAATCAAAAGTAAAACTACTATCATTATTCGCCAACTTGTTTTAAGATCAACATGCCCAATAGATTAGAGCAACTGAAGGTGTCCTTATTATTTATAACTACTTCTCTACACAAAACAACTGTGATTGACCAATGGATATTGCTGCCCGAGTAGATGATCTACAGAAATTTGACAACGAGCCTCTCATGTTGCATTACGTATTTCAATCAGTTTCGTACTGAGGTGAGAATATCATTGGGACGGGTGGAGAAAACATATCTGTAATATGTGCTTCCTACCTCACGCACTTACGGAACAAATATCTTAATTATAGTTAAATTGGCAATATAAGTGTATACTTCTTGATGTATAACTTAAATTCCATACTCATCAAAAGAAGATAATATCAATGAGATGGCGAGAGCATGTTTATAGTACATTCTGCTACCTTCAAGCACTTGTGAAACTAACATGTAAATTATAGTTGAATTGGCAAGAGAAAAGTATATTTCTTGAAAGTAATATTTTCCTTATCTCCCGTGCCAATTGAAGTGATGGAAATATCAATGGACATCGAGACCAAATCTGCAGTATGTTCTGTTTTAGCTTCAAGCATTTGTGGAACTAATATATCAAGTACGGTTGAATTGACACAATAACTATACTTTTTGATATTTATTACTAATTAACTTAAATCGTACAAAATTGTCAAATCTTTTAGTTCTTATTATACTTCCATTAAACTGTGCATTAGAAATTCAGGAGCAGGTCGGCATGATTGAACTGAGCAAACAAAACTAAATTCTACGATAAAATACCCATGCTCAACTTATTTATAATGATTAAAGATTTTGTGCGAAGGCAAAGCAGTAACACTTCAAAGAATAGGCCAACCTCGTCAGACATTCCTTGGTGTGCTCTTTCATAATGATGAAAATCGACCAAAGGCGAGCTACATATATCAAACAGAGCTCCGCTACTGTCATGGCCCAATCTGACATTTGCTTTTTCTGAAGGGCCAGGAGAACTTTCCGTCTCTTCAGCAGATACCAACGTCCTGCAGTTCTGAAGCCAGAAGTGCTCTAATTACACAACACAGAAGCAATGTGTTTTTGGACAAGTGCAAAAAATAGTGAGGAAAATGTCAGAGCAAACCAATCTATCTTTAAAGCAACAATTCAATGAACTAAGTATCTGCCTCAGAGAATGCAGGCTTACTATGAAATTGTCAGCAAATCGACCATATTTTGACCAAGAGGGGGGAAAAAAGGGAAGCAAAAGAAAAAGAAGGATGGATCATAGAATTGAGCAAGTACTGCAAATTTAAGCAGGCTTATATACCTATAGACCCATCGATAAGCACGTATATCAATTGGTAAGAGTACATTTTTAAGTCAAACCGCAATGAGTATTTCTTGGAAAACACGCACAGACACAAAAAAGAGCCACTATGCTAAACTAATGAATCGAACATAGAGCTCTTTCACCAACCTTGAGCTTGAAAAAGCATGAGAGTGCTTGACCAGCCCTGAGAAATTCCATAGGAAAAATGGTTTCAATTGGTTGGAGCAATGATATCTCCCATTGATTTCCAACAGATGACAATTGGTGAACCTGGAAATTCTCTGAAATTGTCCTGTTGACAACATCCATCCGCACAAGGAACTCTTGAAATTTTGAGGGACGAGAGCTAATATGGAAGGAGACATCCAATGATGGCAACACCTAAGCGACAATCAATAATATAATATAACATAGAGACACAGATTAACAATGAGCTGAGCCATAGAACCTTTATTAGAAACAGGTTTAAATACAATCAACAAAGTAAAATGCAGTTTATTACAGCTAGAACTCGTAGTGCTTAAAGGTGAACAAAAACAAAAAAGAGAAGTTGGAGGAGATCCTAAACTTGCACCAATTAGACTAATAGCTAATATCGTACATTCTACAGCAACATAATTCAGAATTTGAGTTACAAAATGGATCCATTAGAAACTACTAACAAAGGTAAATAAAAAGGATGCAATGTGGGCATACCTCCAAATTATAGTGCATGCGTAAGGTACGATATCCCATAACACTTGATGCATCTCCTATCTCATAGTAGATTGTTACATACAATGAAATTTTTCCAGGAGCAGCAGCCCGAAGCCAGAGGGGCCACAAGAATGGAGTTTCCCCAGAAATTACTGTGTTCTGGAAAAGGAAACGAGGAAATGAAGAAACTTGTTACAACAAGAACCTCATTTGCTGTTGGGTAATGCTGATGCTTTATACTGACCTCAGAAAACAGAAAAACGGAGTTCAAGGCTTTTCTTGTATCTCCTGGTACATTGTTTTGGTTTGCATTATCCCTCTTTTCCAAGCAAGCAGGAAAGTCCATATTGAACATTTCCTGATTTCCAATATTTAGAAACCGTGGACTGCTGACCTTCATCTTCAAATTCTGCCAAAAAAGAAAAACACCCTAAATAATAAGCAAAGGAAAATATTACTCATGTTAACTTTATATAACACTCACAAATTGACATGAATAATCATTATATGCACACAGGCAAATAAACCTGTAGAGAAACCAGCATAACATCATCAAACCAGTACTTGTACCAGCAACTACAAATAAATCCGCTTCATTAAAGGTTTTCGCCTATGGTTGAGAGACAAGTTGATTGCTTATGCTCATCTTTCGCAGTACACAGAATGCTTTCACATTTCACAAACAAAGACTATTAACTCTCTAAAAGATATTCATACCTTTGCAGGGGTTTCTGATGGATTTCTCAATTCTAGAGCAAGACGACGTAAATCTCCAACATAAACTGTTTTGGGTAGGTCACGAATGACACCCTCGACCTTTGGTAAAGACTGCATTTTAAATGATTCATAGAACAAAAAGGATTACCATTATGATAATAAAACAAAGAATTATGAAGGAAACTCAGTGAAGATAGTTTACAGTGAGCACAAAAATTCACAAGGCCAAAAGAGAGGATGTACCTTGATCACTAAGAATTTCAGGTTGTTGCTAGTGGACTGCTTAGATTTCTTGCTTCCCTTTCGGACTGTGTCTCTAATTAATTCAGGCTCGAAGTTACAATATCCAGTCACTGAACCTGACAATTTCCACCTGACACCAACTATTTTCAGGGTGCCTTCTACTCTGGGTGTAGCAGTTAGCTGTACCTGAACATTGACACAAGACCATACCAACAACATTTCATAAGAACTCATGAGGCCTCAAGGACCTAGGATAGTGCACATTTAACTAAGGAAGTCATGCAATCAACAGCAGAGCCAATATAACCACTTAAAGAATGGGGTCACCAGACTCACCACCCAATAAGAAATTAGCTAAAAATGTAAAATATCTGTATCAGTAAATATATGTGTATATATATAATTAAGAATACATCTACTTCTCAAAAAAAATTAAGAATGCCTGATCCTCCTTCCATAGGATAATAACTAAAATAAGAAACAAAAAGTCAATAACCAAAGAAAAGCAAAATGAATGGTGAAGAGTAGACTTGAGTCACTTCACACCTGAGCCGGTTGCAAAGCTTTCATTAAATAAGCAGAGTTTTTTTTTTTTTTTTTTTTTTTTTTTTCTGGCCAAAATAATAAGCAGAAATGCATAGTTAGCAAGTTTAATATGCTCTGAATCGAAAATTGATATTTATACTCCAAGATGTACTGCAGAGCTCCCTCTCTCAAAACTGGTGGAGCTTAGGCATCAAGTTTTGGGTGTAAAATCATTAGCATCACAAAATGGATTCCTCTATTTCTCTCATTAGATTTACATACAATGCTCATATTAACCATACAGGCTTCCTCCACTTCTCTCATGAGATTTAAGTTTTTCACCTATTGTTCCTTGCTCTTCAGTTATCATATTGCCGTTCCTATTCTTGTTGATTATCAAAATTATTTGTCTTTTCTCTTCGGGGAAAGGAATGATTTTCAAGTTACAAATGTTATAACACGAGCATCAACTTAAAGTGGTTAAATGAGCGAAGCAGAATTAGCCAAGACAAATTGGTGTGAATCCAACCGCCTCTGCTCCTTTATGCTCTCTGACAACCAACTTCTTCCCAAATTTGTCTAAATTGTTCCTTCGTCCAGGTGTTATTTGAGACAAACATCCTATTAAATCGACATGTCGCAGGAAAGTTCAGTGGAAGTAAAAGAACAAGTAAACACACATCCCTGCAGGTTGGTAGGTGAAGCCACTGAATTGTCACTCGGCACCGTGATAACCTATTTAATGCTTTTCATTTCCAATTTTATCATGTGAACATTTACATACAAAAATGCATGATAACCATTCTTGCCCTCTGTATGCACCCTCAAGTTTTCTGAAGGCTATCCTTCTCCTAACTTGCCAAAGTCTAGAATTCCAGATAGTTATGGTGACATCAGTGTGTTTGTGTGTCCACATACATATATACGCACAAAAGATCAACTATCATCGAGCCACACCCATATATACTATGAAAACTAACGGTAACAGATTACCGCGTGTTATTATAGGAAGCAATAAATGCTAACCAACCACTTAGCTCCTTGATTCATGAAATTCTACACATCCCTCATTACAACAGTTTAATACAGCTGGTGAAATACATTAACAAGCATTTGTTGCAAAACTTACCACAACGGTTTCACCCCCTTTAAGCAAGATGTCGACCTCAGACAATATAAAAGGAGATAATTCAGAGCTGGACTTCCTGCAACCATCAAAACACATTCCACCTTTTAAGCATGACCTCTAACAAGCCTGACCAACAAGAGTCCATTCTCTCTCAAGTAAATCATAAATAAGGAAACACAAAAAGCTGGAGATACCCCTACATACCCGCTAGTGTCTACATTCGTCAAATCATCACCATTCTGCTTATCAGAGGAGTTACTCGTCCCTGTAGCATTCAGAAAACAGCTTAGCTTTCTAAAAGTAAGATTTCTTCACCATCTGAAAACTACCCTAGATCATTTTGTGAACAATTTTGTTCAAGACTTATTAGGTCCTAAAGTAAATCCACGAGCTACTACGTCCGCTGAAGATAATTAAAAGTTGATATTTGTCCAACATGAAGGAAAATGTATACAGTCAAACCCTTAATAGCAGAAACTTCAAGGACGGCATATAGATAGTTTAGCATATGCAATATAGTAATATCACAGTGCCCCCATGCTTTAAAAGACATGCATATGCAAATACCTAGATACTTCTTATTTTCTCAACAAATGAACTTATTCATCAAATGTTAGTCCTTTGGCATTTCAAGATAGAGAAAGTTAATAATATGGGTTAATCAACTCAGAAAACAGATTACTAGTTTCAGAACACTTCTTATTCTGTAGAAGAAGAAAATATATTTCACCATATTTTCATTCGCTCGGTACATGTGATAACTTGTGAGGAAAAAAATAAATCAAAAGGTTATATGACTAAATTCTTTTCCTCTTAGAATTTGATGGTTGTAAGCTTACAGTATCACACTTCTAGTGTATCTGATGTCGCCCCCTTCAGCGCATTTTTCCAATAAAATTTTGTTATTATCAATAAAGAGCCAAGAGATACCAGAGAAAATGCACAGAGGAATTCTTCTGATACTAAGGCAATGGGCCAAGAAGATCTACAGATCGTTTCTGTTACTTAACATAAGTCCAATTTTGATTATTGTCATAGAGAGTGAGCAGATCATATTGAGTACTCGTAATTATTATTTTTCCCTCTCCTGTAAGCAATCACCGTCTAGTAAGGGAAGACCGTTTATAAGTGTCACGGAGGTTTACGATGTTGATGTAAATAGCTTTTGAACGCACCCCCTTGGTGCTTATTAATAAAATTTATTCATTTTTCGAAAAAAATCAGTGTGAAACTGTATCACTTTGTCAAAAAGCATCAAGAGACATTTGAGACAACCACTTACTGTCATGCAACGAACTCTTTTTAAGCCTAACAGTACATATCAATATGGTTTACCAACATATACATATATATAGGAGGGGGGGCGGGAGAGGGATTTACCATCCATGAACAACAACAAAAAAATAATCACATCACCAGAACAGTTTAAGATTTGTTAACTTGAGATTGCCCTCTAAGTTTGATACTCAATAGGAATATTGTTAGGAACACTGTAAATGGCTGACATCTTGTCATTATTAACTAAAGCGACAGCGATTTAGAGTATAAAACAGAGGACTTACCAGGTTCAGTATCAGAATACACAGAATGCTCGCATATTAGGGAAATACTAGAGATTGAAACAGGAATTTGAAGGGGATTCTTGAATCCGACATCCACCTTAATTGCTTCTGCAGGGAAGCAAAAAAGGAAAAGAGCGTCAAATAGTGAACTTGTAATCACTTATGTCCTTCAGTAAAAAACAATCCTACTCTTCTGAGAATGTGATACAACAGCTCAACAAAGTACTCTGCTTATACAGTAGATTGGAAAAAGATGAAGACTCTGTGCAAAGATAAATAATTCTAAATCTGCTTTTACAACTCTCACCCTGCTTGCAGGAAGACGTATGCAGTCAAGAAGCATGGGGAGTAGCTAGAATCCTATTGCATTAACTAATGACTAAATATGTTGCAACCTCTAAATTATAGCAATCTTTTCCATTTTAATTTATGAACTCAAGGATTAACCATCTGTTACCGGTATCGAAAGACTTAATATGCATTTATCATATGATCACGGTAATAACATCACGTAATAATTGTGAGTTGTCAAATTTTTCAGAACAATTTATTCAAGTTTAACTACACCTTGCAGCTGCATTTGGAGGATAATGTATTCAACAAAGTGAAACTTCTTAATGTTGACTACTGCTTAAAAAATAATTTCACCAACATACCTCCAGCAACACAAATATTTGATTCTCTGTATTTTTTGGGTAAAATCTTTGATTGTAGGTCAAGCCAATTAGCCTTCGCAGAAGTCAGGGATGGAATCATGTCCTCTTCTAGAGAACTCCAGAAAGTCTGTTTGACATTGACCTGGATTTCGGACAAAATTGAGAAACCCAAGTAAAATGCATAGAATCAAGTACAAAGCAAAAAAGCCTTACACATTTGAACATTCAAGACATTGAAGGAGAAAGATTGAAATGATGTACATGATAACAAAGCATTCAGTTTCTCATCTCACATCACTTGCAAGGAAACTGATAACGCATACACAGGAGGCCATCCAGAAGGAGAAAGGGATAATGATTACAGAAAAAACACTCACATTCCATTACCCAAAATATAGACTGTTTGAGATATGAAACACTACATGTGCATGAAATAGATGATTTAAAACAATACTTTTTGGCTATGGCTATAGAACACAAAAAGGTGAAAATTCTTAGTTCTAATTACTTGCACAAGTCTGTTGAGATCTCTAACAAGATGCAAATATGGAAATTTATAGCAACCACTTATAAACAATTTCAGATTTCTATTATTGTTAGATACATTAGATTTTATCTTCTTTCTTTCTTGTAAGAAAAACGAGGAAGCTTTTTTTATGAAAAGACGGAGCACAATTAGTGGAAGCGTTCTTAATACATAAGAAAACTTCATTGGTCAAGCCAGAATACCCCTTTCCCTCTTTGAGTTTGAGGTGAAAGGGTGGAACTGTAAGTCCACGTGAACCAGAATTTTAACTGAACAAAAGGGTAATGAAGTATAATGACTGGGGCCAACAACCCTTGGACCCCATCTCTTTTATCTTCACAGCCCAGCAGAATCACACACACACCCATTGCCTGCTCAACCCAACATTAGCAGCTTGGTTACACGTACAAACACTCAAAGTCGTTCCCCACCCCCCAAGATACATATTACAGATGTCATCATCTGATAAGATTATACAACAAACAAGCAGCCAACTGGTTGACACGATCATCTAAAAAGACGAAAGTATTCTTTATTGATCCAAAGAGAAGGCGAAGAGAAATGAAAAACCGAACTTACTGCTGAAGCGGATGCATAAGTGCGATGATCTTCGAAAATAACTTTAACCGACGCAATGTTGATAACAGGCAACTGAAGCTTGCATACCTCAAATGTTTTTCCTGTTTTCTACACAATCCAAAAAACACAAGACAGAAGCACAGAAACCACGACCATCAGGTCAGATCAAATAACTTCTAATGCAAAAACATAAACAGAAATAGCCATGAACAAATGATTTCTAATCATCTAATTTCAATGAAAAGCTACACACAAGGAAAACTGAGAAAGTAAAAAAAAATGGTAAGAATCTGGTAGTCAATTTTGAAATAAATCCATCTTTCTCAGTGCACAGAAGTAAAGAGGGGAGACAAAGGATGCTCAAACCCTTATTCACAAAACACCATCCACGACCAGGAATAATGTTTCCCAAAGTCCTCAACCACGGGTAAAAAAGACTTATGAGCCTACCTTGTATAACTAACTCAATAAAATGCTTAAACTCTAGTTAAAAAATTGCAGAATTATTTGGTTGTTGAAAAAGTGAAAATTTCCAAGGACTAATCACGTTACAAGCTTGTTCCCGCCACAATTCATGGAAGGAGGTGTCTGTTACAACTGGAGCTCATTTGATAATAGGTGACGTCTAAACAACAACTTAATACACTCAAACACTTGAAGAACATATTTTGTTTGCTAAGACTCCGTACCAAAAGGTCTTTCATGAAGTTCAACTTTCATGTTTCTGAGGGCATATGGTAACATACTATGTTACTACTTAAAACTTCTTAGTACGGCTAAATGAAGCTATTTGCTTTACGAACAGCAAGTACACTGAGTCATATACCTTGTGCTTTTGATGTTAATTGTGTTCAAATTCATTTTTAAATGGGGAAAAAAAAAACAAAAACAAAGGAGAGGAAATAGAAAACCCAATATATGATTAGGATCAGCAGTGTAAATTAAGGAAATCTCTACATGAAGAAAGAAGATTCGCACCACTGGACCAAAATAGTATGGAATAAGGTTTGAGGAAATCGTCTCAAAGGACCAGATATAAATACATATTCATATCAATCAAACTTGCCCCATATTATGTATGTTGGAATTACCACTGATTGAATAACTAAATGCGTTTCACATGCCAAGGTATATGACAATTAGAATCATGATTCCTCCCAATTAAGCAGGTAGAACAACCAGTCTGAGCTAGACATCCTAAGCAAAAATATTCTACTCTCCAACTAAGAAATAAAATATGAGAACATGAAATTTTGAAAAGCAATATTGAGAAAAAGCAATAAACAGAAAGAACCAGACAGACAGACAGAGGTAGAAGGAAGAGACAGAAACAAGTAGCCACCTGAACAATTTGGAAAAAGTCCGTCAGGAACAACTCCTGTGTTGTCTTTGATTGATGACCACAAGCTAGAACTTCCATCATATGTTTAACAGCCACATCAAACATCCCAAGAAAAGCATAC
Source organism: Ehretia macrophylla (assembly GCA_037974665.1). Taxonomy (NCBI): domain Eukaryota; kingdom Viridiplantae; phylum Streptophyta; class Magnoliopsida; order Boraginales; family Ehretiaceae; genus Ehretia; species Ehretia macrophylla. The sequence continues at coordinate 31,974,979 of CM075771.1, forward strand.
CACCTGAATTGATGGAGTTGTTTTGACATTCCCATTCTTAAATACATAAATCAACACCAAGATGTCACCAATATGAAGACTGGTGGTTTATCTGAAAAACTCACTTTCCAATGTGGAAATTCACATGATCTCTTATGTGACTCCATGTAGTTCCTTTAAAGACGGAAAGAGCACTTCTGTATGTCCGAACTGCATGCTTTATCTGATTTCGAAAAGCACAAAATTACATTAGGTGGTAGCATTTTGTGCATGCTTATACTCTGAACAGCTAGTAGAGATTGTACCTGATCACATTTCTGGTACAGACCACCAGAAAGAACAAGATGAAAACCATACTTGCGCATCATGGGAGGTGTAGAAAACAAGTAACAATAAGATGCTTGCTCTAGCATAACAGCCGAATGCAGAGGTTCCTGACAAAGATACATGTTGAGAGCAGAATATAAATATTCATCTCAAAATTGCTATCAAAAGAATAGGCATTACCTCACCAGAGATACGGAAGTAAACATTAGCAGCCTCTTTATACTGATCCCTGGCCTTCAACATCTCTACCCACCAAAGACCACATCGAGTAGCATTTCGCTGACCTGATGAGCCAAGTTTCTGGAGAGGAAAAAGTTGTTTGTCTTAATCAATATAGTGTCAATGCTTAACAACCAACCACAAAAGTACAGATTCACGCTCAATTTGGAGAAGCATCCTCCAGACCAAATACTGGGGACATATGAAAATAAACAGATATTCAAAATTGCCATAACAAACAATGACCCAGTAGAAATTTTGGCCTGTCTAACTGGATTAAAAGCCCTGAAGATGCAATCAATCTCAGTAATCCTACAGTTATCAGTCTTCTATTTCATTTTCTTTGAAAAAACTTTTGTCTGTCCCAGGCCAATGTCATAGGCTCAAAAACTAACTGACTTGGGCCTCAAAAATCAACTAGCTCAAAGTGCAATTGTTGAGTTAATTCTTAAACTCATGACCACAGATATATTATTTTATTTCTTATATATTGTCTAATTTCTCCTCCAACAACAAATGTGGGAGGCCATCACAATCACCCCCATAAGACCTTGACATCCTCATCAGGCTCCCAATGATTAACAACCTTAGTATTTCTTTATTTCCTGTGTAATCTGATGCTTACTCTCATTGGTTCGATTCCGCTCATACCCTTTCTTTTTCTTTGCTTGACTAATTGGATTGAATGTAATAGAATTCCCCTAATTGGTAGAAGGCAAGACACTTGCAGAATAGTTGGATTTAGGTCTACAAAGCACATAAACAATTTGGAATAAAGAAATATACATACTAGATAAGTGTTAAATGCATTTTCCATGCAGTATTCTGCATCCTTTCTCGACTGGTCCAGCATGAAATATGTCAATCCCATCATTTCCTGCAAGATGATTAAAATAACAAATACTTTATAGGACGAAAACTCTTATGCAGTAATATCTTTAATGCAGGAGCAACTGTTAGCAAATAATAGTATGAAAATACAAACTAAACCAGGGGAAGATTTACACAACTATATTCCTGAAGCAAGATCAAAGATATTCTCAAAATCAAGACAAGTTGCACCAAGGTAATGCAACAAGAAGTTCTATTTTATTGATGATGAAATTATTGCCAGTATGTTTTGCCAGATAGTAACTACATGCAGTAAAGTAATGCTTATTTTCAAACAACTTTGCAGAAAATAAGGATATCATGCACCTTCAAACGGCACAAAGGTCCCTAACATGCAAGAAACTAAGAAACTTGAAGCACCAATACATACTATCCATACAGGTAACCAATGAGGAAACCCCTTATTTCCCGTTGATTGACAAACCAACATGAACTATCAAACCATAACTGGCAACACCTTAGAAAAAGTAACGTATATAGATAAGACAGCATCCAATGATAATATCAAAACCAACCTGAACGCCAGCATAGTGTTTCCATGCTTTGTCAAGTTTGTAATCTGTGGAAAGTAGCCGATAGTTGGACAATGCAAGTTCATAATCACGTAACATGAAGGCATAATCCGCTAGAACTCTTATTTGAGATTCAATGGAGCTAAAGGTATACCTTCAAAAGCAATAAGAAAAATTAAATTAGGTTGGGAAAAAGAAAAGAAGAAAAGAATGCAGCAAAACAGATATGAATGGACTGCAAGCATACGTTGGACCACTGGGGTTATCTGGTGTATCTTCTTTCCCTTTTCTCCACCATAAGTTTTTTATTTGGTTTCTAAAACCTTTCCTTGTCGCAGAAACCTATATGAGGTAAACATCAAAAGAAGGAGACACAGGATTGAAGCAAGAAATGGAAAGAGATGCATCAATTAACTCAACAGAAACAGTCTCCATTAGTGTTAAAAGTTGAAGGCTCAAATAAAATACCTGCTGATTAAGCACACGTATCTTTTGCTCCATATGTGGGATGATGTGTTTAGATGACATGTCTTGCATGATGTTCTTTAGCTGCAGAATTTACCAAAATCCGAATATGTAAGTCTTGATGTTAAGCCGATAAGGATAAGCAAAGTAACAACCTTTCTCTCCTCATAATCTTGTTTCAACATGTCAATATATTCCGTTAATAACAAGGAGAACGAGGCGAACCTCATGCATGTCTTCAATGCTAAGGAAGCATCCAAGCTGCTTGCTACCAGAAGAATCATTTGGCTGTCAAGGGAAGAAGCATGAGATCTCAACACACCGTAGCTAATGCAGAAATCTCACTTCAGGTACCACGTGAATGAAGTAATCTGGGAATATGTGATTTTAAAAATTAGCTTACATGAGATGCCCAGGGATTCTCTTGGTTCTGTACAAACCCAACTTCAGAGGAGTTTATACACAATAAGCGGCAATCAGTTGAGCCAAACGTATTCCTCATTTGAGTTAAGATTTTAGTTGCTCTGTAAATGCAAGAAAATCAGAAACTTGTCCATAACTTCAAGTCACAACTGTCTACTGGGGAATATTCTATTCAAAGAAAATGTCCACAGAGAAGCTAAGTAGAGGACAAACTAAAGATTGTACAGTGTCAGTTGTTCTTCAATTGCCTGAAATGCTAAAATTTATGCAATTATCTATTCAGGTTCTTTTATTATTGTTTGAAAAGACCAAAAGTACCACAACTACAACCAAGCCGTATAATTTTGATAGCACAATGTCAACTAAAAGTGGTCATGTCATGAGAATTAATGAACACTGATATCTGACACGGCGTGTCCTAGAAAGGCCTCAGATGTGTTTAGGTTTAAAATTCTCTACCTCTAGTTTCTATATTGTCCTGGACTCGCAGAATATAACTTCGCATAGAATGCAAGCAGCAAGTAAATGTTTCTTTTTTACTTCTCATTTTGAGCAGCAGCTACACTATTTAATAGGATGTATTGATTTTATAATTTTACATTTGCAAATTATTCCTACACCATTGATTTCTTACCACAAAGTTGGTTGATCTAGTGCTCGTTAAACACATAATTGATGCAACTGCAGCATATTCTAATAGGATAACAAAGCTTTGAAGAAATTAATCCCTCCATCCACATTTCGTCCTCACTTTGAATTTCAATAGTTTTTTTGGGGTTCATAATAATTTTCACTGAGGCAAATTTTGTTCCAACATAGTCTCAGACAAAATTTTTGCAGGATATTTTCCACCATCTCATAGCCATCCTCTTTCTAAGAATCCCAAAATTCCCATCAAACTTGTATTACAGTACAAATCCTTTCTTCTAGAGTTCTATCCCTTTCCCTACAATCCCAAAAAGAGTAATTTCCAGGTCTGTCTTACTCTTTACAGCCTATATTAGCCATTCTATTCACCTAGAACTTCTTATTCCACACGATCCCAATACCCCCAATAGCATGAATAGAATTGAAGAGCTTTCTTACAACAAAACGTACTTTCTGTTCCATATATGGAAAAGCTTTCCCTTTCTCATTTAATTCACTTTTTGTTTAAATGTGATCTCAATGCATAAGTTTTTAGAGGTCCAAGAGCTTAGTTAAGAGATTATAATGGTCCAGTATGATTCATGGTCATGCAAACATTTGCATGTGATACTCTCGGTGCACGTCAGTACGTAAAGTTGTCAATAATAGTTTTACAGCTCTGCTACTCATGGCTCCACAAGCTCTGTAATGTTTGTCAAATAATTAGCATGACTTCTGAATAGACTTAAGCAGCATTATTATCTCAGGATTTTTTTGATATCCTGACCTATAATATGCTAATACCCATATAATATCTCTAGCATCCATACATCATGTCATCCAAAAGAAGAAGAATCAGAAAATATACTTCTCAAACTTGCCATCTTGATTATTATGCACCAAAAGGAAGAAAACGAATCAGACAATATAAAATACCATATATTATCTTGGGACTATTCTGATCTATAAAATGCTAATACCCATTTAATACCTCTACTAAGAATCTTTTAGATATTCTGACCTATAATATGCTAAATCCATAAAATAGCTCTAGCATCCTTGATATCATGACAATAAAGAAAAGACTAAGAAGAATCAGACAATATACTTCTCAGACGTGCCATCTTGATTATCATGCACCAATATAAATTGCTTCAGAATCTTTGGATCCATTGCACCATCATTGAGCAACGAGGGCAACTGGTTTGTGTTGAAAAGGTCAACAAATTTGTTGATAGGATCTTCATCCTTAGAAGACACAGCCAAGAGACCTATTTTATCCACAAATGAGAAGAATACATAAAAGTAAAAATTATTGATGGTGAAAACCTATGAACTCTGAAGTAGTGCATAGCAGGAAAGGAAGAAGGGAAGAAATAATAAACTTGAAATTTACATGTCACGGGATGGTCAAAGGCTTCATGTTCAGAAAATGAGACACTCCATACAAGCTCTTCATTAAAACATTGAAACCATGACGGTATGAACTCGAGTTGAGAAGCTGCACAAAAATTTTTAAGTATTCAATCAGTCTACAGAATGCCCATGATCCAAAAATACAATTATTTAGTCTTAATGTACCAAAAATGAAGAAACCAAACACGAATGGTTTAGGTCACTAGAAAAAATGATCAGGTAACTTTAAGACATTAGCATCATGATAATGAAATGGTGTTTTTCCTTGGAGGGAGATCTCGAAGTCATGTGGCCCATTTAGAGTTAGTTTTTTCGTTTTGGGAGGTGGCTTGGGGAAGAATCCTTACGTTGGATAATCTTCAAAAAAGAGGGCAAGTTATTGTCAATAGATGCTTTCTATGCAAGAATGATATGGAATCGGTGGATCACCTATTACTTAGAGATCCTTGGGCTAGAAGTCTTTGGAATGGCCTTCAACTTTATGGGTATTCAATGGTTGCCTCAAAGTCCTTTACTACGAAATTAGAAGATGGCTTGGCTTAAAGTCATATAAGCGTTGTACCCCTTGCCATTATTTGGTCCTTATGGAAGGAACAAAAATAGGAGAACTTTCAAAAGGAAGGAGTTGTCTTTTTCTTTTTGTATTATTGGCTTCATGATCTTTGTTTTTGGTCTAGAAGATCTTGTAAATTTGATGTGGATAGCATACAAGAATACATAGATAGTTTGAATAGTTGATGTAAAAATATTTGGGCTTGCACCCCCTTGGTGCATGTCAATACATTCTTCACTTATCAAAAATAAATAAATAAATAAATAATGAAATGGCCAAAAATGTAACTCCAGAAAATCACAATCTCGAAAGGCTATTCTTTTAGTAAATTCCCTATTCATGTACATACATTCTCATTCTGAATCTATATTTTCAAGGCTATCACACACACTTCGACCATTCCCATACAAGAACATAAAACTTACTAGCAAGTGCAGTCTCGATTTCTGGAGGGTCTGAACACAAGTCAGAACTATCCTTTTCTCCTGCACGAGTGATAACTTGTTTTAGGCGCTCCTTTGCAACCTAGTTGATCAAAATTTAGTTCTCAGAGAGGGAACAGTGAAAAATAGATAGGAAGAATTATATCTTAGTTATGATTTAGGAATGTCGCATACTACACAATCTTTACAAATGCACGAGACTTAGATTCTCGACACTTGGTCAAACCAACAAGTTAAATAATTCTAGATTCGAGGGATCCGTTAAATCTCATTCTCAAATCATGCAAACAAAGCACACCCTAAGTGATTTTGCCTCCAAAGACTAGAGGATTTTTCCATCATTGGCATGACTTCGAATGAGAACTGGTTTACATTCAGACACTACACTAAATAAAGGAACTTCTATCTTCACCTTTTTCTCCTAAAGTTTATATTTATTACATTTATTTACAACAGATATATCTCATCCCTCTACAAACCACTGTAATGTATGCATGAGCTGCTTGAAGCTCCGATCATGTTGAAAATCCAAAATTGTATAACCTTCTAAAACTCCTTCTTTAGGGTTCAATTGTTTTGCCTTCACAAATGCCCCTCTCCCCAACACTGTTAACCATCTCTCTTGCACCTTTTATGCAAACTCCACACTAACTACAATCTTCACTGCACAAGGCATCACTCGATGCCAAGAAGTAGTCCTAAAGGTTCTCTTTCCCATTCTCACACGGTAACTCATGTTTAACATAGACTTTCCGTGTCCGCCTCAATTTATCAAATATCAAAATGCTAAGATGCAAAGAAGAGGCTAGACCTCTAGTTTCCTAATGTTTTATGGAAAAACACATACGTATATTCTCCTCATAAATAAGGCACTAGGCTAAGTAGTTCTGAACCTTGCACCACACTCTTCTCGGGCCAACATATATAGTGTAGACACTTCCTTCAAATTATAACAAAATTTACACCATAATTTAAAACTGCTTTTCTTTTACTCAATGTCAAGTGTTCATTACTCTTTTTTTACCTTATATTGCTATAAGGTACGTGCTCCAACATCTTATATTACTATAAGGTACGTGCTCCAACATCCGCGCCCCTTTTTCTTTTTCAAATTTTCAGCAAAATGCATAACGTAAAACCTCGCTCTCCTGTTATCCAGTTGATAGTAAAAATTTATATTCCTCTCTCTCTTTCTCTCAGTATATGTATATTCGCACGCACACGCACACGCGTATACTTTACCTCTATATCCGGCTGACGTATATCAGAAGCATAAAACAACCGCAATTTGAACTTCCGAAGCCTGTATGGCTGATCACTCACCATCCGTACTGGCACTGCATCAAAACAACAAAATTAAACAAAATGCACAAAAATTCACACGTACACATACACGTATATATACAGATACATACATATATATGTAAGCGAGGGTTTAGAGAGTTTACCGTCGATGTTATTGAAATTGCAGAAAGGACTCAGCATTTCGATGAAGCTGAGACCGTTTTTCTCGCAAGCCTCTTCGACAAGCGGAGTGCGGAGGACCATCACCGCTGGCGTGATCTGGTCCACTAACATCTTGCCAAGTGTCGAGTTGACTGGATCCGCCATCGTGATTGACGAGCCGGAATGTAATTGGCTTGTGTGAGATAAGGAGTCGACCAGGCTCGGCTCGGCTCGGCTCGGCTCGGCTCGGCTCAGAAGCACGGCTCGTGTTATGCTCTCTGTGTATGCTGAGATCTTGAAGGTTTGTTTCCTCGTGAGAATGGCGAGACCGGAGACGAGGTATTGGAGCAATGTTATCGTGGGCCAGAAGCCCAATGGGCATTTGGTTTTTATTTGGGCCTGTTGCGTGAAATCTGTCACGGGGCTGTCAAACAGATTTAGTATCCGATTATGAGATCTGGAATTTTAATATAAACAGAGCACATATAGCCTATAGGGTTTTAAGCTGTTTAACACAAAAAGGACCCGAATTTAATTAAATGTGAAATTTTTTGTGAAATATAAATGCATTCTCTTTTAAAAAATTTTTGTAATAAAAATTGTGACACTCTTAATCGTGATTATTCTTGCCTTGTAATTTGACAGACTAATCAAATTTCAACCACTTACTGCTTGGGCTTATCTCATTTGGAATAAAGTTGTTGTTCCTAAACACAGCTTTTATGCTTGGTTTATGTGCCTTAATCGTAATCCTACTAAGTTACGCTTGCTTGGATGGGGAACTTGATATACTCATAAATCTTACTTCTAACCTAATATTAAGAAGACATCTGCCATTTGAAACATTATGAAGTCGTCATACTCTAATATTTGCACATGAAATTGAATATTATAATATAATTTTATGCTCATAAATCTTATTTTATACCTTAATATTAAGAATACATTTGCCATTTGAAATATCATGAAGTCATCGTATTCTAATGTTTGCATATGAAATTGAGTTGAATTCCTTGTCATCCGGTATTTCTTATCATTTTTGTCCATTTTCATTCACTTTATAAAGCATTATAGCTTTTTCACTTCTGTCCATTTTACTCCACCTTGCATAATATTCGGAATTGCTTTTGCCATTGTTTATTTTTACCACATCGCCACTTGAAGTTTTTATTTTTTTATTTTTTATATAGAAAAAAGTATTGGATAAGTTCTGTAGTGATTTTTAAATACACACATGAACATTTTACACTTGTTAAATCAACTTGTGAGTGTTTTAAAACGAGGCGAAATAATGTACAAACTAGTAGTTATATTGAGACTCAAGTATAAAAAAATAAAAAAATAAACCTCTACACTATTTAGTTTCCAACAATGATAATTATATGCACAACAACTAATACTTGTCGAATACTACTGTACATAAATAAATACATAACTTAATGAACAATCTACAAAAAGTACGCCAATGATTATATGTAGTTATAGAAATTTTATAAAATTGGTGTTTGGTTTTATATGTAAGAGATAAGAAATGAATATGGATGTTTGTTAAAGTTGTTATTGGAATTTTTTTTTTGGGTGAAGTTGAGACGTGTCAAATTAATCTATTTTGACACATGATTTTGTATGTGAAGTTGAGAATGCAAAATCATTGACAAGGATGTTTGTTTGAAGTTATTATTGGATTTTTTTTTTGAGTTCCCCTTTTGATATATTTGCTATGTATTTTTGTATGTGAAGTTGAGATTAATTATGTTTCCTAATTGTTGGAATACTTTTGCAATTGGCAACAAACCTAAATAGTCAAGATTAAAGTCAACATTTTTTTTTTTTTCCGGAGGGCTTTTTCGGTTAGACTTTTAATAATTTTCACTATTCAACGATAATTAATAGCAATATATCTACCAACAGAAACTCATTTGAAAATCAGAATTTGAAGAGTGTCAAACATACACAATATATCTGCTTAATTCACCACTAATTATAATTAATAGCAATAGTATCAACCCCACATAATTGGGTATGTGTGACAATGAAAGTGCTCGTGACACCATGGACAAGAATGCTTGTGACACCAAGGACAAGAGTGGCCAGTCCGATCATATATTCTCTCATTATATTATGTTTGACTTTCTCAACATGCAAATTTTGTCTCAATTCGCAGTATCTCAAAATTTCTTAGTGGTCCAAAATTTTATCTGAAAATTTGTCATGTTTTTATATTCTGTTCAAAATGATGCAAATTATAATTTTGACAAAAAAAAAAGTGATACAAATATTTTTTTCTATTTTGCCATTGTTTAACAATATTTTTGGCTTTACTTTCAGGTTTGCTTTTTCAGACAGTTTGTGAGATCAGTACCAAAAGTCGATTATTTGACCATAAGATACGGATTTATCATGGTAATTTTTTCTTCTTCTTTCAATCTTCTAGAATTTAATTATTATGATATATAAGTTTTTATTTACATAGACTTCTCACTTTCACTCCCTTACCTAAGAGTTGGGTGGAAGGTCAAGTTGTAGCCTATTATAATCGAAAGTTTTGAGTTTAAACTACTATTTTGAACTCCATCGTAACAAAAATTATATATTATTACGTAATTTAAATAAACTCAAATGAGATTCCTTGAGTGACATAATTACCCTTAATATTTGACAAAACAAAAGAAAGGAAAGGAAGAGAACTCAGAAGAAAGAATCATAAAAGAAAACGGAAGGAAGTTGGATTATATTGTTTGGATAACAATAAATGAAATAAATAATTTTTTATGATTTTTTCAGTTGGATTGAAGAAAGAAAACAAAATAAATAAAAAATAAATTTAAACATGAAGTTATTAAGATATACAACATTAATAATGAGAGACGAAGTATTGTTTTATGTCATCATAAAGACACTTTTCTTATTTCGCAAACTATCAATTTATTTATTTTTATTTAATTTCGATTATAAAAAAAATCTCATAAAAGAATCCTCCAATCCTCAAATTTGTTTTTCTTTCTTTCGCTTTCCATCAATTTGACCCAAGTCAAACACAATTATGAATGACAATGGGTCAGATAATCGCTAAAATTCATAAAATTAAATTCAAACCCGTTTAAATTATATTTTATCAAATCCGTGATGGAAGTCCATCGGGTTTAGATTTTGTTTACCAAACCTGAACCCGTTAAATATTTAAAAACTCACAGGTTCCCGACCCGACCCGTTAATGAATAAAAAAATAAAATTTTAAAAGAAAAACTTAATTTAAAAAAAAATAAAAAGAAGTATTAAAATAATGACAAATCGCAATAGATTAAAAAAAATAAAATAAATTTGTTGTCTATAAACAAACTTAAACGTTATAGAAACATTCAACAAATTTTTTATGATGAAAAGTTATCATCATTTCGTAATAATATGAAATAACTTGAAAAAAAATATAAAATATTTGTCACAATTGTAAATTATCATTGTCGTTTAAATTATTCAATAATTAAATGGTTGTATTATTTGAATTAGATAAAATAATAGGTAAATATAAACAATGAGAGTTAACAACTAATAATAACCCATAACTATTATTTTCTTAGACCAATATTAAAAAAATATTTTTTCTTAAATAATATATTAGTTGTATATGTATGTAAATATATAAATATTTTTATTAATTTAATTTTACTAAATTACTAATCAAATTCTCAAATTTCAAATTTTTTAAAATTATTATTATCAAATCCTATTAAATTACCCGTCGATAACTATTTATAAAAATCAAACTCTAAAAATACTCGATCAGTTTTTCACTGCACGAATCTCCACCTATGCATGGTCTGCAAACTAAGACAGGGACAATTTCGTCATTTACCCATCTCATATCCATATAATTATAGAAAACATTCGAAAAATTCAGACACATTGGGTTTAAGGTTAACAAGGACCGTCTTCTTCCTTCACATTCTGCAAACCGCTATGTAGTAAAACCCTAATAAAACACCAAAAAAAAAAGAAGAAAAATTAATTATTTTCACTCATACAACTAAGAACACAAGATGGGTCGACCCGAACCGTGTGTGCTCTTCGCCCAAACATTCGTTCACCCCCAACTCGATGAGTACGTCGACGAGGTACAATTATTTATTTATTTATTTAAATTTTAGAGATTTATTTAGTTTGTGCAAATTGTGGTTTACAAAAATGTAAGGTAAGACTGTCGGACCCTTTTTCAAGACTGGCATATAGTGGGAGCTTCATGTACCGGTCTGCCAATTTTAGAGATTTATTTATTTAGTTAAATGGGTTTAACTTATCTTTTTGTGATATGAAAAGTTGTTAAAGAATATTGGTGTTTTAGGAAATTAATTGTATTTCTCCAAGACTCGCTTATAGTGGGAGCATCTTGCACTAGGCTCCCCTTTTGAAGATTTATTTAGTTAAAGTGGGTCTGATTAATCTTTTATGGTGAAAATTTGTTAAAGAATTTTGGGGTTGTAGAAAATTAATTATTGTTCTTGAATGTACTATTTTTTAGACCCGTGCATTGTTGGAGATTCGTGCAGTGGGATGCCTTTTTAGAGATTTATTTAGTTAAATGGGTTTGATTTATCTTTTATGTTCTGAAATCGGAATTGGTGGTTATTCTTGAATTACTATTTGCCCATCTTAATTAGAGGACTAAAGAATGAGAATTTAGATTAAGCATAAAGTAATTTGATAGTTTTCGCCAATTTTAACCAAAATTATCAATTAATTTGTTATTATTTTGTATTTTTTAGTGTTTGATTATGAGGAAACCGAAATAGAACATGTATTGGAAATGCAATAAGTGAGTATGAAGTAGCCATAAAGATTCTGTTTGCCATTTTGTATTGTGTTTTTCCATCTGCTGAAAATCTGAAAGGGTTGGGCGAAAGTGATGGGTGTATAGTTGGTGTTTTGGAGAAGTTATGAACTTGTTGGTGAGGGTTTTGATTTCAAAGGAAAATGCAGTGGGTTCCAAATTTCATGCAATATATTTGAAAAGGATTAAGCGATGAGTTGTAAAAAGAAAAAACTGTAGTTAAACATTTGGGCTTTTGCATAATCGATATAGAGACCAACAGCTGCTTGGTTGATCTGTTTCTACTCCACAATCTGGTGTATGTTATTTGGCATTCGACATGGGATTAATGTAGTGTTTTGTTATCAATTGAATCATCCTTTTGCATTTGTAATATTAGGTGTGATTGCATACACTTGCTTATTCCATGGTTATTTTACTCTTTTGGGCACTTCAAGTCATTTGAAAATTCACTAGCTAGACTTGGTTTGCTTATCTATTCTCTCTCTTAGGGCAACTATCAGTAAGCGACTTTCTCTTCTTACATAACTCTTTAGTCAAGCTATCTTTTCATTATGTGGCACCTAATTGTATATTTTTGTTAGAAAGAAATCCTAGTATATGTATGTATGTATGCTCATTTACGTCTTGGTCACTTTTGAACCCTTAACAAGTTATTGGGCTTATTATTTTGAGTTCCTGTCACCTTGACTTTTCTTCCAGGTCTTGTTTGCGGAGCCTGTAGTTGTAACTGCTTGTGAGTTTCTTGAACAAAATGCTTCATCAACTTGTTCTGCAGTGAAACTGAATGGGTATGTTTGCTTTCAATAGTCCCACATTATTATATTCTTAATGTGTGTGAATTGATACTGGTTGTTTTAATAATCCAGAGTTTAGGATTAATTCATTTTACGAATGATCTCATACATATGCATATTAATTTGCGGAAACTGGATTTGGTGTAAAACTGCTTTCACAGATTAGCAATCATTATCAATATCACGTCTAAGATACTTGATGGAGAGGGAAGATGTGTAGTGGAAGTGAACGTCTAATCAAATTGGGAGGAGTTTGGTGTTATAAAGACTGAATGCTTAGAACATTGGAGCCGAACTTTTATGAACCACCTTAATTGTTGTCTTCCGTTTTCTGCTGCTGTATTTACTATCAACCTAAAGAGTAAAGAGAACCTTCCTTGAAGATGTAAATTACTTTTGATAAGGAGACGACTTTCACTATCGATAATTTTAGTGCTTATAACAGTTTTCCATCGGAGGAAAGTAAATACATCTTTGGAGAATGAGCCTTCCTGCTGTAGCACAGGCAGTTTTAATTAAAAAAAAAATTGCTACCCAACATCATCACAAAGAAAAGAAATCACTAGAAGTTCTCTTGTACAAAGAGAAGGAAGTAATATCTTGATGATCCTTAATGCTGATAACGACATTTTGAAGTTAAGGCTAACTTTTTTTGGCAGTTTTAAACATTGGTCATGAAACATTACGTGACTAATTGTTGTTAATGAGAATGCAATTCTTTGTTTGTCCAAAGGAATTACTTCTTGATAATCTTCTAGAATTACAGAAACATCTTGGTTTGAGTAAGAGAGTTTATATTCCTTTCTCCTTGTCTTCTGCTTTTGGAAAAATGGATCAGCAATGAATGTTGTCCCTTTTCGTTGTACATACTCATGTTGGAGGGCCATTCCAGTTCCCCCCTCCTTGGATAGAGAAAAATTTGTTATTATATGTTTGTAGTTATTTTATGCAATCTTATGCGATTCTTCATTTTGTACAGAGCCACTTTACCTCCTTCATTTGCTTTGGAGGTATTTGTTCAGTGTGAAGGTGAAACGAGATTTAGGCGGCTGTCTCAGCCTTTTCTATATTCTCATTCTTCCTCAAATATTCTTGAAGTCGAGGTATCTCTTGAAACTAATTAATGCTTCTCTTTAAGCCTTTACTATTCTCTTTCATGCTACTGCTTTCTCAATATCGTTGGATGTTTCTCATTTTCTACACTCTCTGATGTGCTTCTCCTTTCTTTCTTCTCTTTCACGATTTATTATCAGTCCTACTCTGTAATCTGGAACATATTTGTTGTGCTCATTGGTACATTGCATGGGTGCCAGGCATTAGAACCTCATTTCTTGAAATTGTCTCCTTGGTGCATATTTGATTTGAAATTTTATCCATCATATTAGGAAAGCTAGATGTGTTATGAAGTTGGTAAAAGGTTATCATTGACATGTGCAGGCTGTAGTAGCCAGTCATTTGGTTGTACGGGGCAGCTATCGCAGCCTTAGCTTGGTCATTTATGGAAACACAGCAGAAGATTTAGGTCAGTTCAATATAGAAGTGGATTTGGACAGCTCTTTGACAAATACTGTGAGTGCCGTTGAGGGAAAGCTTGAAGATCTTCCAGTTGCTTTACAATCCACAAATCTGACAATTGAAGAATCCGTATTTCCATTAGAAACATTATCTCCAATAGTTGTTGCACCAGATCTTCCTGTGGAAACTAAGCATTTTTTACAACTCGTTTTTAAGATTTTGGAGTTGCCAAATCTTGGAGATGAAACAGATTCAGTTCTTAGTTGTGTCTTTTCAACAGCCTCAATCTATGCAACTCCTAGCACTATTAGTTGGAAATGTGTTGGGATAGATAGATTGATAAATGGCAGAGAGGATCATGTCCTTACAGAAGCGAGGAGGGAGCTTTTGCATTTATATAAAAAAATTCAGCCTCATCCTGGTCATCAACCAACTGAGAATTCTGTTGGGAGTGTATTTCTTGAATCTGAGGCCAACACGGCTTCCACCAAACAGTTGGTGGACTATCTAAGCCAATACGTTCAATTTAGTAATAGTTCTGGAAATGTTGGTCATCCTCAGATTCCACAGGTGATTGAAATCTTATGCTTCTTTGCATTGTCCGTCCATATTTGGCATTTCCTCAATGGCTCCGGGGATAGATTTTTATTTTATTTTTTTATTTTTTTTGTTCTTATATTTTTGAATGTTAGATGCATATTTGAAGTGCGGAATGCTGATTGTTGAGTTATATTGCAGACTAAAAATGTCATGCTTTGGATGAGTATTGCTCTTTTCTTGTGCTCTGCGAAAGAGAGCTGCTTTCACTTTGTAGATGGTGGTGGCATGGAGCAGCTTGGATACGCTTTTAATGTCCTGCCAAATTCTGCTGCACTTAGATTGATGATACTTGGAGTTATCGAGCAGGCTACCCGTCATTCACTTGGCTGTGAAGGATTCCTAGGGTGGTGGCCTCGGGAAGATGAAAATGTGCCTTCTGGTGTTAGTGACAGATACAATCAATTGTTGAAGTTACTAATGCAGAATCGGCGGCATGATGTTGCTTCCCTTGCAACTTATATACTTCATCGCATGCGTGTTTATGAAGTTGCTTCCAGATATGAGGTACATTTCCATTCTGCTAATATGCATTGGAATAAAGGTTCACTTGCTACTGTGCTTTGACTTTGTTATTATTTTTTAAAAACCTTTATGGAAGGCTGTCTGGGTGTGTGCTTATGTTGGCAAATTATTTTTTATGAACCTTGTTATCAAGTGATTTCGTTTTATTTTAATTTACCTTTTCCTTTTCCAGTCTGCAGTACTCTCTATATTGGAAGGTCTTTCTACAGTTGGGCAAGTTACAAGTGTTACTTTGGACATGCTTGCAAGTGCTAAACTCCAGCTCAAGAAGCTCTTGGTCAGTATATAGCTTTCTGTACTAGTTATTTTTTCTGAGTTAATGACTGTTGTTTACTTCTACATGACTGATTATTTTCTTTCTATGGATGACACTGTTTAATTGTGTAAATTTGGCCCGTGATACAATTGTTTTTCCTTTGTTTGTGGCTTGTGGCAAGTATTGCTGCAGAAATTGATAGATCTGTGTGGCTCTGTCGAAGATCCATCTTCAGTTGCTAGTGCAAGCCTATCTATTGTTCTTGGTGATGGTGGCCTGTTATCATACAAAGCAACCAATGGGTTGATTGGTAAATCTGATTGTGGTTTTCGGAATCAGGACGTGGACTCACATTTGCTTTCCCTTCTGAAGGTATACTGTTAAGCCTTGCATCCTTTTTAACTGTTTTTTAAATTTTTGCTTCTCATTGTTGTGTTTGCGTCTGTGTGTGTTTATCCGCCTCCCCTTCTCTTCTTTTTGGTAGTTCATTGTGGTCGTGTTTTCTGTTTTTGACAGTCCATAGTGCTGCTTGATTTATATCTATGTTCTCCTAAACAGGAACGGGGTTTCCTTCCTTTGTCAGCT
Organism: Ehretia macrophylla; assembly: GCA_037974665.1. Classification (NCBI taxonomy): domain Eukaryota; kingdom Viridiplantae; phylum Streptophyta; class Magnoliopsida; order Boraginales; family Ehretiaceae; genus Ehretia; species Ehretia macrophylla. The sequence goes on from CM075771.1 coordinate 31,991,380, forward strand.
GCTTTGCTGTCGTCTCCTAATTTACGATCTGAAACGGGGCCTGCTTTTGACTTGTTTGTGGGAGTTGTTTCGCATATTGAGGCCATAATCCTTTCACTTCTGTTTTGCCGTTCAGGTTTCATTCGTGTTACTTCACAACAGTTTGTTAAACTGTGATTAGTTTGTGATTTGTGATTTCTTCTTTCACTTTCAGGATTGATTTTCCTTCTACATGATCCTGAAGTCTCTTCTACGATAATTCGTGCCTTAAGGGGTTCTGATGAACAGAAGAAGGAAGAGTCGCCTTCTCTTCGTTATGTATCTGTCCTGATATCCAAGGCCTTTTTTTGTCGCCCACAGGATGTTGCTATGGTTGTGGAGATGGATTTAAAAGTCGTCAGTTTCAATCTTCTGGTGGTCATTGATTAGCTATATGTATTTCGACATGTTATTTGGGTCCCATTGTTATACTTTTTTCCATCTCTCAGCTTTTTACCCTTCTTCTTCTAATTACTTTGGAGTCTTTTGGCTAAATATCTGGGAATGTTCATGCTTTAAATGCAGATTAATGCTATAGATCGATTAAATTCCTCTACTCCTGACACTGAAGAGTTTCTATGGTTACTGTGGGATCTTTGTCGACTCTCTCGGTAAGCCTGTTGCTTAATGCTGGACTTTGATGGACTAGACTTAGTCTCGAGTCTTTTGTCTAATTGTTCCCAGTGTTGGGTGTTCGCAGGTCTGATTGTGGACGCCAAGCTTTGTTGTCTTTAATACATTTTCCTGAGGTATATAGATCTTGTTGCTGTAGTGCAAGATAAAGTCAATACAGGATTAGCATACAAATGCAAACTTACATTATAAGTCATGTGATTGTGAAGTCTAATTCCAGTAATCATTATTCATGTCCTTGTCCAAATTCTTATAACTTGCTGTTACCCTATGATTATAAGTTATTGGATCAGCCACTTAGATAATTTTGATACACTTTTGGCAAATTTACATATCTTCTTGTAGGTTTGCTCTCTTTAATTCATAGCTGTATTGACCTTTTTTTCCCTGAAAAACTGCTTCCTTAGGCCCTCTCAGTTCTGATGGCTGCATTACATTCTGCCAGGGGGTTGGATCCAATTTCCTCAACCAGTGGTAGTTCATCAATTTTGTGGCTTTAATTGGGAAGTATACTCCTCTAATATCAAGATTCAGCTGGTTGAAATTTGTATTTTGCAGGAGCTCCACCATTGAATCTTGCCATCTTTCATGCAGCTGCTGAGATTTTTGAAGTTATTGTTACTGATTCAATTGCATCTTCTTTGGGGTCTTGGATTGGACATGCTAAGGAGCTTCATAGGGCATTGCGTTCCTCTTCACCTGGATCCAATAAAAAGGATGCTCCTGCAAGGCTATTGGAATGGATAGACGCAGGTGTAGTTTACCACAGAAATGGGGTTCTTGGCCTTTTACGGTATGCTGCTGTGTTGGCTTCAGGGGGAGATGCACATATGGCATCAACAAGCATTCTAGCATCTGATACAGTGGATGTTGACAATGTTGTTGGTGATGGTAATATCATTGACAATCTGCTGGGAAAGCGCATTACTGAAAAGGATTTTCCTGGTGTTATTCTTCGTGACTCCTCCGTTATTCAGCTGACAACAGCATTCCGAATATTGGCATTCATTTCAGATACCTCGGTATGAATTTTTTTACTGTCTTGGCTTTATAATTGTAGCACGCGTTATCATTAGCTGACTATTTTCTATTCTTTAAGGCTGTTGCTGCGGCTCTTTATGATGAAGGTGCCGTAATGGTTATCCATGCTGTTATTATCAACTGCCGGCTTATGCTTGAGAGATCCTCGAACATATATGGTTAGTATGTTGCAAGGATTAGAAGCTACTCTATGTGGAAATTGAGTTCTTTATTGGGCGCCATTATAGGACATAGGCATTATTCACTTTCATCTCCTGTTTATTTTTCTTGAGCGTGTGTTCAATAATATGTAGATGATGAATTTTTCAAGTTATATTTTCAGGGCATGCATTTCCCTAAGAAACAAATTTGTCATGTTGCTCTATCGATTAGCAATCTGCCATAACTTTCTTAAAATTTAGTGTTTACCTGTACTATACTTGAAATGGGATGATATCTGATATCTTAACAGTTTTAAGTACCTTAAGAGATGTTCCGATATAAAAATCTGCAACCATGATGTAGTGCCACATATATTGATGTAGGACATGCATTCTCCCTGTGATTGCGTTGGAATTGCCAGAGGAAAAATTTGTAGTCTGCAAGGGTGTCGGGGTTTACACTGAGGTGCTTGGTTTTAATTCTTACTTATTTGTTACTTGTTTCACTTAGATGAATATTAATTGAAATTATGTTCTCGAAATCATCTTTCCAAAGTATTTCACTTAGATGTGTGATTATTGGAACTTCTCAGAGAATGCTATGTACACTTGCGAAACTACTTTTGTGATATTTAATAGAAGAAGAAATAAAGGATCTCCAACTTATATTGGAAAGGAGAAGATTTCATCTAAGCAAGAAAATTTGGTGCAATGTCATAAAAAACTACGAATCTGCTGCAGACTTATATTCCGTGACAGTTAACTTTATGTTGTTCATCTTATTTGAATGTCGTGTGGATTAAACGAATGGCTGTCAGATTTAGGGCTTGTTTCAATGCATAGTTGAATGTCATGTGGATTAAACGAATGACTGTCAGATGTAGAGCTTGTTGCAGAGCAGAGTGTGTTATAGGGATGTGGTGTATATAAGATTTTTGATTGATGTACAACTCAATTTAGATTCAAAAAGGAATTGAAAATATTATGAAACAAGCTATGGCCACATGTTAACTAGCCCTGAGGAATGCTCCTCCATGTAGGGCCGAAAGCGCTTATCCTTTAAGTGACATCACTCTTGCTTCCCAAGAGATTTTCATTCCTCATTTATATTTAGATCTCTTTTATTGTCTTGGTGTGGGAAACTTCCAATTATTTGTTGATATGTGTAGTTTGCTAGATGCTGTAATCTCATTCCTCGTTTTGAGCAGATTACCTTGTTGATGAGGGTACAGAATGCAATTCAACTTCAGATTTACTGCTGGAACGTAATCGTGAACAGAGCCTGGTTGATTTGTTGATTCCTTCTCTGATACTGTTGATTAATCTATTGCAGAAATTACAGGTTTGCAATACCTACTCTGTTATATGTATATATATATATATATATAATTGCGTCAGTGGCTCATTGCTCTGGTGGACGACCCAGTTGGTTGAACTGATGATTTTATACTATGAAGTATATGGTAGGGAAATATAAATAACAGGTTTTATAAGTGTTACACAATGTGTTCTGGTACAACTATGAGTGACATATCCACAGATATTAAAGAATTAAATAATTAGAGTTTCTGAAAAGCTAGAAATACTATAGGTTATCTATCACAAAGATAATTTTAGAAGTTAAAAAAACAATTTTAAGAAATTCTTTAATATCTTAAAGTGATGCCTCCATGGAGGGACAAGTTTCTCTGCTCACGTATAAAATAGATAAATTTGCATTCAAGAACGATATAGTTCATATGTCGGAGCTCTCCGTTGGTTTCTTATTAATGTTCAATAACTTCCACATAGTTTACATATTGCTAAAATGACTTTATGTTCTCTTGTTACACAGTAATCTAATGTTGGTGAAGACTTGTTCATAAACAAAAAATTGTGTAATAAGGGTAGAATATGGGCTTTGGGTTATCGGGCTGTTTGATATTGCATTTGCATTTAGTTATAAGTTCTTTTATTTTTTTCTGAAAGGCTTCATATACTCGCTTCTTCTTTTGTTAAACCTTCTTTGTTAAGTGGAGTAGAAGTCAGATGGAATTCGTACAATCTGCATCTTCTTATATCATATGTGTTATTAAAAGGTAATCTTTAAAGAACTCAGCTTTTATTGAGTTCAGTGTTTCCACGCTCACAATTGGCACAAATTCATCCAATCTCTTTTTCTCTAAATGACCATGTGTTTAACAAAAAAATATTACTGGTCTGTTGTTAGTGCTCAACAAAGTGGTTTTGCACAAGTGCATTTTTGCTGCCATGACTCAGTATTCCTTTCTGTAATACATTTAGCTTAAGACAGACTGCACACTTTGATTATTGCTTGTTAATGGGCTCCATTTCTTAATTTACTGCGATCAGTATGAGAAGGTACTTGATAAACTATCTACTGCAGTCAATACATCTTAGGGAATGAGTTCAGCTTACGAAGTCAGTTAGGCCAGCTGTAGTCCAGCTGTACAAGTTAGTTAGAAGAGCACATGCTTGCTCAAATATATGCACATGTTGAAATAGAAAATATCTGACTACAAAATGTAATCTTCTAGAAGAATCTGTAAGCTTATAAATACGTGTACTATCTGCAGTTGATTAATGAGAATGATCACATTCCTCTCTAAATTTTCTCTCTCTACTTCAGTTTCTATCATGGTTATCGGAGCAGGTTAAATCCGAGCCTGAAAACTCATTTTTTTTGCAATCTCTGCAAGATTGCTTAATCTTCTCCGTTGACGACCATCTCTGCAAGATCTCCATTGCAGCTCAGTTCTGCAGCAGATCTTCCTCTTCTTCATTGAAGATCATCTCAATCCTCAAACTCTTGCACCTCTTCTTCAAGCTTCAATGGCTTCCAATTCTGCCATAGAACTTCCTACAAACCTCAAACTATTGCTTCAGAACTTCAATAATTTGGTTCATATCAAATTGGACAACTCGAATTACATAGTGTGGAAAGCACAACTTCAGGTTGTTCTTCAAGCCTACCAGCTGTTCGACCATTTGACTGGTGCAGCTCCGTGCCCTCCCAAGCCCTCCACTATAGCAGCAAGCTCTTCCACAGCTGCAGAGGACTCTTCCATCTCCAATTCTGCCTATTCCACTTGGTTGCCCACAGATCAGCTCCTAAAATCATGTCTCTTTGCTACCATCACTCCAGCAGTTCTACCTCAGGTCATCCACCTTCCTACTGCTCCTGCAATTTGGTCTGCTCTAGCCACTAGGTTCAACTCCCTCAGTAGATCTCACATTCATCTATTGAAGTTGAAACTTTACACTCTGTCCAAAGGTAACCTCTCCATGCAAGCCTACTTGGATGAGGTCAAGACCATTAGTGACCGTCTTGCCACTGCCTCAGAAATCATATCAGAAGAAGATTTAGTCTTCTACGTTCTGAAAGGTCTTCCTCATGCTTACGAGTATTTCAAGGTTTCAATTAGAGTTAGAGCTACTCCTATAACAGTCCAGGAACTTAGTAGTTTGCTTATATCAGAAGAGCTACACCTTCAGATGTCTACTTTTGTTTCACTCTCAAACTCTGCCCCTAATGGCCTTCACTCTGCCGTCTATACTAACATTGCTTCAGGCAATAATTCAAGGGGCAGGGGCAGAGGCAGAGGCAATCAATTCAGAGGTGGCAGAGGACAGAGGGGTCAAGCTAGGGGTACTCCTAACTCGGGCAATCATAACTCTGTCCCTTATCAGTCATCCTCCTCTCCAACACCTTCTTCCTCGTTTTCCAACAATAAGATCTATTGCCAAATCTGTGGGAAACCTAATCACATGGCACTTGACTGCTGGCATAGGTTAGCAGTCGATATATCCTAGGGAATAAGTTCAGCTTCCAAGAATCTACGGCTATCCTATATTGGATGCTAAGAACAGCTAGCAGATCTATTCACCAAGCCACTGCCACGACTGCGATTCCATTATCTAGTCAACGAGCTTCCCCTGGCCTGTCTACTGCAGTCAATACATCTTAGAATATGTTCAGCTTAGGAAGTTAGTTAGGCCAGCTGTAGTCCAGCTGGACAAGTTAGTTAGAAGAGCACCTGCTTGCTCAAATATATGCACATGTTGAAATATAAAATATCTGACTACAAAATGTAATCTTCTAGAGGAATCTGTAATCCTATAAATACGTGTACTATCTGCTGTTGATTAATGAGAATGATCATGTTCCTCTCTAAATTTTCTCTCTACTTCAGTTTCTATCGGTACTATTTGCTGCCAACATATAACACTCGGGATACATCTTGCATATGTGGCTTACTTATGATTTCGATGTTTTGAGTGTTCGTGCCTACTAGGGAAGCTACTTCATGTGAAAACCTTATAACTGCTGATTTTTTTCTGCTCCTCCTTTGTGATTATCATGATTCAGTTCCTTCAGAGGTTTGTCATTTTGTTGTTCCTCATAGGAAGCCAAGGAGCAGCACAGGAATACAAAACTAATGAGTGCTCTTTTACAGCTGCATCGAGAAGTGAGGTAAAACGAAATATCTTGTGTTGTCCTTATATTTGTAGTTATGATATTTTTTATAGTTATTTATAATTAAGCTCTCTCATTTGCAGCCCAAAGTTAGCTGCCTGTGCAGCAGACGTATCTTGTCCCTACCCCAATTTTGCACTTGGTTTTGAAGCTGTTTGCCATCTTATTGCATCAGCGCTTGCCTGTTGGCCTGTGTATGGTTGGACTCCTGGTCTTTTCCATTTCCTTGTTGACAGTCTTCATGCAACATCACTATTGGCACTGGGTCCAAAGGAAACCTGTAGTTTATTGTGTCTGTTGGTATGTAAGCTGTCCCATCTCATTTGTCCGGCATGCGATCCTGGCTGATAGAGCTACATTTTCTTTTTAGAGGTTATGTATTTAGTGCTCACTAATTCTGACATGTAACTGTTACTCATTTGCATATTATTCATGCATTGCTAGAATGATCTAATGCCAGACGAAGGTGTGTGGCTTTGGAAGCATGGAATGCCCATTGTGAGTGTCCTCAGAACATTGGCAGTAGGGACTGTACTAGGGCCTCAGAAGGAGAGAGGTATAAATTGGTACCTGCAGTCTAGCCACCCAGATAAACTGCTTAACCAATTGGCCCCTCAACTTGGCAATATCTCCCAGATTGTTTTACATTGTGCAATCAGTGTATGTGTGCTTGACTTTTTTATGTTTTACTGGATCTTCTCCCACACCCTCCCCCCTCCCACCCCCTGCGGGCAGCGTGTGCTTGGCTGCTAAATAGGCACACCTGCCTGGTCTCTTTATTATTCTTTCCTTTTATCTGATGATGTAATTGTCCTCAATCAGACTTTAGTTGTCATTCAAGACATGCTCAGGATACTCATCATACGTATTGCACGCTTGAATACGGATAATGCTTCAGTACTAGTGCAACCTATAATATTTTGGATTCGTGAGCGCCTTTCCGAACCGCCGTCTTTATCAGACGTGGATGCTTACAAGGTGACATGTGTTTGATTTTTGAAGAATATTCTGTTTTCATGCTCCTGATTTCTCCTTTTGGGTTCTCATTCTTTTGGTTTCTTCCAGATCTATCGGCTTCTTGATTTTCTTGCTTTGTTACTGGAGCATCCACATGCAAAGGTCCAATTCATGTTTTGCATCTCATCTATTAAAAATCTGTTTATTTGTAAAATTTCTAGCTTAAAGCCCTTTTCATTTGTCATCAGGCTTTATTGTTGAATGAGAGTGGCATCCAGATGTTCTCAGAAGTGCTGGAAAGATGTATAGGTGCCGCTAACTCTGCCAGAAAGCAGTTTTCAGAAAATAATGAAGCGGCAAGATATGGGGTTTCCCTGCTTAGTTGCTCTATCCCTGTACTGAAGTCAATTTCACTAATTAGTGATGGCCGTACATCCAAGAACCCTGGGATGCATGATAGGTTAATAAATGCTTTTTATATGTTCACAGATTTGGTGCCTAGGACTTGGATAGAACGTAATCTGTTGCTTATGATCCTTCTTTTGATGGTCTTTTAGGCACAGCCGTGAAAATTTGGCAGCTGAAGAATGTTTCTTGTTTCTATCACAAATCCTTAGATTGTGCAAGGTATGTTGTTTAACATTCTTATCTATGTGTACCTGTACCTGTACCTGTGAAAACTAGAAATTTGAGTTACTGCTCTGCAATTCTGCTAATCAGCAGCCACATATGATAGCTTATTAAAAGCGAAGATGAAGACACAGCTAATTTTGTCCAATGAGGAAGGTATCTGGGGACATCCAAGAGCTTATAAGCACATTGAGCGTATAAGCTTCTTATAAACTGAACACCAATAAAAAATAATAAGGATAGTTATGTGAATTTTCTGGTTATACTAGCTTAAACCCTGAGGGCTTATGAATGCAAAAAATAGAAGGAGATGAGGAACCCGTAAAAGAAACCCTTTGGGTGCTTGTAAGCGGATTTATGAAATACTTCTAACGATCTTATAAGCTCAGCCAAACACTTCTAGAATTGTATTTTGGTTTTCTCTAGCTGTTCCCTCTTGTCAAGTAGGCTTGCAGACCTGTCATCTCTTCTTAATTTCTACATTGCATATAGTAGGATGCAAGGCAATATTTTGAGCTTTGATCATCTTCCAAATACTTAGGCGACAAACTCATTTCAATATTCTTTATTCCCTTATTATGAAATTTGTGATCAATACTTTTTTCCATTTTGTTCACCATAATAGGGAAACTGGGGATGATTAAGAAGAATGGTTGGTATTAGTGTTAGCCTTTAGTTCAGATATCTAAATGTATTCAAGCATCTAGAAATTACCCATCTCATGTCTTATTAGAGCAAAATCTTCTTGCACTTAGTGGGACGCTTTTTGCCATCATTTACCCCCTTTCTACTGTATTGTACCTGATCTAAGTCACATAATATGTGGGTAAAGGTTGGTTTGAACATGCACGCATGTGAACAAGTTCATGTGAATGCTGATTGCCTTACAAGTCTGCTGTTAACCTCTTTTCAGATACATTTGAATGTTCTATACTACCCTTATATAATTTGGGTAATAGATTTTTGAGAGTCAAGTTTCTTGTATCATTGATTAAGTTATTTATTGGAAAGGTGCATATAGGGGAAAAACCATCTTTTCGTCCCTTTTGCTTGCCTTTGCATTTCTCTTGTCCATTTAATTATGGTGTTTCTACATCTTTCCTATGTTTTTCTCTCTCTAGAAGCATTTACATAGACCACAGTTCAATTGGCAATGACAACCCCATGCAAATTGGGGAAGATATCTGACAATTCAAGAAAACTTCAACGACTTAACATTTCAAGAACTAGCATTCGAGGCTACTAACACAGTGTAGGATATAGTAGCTTTATGGGTTTACCCTCCTTTATCCTTGAACCCTGTAATTTGTTTTCCTACCTTGTGTTCAAATCTGTTAGAATATAGACTTGTCTCACATCGGAAAATTAGAAACTCTAAAACCACCTTATAAGATCTTGGGCTACTCCACTTGACACTAATTTGTTTTAACATAGAACCTCAATTATCTTAACATGATATCAGAGCTGGGCCCTTGGTCCAGTCATATTCATCAGCGTGCGACCCATCTTAAATCAGGTCCATTTGTGTTCAATCTTTCGTGTGTGTCATATTCCACGCATCTTCAATTTGCCATGTATGTCCCACATGTATTCAATCTTCCATGTGTGATCTATCTCAAAAATTCGGTCCACATGTATTCAATCTTCCACGTGTGACTCCTCACAAATCAGGTCACATGTGAGGGGGAGTGTTAGAATTTGCACTTGTCTCACATTAGAAAATTAGAAACTGTAAGATCACCTTATAAGATCTTGGGTTACTCCACTTGACATCAATTGGTTTTAAGAAGGAACCTCAGTTATCTTAACAAAATAAAACTTGTTTCAGTCGGGTTTTTGATCTCAGTGTTTTTGTTATTCACTGAAGTTATAAAATCATGTAATTAATAAACCAAATAAACGTAATAAGCAGTCTCGAAAGTTTATGTAGGAACAATAAAATATGAATAATGTTTAAGTTCGCTAGAAACGTTATTTGACTTCTATATTGTTTTAGATACAAAAGGAACAAATAGTGAGGTTGGTTTAATGGAATTAATCTTTAGAATACAATTCATAGAGTTTTTTAAACCCCGTTGGGACCTTTCCAATTTGAGTTTTGATATTATATACCACATTTATGTATATTAAAAGACACAATATAGGTTTGGGTTAGCTTGTGCCCTAGCCTATCCAAACTATAGTTGGTTCAACAGGGTTAGCCTGTTGAACTGACCCCTCCACCCTATAACCTACCATATTTATATTGGTTTTCAATGTTTCTACCCTTGATCTGCCTCTAAGATTGGATCAGGGTATGGTACAGCTTTATCCCATCTATTTGCTCAACTAGCTACCATTACAACGAACACGAACTTACAATTTGATGTACTCAAAAAATTGTGAGATTTTCTATGCTGTTGGCAAGTTGAGATTATTCTTTCTGGTTCTTTTTTCCTGAAAACTTTTACCTTGTATTTGATTTCATATAGTGATGCAAAACAGTGAAGAAGTCTACTCCCTTGCCTAAATGCAGGTGTTGCCTGTTGGAAAAGAATTACTTGGCTGCCTGTCAGCCTTTAAAGAATTAGGTTCCTCTAACGAAGGTCAAAGTGCATTGCTGTCCATACCTTCACGTATTCAATACTCTAGTCTTAAAACTTCAGAATCTGACAGACTAGGTGAAGGAAGTCATAATATTGCAGCATTTGAATGGAAGGAGCATCCTCCTCTGCGAGATTGCTGGACAAATTTGTTGAGGTCAACCTCTCTGGAAGATGCTTCCCCTGGTTATGTAATTGAGGCTATTGGTATGCTATCTGCTGGTGCTTTAAAGTTCTGTGTGGATGGAGAAAGGTCAGTTTATTATGCTTATCTTAATTTACATCTATATTTTGCTGTTGTAATGATCTTTTCTCTTTCCTTGCTGCCCACTAATAATTAAGAAGTGCAATAGTGTGGGCATTGAGAAATTCAAAGCATGAGCGCCTATAGAGCATGAATAAAGAAATATTATCTATTATGAAACAAAATATGATTTGACAATTTAAATTTATAATTGTCTTTACATTCACTAAAAAATTTAGAACTTTTTTCTCATATATATAAAGAGATAAAGAGGACCATAACATTTTTCTAAATGTAAATTCATTAAATAAAGCTGTTGCCTGAGGCTTTTTTTTGGAATCAAATGCATTGTGCTGCATTATGTGTGATGTCCTTGTATGTACGTGAGAGAGAGATAGGGGGAGGAGTTGGCTGACAATATCAGCTTGTCATGTTTCCAGCCTTTTTCAATGTGTCATACAAGAGAGATAAGTCGTGCTTTGACACCAATTTTTCCTGCCAAGGACAAGTGGGAACAGATCATTGGCTGCTACTATCATCCTTGTTTAAATTCCTGTCTTCTTTCTGATATTCGAGCTCTACAGATATTAGTCCTTGAATTTTGTGAGAATCTGGGGCAAATTTGTAAAATCACACTCTAAGTTGTGAATTGAAAAGCAGTGAACAGGCATCGGCAAAAGTAAGATTGAGTATTATACCTTTTGAACTGATGGTTTGCCTAAGGGATCGTTGATGGAAATTCTAAGCCTCAATCGAAAAACTTAAAGGGCCTATGTCAAAATAACCCTGGTAAATCATATACTGCAGCTTGAATCGTAATGTCATATTTTGTCTAGAGTTAGGATGCTTTACGAACTAATATTATTAGCTTTATTTTCTGAGAGGTATTTCCCCTCACATTTGTAGGCATTTTACCTTGCATGTATGTTTCTTTAGTGTGTTCTTTTCTTTAGCATGTTCACTCTTTACAAAGTTTATGCATTGCATTTACACAGAGCTAATTGGAAGTTGATTTTATTTTCTGTTAGATTATTTTCATTTTTTTTGGGTGGAAATTATAGTAAATTGTCTCTATGAAGGTATTTTGAATCTCTGATGGTTTTCTTACTTGCTGTTTGTTCTCCAGTCTTAACTTGGAGAGGGTTGCTGTGATCAAGTACCTCTTCGGGCTTATGAATGATACAGGTACTGCTGATAAGTTTTTTGAAGAAAGCATGAAATGTATTCATGAACTTACGGATTCCTCGGTGTCAAAGTCTAATGATGATGCATATTTGGCTGCCTCTACCCTTTCTGAGGTATCGATCAATTTTCATACTCGATCCTGTGGCCTTCCCCACTTCTTCTTTTAATTTATGGTTGTCTTGATATCCGCAGCAAGTTCTTTCTGAACATTTAATTCAATTTTTATGAACTTGCAGACCAAGGAATCTGCACACTCATTGTTGGTTTTGTTGCAAAAACCTACCAGCGAGGTAAAGGTGAATGATGTATTGACCAGAATTCTTCCTGTAGCAAATGCTGCTCCAGCTTCTTCCAAGATACATATAATTACAGATCGGAATACAGAGAGGATTGAGGATTGTGACTTAGGTGCATTTGGAGACAAGTTTCTATGGGAGTGTCCTGAAAATTTGCGTGATAGATTGCCTATGAAGAGAAAGATGTCTTCTCTTGAGGGACCAAATAGGCGTGCTCGAGGAGATGGTGCCGCCTCTGAGACTATTGCACAAAATGTATTCTCTCGGGCTTCAGTACCCCCTGCAGCACCTCCTGGTCCTACCCGGAGGGATACCTTCCGACAGCGCAAGCCAAACACCAGCAGGCCACCTTCAATGCATGTAGATGACTATGTTGCAAGAGAAAGAAATGCTGATGGTACTAATAATCCTAATGTGATTGCTATCCCTCGTGTAGGATCAAGTGGGAGACCACCATCTATTCATGTGGATGAATTTATGGCCAGACAAAGGGAGCGACAAAATCCTGTGGGGTTGGCAGTTAATGATTCAGCTTCACAATTAAAAGCAGCACCTCCAGAGAACAGAACAGAGCCAGAGAAGCCAAATAAATCTCGTCAGTTGAAACCTGATCTTGATGATGATCTTCAGGGCATTGATATTGTTTTTGATGCTGAGGAGTCTGAACTGGATGATAAGTTGCCTTTTCCTCAACCTGATGATAATATTGCACAGCCTTCCTCAGTTGTTGTTGAGCAAAATTCTCCTCATTCAATTGTTGAAGAGACAGAGAGTGATGTGAATGAGAATAGCCAATTTTCTCACTTAGGTACACCATCAGCATCTAACATGGATGAAAATACACCAAGTGAATTTTCATCAAGGATGTCAGCTTCTTGGCCAGAGAAGCCATTAACTCGAGAACCTAGCATTTCTTCAGCCAAAAGTATTCCTGAACTGTCTGAGGATTCAAAGAGCTTTGCTATTAAATCCTCCAATGGAGTTGACTCAGCTGCTGTAGGAAATAATACTGGGTTTTCTGCAGCAAATTATAGCAAGGCTTCTGGATCACCTGTGCCGCCATCTCACTTCTATCAGAAACCAAGTCTACAACAAAGTGGACCTCCAGCTTCAGCTATTGGTCCTCAAGGTTCTTATGACCCAAAATACCAGTCAAATCAGCCTCCTCTACCTCCGATGCCTCCGCCACCCACAGTTTTGCCTGTATTATCTCAGATGGATCCTACTTCGAGGCAGTCTTCTGCATTTGCTAGCTCTATGGCAGATGGACAGCCTTCCCTTCCACCAGGCTTCCATGTATGAGTATCATGCTTTCTATTGAAAGATCTGTCCATTTTTAAGAACATTTAGGACTTACTCAATCTCTCCCTTTTGCAGGTTCAATCGGAGTATTTGTCCTCAATGATGAACAGTTCTCCCTCCTTATTGACTTCCAGTCCTCTGCCCGATTCCAAGTATGCACGGTCTTCGCTTCCTTCGCCCGGTAGATCTACCAGACCTCCTCCACCTCTTCCTCCTACGCCCCCTCCATATTCTGCCCCAGTTTACAGTCAGTCTTCTGGAACAGCTGAACTTCAACATTCAAGTGATGCTAGATTGGGAAACCTTCCAGGGTCAGGCACAACAATAACTTCTTATGCACCTCCTCCTTTGATGCCTCCCATGCTTTTCAGTAGGCCTAGTTCGGTGCCCATTAGTCTATATGCAAGTAGTTCGTCTCCACATCGCGTAGACAATATGCCTAGTATCTCGCAGAACCTCCCAATTAACCTTCCTTCCATGCACTCTGTACAGTCTCTTGCTCAATTGCAGCCTCTACAGCCACCACAACTTCCTCGTCCTCCACCACAGCATCTAAGACCCTTGGTATCTGCATCACCGCAACCAGAGCAAGGAGTGTCCTTGCTTCAAAGCCCCCTACATATGCAAATGCAACCATTACAGATGTTGCAACAGCCTCAAGTTTCTCCAGCACATATGTACTATCAAACGCCACAACAGGAAAACGTTCCACATTCATCACAGCAGCAACAAGTTGAACATTCTCAACAGCAGGCTCCTTCTCAGCCAGGGGATGGTTCATCGCAACAGCAAGATTCTGGAATGTCATTGCATGAATACTTCAGATCTCCAGAAGCTATTCAGGTACTTATAATAGATCATCACTCGTGTTGCTGTGTGAAGTTGGTATGTGTGCATGCGTGATAACTGCTCTTTTCACTTGGTGCAGTCTTTGTTAAGTGATCGAGATAAACTTTGCCAGCTTCTGGAACAACATCCAAAGTTAATGCAGATGCTTCAGGTTTGATAATCTCTATGCGTGTGTTTGGGTGTATCTGCATTTTTGTGTGTGCAAATCCATTCTTTCTCACTTCTATTCCATTTTATGTGTCATCCTTGTGATCCTAATGGACTGGATATATTATATTGTGGTTTTGTGTGTGTATAAAATAAGATAAATTTCAAAGCCAGAAAGAAGACATTTTTTCTGGTTTATTGTTATTATTGTCAGTATTATTTATAATTTAATAAATTTGTATTTCTGCAATATAGTAAGATTTTTGCCTTTTCCCATTTGTACTTCTCATTCCATGTACCATTCTTTTGCCATTTATCTGTCTTGAACACTGCCACTTAAATTCTAGTGGTATATGGCTGAGCAAGGATTGAGATTTAGTCAAGTAGTTGTGGCTCGAACTCGATTAGACTATATTTGAGTTTTTCTAATGGCGAGCTCGAGTATAATTTGTAGGCTAGCTCTATAGTCGATATTGAACTCGAATTTATGCAGTTTTGGCTTAAAAGCTCGCAAGCCTGGGCTCGGATGTGTATGATATATGACTTCTATTATATTAGCAATCTTCTTTGTGGAAAATATGCACATTATAGAAATACTGTGAAAATTAGACAATTTGCCAGCACAAATATATCTACACTTTAAAGTTACAAGTCATTTAGGCTTTGGTCTCTTTAAATAATTCACTTGCACAAATATATCCTCTTTTTACAAATATATATTCAACGATGTTTAAGAAAATTCGTTAAGTTCAGGCTTGAGCTCGAGCTGATCAGCTGTTCAATTTGATACACCAGGTCCCTGACCGATCCTGAAATTCTCATATTTAGTTTCTAGTCAAGCTCGAGCTTGAAATGGCACTTGGGGGAAGCTCGAGCTTTAGGTCAAGCTTGACTAAATAAGCTTGAGCAAGACGAGACACCCTAGTGTTCAGTTCTGTTCAGCTCGATTACAAGCCTTTGTGGTAGTTTCCTTTTTGTCTAGAACAGGAAACAACGGTTTCACATTGGTATATATGTTTCAACCCAAAAAAAACCTTCGTAATATGTCTCTTTTTAGCTGAGAATGCTGTGCTTGTTCTTTGTGGATCCAAAGTCATTTGTTCATCTTGTATTTGATTTGGACTGTGTCAGTGTGTGGTTGGCACGTGAGGCTTGGCTTTGATCTCCGCCTTAATTGCTTCTTGCCCCAGTTTTAGAATATTGTTTCTCGTATGTGCACACACATGTACAAAGAGACGTACGGTTTTTTTTTTTTTCTTCTTCTAATGTTAGCTTTGTGTCATTACAGGAAAGATTGCGGCAACTATAGGTGCTGCCTACAGAGTAATTGGTTCTTTCTGACATGGTTGGCTTCATCTTCTCCTGCGTTTTGCTCATTTAACTGCAGAGAACATTGATTAGATCCATCTTCGCCCGAAAACTTATTTTTGCAATAACAAACACGTACGACGTGGATGTTGATCATTCCTTGTGCTAATCTCTCATATAACTCAGTAATTTATTTATGTTTTTCATGTACAATGTATATTGACTCGATCGCAGTCTCGTCGCCTCCGTTTCCTTCTCTTGCAGTCAATCTCTTTCCCATTCATAGCTTGGTTTTAGCTTAAGGTGCAGAGATATCGTTGTGCATCATTATGGAGATCATGAGGATATTTTTATTATAGATTGTTGTATCATATTAATTTCTTGACGCCTGTGGCCAAATTGACTTCATGTATTGCTTTCTTTGCTTGAGACTTGAAGTCGTCGGCCTTTATGACCATGGTTCGCATCAATGAGAAAAAATGATGTTTCATCAAACTAACTGGTATGAAATTTCATTTATCATCATGAATATATTTCCTACATATACATGACAGGGTTACCCGATATTGTAATTATCGGGACGAAAAAAAATTTAGTTGATCAACACGAGGAATATATGGTCTTGCGAGAGTGTTTCACATTGGGAATTTTGGTTTTGCTAATTGGAATTGAAGGAGAAGATAGAATGTCTAATTGTTTTTTCACCCGGATCGTTGCAAGTGGAGTAGAGTAAAGAATTTATTTAAACTGAAGTTGACAAACAACCTGTACCAAAAATAGTCTGTTTCACGAATCTATTTGTGATAGGAGTTTTTCATTAATATAAGTTTTTTTTTTTTTTTTTTTTTTAATCTCCAAATTTTCTAATCTGCGAAATTTCTTGCGAAGAAAAATTGTTCTGATGCCTCATGATTTGTGGCGCATGCTAAATACAACTAACTTGTGAGTAGGAACAGCTGAGGAAATTTGCATTATTCTTTACAAGTTTATAATATAGTTATTAAAATAATCTTAAGAGTTAGTCTAGTGTTAGAACGTTTAATTCATGTCTTGAGTCGAATTTGTCAAGAGTTTATTCTCTTTGGAGTCAGTTCAATAAACTTTGTACCTAATTAACTAAGCTAACCATATCTCTTATAAGAAGAGTCATTAGTTTCAAAGATCGTTATAGGACTTCAATATTACCTTTCGAGATTGAGAGTTTGAAAATAAAACTAACAATAAAGGGTGGCGTACTATGCTAAAAGAACGATTGATTGTGTAGTTGGGTATCGACTTAGAACTACATCTTTTTCACTTTTTTGCTTGGTTGGACCAGTCTTTTTTCATGGGTGGAGGGTTGGAAGCTATCACTCCGAATGAGGAAAGATCATCAAGTTGATTATTGTTATTTCTCAACTCTATTTTAGAAAGATTTTTTTAATTTTTTTATTTATTTTTCCGAGTATCATGCTTCATTCTAAATCTGATAGAGAATAGGAGTCATAGAATATCGTTTTGCTGAATCGAAATCCTCATACAAAAAAGATAAAAGCTACTAAAATAAATAAAAGTATTGCTGATACCAATGCTAGGGAAACTTTTTAGTGATGTCAACCATGAAGAGAGGTGAGGCTACTGTGCACACATGCAGCCAATATTAAGCAACTCTATATAAGAGTTGTTTGAGCTTCAAGAAAACTATGATTATATATTTTTATGAATCAAAACGGAGTAAGGCACGAATAATGTCTGCAAATTTGATTTACAAGAAAGTCTCATCATAGTAATTAATATACTCTAAGCATGCATTGGAGACCAAATTTCCATGATCCGAGAAGCCCATGATCCAAGACACCTTTCTGAATTTAAATATTTGATTAGCCGCCCATAGAGACATTCCATCTTGATGAAATCTCCAATGGAGACACGCTACGTTATATAGTAGTAGAAAGGTAAAACTCTTCGGGTTCATATTAGATTTTAAATTTCAAGACATAAGACTCACTTAGAAGATGTATGATTCAGATTAGTTAGGTACGAGACTTATTAAGATTACCCTCAAAGAAAATAGCTTATTGACTGATTCGAATATGAAGCACGGCCAATCTTCTTCTTGACTGATTCGAACCTGAAGCACGAGCAAATTTCACAAATAAATCGATACTGTGTAATTTTATTACATTGAAATATACTATAACTATCCTATGAACCTCCCTTTGTTCAATGAATTATTCCAAAATAAGGGTTAATATTTGTTTTATTATGTTGCCAGAAATTGACAAAATTTATATTTTCTACGTTTTTACTATAAATTCAGCCAATCTCAAGCTCAGCGAATAAAATAAAAGTTATTATCCCACTTGAAAGCACATTATAGGGGGATGGCTGATGCAATATGTATTAACTAACTCGGTACACAAAATTTCCGCTATAGTTAAATTCCAAAAATAAAGCAAAAAGATAAATTTCAAATTTGGCGTCTCAGCGCCTAGACTTGTACTACCTATAACTTCCCAAAAGGCTGGAGGATGTGGAAGTGGAAAGATAGATAGATAGTCAAAAAAGAATGTTCCATTTGCCAGAGAACCAAGACCTATACACCCCTGAAAGCTCGCGCAGAATTGTTGTAAAGCGAGCATGGAGTGACTTCTAGTTGCAGAAAATACATGTGCAATGGCAAGAGTAATGCACCTGTACCTCATCATCATGTATGGAAACCACCAAATTCTTCTGCATCAAATCAGCTTGCTATGATACTTGGGAAAAATCAACGAGGTGTATTTTTTGTACTAGTAACGTAGGACAGGCATATCCTCCTGTGGCTATATTGAAAAGTTCACAGCCAGGTCGACCATGGACTAGGGTCCCGTTCTCTCTGATCCGTCGGGTTGGGCTGATTGGATAGCAAAAACTTGTATAACTGACAACTTTCTCCAAAATTAGTATTCTAATATACTACCTTGCCTTTGTTATCTGCTTCGTCCTGATTTTGAGCAATTTGAAATTGGTTATTGTTGTAATTTGCAACTTTCATTTTGCTTAATGAAAGTCTTTCTTTGACCCAAAAAAAGGACTAGGGTACCCTCCATTTATCTTCTCTTATTTATTTATTTATTTATTCATTCATTTCTTTTGATCGATTGCACCATTGGATTTGATGATAATATTTTTCGGTGTATAAAAATTTCAATATATAGAAAAGACAATAGTGTTAGATCAAATTGCCAAGCATGGGAGCTTGTATAAAAATTTTATATATAGTACATCGTCACCTTCCTTTGACTTATTATGAATTATCTATTTAGGATTAATCATTTCAGACTGTTGATAAAATACGAAGTGGATGACTTGATCTTCTATAAACATTTTATGAGAATCACATC
Source organism: Ehretia macrophylla (assembly GCA_037974665.1). Classification (NCBI taxonomy): domain Eukaryota; kingdom Viridiplantae; phylum Streptophyta; class Magnoliopsida; order Boraginales; family Ehretiaceae; genus Ehretia; species Ehretia macrophylla. Next base: position 32,010,554 of record CM075771.1, read on the forward strand.
TAGATAGGTAGACGGAAAAAATAAATTAAATCTTTCATTTATTTGAAGTAAAAAATGATACACCAATTACATCTCCTCTTGGAGGACAAATAATTTTTTTTTTTTTTTTACCCCTTAGAATGATAGGCTAAATTGTGTCGGTTTTTGCCTCCCTTTTACTCAAAAATAAAAATCGTATAGAACTAATAAATGAAAATTTTGGTAAAACGTATGAGATGATTTCAATAACATTATTTGCTTCTCCAAATGTGAATTTCCATTTCTAATGTTCTCATATCTTTTACCAAAAATCTAGGGACGTAAAATGTAGTCTAGTTTTCAAATCCCACATGATATTTCACTTGCAAGGAGGACATAGCCGATAAGTGAGTTTGGAGAATGAACAAATTAGCTTTATAATTTACTATGATGAAATTATTTAAAACCAACATGTCTGTTCCTGCAAGCAAACTAATCGGGCCTATCGAGGCCTTTGCCTCCAAATTCACTCTCAATCAAACCAATCCAATCCCACCACGTGTAACAAACACCGACACCATGTATTAGCCTACGGGATAGTTACCATGTCATCACCCACACATGTGCATGGCTTGTATGCACAATTCCAATGCATGACACCGAAGGATTGTGGGTGGGATGGTTGAGTAACGAGCTGTTGTAATTAGAGATTTTAAATTTAAACCACAACTTAGACCTCCATTAATATATAAAAGAAAAAAAATTCGACAGTTTCATGTCTACTGTAAGTGAGGCGAACCATTGTGCGGATTGACTTACAGATCATATGATTCATCTGGTGTTGGGATGTCATTCGATTGCGGTTCCTCCCCAATGATTTTTTTTTTTAGATGATATGGGAACTCAACTAGCGAACTCTGACCATCGGGGCAGAACTGGACCACCAACTGGTAAACACTCGGGTGCAGCGGTACGCCCCTACACATACATTAAGTCAGTTAAGAGCGGAATTTCAGAGTAGTAGGGGGTGTCAAACTTGCGACCTTGCAAGAGCAATTTTACCTCTACTAACACTATGCAACACGAAGACTTTGTAGGGAGTCACGCAATCTAGTTAGCTAGTATCACTCTCATCTAAACACGCTTAACTTTGGAGTTCTAATGTGATCTGGTGAAGACTTCAGATCTTGCTTCGATCTCTCGACAGTTGTTGTCGCTTATGGAGAAAAATAAAAGGAGTGAGAAACTTTCTCGTATGATAATAGTATAGTTAAGCTCTGCCTCCTTTTCATATAAAAGAAAAAGAAAAAAGAAAAATCCATTGCATGCTACTTTATAACAAGATTCTAAATCAAATTCTCTCTTAATATGCCTCTCCATCAAGAGAGAGAGAAAGAGAGAGAGGGAGAGAGATTTTACTTTATTGACACTAAGAGGTAGATAGATAGAACTTTGCATAGGTATGCTATGCATTCCTAGCTCATGTGTGATGGAAAGAGGAGGATGGAAGCCAAATGTTGAGATATCACCAACATGTCCTCGTTGTGGTTCGACCAACACCAAATTTTGTTACTACAACAACTATTGCTTGACACAGCCAAGGTACTTTTGCAAAGGTTGTCGAAGGTATTGGACTAGAGGTGGTTCACTTCGAAATGTGCCAATAGGTGGTGGCTGTCGGAAGAGCCGAAGAGGTAAGCCGATAAGGGTATCTACAGATCATGGCCATGGTGGTGTCTCATCGGGGGGTTTGAGTGGTTTAGGCCGCCATGGAAATCAATTGGCTGAAGCTTCTAGCTCCATGCCAGGCCTTGATGGTCCAAATAACATTGATCTTGCCGTGGTTTATGCAAATTTCTTGAACCAGAAGCCACAGAATGAAGCTGATCAGCTTGAAATTCCTCAGTTTTCTAACAATGTTGGCTCATCTTTCGAATTTTCAAATGTGCACAGCATGCATTTGGCTCAGCATAGTGGTGTTCTTGAATGCGCAGCTCATACACAAATATTAATTGATGGCAATGCAATTTATGATCATTGTGGGCTTGATTCAATTGATCAGAACCATCAAGTGATCATAAATCCTCATTTTACAAGTACGAGTAATCACACGAGCAATTATGTGTTGCCACCATTGCCTGGTGAAGAGTTGCTAGTCTCTGAAGGGATGGTGTGGCCTACTACTACTGTTGATGCCATGCTTCATCACCAAATGTTGCACGTTACGCATTCGTCAGGGCTCACACCAGAAGTGTTAAATCCGAATCCAGTGAGTGGAAATGAGTGCCCCTTCAATTTGTCGAATTATGACTTCTCAGGCCTTGGAAAATGAGGTTTAATTACTTTGTTTTGTGTTTACATTTGATATAGATATGTACAGAATGGAAACATATACGTGAGAGAAATAATGCCAATATCTGTCATAATTATGTGCTTTTTTTCTTTCAATATATATATGCTTTTGCAATCAGTGGCGATAACAAAAATGATCCATAGCTTGCTTCATTTTTCTGATCTCTATATAAATAAGTTTTCAATTTTTAAATAGGAAAATTTTGAAGCTATAACAGTTAAACTGAAGGAGTAAAAATTTCTTTACGTAGAGTAATAAAATTCGTTTTGGCCAAGTTTCATTGACCAAGTTTGATTATTTTCTGAAATAATTGGGTGGTTAATTTATGATGTGAAAGAGAGAATCCTAAGACTAGCTACAAAGAGTTGAATTCTAGATGTCACTGGATCACTATGCAATGGTTGTAACCCATATTTCACCTTTTGCTAGAACAATTTCATGTCCCAAGATTTGAATGGAGTCGTAAGGAAATTCTCATTGAGCTGAAAGGTCTTGAGTTCGAAACCAGTGTCACTTGTTCCTTGATTGATCTTTTAATATGATCATATGTAAATTGAGTTATGCATTGACTAGTGAAAATTACAGTTCTCACTTATCTCTAAAAATACTTTAAATTTATGTGCATTTTTCATTGAAAACATCAATTAATCTCCACTAATTTACTAATTTAATATTTCTCTAAAATCACTTAACTCTCCTATTAACCTGTAAAAATTTTCGATCTGTCCCTACCTTGCATAGTCACCAAGGTATACTGAGCTCCTAAGTTTAATTAGGGCATGCAGATGAGGACTTCCAAAGCTATAAGTTTATCTTTCTGAATTCCAAGCTTGACCTCGGCTTGCATTCTTGCATAACAGGTTTAAGATAGGTTCGTTGGCAAAGCTTGCAAGTTTGTACTAAAATTCATTGAGCCTTTTTTGGTAACAAAGTATTAATTATCTCATGAGCATCAAGCATTTTAATTGATTAGTGTGTTTGATAGTTCTTCACTCTTTTTAAGTATTTGAATCTTTGACTATTACTTTGGTGCTTAAGAAGGGATTTTCCATTTCTCTTTTTTTAAAATTTCTGATCAGTAAGTACGTACTTATCAATTAATAGGGTTTAATTTCACCAACAAAGTAGGGTTGATCAAAATTTAGATGTGGTTATTAACAAGCTGCTAGTTAGTCGTAATAAGAATTATAGAGTTACATTTTAAAATTAATTAGTACTCAGTAACGTAGTCTAAAATATTTTAAAAATTTTGATTTATCCATGTCGAATAATTATCCTCTAACAGCTCGATCAACATAACATATTTGCTCTAACTCCCACAGCATCAAAATCAGTAATGAGTCTACAAGTTTTGTTTTCTTTTATTTCTTCTCTTTCTAATTAAGCAGTTTGACATAAGATCATAATCCCAGTCCAAAGAACCCTGTGGCTTTGTTGGTACCCGCAGGTTGAGAGCTAAAGTGGAACTATGGACTTAGGCCATCCTTAATAGAGGCTCTAAATTAAGGGACTCTAAAAATAAATTTAGAGCCCCTAGTATTTTTTAGGAGCTCTAAAAAAAATTCTTCCCCAGTGAGGGGCTCAATAAAATTGAGTCTCTATATTATGTTAAATTTAATTTTACAAACTAATTTGAATATGTGTTATTTTTTCTCGTGTGTTAATTTTTTTTTGATAAACTATTATCGTCATTATCGTAACTTTATTTTATGAACATTTCGACCAAAAGCTTAATTAATTCTGACAACAGTATAAATTATTGAATTATGATGACGTTTAATTACGTTCGGTTTTTATTTTTTATTTTTATTATTTTCCCTTTCGTTAATTAATTTATTTTTAATTAAAATTGAAATCTCTCATCCGAATAGCATCCATTGGAGTAAATTTTTTTTCATCAATCTCAACCGTCCGTTTCTTATCTCAATATCAAATCTCTTATCCAAATAACACCCTTTGAATTAGATTTTTTTCCATCAACCTCGTCTGTCCGTTTCTTATCTCAATCTCAAATCTCTTATCCAAATAACACCCACTAGATTGGATCTTTTTCATCAATCTCGTCCGTCTGTTTCTTATCTCAATCTCAAATCTCTTGTCCAAATAATACCCATTGGATTGGATTTTCTTTCATTAATCTCGTCCATCTGTTTGTTATCCTTTATGCATTCATTTTCCTATATAAGTTAGGTCCTCAAACCTTTTACAATCACCAAAATTGTTTATACAATCTCTATCACTCTTTCCACAATGGCCCAACAAGGAGCTGATTCCTCCTCATCTGATGATGACATCGATGGCCACACAATGATGGTGTCGATGTATGCACAATATCAATCACTAATGGGTGCTGCGCAGGAATTCAGTAGGGATAAACATGCAGGTGCATTGTCACGCCGACAATCCATAAAAAGAGATCGGGTAAGTGCCCATAGTAGGCTTATGAATGATTTTTTTGTTGATCGCCCTTTGTATCCTGCTTCTGAATTCACAAATAGGTTTCGGATGAGGCGCGAATTGTTTCTCAAAATTATAGGAGAAATTGTGCATTTCGACAATTACTTCAAATAGAAACCAGATGAATCCGGAAAGCAAGGTTTCTCACCACATGTGAAGATGATGGTCGCGCTTCGTATGCTTGCCTACAGAAATCCTGCTGATGTGAATGGCGATTATTTGAAAATTGCAGAAACTACATCTTTACAGGCGATGAAGGAATTTTGTCGTGCCGTTAACGCAGTATATGAAGATAAGTATCTCTGGAATGTTAGGAAGTGTAGATTGTATGCACTGGGTAGAGCTGGCAAATGGGTCAACCTAACATGGCCCTGCCGAATCATGGGTTAAGAAAAATGAGCCCAGCTCAGCACATATGTTTAGTGGATTGAGTTGGGCTGGGTTCAATTCTTGAAATATAGGACCCAGTTCGGCCCACGGGCCCGGTACCACGAGTCACGAGCTGGGCTGGTCCAGCCCATCTATTTTGTTTTTTCGTGATTAGTATGTTCTGAATTTTGATAGTTGGATTAATAACGAAAAAAACTTAAGCTTAACCTTTTTTACCAAAAAAGTTAATTTAACGATTAACAAGACATAAGTTGATTGATAATATTAATATAAATGATAAAACATTACTTAACAAACTACAAGTTCATGAGACACAGATACGTTACTAATAAACATAAAAAAGAACATTACATAAATGCTTGAAGAAAGTTGGTAGATAAGTGCTCCTTGTGCGAGTGCTGGGCCTGCTGATGGTAGTGGTGGCAGTGATTGATGAATGAAATAGTTTGGAACATTTGAGTATTGAGATACAAGATGTCTTACAAGCGTTCCAATCCAAATTGATGACAAAATATATATTTACGTTCACAATAGTTACAAATTATATACCCATGTTCTTCAAAATAAGCAAAATGATTCCAAACATCTGAGCTTATAGTCTCGAGCTGGGTTCGAGCTGAACTGGGCTGAGTTTATGGGTTGGGCTTGGGCACAAATGGGTTGGGTCCAAAAATATATGACCCAACTCGGCCTACCTATATGTGGTGGGTTAGGCCGAGTCGAACCCATTTTCAATCGAGTTGAGCTGAGCTTGAATTTTCGTGTGCTGGGTGAATTGGGCTTGTGTCGGCCCGGTCCAAATGTTACCTCTAGCACTGGGCATGGAAAAATTGCCCAATCGCGTGGGCTGGGACATATGCTGGGCACCATGGTCGTCCTACCATAATCCTTGAAGCGGTTGCATCATACGACATTTGGATATGGCATTCGTACTTTGGAACACAAGGTACGCGCAATGACCTGATCGTATTATATAGTTAACCTATTTTCTCTGATGTTCTTGAAGGTCTAGCTACAGGCATTCGGTTTACACTTAACGATAGAGAATATAGTCAAGGTTACTACCTTGCTGACGGTATATATCCCCATTGGTCCACGATTGTGTAAGCATATCCCAATCTAGAAGAACGGGATAAAGCGTTATTTACTAGATTACAACAAGCTTATCGTAAATATGTCGAAAGGACTTTCGGAATTCTTCAAGCTCGATTTGAAATTGTCAAAGGGCCATGCCGTTTTTGGCATGAGAATGATATTGGAGAGATTAGGAAAACTTGTAAAATTCTTCATAATATGATTGTGGAAGACAACCAAGATGAATAAGGTGATGATTTTATCGATGATCTGGAACGTTATCATGTTGAGGAACCTCCTGTTGTACCCAATCGAGACCCTATAACTATTACTCAGTATTTAAACAATTGTGCTCAAATTAGAGATGAGTGCGCCTACTTTTTGCTCCAGAATGATCTTGTTAAACATGTGTAGAATGAATATCGCGCAGAACATCTCAATTTGTAATCTATATTGTTGTTAATATTTCGGCCTTGTTTTTATTGATATTTGTTTTTTCTTTTTAATTAATCCAATTTTTATATCTCTTAAACTCAATTAATATTAATATTTAGAAAATTAAATATTAAAATAATAGTAAAAACACAAATATCAAATGTGAAAATAGAACAACATCGTCAATTAACAAATTTAAATATGTAGTCAACCGAAAATAAACTAACTAATACAAATAATCCATGATTTAAAAATGAGTTTAAGGCAAACTGGGACGGTATACATCATCGTCAAAATCTATCAAACGAGAGGTCTTTCTTGCAATAATGGCCCTTTGTTATTCAATCATCCACGCTCTTCTTTCCGGAGTTTCGATTGTCGAAATCTTTATATTTATAGTTTTCGTATTTGCAAAATCTTCAAACCAATCCGTGTACTTCTTCATAATTTTTCCCATATTTTTTGCTTTTTCGACGATATCTTCAACATTGCCCTTACCTTTTAATTTTTTTGCCTTCTTAGATCCAATTGGCCTTGACAATGTGGGATTGCTTTGGGTTTCTGCCACTAACTCAATGGGATCATCATTATCGAGAGAATTTCAATTTCCGATTGGAGTTTCGGGTGGAGTCATTGACACATGTGTTTCAATTACACTTTGTGTGCATTGAACATCGATCATTTTTCTCCATTTTTGAGCATCTTGTAAAATTGTCCAACAATGATCGAGGGTAAAATTTTCTCCACCGATAGCAGAGTATAAGCGTCGAGCGTCATTCAGCTAAAAAACAATTCAACAAATTAATAAAAAATAATTTTGCAAAATTTTAAATATTATATAACATCTACTGTATAACACTAATAATTTCTGAAAAAACTCACGTTGTCAATAGCACTTTCTCCGCTCTTCGGTCTCAGATGTACTTGAGCAATACACTCCGCAAATCTTGTACAGTTGTAGTTTATGGGCGACCATCGGCATTTAAGACTTTTTGATGTCCTCTTTTCATTTGGATGGTTCGGGGGGTAGAACTCTTCAATTTGTTCTAGAATTCTGTTCCACATTGTTGTCATTGTTTGGTTTCTACCGATAATAGAATCTTCACTGATTGCGATGAAGCCCCGACATAAAGTTATATCTTCTTGAAGAGTGAAATTGCGACCCCTCGAAATACCCTCGGTATATTCCATACCTTCCAAAAAAGAAAATACGATAGATAGCAAAATAAGAACAAATTTAAATTATTTAAATAATAAAATACCACTAAAAAATAAATTTACAAAGTCTACAAGTTGAAAAAAATTTAAATTTGTTCTTATTTTTTTTAAAAAGCTTTAAAAAAAATTCACAAATAGGTTGAATTACGGTTTAATTTTAAACATGGTTTAAATTTTAATTAGAATTTACCCAAATTCTTAAATTTTTTTATAAAAAAACCCTGAAAACAAAAATTAATATCAGACAGGCAAAATTATAATTAAAAACAATTCAGGGTTTTTTTTTTCAAATTTATCAAAACCATTAAAATAAAAAAAATTTATACACAAAACCCTACATATAAAACCATCCCCCTCCCACATTTTTTTTTTCACCCACCTCCCCACCCCACACCACCTCCTCGTTGCAAATCCCCATCCTTGCCACCCCACCCCACCTCACCCCACATCCCCATGCACACCTCCCATCCCCACCGCCCCTTCTCCTTCCCTTCCCCCATCCCCACTGCCCTTCCCCTTCCCATCATCCCCGCTGCACCTTTTTTTTCGCAGTTTATATATATTTGCTGGGTATTCTAAAAAATAATTTTTTTATTATATATATTTGCAAAAAGGGACAGAAATTGTGGTATGAACATATACTATTTTTTTTTTTTGGGCAATTGATATAATTTTTGGCGATTTGTGTATATTTGCTTGAATGCACACTTTGTTGAAGTTGGGGTGTTGGAGATTTTTGCTTCAATATATAGAAAATACAACACCCCAACAACTATATTTTTTTTGAAGATTCTGCAACTCCAACGACCATTTTTTTTCTTCAGATTTCTGTCCTTTTTTTGTCATAATTTTTTTTTTTTTTGGTGAAGTCAGATCTGATTTGGAAGTACATGGGCTCTATATTTTTTTGTCTTTTTCTTGGGGCTCTATTTTCTTCAACAAAATTATTAAAAAAAATGGAGCCCAGGCTCTAAATTTGTTGAAATATGATAAAAATCTGGATTTAGGGCTCTGTATCTACCATTAGTGTTGTATTTTTTCTTCAAAAGTCTATATTTGCTAAAAAGTTATAATTATTGTGTTTTAGAGCCCTTGTTGAGGATGTCCTTACTATAGATACATATAGGGAAAATGGCGCAAATGGTCCCTATTGTTTAATTTCTCCAAAATTTTAAATTTCATCTTTATTGTTCAAAATTAATCAATTTAATCATTGTTGTTTCCTAAAAAATTTCAATTTAATCCCTGTTGCTTTAATATAAAATTCAAATTAGTCCTAAATGTTTTAAAAAAATTGTGGCTAAATTAAAATTTATTGAAAAACAATGGGGAGGAATTTGAAATTTTTGAGAAATAATAGAAATTAAATTAATTAATTTGAAATAATAGAGATGAATTAGAAAATTTTTAAAAAATAATAGGAACTATTTATGTAATTTTTCCATATATGTACTTATGTAATTAATCCTGATGTAAGAGGGGTGATTTAACTTAATTAAATGTGTCTCGAGTTCATGATACAAATTAAAATCAAAGTTTTAGGCCTGATCTTGAGGTTGGCAATGTTGCGCTGGGATTTGGAACACCAATATAGAACTCAGTGCCTCACATGATCCCAGAAAAGCTCATGATCCGAGAAACTGTCCCGGGCAATTATCATGGTCTTCGCAAACTTCAAGGACGACGAGTTTACAAACTCAATTAGTTACTTGATTAATTAAGTTGTGAAAAACGAACTAATATTGGTTCGATAAAGTTGTTGTTATATGATTTAGAAGTTTTATATTTTAAAAATTAATGTAAAATAATATTATGTATAATAAATTGTAACGTAAATTTAATTTTTCTCTGATTTCATATATAATTAGAATTTTGAGATGCGAACTATCTTATAAAATTGCGAAAGAGGCATGAAATCACTAAGAAGACGAGTCAAACCATAAGATACTCATTCATGCATGCATAATGTTGTCCATTGTTAAATATATATTTCAAATTTCGCATGTTTCAGTATCCACTATAGTGCTGATCTTAACTTTCGAAGATTAATTTGATGACTAGATTAATATCTGTCGCGGGCGGGGCAATATCTCCATGCTCCGAACACTTTCAGTCAAGGGCGGACCCAGGGGGATCCAAAATATTTATTCAATGATTATAAAAAAGACATAATGTATCTTATCTATATATATTTAGTGCCGAGTAAATTAATTTTTTAAATTAAATATACCATAAAAATACACATATTTTTTTAAACATTTGAGGTTAGTGAGAGCCACAATCCCATTAACTTATAACTAATACCTTTGTCGTTGAGGGCGAAGCTAGTATAGTACTAGTGCAGCCTCACTAGCACTAACTTTTTAAATTAAAATTCAAATTACCCCACGATTTTTTTTTTAATTTATTATTTTTATAGTTTTCACTGAAATAAAGTTTTAGATCGACTCATGCTCTAGGTCTTCTGCCCTAAACCTTTAATGATCATGTCCATAAGTCAACGTTAGAATTTTAACCTTTGACATATATATTTCAGTTGACCAAAAAAAAGAAATATATATTTCGGATATTTCCGTGCATGTGTGTTACTTACTGAAAATTCTTAACACTTGCTGAGATAGAAAAATCACAACTACTTCAGGTTGAATGAAAAAATCACATGAAATTGTGAGATGACTTCGTTCACAAGTAAGTCATACACCACGAGATTTAGGAGAAGGTCGATTACTCTTCTTGACAGTTGAAATACAATGGTTTGAATCTCATGAGGTTAAGAGTTTTTTTTTTTTATTTAAAAAAAAGCAAGTCATACACCAAATTAATACGTCAGCATCGTAGTACAGGACGAACCATTTTACTGATGCATGACTTATCCTCAGTTTACTTTAATTTACATATATGTACTCTTCGAATAGAGATATGGTCTTGCGAAAATTAATTAGAGGATCTAGTTTGATCTTCATGATAGATTTTTTTTTTTTTCCGTTTTATATTCTTTTTTTTTTTCTGTTCTTTTGGGATTATCTCATATATGTGTTTTGTTTTTTAATTTAAATTATCCAACATAAGAAACACAGATGATGAAATGTCACTGACGGTTCTCATGAATACAAAAGTTAGCAGTAAAATTAAGTCAGCACCCAAATGATTATCTTCTTAAAAACTAGGTCGTCCTAATACCTTTTTTCCGTACTTTGTATAACGAGAATTTTGTATTTCATGCTCCCTTTGAAAATTGAGCAGTCCGCTCTCTCATCGTGATGAAATAGCACAAAAGGAGAAATTGTACTCTCTGACTTTAGTCACTAAAATCTATTTTTCGATAAAAGAACATATATAGGATAACTATGCTCTCTGTATATATAATCTCGAGGGAAAAAAAAAAAAAAAAATCCTAAAATCACATACATGACAAAGGTTGATAAAAATGATCAGGTCGATGAAGGTCGACATAATACAAAGAACAAACAAGAATTAATTTGGAAAAACATTGTTTGAATAGCTGAATGTATATGTAATTATTCTTCACAAAATAAAATTTTACAAAAACAAAGAGGAGAACCCTATGATCTAGTAAAAATTTTGCAGGTTGGTGGTGTCCACCCGTAAATTAAATCAGGCATGCACGCCCCCACGCACTTGCAGTCAACTGTCTTACGAAATAGGTCTGGCTGCTAGGGGAACCACCTCAGCCAAAGGCGTCGAAAGAGGGGAAGGCAAAGGAGACGTCCGACAAACCGGACAAGTCGGATGCAGCCTCAACCATGGATCAACACACTTGACATGGAAGAGGTGTCCACAATCAGGCAACAACCTCAACATATCACTGTTTTTATAGTCCGCCAAGCAAATTGAACAGCATGCGGCTGTAGAATCCTCGTGGTTGATCTTCGCGTCCGAGTAAAGCAGCTTCGGGTAGCTCTTGAGCGTTGCTTCATCAAGCCCAGCTACCTCGACAACACAGTGTCGAGGGGCATCATCAAGTGGCAGCTCCAAACCATTGATTGATCTACGAGGTTGTGAGATCATTGATGTCGTTTGATTCCTGGTACAGAAGTATGATGCCAAGGTAATTGTTGTGATTAGCAATAGAATACCCACGGAGATTCCGATGCCGTAACCGAAACCACCGAGGCTTTGCGAGTCTGTTGAACTGTTCATGATGAAACACGATATATCTCCGATCCAGTGCTGGTCATCCAGTTACCGAAACGAGCCCATAGGCTATATCATTTTCGCGTCTCTCTAAAATTGCGGTCTTTTTGGTGAAGGTTTATATATAATTATGAGATGGAAAAAGATTAATTGGATGGTTTTGTCAGCCATTGGTATGAAGTCAACGGTAACACGAGAATGATGATGTATATGAAAATCTAATGAAAAAATAGGACATGAATATGATGTAGTGACCTGTAAATAGATAATGCGCTTTTCTGTAGTTTTAGTTATTTAATATAGTTTTTTTTTTTTTTTTAATTCTTGTGAAGTTTTAAATTGTCAACGGTTTACAATCCTTTTGAATAGGCTTGGTTCATGTGAGCAACGTCTTTTTTGCAGCATAATTCTTCAACCATTTATATAATTTAATTAACTAATTAATTAATTCTCTCTCTCTCTCTCTCTCTCTCTCTGTGTGCTATCTATGCACTGCACGTTCAATGCACCTAAATTACGTTGGTGCATATAAGCCTATTAGAATATAGAATTATAATAGATTAGAGTCTTAGAGGACATTTAATAATCATTCAATTGAGTTTACTTTTGTGATGCAACCAGTGATGGGATTGGTTGATATTCGTAAACAGCATTTTTTTTTTCTTCGCAAATTTGCGAAACATCAATACTCAATTAATTTAAAACATAGATCGGATTAGGCACTAATATCGGATGGGACACACCAGCGTCCCCACTCAAACAGCGTTTTCTTTCTTTCAACAGAAAAGAAAAAAAAACAAGCTTACTTCCACGTACAGCTCAATCTCTCTTTCTCTTTGTTGGGGTTGAATGTCGCCATTTGTTGGCCATGATTGAAAAATAAACTTATTGATCAGTTGTTAAGTACAACATTAATTAATTCGCCTAATCTTTAGTTGTATGATAGATTTCAATTCGTTATTCATTTCTAAATCTTCTTTTCTCTAATATTATAATGCAAGTTTATGTATCTTATATTGAAGAAAGCTTAGCTCAACAATTTAATGGGATGCTTTAAAATATATTTCTGGTTAATTTGTCCTCATTAAGCCCTGACGTAGAAGGTTGTTTTTGGAGCTTTATCATAAGCAATTGGAGTGGTTAGTTAATTGTCAAACTCATGAAAGTCCTCGATCGATCCACGCTTCGGCTTTTCTAGAGTCTTTGTCGATAAGAACGGATATTTAAGGCAACAAAAGCACGACTTTTGCCACTAGGACTTTGGTCTAATGTTACTCGTTGTTATGCGAGAGTTTATTACTTTGAATTTCGTCAATTACGTTATACGGGACCTTAAGCCTTTTTTGAAAAAAAAAAAAAACGGCTTCTCACAGTACATGAACATCTATGCTGACTTCTACATGTAGTCATCACCATCAAATACCAAAACGAGCTGAGTGACTGGCTTGGAGATATACCTGCTAGATTATTCATTATCTTGGGGCGGAAGAACCCGGGGGGTGGGGGTTGGGGTGGGGGGCGGTGTGTTGTTTTGGGGGGCGTGGCTGGGCTAGCTGGGCTGAGAAGGTTTGACTTAAAATTTTAAATTATTACTTAAAAAATAATAAAATACCACAATTTCGTAAATGAAAGAAAATTATATATCCAAATACAGAAACCATGTTTTCATTTGAGTCCAAATTCAGAAACTGCATGTAGGTCAAGGAGCAGATACTTTTTGGATGTGCTTTTCAGCATCCGTTCTCATATTAGTTCAACGAAATATATGTGTTTAGCTTGTAATAACTTAAGTTTTCTTCTAGTATCAATAAGGATTTTAGTATTTTGAGTCAATTGATTAGATTTAATATTTCACCAAGTTATATTTAGACCCAAATCATTACGGATGGTACCATAGTAGGTGACCAAACTAAAGAGTGGTCTCCTCATTGGGTCCCAGGGATACTTTATTTTTCCAATTTTTAACAAAATCAAATACATTAATTTCTCATCTAATTGTTATGATTATATTACAAGTGACGAGAATATTTCTCTTACATATTGATGAAGTTATTAAGTCAAGCAAATAATATTACTTGGGAATATCTCTACTTTAATGATTACATGACATTCTTTATTCACATATAGTTTTTATGCTTAGTGATTTTGGTTGGAACTTGTTTTAGTTGATTGAAATTAAATTATTGTAAGAATATATTTACTTTTTAATTCGAGATGTGAGGCTCAATTCCTAATTCATATTTAATTTCTTTTAACATCTATGTTCATGTTCTTTATTTATTATAATTTTGGTTGAAGTTCTGGAATTTTGTGCATAGTAGTAGACTAATTTTAAGTAGTATAGTTTAAAAAAGTGAAAAAAAAAAACCACAGGTAGTTCCTATTCCCTTCAAATAAAGAAATTTAAGGCAAATACAGTTAAGATTCTCCATGTGCCTCAAAACATTCCCGCATCATCAATGGACAACAAAAGTCTCTTACTGCGATGATGTGACTAGCGTTATACTAGAAAGCATGTTGATAAATTAGACGAAGTTGTGGAAATATTATTAGACAGTTGTTTATAAGTAAAAAAAGAAATGTTTATTAAATTAAAAAAAAAATAATACATAAAACTCTCAAGTACCCTTACGTGTTAATAAGCATTTTTGGACTTGTAGTATTTATAAGTAGGACAACGGAAGCTCATTTGGAAAAAAAATATGTTAAGAATTGGATAAATTACTTAATTTATTTTTTATGTCTATCGTATTTGATAAAGTGGTCGCATATATCTAAAACATAAGAGTCGTATTTTATATCTTTTACTTATGTTTCATCACTCATTTTTTTTTTTTTTTTTTTTTAGATTTGTCAAAAAAATTCACAACTAGTGGACTTACACGCCAAATAACTGTCTTTTTAAGGATATAATCGTAAGCACTGGATTTTCTGTTTGAGTTGGCGCATTTGGAAAGCTAGAATCGCTTTTGTTTTTGAGAATATTAGACCTGATCCAATTTGTATTGCAAGACAGGCCCAATAGCTCACTACAGAATTTTTAATGGCTAACTACAAGATCAGTGAAAGAATTAATGGAACAAATCAAGTGATAAACAAATGAAAGTCATATGAGATGGTCGAGACCTCCTGAAATTAAGAAAGCTCAAACCAAATTGTGACGCCTCAGTTGACGCCTCATACATCTCAGAAGTATTGTGTCTGGCGAAGCTAGGAAGGTTCGAGCTGAAGGTGTGGCTAAGACGGAGGCACTAGCATTGAAAGATGCATGTGATTTTACAGCAACAGGTCATCATCAAAATGTTTGCATGAATGTGGATTCCAAAGAGGTTTTTGACTTGGTGTCCACACCTTAATTGTTATGGGAATCCAAGAATAGATAATATTGTTGAAAGAGTTGAGAGAACTTTGCATTCTAACTCTACAATTAGTCTCTCTTTGATTAAGAGACATGATAACAAAGCTACGAATTAAATGTAAAATAGGTTCGATGTAATTATCTTCCAAACGGATTGAGTTACTTGTGTGCCTAACTTTTTATTTATTTATTTATTGGGATCAACTGATTTATTTATCTTTTATTAATATAATATTTTTCTGACAAGAAAAAATGATATAATTGTGTAATTTAGCCTTCAATCAATAATCATTAAAAACTCTTTATGTCACTCTTTCTCTTTTTTTATTTATTTTTATGGTAAAAATTTATGTATTAAATATTAAATTTCTTGTATATATAAAAAATTTGTACTATATATAAAAAAAAAATATAGTGAAAGAGTGATATATAATATTGTTTAAAACTTAAATATTTAATTTTTCCACAAAATACATAAATACGTATAGAAATATCTCAGCAGTTGCATTGACAAGTAAGAAAAGAATCTTAAATTTAGTTAATTATTAATATTTTGTCGGTTTGCGAGGCTAGAGAGTTACCTGTCTTTATCCCACACACCTACTGATACTATACCCCGCAAAACCAAACCAAACAAAACCCAACGATCTTTCTCACTTTTCTCTCATAAAACATCTCCCAAATTATTGTACTCTCCGAAAATTAAGAAAAAAGAAAAAGAAAAACTCAAATCTGTGTGTCTAAAACAATGGCGATGATTCAGCTGAAGTTCGTCGCTGCACTGCTCCTCGTGCTTTGTCTGGTTGTACCTTTGACTTCGGCCAAATCCACCTCTGTAGAATACTGCAGTATGTTCCTCCTCTTCCCTTCACCAATTATTCTTTTTTTTAAAAAAAAAAAGAAAAAAAATTATGTTCTCAGTTCTCTTTATTTCACTATACGCATAAATACAATTCAGCTTGTAACTAATCTATTTATGAATTTTTTTGGCCATGTAATTTGTTGCTTATTTTTGGGAACAGAAGAAATCGATTTAAATTAGGGTAAACTACAAAACAACCCCGTGTTTTGTCGAACTTGGAACTTTAAATCTTGTGTTAACGTAATAATCTAATAGCCATAACCCCCAGTAATTGGCTATAAGAATGTTGTAAAAATTTAACGTGGATACCATAATAATCTAATAATCCCTATAATTGGTAAATAAGAATGTGGCCCCTTCCATAGCGTGATAATCAAATAGCAGTGACCCATATTTTTCTCTTACAAATCATAGGGATTATTGCATTATTTCGGTAGCAAAGGATTTAACATGCAAATTTGGTATAACACGTTGGTTTTTTTGCACTTTATACTTAAAATAGTTAATAAAAAAGTTAAGACGTCTGTTTATTAAAGTATTAGGGTTTTAGTTTGGTGGAATTTATTAGTGACGCATGAAAGTGATTTCGTTTCAATTTCTTTTAGTTTTGGAAGCTTTTCTATGTAAATGGGTATTGTGTCGGAATGTTGTTAGAAGCACAATTTTCAGTCACTATTTCCATATAAATATAAAGTCACTATTTCCGTACCAAATATAAAGAATTGTATCGCGTTAATTGCAGGTAAGAAGGATAAGTACCCTGTTGAAGTCACTGGAGTCGATATATCCCCGTATCCGATTGAAAAAGGCAAGGCGGCCACCTTTAGCATCACAGCGTCGACAGGTAATATATGTGAAAGTTTCATATGGCTCTATACGGTGTTGTATTTTGGATTGACATTCGCCTAAAGTAATTCCTTCATATAAATGACAATGGCTAGTCATAATTGTGCTTTGTCCGCATGAGAGCCTGTGTGAAATTTGAGATGCTTGACATGGTAAAATCTGATCAATTACAGACCTTATGGTAAATATTATTCGCCTAAAGTAATTCCTGCTTAAATGCATAACGGCTAGTCATATTTGTGTTGTCTGCAGAATGTTAAAGCATGTCTCTGTGTGAATTTGTATTGCTAGACATGGTAAAATTTGGTCAATTACAGACCTGAGTCACTGAGTGTAAGTATGACAATTGGGTATACTATCTTGTCGTCTTTGTTTCTTATTCATTTTTTGCACGAATAGGAAGGGATTGAGATAGTACTTTCTGAACTATTTTTATATGGTAAGTTCACAAGTATGGAGCATCAGAACCGCAAAAAAAAAAAAAAAAAAGAAAAAAAAAAAAGAAGTAGAAGAAGAAGAAGATGACGACAATTCTTGAATGTTTTATTGTTATTTTCTCGAATCTATGTAGTAGAGAGATAATGATCTTTTCTCGAATTTGTGTAGTAGAGAGATAATGTAGCACGTTAGTCTAAGATTTGTAGTAGAGAGATCATGATCTATGTACAAGGTTGTAGTTATAGACTTGTAGTCCATTATTCTTCAATTACGGTATTTTAACTTCCTATGATTTGTTTTGAGTCAATATTGGTAAACAATCTCCGTGGCAAAGGTTAGTGATTTATAAATTAGGGCGTCTCGAGGTTGGTTTTGCCAAAGTTTTTCTGTTCTTGTATTTTTTATCTTTCATCTTCTTTTATTTCATACCAGACATATAGTCTACGTTTTTCTTCTTTCCTCTTTTGGGTTAGGCAACCTCTGTCCCACAATTCCTAGATTTGACTTGGAAAAATTACTTAACATGATCAGAGTTCCTTTTTCCAGAAGAGCTGAGATCTTTCTGGTATACTTCTGATATTCCAAGTCCGTAGAATCAAGTTCTTAGGATCACCAAACAATCAATTCAGTTCACTGGTTTTCATGAACTACTTGCATTTAATTGATCAGCCATTTGACTGTGGATTCTGATTTCATCTTCCCCCACCCTCACGCACTCTGACACACACAAAAGATTTTTTAGGTGTCAGGACTTCTTTTCTTTTGTCACTCTTTGCTTGCGTATTCAGCATGGGATAATACACATAAGGAAACAAGCCAATTATGATTATGAACTGAAGAATTAAACATTAATTGATCTTTTTCTTAGCATTTAATTACTACAACCGGGAGGTTCATGTTGATCTTTTTCTGCAGATGAAGCAATCTCCGGAGGAAAATTGGTTATTGATGTTTATTATATATTTGGAATACATGTCCATAGTGAGACCCACGACCTCTGTTCAGAGACATCTTGCCCTATTTCTGCTGGTGATTTTGTAATTTCACATTCTCAAGTGTTGCCTGGATATACTCCTCCAGTAAGTGATCATGGCTATTCTTTCTTGATCTAGTTCTGTATTTAACGCAATTCTTTCTTTGTCTAGTTCTGTATTTTATTACTTGTGTTAAATGCAAAGAATTCATGCAGAGAGCATTGCAGGTGCCTGTAAATCTCATTTGGGAAGCATTCTTCATTGTCCTTCTGAAAATGGCTATGAACATCATATTTTGTCTTCACTTTAACAGTATAGTGCTTCTATACCCATATGCGTCATAAGGTGTGCTAGCCCTGATGTACCCCTCTTTCTCCTCCCTTGCCTCCAAAATATATAAGTTTTGTTCCATGTGTCTGATCATGCCGTTTGGGCATTGGACTAGCTGAGTTTTCTGTGTCTTTTCTATTTTATACATGTGCGGCGTACCCATTCATTTTCAGCTAGTCTTTCATTTTCCCTTTACCTACCCAACCAAAGAGAATGGTATTTTGTATCCTAAGCTTTGCTGTTTCCTCTAACCTTCATACTTCCTCTCCTTTAGTGTCCAGAATTCCCAGAACTAATGACAGTACGTGCTACTTGCTTAAGTATTGCATGTCGTATCCCATTATTAAGTAAATTATTTACAAAGCCTAAAAGATAATTATTTTCACCTTCTTGCTCGTACAAGTAGCTAAAATTGTTCTATATCTGCAGGGCTCATACACACTTCAAATGACAATGAAGGATGGAAACAATAATCAGCTAACATGCATTTCCTTTGGGTTCAGCATTGGGTTCGTGGAATCTGAGAGTGTTGCTGATAGTTAAGTGTCCTGAAGATTCCGTCATCGAACTGCCACTCAGTCTTCATGCTATGTATATGAAATATGCACCTTAGTTTATCCCTCTTTTCTATTCTGCATTTCCTAATGTTATGTGAAGCATAATGTTGGATATCTGCTCTCTTTTTCTTAGACTGTTCTAAGGATAATGATATGCTTTCTGGATGGGATATTATTAATCTCCAGTTGCAGAATTCCACTATGATCTGTTGTGCCTTGATTGATGCATGTTCCTGGCAACATGGTTTTCCAAGATGCTGCTCTTTTTTTTTTCTCGCATAACGTTATAATGTTATGAAAACCGGATATTAAAAGACGAACTTGAATCTTCTCATAACGTTATATAATGGTTTTGTTGTTTTATCTCCTCTCTTAGTTTTTGGTTCTAGCCACCATCAATTGCTTCCCTAAAGCTTTATTCAGTCCTGAGTGCCCTAAAAAGTTCAAGCTCGTGGTAAGGTAAGCATGCTGTAGTGTTTAGTTTGCTCCGCATGCATGTCAAACATGAGGCTCAGGATCTTGTAGAGACTTGGAGCTTCTTTCTAAAGGTCAATGTCTGAACTTATTCGATCCTTTAGCAATCTATGCGAGGATTTCGTCATTAGAGATCTCTAGAAAGCCCGTTTTATGAAATTTTTTAACATTTCATTGAATGAGAAAAAAAGTACAAAGAGATCATCCACCACCAACGCTGGGATGATCAGAATTCACAATGCTTACAAGTGAAGTAGGAGCATCAACTACCAATCTAAGGGTAAAAGCTTAGCATTGATTGACAACCCAATCAGCTATGATGCACTTGAATTGGATGGACTTGAAATTTCTGAGAGATTAACCGGATACGAATACTTTATTCATCACCACGTAAAGGCGAATACTATATGGTAGGCTGACTGATTAGGACATGAGTTCGAAACATTGCTCATGTCCAATACGGAAAAGGTTCCATAGCTATTGTTGCTTTATATCCAGAAAAGTCAATTGAGAGGAAGAGAAAAGAAAAGCTGCTTTTGCACCCTTGTGACTGAATTATGAGTGGTGGCACACATTGTCTCCTTGGGATCTATTCTGGTCCCTACGCACCATCTTCGATATGGCCAAGTTACAATTTTAATGGTGCGATTAAGAATCTTAGGCTGTTTTTGATGAAGTTTTTTTCTCATGCAATTACTGAAACACCCATTTAACAATGATGTGGATCATTGATATTGGTTGATGTACTTGTGAACACTAAATAGGAGGTGGTGTCATTGCCAGCCTATAACCCACTCTACCTATCTAGCTATCATGCAGAACTTCAAAAAAGCAAACAACAGTGGCTTTTTAGGATAACAAATTATGAACGAGGTTTAATAATTATGAATTTTTAATACAGTTATGAAGAAATGATATGAACAATTTACAATCATAGAATCTTGCTCATGATGTTATGATGTTACAAAAAATCCTTGCTTTTTAAATACAATGTTCCACCAACTAGAAACCAAAAGAAAGAAAAAAATCTTTCTCAATCTCAAACACATTCTTCACTAGTCCTTCTCAATTCTCCATCAAGAACTGCCTTCTTTGTCCACACTCTATGTAGGTGACAACAAGTGTGAACCACTGAAGGCAAGAAACATCAGTAAGAGATGAAAAGTATAAATGGAAGAGTTATGAGGAGATCAAAATCCGTTTCCAGTATAAACCCGGAGAAAAAAGGTCTTATTCTTGAGGTAGACGACCACCATCCGAACGATTCCTTCCGTTCCTGCCTGGGGCACGAAGCTCACGGCAGTATTGGTGAATCTGAAGCTGTAAAATTAGATGTCGAGAGGCGAGAAGCGGTCAGAAAACGTACGTCCCCGATAAGGTCTAAGGAAGTAGTTCTTGCCCATAAAAATGCAGACAGTGGAAATGCCTGTACTGTTCCATTGTTTGATGAGGTGCAATTGTTGTCAGAATCACAATCTTCTAGGTATTTACTTGATCCTTTAGTGAAGATTGGCGTATCAGCTTTTCAGTCATTGAACATGGACCTCGAAAGCCATTCTGATTCCAGGCAACTTGCTTGCTACAATCTCACAGGTATGGAAGATTGCGGAAACAATGAGGAAATGATCAAGAGCGAAAAACTTCCATCGCTCTTAGATTTCGAAGAGAGGTGTCCCCCCGGGGGAAGTGAATCGGTGGGTTTATACACAACAAGCCTGAGAGGAATCAGGAAAACGTTTGAAGACTGCAATACTATTCGGTTTTTGCTGGAAAGTTTTCGAGTTCAATACTATGACAGAGATGTCTCGATGCACTTAGAATACAGAGAAGAGCTGTGGGCGATTCTGGGAGGTAGAGTTGTCCCTCCGAGGCTTTTCATCCGCGGTAGACACATGGGAGGGGCGGATGAGGTTGTCGGATTACACGAACGAGGAATGCTGAAACAATTCTTGCAGGGAATACCTCTGAAATCATCGAATTCTCCTTGCGAATTCTGTGCTGGACTGCATTTTGTCTTGTGTTT
The DNA here is from genome assembly GCA_037974665.1 of Ehretia macrophylla. Classification (NCBI taxonomy): domain Eukaryota; kingdom Viridiplantae; phylum Streptophyta; class Magnoliopsida; order Boraginales; family Ehretiaceae; genus Ehretia; species Ehretia macrophylla. The sequence continues at coordinate 32,032,456 of CM075771.1, forward strand.
TACTTGTAATGGCAGTCGCAAGATCATCTCAGAGGGGCGAGCCACTGAACTTGCCATTAGATGTCAAGACTGCAATGAAAATGGACTAGTTAAGTGCCCTGTTTGCAGCTAACTGAGTAATCTATCTCTTCCTTTGCTGCTGCTTGTTTCTTGGCCTATTTGTGCACTTCTTGTACAGATGTAGTTGTCTTAAATTTCAACTGTGAGATGTCAGAAGTCCCGTGATTTGTTCTCGGAGTGTGCAACATCTTTTGAAAGTGATGTAAGACTAGTTTAAGCCTCCATTTGAATTTTTTTTTTTTTTTTAAAAAAAAAAAAATCAACTGTGAGGTGCTTAGTACTGCTTCCTAGTTGCAAAACTGAAACAACTGCAGCTTAAAGCAGATTTGAAACTGAAATTTACTTTGCTTTCTTACACCACATTTCGGAATCATTACTAGACATTATAATAGCGAGATGTCGCGTGCATGACGTAGTTAGATCCATATAGCGACCTCATCTTGTAGGATAAGGCTTAGTTTGGTTTAGTTTGATTATGAAACCTGAAACTATCAGTTGCTCAATAGTTGAGTATAGCATAAACAAGAAGCAAGTAAATTTATTTTCTTCTTCTTAATTTATATTTTGTCTCAGAAGTGAACAATTGATTAAGTTCTGAATGCTCATACTGAAAAATTCCTTAATTTGTTGAAAGCACTGAATACATCAAATTTAAGACGAGTCTCTTTTTCTTTTCTTGTTTTTACTTATTCGTCACTGGTAGATCAAACAAAAACATCATGTTGGATTCAAATATTATTGTTGTGTCAATCCATATAATGCACTTAAATATGTATTCTTTAATCATTTTTAATGTTGATCAAATATGTATTCTTTAATCATTTTTAATGTTGATCAAATATGTATTCTTTAATCATTTTTAATGTTGATTGTGATTATATTATGTTTGTATTTGATTGTATTGTAAAACATGATGATATGATATTAGGATTCCATATTGTTTAATTGGATGGTTTATATAATGTTTAAAGCGACAAAGTACTATTAAAAGTGAAATAAGGAAAATGAAAATGAGGTCTTTGGATATCTTCATACTTGAATATTTAGTTTGAAGAAAGTAAAAAAGTAAAAATTATGGAAAATAAAGAACATTTCCAAGTATTCATTATTTCCTTTTCTCCATCTTCACAAAGTGACAGTAACATGAGGAAGAAAAAAGTACTTCAGATGATGGATAAAGAGTTAAAAGAATTTTCATCGTAAAATCTACTGGGGTTAAATAGAGCCAGACCCAAGACCATATGAAATGATCAGGGAGAATCAAGCATCGAGAAATAGAAGCTGACGTTAAAAGCTAAAAAGGATGAAACCCATAGACCATTTATTTCACGTGTGTTGTAACTCTTTTTTCGTTGATTCACTCACCTCAATATTAACTCTCATATTAAAAGGTTCTATTCTATTTCAATAATGATGTTGTTTCATCATATACCATTCATTCACCATACTACTGAAAAATAAAAATAAAACAAAGAAAAATTATAGCAAACAGAGGCAAGGGTCTGATGATATTAACTACGTAGAAAAAGATGAATGAAGTATGATCTCATTCATGTCATGCATGACCATATAGGCAATTTTTTTTAGAACATATGAAAAATGAGTGATCAAATATAGTAAAAGCATGAACCTCTAAGGTACTTATAAAATGTGAGACAATGACATTAGAACCACAATAGGTGAAAAAATAAAAGTTTCTGATGGAATATTATGAGAGGCTACAATCGCTTGCTCCATGAAAGAAATATATCATTGTATCGTACCATTTGGACTATGAAATGCCTGTCCAAACATGGGAATATCTGACGCGAGGATTTAAATTCTCTCGTATCAGACAATGTAGATGATGAATTATCATAATTACACATCATCATCATTGCAACTGTATATGAACATATCATTACCATTGAATCTTTCTTGTAATGTTACAATGATACGAGAGGATCCAAGTCACATGTATCCATACATGTCCTAGGCAAGATTATGAAAAGAAACTCATCCTAGGGTACACAATCCATGGTGTGATGGCAAACAAAAGTCAATCAATACTTGTGATTACAGGGCATAAGTTCGAACTTGAAACCTAGTCATTATCAAAGAATTCCACTCAACCTGGGGGGCTAAACCTTACCCTTGTAGATACCAAGATGATGGTAACTACTTGATAGAATAACTGGAACCTAAAAACAAATCCAAATGAATGGGGACTGGATTTGGAATTTTTCTCATAAACAATGAGCAAAAATAAGACAATATCTTCATGTCTATAATGACAAATGTAGAAAACTTGCCTGTACTGCTAATTTCTACACAACCGTATAATTAAACTATCAATGTGGTGCATTTTCCATTACTACCAAGCTAACAAATTACCAATTAGGTATTATCTAATTGGACTGCAGATTCCCCAGCAACAAAGATTGCAGAAGTATATTTTCGAGAAATGCATCGAGTCTTCACACCATCATCGTATATCAAAGAAAGAAAAAACGCGTATATTATAAAGATCACAAGTTAAACATATTCTATATATTGGGAGAAAAAGAGACAGCGTCATGTACAAAACACACCTTTCTGGAAAAGGTTAAACACAAGGAGATTACACGGATCTAGACAGAACAGAAACAAATATTGAGATGATTCCACATTAGAAGGCGTAGAAACTGAGAGAAAAGGGGTTAGAACTAACCATACTTCTTTAATCTAGAGTTAGGTCTCTAAGCAGCAACCTCGTTAACTATAACTTCAGCTATTTGTGGTATGACTGGAGCTACCTCTGTTGTCGGGGTGATGGTTGCGGCCTGTTGTAGCTTGGTAAAGTGAAATTCAATCTGCAGTCGCTGATGAAGTGGTGTCGATCTTATCAATCCTTTCTTGATATCTGTGTGCAGTTCTCTGATCGGGATTGCAGCCAAGAAGCTCTTTATGTACTCTCTGCATGATTCTTTACCTCGACAAACAACTTCTTCACTCTTCATTGTTTCATCAGACCCTTTTGCTGAAGGCCCTCCTGAAGACTCCTTCAAGTTTACCTGCGGAGCATTTGAGTTCTTAGGTTCCCCTCCAGCAGCAACAATCTGCTGATCAGCAGCAGTCTTGTCTTGTGGTGATTGTGCAGTACTTGGCAGTTTAGAGATGGTTGTATCACGGTCAAATTTCAGTATATAAGCCTGACTGCATCCCTCGTAAAGTCTCTCACCTAAGGTGTCAATGATGTAGTAAGCTTCAGGTACAACCTTGAGGACAAAAAAATGGTCATTCCAACTAATAACATACACTTGAGGTTCATTATCGCTAAAACACTCTGACCCTGCCCTGCTAATCTCATCCCATATATTGTCAAAAGACATGGCGCCTTGCAGAAAATCAAATCTGCCCTCGTCCATTCCATCTGGATGGAAAAAACCAATAAATGATTTCCCAGGAACTACAGAAATAGAACGTATCTTGGCCTGGAGGACAGTTTCTAGATCAAAGTGTTTGTCAGAAAATCGTTCTCTGTAAATTTCATTTTCACAAAGCTTTCTCCATTCTAAAGAACCTTCTCTGATCAAGCTGTCAAATTGAGACTTAATGGGCATGAGATCATAATTACATTGCAACCAATCAGCAACCACAGCAACAAGAGCGGTGCATGCACTTTCTCCTGCTGCTCTCTCACTTCGCTGATCAATGGATGCAAAGAAGACCTGAGTTTGAAGTTTCATTTGTCCATCACGGCTAGTTATCTCTCTCTGTTCCCAACTTCCTACAGAAAAATTGTCATCACCAAACTCAGATACCGATGATCGATGAGCACTCAGGTCTTCATCTGTCTTGTGCCACTGACAAACATCACAAAACTTAAGTGAGCAAAACAATAATGGACATTAATCAGCATGAAAAACATGGGGTATCACCTAAAAGATATTATATGTGAACCTAATAGGGAAGAATCCAGGTAATAAGACTTCTATAATCTTGATTAACAAAACATCTAACCAAAGTTGGAACCAAAACCTCTCCCCCTCAACCCCGCCTCCCTCCCTCTCTTTCAGAAACACACACAAGAAGGAAAGAAGAAAGAGCATGAGCTGCTTTACCCCAAATGTCAAAGATTCATCAGAACTGAGCTGCCGGCGATCAAAGTCAATGTCGTCCCCGCCCTCTTCTCTATAATCCTTCTTCAAAAGCGGCTCCCCTTTTGTTTTAGGAGATCTGAAACTCAATTTCCTTTTCCTCCAAGGTAAGAGACTACGTTTTGGATTCTGCAACAAAGATAGCTCAGAAGAAGAGACAGTTGCTTCCTCTGTATGCAAGCAACCCACATCTGACTTGCGGTTACTGTAGTAAATCCAATCCTCATCTGCACCATTGAGCCTTGTACTAGAGTAAAAGGACTCTCCGACACAGTTTGCATAGGCCAAAGGACCATAACTAAAGGACTTCCTGACAGTCGGATCCTCCTTACTCTCATCTGATTCCCCTTCCCCAGATTCATCAAGCGAATCTGAGTCAAAGGGATAAGCATAATCGCCCTCCTCGCTCCTGGTAGACCGGCCTTCACTACTCTCTTCCTCACGGCATGCTTTTTTAGCTCTTCGGGTTGACACATACTCCGTCAAGATCTTTACCTTTCTGAGACCAGCTTTTAGTGCAGAAAGTTCATCTTTCTCTGTTGAAGGATTTTCTCCTGATGCAGGTGGGGATGAAGAAGGGAATATAGGCCTCTGCACTGATTCAGTAGACTCAAGTACAGCCCTCAGTTCCAACAAGCTGATTGATATCTGTACCACTTAGAGACAAAGATCAGATATCACTAACTAAGCAGAAAGTCAAAGCTGAGCTAACAGCCTGCTTTAAAGTACATACCGAGAGTGAGGGACGTGATTCAGATGCACTGCCTGGAACTGCCAGAGGAATGGCAAGTTGAAACTCTTTCTCTTCTGTCTTGGCAGCAAATTCAGCGAGGTTCAACATTGCCGTACCAACAACCAAAAGCTTGTTCTTTGCCCCTTGAGTCAATCCCTGGACAAGAAAAAGGAGGAGATGTTGAAGTGCTTCTCGAAAGAACAATAATTCAATGGATGTATAAGCATATAACAACAGTGATAGTATAACACCGACAAGATTTGGCAACTCAGACGTATATGTTCAAATCACAGTTTTAGGAGAAACGACAAATCCATTAAATGAACCAAAGTTACCATACCCATAATTCTTTATTTGCAGTATATATAACTATAATAAATCTGTTCAAAGAACCTGCTACAATCTTTTTCTAAAAAGATTACAGCATTAAACTGAAAGAGCAAAACATCCCACGCAACTACAAACTTTTCGGTCTTTTAGAGTCTCATCAGCATATGCAACAAGTCTAACAGTCTGAATCAAAAGGTGGTTTTAAATTTTCTTTACGCATAGCATTCCAGTATATTCTACAATCCCTGGACATTAGGAATCTCTAACAGATAAGATATGCAATGAGTATTAATAAAATGACATAACTAGATAACAATAGTCTTCAACTAACCGATCAGACAAGACAATGACGGCTACTCAGACACTCGGCCAATCAGGTTCTGAATGTTCTACTTTTCTTAATCAGAGCTAGATATAAGACAGCTCACACAGCTCATATAGGACCAATTAAATAACCTGTTTGAACTTTTACAGCTTCTAGCAGGAACCTAAATTTATCCATTTCAGGTGTCTGCATTTATTGGAATCAAAGAAGAAAGATATGTATCAACATGGGTTGCTACCAAATAGTGTATAATCCAATTCCACGACTTTATCAACAACCACAAAAATCTAATTTAACTGCTCAAACTTTCATAATTGCAGAATCAAGCAGAAAATAGCTACTTCAAGTGTCCATTCCGACAGATATAAACACGTATATGATTCAAGTGCCATGATTCATTGATAGTTATGGAAGGACAGAAAGGACGATTTCTAACCAAGCTGAGGAACATAAAGTTCCAATTTACACTCCAAATCTCGACAGACTCAAAAACCACTTGTAAAAAAACATTTCTACAAACATTCTCGTAGGCTGACCACGAAGAATCCCCCAACCTTCATTAACATGGCCAACAAACTAATGCAATTGATTGATTCATACGAATTTGAGTTATTTCAACAACTCTCTATCAAAAATTACATTAGATCAACACTTGCAATTCCAAATAACCAAGCTCTATCAACAAATTACATCATACAAAAGGAAGAGGGCAAAGACCAACATTCAACCACATAGCAAGATTCTTTATTTCTTTTTCTTTCCCAAAACTTAAGATCAAAAGAAGCCAACTTTTGATTACAATTTACAAAGATAAGCCTCATCAATAGAATATAATATCCAGAGATCTATGTGGCAGAATTTTCAAGAAGCAGAAAAAACATGCATTCAACAGGAAGCAGAAAAAACATGCATTCAACAGAAAATGAAACTATCAATATCTACACCAAGAATTAACATAAAAAGAAAAATAAACAATATCCATTAACCAACAATAGAAAAAACTTAAAAATATAGAATCAAATTTAAGATATTATAGTAAAAAGGGCATTAAATTTAAGGTCAACTAAGAGTCAAAAAACATTGACTTACATTAAACAAAACAGTAAAGGCAATCTCCCAAGGATAAAACACATTATCTTTGTACCCAGAAAGATTACAAACGCTTTGAAACTCTTCATCCCATTGAACGACACCGTTTGAGCCAACAACAACACCTTCTTCTCTTGTGCAATTCCTCTTCAAAGTGTTTCTTCTGAAAGTGCTCAAAGCAATCTTAGGCCCTTTCCACTTGATCTCCACAGCAAGCCCACCTGCACCCTCATGTACACAATCATCCCCACTATTCAACAACCCTTCTAGCCTCTGCACTGTTAGCTTCACCTCATATTTCTTTGTCAACAGAGGTGGCCATGGTCGCCACCTCATCATCTTCACCACCATTATTATTATTCTCTACTTTCTTGACAAAACAAAGAGAGAAAAAATGCAAAAAGGTTGTATTTTTATGAAAAAAGTTTGTATCTTTTTTGGGAAAGAAGAGTTTTTGAGTAGTGTGTGTTTCTCAAGGTGTTTTAGTGTGTGAAAGAGAGGGATCTGTGTGTCTTCACTACTTTTCTATTCTCTGTTTTCCTTAAAACCCCAGACATCAAAATGCAAAAAGATTGTACTTTTAAACAAAAGGTTGGGTCTTTATAGAATGAAAAAAAGATTTTCAGTAGTGTGTGGTAGAGAGGGATCTGTGTGTCTTCACCACCATTATTACTGTAATTATTCTCTATTTTCTTGAAGAACCCAGAGAGAAAAATGCAAAAAGATTGTATTCTTTAAAAAAAAAAGAGATTGAATCTTTAGAAGAAAAAAAGAGTTTTGAGTAGTGTGTGTTTTTGTGGGTGTATAAGCGAGTGAGAGAGAAAGGGATCTTTGTGTAAAGAGATTAGATTATATGAGATTATTGGGTTTCGCGCAAATAAGTTTGCAGAAAGAATGGAGAGATTCCAATTCCAATGTGTTGTTTTGAGGATTTTTCACCGCAAAAGGTGAGAGAGAAAAACAAAGCAAGAATGAGAGAGAGAGAAACGAATACGCCGTTAGACGGACTTCAGGGCCTAGAGGGGTGAATAAAAAATGTACACATGCACATATATGCATGTGATGGATATATTTATGGGGTAAAATAAACACCATCCATGTGTTTTTGTAAAGTTTATAATATTTTTATGATTTTAAAAATGTATGGTACTTTTTGTAATTTTTAAAATTAAGTATAATTTTTTTTTTTTTTTTAAAAGTGTATGGTACTTTTGTGATTTCTAAAACTAACTACAATAGTATTCCTTTGTCAAAAAATTCGTTTATTTTAATAAAAAATGTGATGCATGCGAATCAAATACAATTATTGAAGGTTTTTTTTGTTTAAATTATTAATTATTTAGACAAAAATACATTTATATGACACATTTTTTTCTTTAGGGTTAGAAAAAATAAATATTTTTATTCAAATAATTAATAATTTAAGCAAAAAAAATGCATTTGCAATTTGCGCATCATACTTTATGTTAAAATAGATAGATTTTTTGACAGAGGAGGTTGTTGTACTTAGTTTTAGAAATTACATGAAGGTACCATGCACTTTTAAAACTATAAATAACTATTGTACTTAGGTTTAGAAACCACAAAGGAGTACCATGTACTTTTAAAATTATATGGGGTATTGTGCAACTTTACAAAAGCACAAGGGGTCATGGGCACTTCATATGTGCATGGTAGGGTGTGTGTGATAGGATGAGAGAATCTCGTAACCAATGAGATTGTTATTTAATCAGTTCAGATTGATTAATATTTTTATATGGAGTTAGTTCATTACACATGCAAAACTTACTTGTTTAATGTCAGTTTAAACGGATAGAAAAATTTTGGTAATTCAATATTAGTGAATTGTTTGAAGTATTTTATCAAAATTGTACGAATAGTTTGTTATTATTCTATTTCTCTCGTAATATTAATGTTATAAGAGGATTCATCCTGAAAAGTTAAGTTGGCTATTGTGGTGTAATCTTTTATTTTTGGATATTAGAGGACAGAAGATTAAAATCATGATTCAAATTTAAAATCTTTTATCATAATAGATCGTTATTCGAATTATTCCATCCACCTCCTTCGGTGTTATAGAGGTACATATGTGGAGTTTTTTATGCAACTAATATCTGTTGTTTGTGTTTTAGTAAGAGACCATTAGTTGGGTTTGTGGATTAATCTATGAAGATTTTGCTATTTCCTTTCCATTTATTTTCTTATCTCATTTCTTTATATTGTAATTTCAGAATCTGGATAAGATGATCTTGATATTTTGACAAAGTAATAAGATTAAGATTATGTATTGTGGATTGCTTAGTTTATATAGCTAAAATTTCCAAAAAAGCTACAATGACAATTCAACAAAAATATATAATTTTAAGGTAAGTAAATTAAGGGTGATGATTATCATTATTACCATGACCAAATTTAGGAATACACGGAAGCTTTTTTAATTTCATAGGCAATTTCTTTTCTTTTTTGTAAATACTTTCCTAGGCAAACTAATATTCGTGTCTTTTGGGAGTGTATTTAATTTTTAAGTTAAAGGTTATTCTATCAAATTGAAAAATCAATTTCTGAAAAAGATTGTGTTACAATTCATAAGGTCATTGATATCAAGTTCCAAGTATCAATATTTTAATGCGTAATTTATCTTTTGTTAATCTATTGACTACGCAAATGCTACACATGGTAACAATTATTATCACGTCTATTTGTCCATTTCAAAAACATTAAAACTGTCGAAATATAAGGTTCAAAAACTAATTCTGTCTGTATTTATGGGGGCATGTTGAAGATAATAAATAACATAATAAACTCATATTTAACAGTTTAAACTTTTAGATAAGTTAATCACTTAACAGATATCTTCAAACAATGATATTACTTTTAATTAGTTCATTTGGTAATTCATCCCCATGCATAATTGAATTTTCAATATGGTATTTGAATCTAACAAGGTTAAAGTGTCAAAAGTTCAATTCATGAACAACCATCATTAATCAACTTCCTTACTTTACTTTTCATTTTCCCCAATTATGTACTCTACCATTTCAATTTATATTATTGTTTTTGCTATATATATATTGCTTTCACAAGAGTAGTTTGCAAGTGACTTTGAAGATGAAGCATTGACTTCATCATGTGCTACACAATATATGGTATAGCTTCAATGTGGGAAAAGGGATCATATCTTAGACCTTTTAAAGCACGCCTTTTTGGTTCTCAATTAGCATGGTCCACAAGTGCCGAGAGTCACATTCATCACTCATGTTTGCTTTTTTCTTCAGCCATGAGGTTGGTAGTTAGGTCTTTTACAGCTTCACATTTCGAAGTTTTAGGGCCTCATATTGTGGAGACATGTATGATCATTCTAGGCAACTTGCAACAAATTTTATCCTTGCGTTTGATAATTCTATTGAAGCTTGATGCATCAGACATCAACCTAGCTAGCGAGTCACACTTGAGATCTAAAATAATCGAGTTAATGTCATTTTGTCTCGTGAGTTTTTTTTTTTTTTTTTTAATATAAAATTATAAAATTTCTCTTGAATTTTAGAATTTACTTTTCTTCTTATTCAAATTTTGAAATTTTATAAAATTTATGGATATTATCATCAACTAATAATTATTATTATTTTTTCTTCTTTTTATCCCGTAAATATGACTCTACTTAAAACAAACATGATCTGATTTAATTCGATATAAAACCTATTAAATTTGAATCCAAAGAAAATACAATTCAAGATTCATTTGAATTTAAAACTTAAATAAATATTTTGTAAATGTCTCAAACATTCCATCGCTAAACTTGGAATTCTCTCTCTTTGTGCATGCGTGTGCTACGGAAAATGAACTCTGAAGTTGCATAGGGCCTCCTGCATTCACTCGTACGCCATGCTTCAAATGCCATAGAAACTAGTATTGGCCACCTCATCATAGAATTTTAAGACGCGTTGTGATATAGTACAGTTAAGACTTTCCAACCACTGACAACTTTGAATGACGGAATGATTAGGTTAGGAGAAAAGGCCGATGTTAGAATAGGGGACGGTAAAAAAAATATTCTTTTTATAATTTAAATTACGTATTAATTAATATTCAATTAATTAATCTGAAACTATTAATATTTTTTTTTTATCTTAACCACTTCATTTCTTTTTATTCAAATCACTTCAAAAGGTGTTTGCCAAATTAATCAAGGATCCTCGCCTCAATATTGAGGTCCCAAGAAGTATCAATCTGTGCTTGAGGAGTCATCAACCAAGATCATGAAAATATTTATTGTTCCTACTCAAAGGTGATGTAGAGACTACCATATATTTGGTTTAATGGTATATATTTTTATTATAAGTACAAAAAATTACTAGATCATTTTTTGTAAATTATATTTGATATGTGTTGTATAATTTATATTTCTCTTAAAAAATAGAAAAAAAATTATGTAGAGGAAAACATATACCTTTGTGCCTAACAATGATAGATATTGAATGTTGTTCAAAAGACCAAATATAGTTTAGGAAATTAAAAATTAACAGAGGTTAAGGCGATTATGAAATTTAAAATTAGTGGAGCTACATAGAAAGATAAGTTATAGACTAAAATATTTTAAAGTGCTTTTTGAGTTTAGTGAAAATTACAGCCTTACGGTTAATAGTGTGCAGTTATCATTACTGTGTAAACACAAAACATTTACCTACAAATACAAAGAAATCAGACAGAGAAACAAAAAAAAAAAAAAAAAAATTACAAATTAAAGAGAAGGTAAGCACTAAGTTCCATCTAGGGCAAGAGAACTAAAAGAATAGATTTGCGGGCTAAATCTAGCGATTGTCAATTATTAATATATTTATAAAAAAATAATAATATAAATAATTTATAATTTTTTAATTTACTTATAATTTTATAAAATTATAAAAAAATACTCACTACCTCGAAAAATATGGTGGGATGGATAGCACTAAACAATAACACTAAAGAACTATCGATATCATACATCACCTCAAAGAAAGTAACCACTGAATAATTGCTTGGGAGAATCAGCCGTGTGTGTGTCGCTTTCTAAAATACGTATTTTTGCATCGAATTCTGTTGGAATCTTTAGCTCTTTATTTCCTTCACCAAAGACAACCTCATATTTAATTTATTAAATATTATCATGCAATCTAAGGATTATTTCATATTTTATTGTGTTGTGTTAAAATATAGCTAGTCAGCTTTGTCGATAAATATTTACAAGAAAAGAAAAGAAAAAAAAACCTTTGTCGAGAAATATATCCTTAAAAACACCGAAGAACAGCTGGCCATGAGTCAGAAGTCCCATGTATCATCCGCTCAAAGTCTTTTAACACTTTTGTTGACTGATCTTATCCTAATAATAAATTGTACATCATTTCGTTTGAAAATCTAATATTGTTTCAATCCTAAAATTCATTAGTGTTAAGAACAATAGTTCAAAATTTTATAAGATAGTATTTGAGTTTATGATTTTTCTATATAAAAGAAAAGTATATTTCAATAAACTTGAAACATTTAATATTCCAGTTTTTATATTTTTTTTTCCTTTTTTTTTTACAAAAAATTCATTTTAAGTAAAATTATATTAAATTTATTTTAAAATTATAAATTTCTTACTACAGTGATTTGTCTCTAACACATACGGACATTAACTAAGAATCAAATAATATTTTAATAGAATATAAATTTGAAATTAAGATATTTAACCATAACTAATCGTCTACATAATAAAAAAAAGTAGCCAAAATACATGATTTTCGGTCAAAAAAGTTAAAAGAAGGCTTAAAATAAACTCTATTTTATATATAATTAGGTAAAGACCACTAATAACCATTGTCATTGGCATCGTTATCGTTGTGTTTCACTTGTCATAATCAAATGGAGATGTTGCTTTGCTTTGTTTGTTAGCGAACCCTTCTGTATAATTTCTTTGATTATGATTGACGCATTTGGTGTGGAAATTTTGCTTGTTTTAGGATTACTATTAAGTTGATGTTGATTCCTAAAAAGTGCATTTAATGGCGTATGGGTCCGTCTGCATATGAAAAGATTATGATCTTCTTAAGGACGCATTTCATGTTGATTTATCTAGTTGGATTTTTGTTTAAAAACGTTCATACGAAATTCGTTATTTATATTTGTATAAATCTCATCTCATATTAGATAGACAATCATTTTAAAAGTTTTCATCTAGTTGCCAGAACATAATAGATAAATAGAAGACCATCTTGAGGCTTTAAGAAGATCCATAGTCGATTATATAGAATGTTGAAATACATTTAAATTTTATGCCAACTTTGGTGAGATTTTCCTTCTTTTTTTAAATTTCTTTCTGCATAGCAAATAAAATAATTTGTTTTTTCAAGTTTCATGCTTTAGCTTTTTTACCCTTAATTAATCACCAGATCAATTAAAATTTAGCTCCCTAGTGCTTAAAGATCTTCACTTGTGCACTTCACTATATAGAATATTAGAGTTATGGGAATGTTATCCTTTTCGCTTCAAATGAGCCTCCGATAAATAACTCATTTATGTAGGCAGAGGTTTTGTGATAGCGGATTTAATTTGGAATTTTGGCAGCTTGATAGCCGTATTCTGAGCTAATCGGATGTTTTTCTCCGATTTAGCTTGGGCTTGTAATCTCTTTGTATAAATTTTTGCACTGAATGAAATACTTAATTTTTTTTTTTTTGGATGATATGAGAAGTCACCTAGTGGAGTGAGACCACCAACTGGTAAACACTCGAATACAGCAGTGCGCTTCCACACATGCAGCACGTCAGTCAATTAGAGCCAAACTCCATAATGATTTTACTCCCACTACCACTGGACCATCACCCATGTCTTTAAGGACGAATGAAGTACTTATTTAGTAAAAAGAAATATATTTTTCAATTTCTGACATCTAGCAACAATGATACAATACGCGAGCCCAATATTATATCAAAGAGTTGAGTAGAGCAAATAAATAATAACGTATTATTATAATCAAAAATTTTAAATTTAAATTATAATTCGACCTTCGTTGTACCAAAATAAAGACACAAGCCCATTCCATCTTGGCTTGAGTTGATTGTCAGATACTATTATGGACCTCTCAGTCATGTTACCTTTGTTGATTCTCACTTCTGATTATCTTTTGCCCCCTTCTGGCTTCTATTTTAAAATTATCATGTCCCTGCAAAATCCAATGAATTGAAACAAAAGCCAACGTCACAAGTGAACCAAGATGGCCATAAATCTCCACATGCCATAGAAAGTGACAAAGTGTGACAACAGCCTCAAAACAAAAGGCAATGTGGACCGCAACTGAGGAATAAACCTCAGCCATGCATGCAGGATATGTAATCTACATCACGTGTTTCTATTATATAATAAACAAATAAGTTAAGATAAGAGAGAAGACATATATATGCTACCATCAGAGCTATACAAATGTTTCATTTCAAATTGACTAAGTATAATATTAGGAGTACATAACCATATGAGTCCAAATATTGATGGAGTACAAAGAAGCTATTAAAATGGCTGCCATATATAATATATGGAAAAGAGAGGTATCACATATTGCATCAGGAATTGATGGTTAGTGGAGATCAAATTTCTAGTAAAATTCATTTTGATGTAAAATAAAAAATGTATATAGATAACAAATTTAGCAATAGCGCTTTGAATATGGCAGTCTATAACACTTGGAATGTTGATGGTAGATAATTTTTGACGACATCGTTTTGCTTTTTGTCAATTCACTTTGTATACATGATTTTGGAATCGGATTAAATGAAACACTTGTTTATCTAAAAACAAGGGGACAAATCAGAATTGCGAACATAAAAAAGGGGTTTTGAGTTATATATATATATATATATATGTATAAATGTATGTATGTATGTATATACACACATTTTAGAGTTGAAATTAATTATTAGGGATCATTTTTTAAAATTAATGTCCAAACCCACTCACATTTCTCACTTTTCTCTTACCTCGAGCCCACCCACACCTCCAACTCTCTCTTTTTCTCTAGCTCCACTCACACATCTTACTTCTCTTTCACCTTAAGCCCATCCACCTCGACACGTGTCACAAAACAGTAATATTCCAACTATTTAAAAGAAATTTTCAATTATTAGATGTCACCTGCAAATACATTTAATCTTGACCTTGGTTCAGTTTCCACGCGGATCATATCACCTTCACTGTGTGTTATGTGTGTGTATTTTGTTTTGTTTGGAGTCCCATATTGGGGATAGTTGCCTGAACTTTGAAGAAGCTATTGGCTTGCATGGAACATTTCATGATGACTTTGCTAATTGACTTTCAAATGAAGCATCATTATAATCCCATTAGTGGGGATCAGTGAGGCTACAAGAGAAGAGATCACAACACTTAGATTTCCATTAAAAATTTCTGTGGGGTTGACTATGGAGGAATCACATGAACGTTGCCTGGACATTAGAAGACACGTTTCGATGTTACACCAACAAGAACATTGTGGCTCATCATCAAATGTTACAACCAACGAAAAGCAACAAAATGTGCGAGCAAGAATGCTTCTTGTGTCTGGACGTGCACGATACACGGTGTTGGAGGATTTAATGGACAATAGAGTCAATGTAATGATGAATAATGCCTTTAAAGCAAAATTATTTTCTGTTACTTCGATTTAAATGGGGGTATTAGTATCTATCACTATTTTTTGTACTCATTTATAATTTATGAAACAGTTCGATATATAAAATTCTTGTTATATGTAATGTCTAGGGAAAGATCATTTTACAATATTTCAAATTATTTATAAATGGTTTTGATTGCACTTTATCTCACTCCTAAATTTGAATTTCTGATATATATAGTTAGGGTTGTATGACAATATCTTTATATATATATATATATTTTTAGCTAAGTAAGCAGGTGTATTTCGTTAAAAATAAAAATATATACAAGTGGTCACATAACAGTGTTGAAAATAATAAATAAATGTAATAAATTTTTTCTCTAACTTAACCTTTTAAATGAATTGGCCATTTAGTATGATATCAGAATCTAATTACCTAAATGTTTTGAGTTTAAGTCTCACTGCAATACATTTAAAAAATTTTAAATTATATACGTACAAACCTGAAAAATAAATATCACCTGCAGCTGCAAGTACTGAAGCTGTGTGTTGTTCTTGAAGGACTTCCAAAACACATTTGAACTGTTGTTCAGAAAATTTTATATATTTTTCTCCGAAGATCAGCCTTCCTCAGCCTAGAGCTAAGATCAACTCAAGCTAGAAGTTATGACACAATGAAAAATAATGCCATTGGTTTGTACTTTATATCCATCACTTATGACACAACACAACAAAACACAAAGCCCAATCTGAATAATGGACTGTCTTAATAACCATTTGATCCATATTTCAATAGCTAGGCCCAACCTATTAAGACCATAAAGAAAAAGGTCCAGTCAAAATTGGCTCAAACTTACATTGATATATATCAGGCCAAGAGGTTGATTCGTTTAGTTTGCGTTATTGAAGGTGACTCTAGCTTGAAAATTGAAAGACTTCAGTATACTAATGTACGACCTTACAAAGCCGTTGGAAAATTACAGAAAATTCAATGGCCCAATTTTTTAGGAAGCCTCTCTTCTAACACAGTTTTAGCAATCCAATTGGCCGGCATGTTTCTTGTTCTTCTCATTGTATTTGTTAAAATCTATCTTAAATCTAGACCTCGTTTTTAGATAATGGATTGAATGTAAATTAACTTCAACTCACACGCAATAAACTCAACTTGTATCGCAAGTTAAAAATCCCTACAAATTACCATCCATTGGCCTTCTTAGGAAAAACTTAAGTAAAGTCAACTTGCCTCCAAAACTATCATCTTCTCTGCTCACAACTCTATCATTCATAGTCACAACTAATATATAAAACAAAATGAGATGTTTTCTTATCAGACATTTGATTTGCAAATTAGATGCACGTAGCATAGAATGCTCAAATACTGGGACTGTTCGTGCAATTTTTCCTTAAATAATCTTACGAAACTTCGAATATATATCACTTTGAACTATATTGAAAAGTGATTAATATTTTGGAGTATTTTTAAATTGAAACTGGTAAGAACAAAAATGAGATTTGCGCAAATAATTATGTTCATATTACAAATTATACTCTTTCACTGTAGGGAAAAGGAAAAAAAAATATAAATAGTGATGAAAAAGGCAAACATGGAGAAAAAAATTACACTACAAAACAAAAGTGATTTGTCGGCGGTTTTTCGGCTTTTATCAGAACAAAACGGAGATTCGTGTGTGTGTATATATATATATATATATATATATATATATATTTTTTTTTTTTTTTTTGTTTTTCTTTTGGGGTGGGGGGTTGCGGTGGGTCAAAAATAGGTTGATAAGCATGTACTAATAACCATCTTTAGTAGCCAAAGACGTCCACTTGGTTTACTTACATATTGTTTCGAATAAATAAAATTTATAAAATTTTGTAAAATTCGTTTACAAATTTAATTTTTTGTATTTGGAAGTACTTTTTTAAAAATTAGAAATCTAAGATTTGTAAATTTTCAATTTTTTGTGTTTGGAAGTACTTTTCTAAAAATTAGAGACCAAGATTTGCAAATACTCAATTTACTCAAATTTTACCCAAATCCTTATTCAAGAGGTAAAATTTACAATTCTAAGTCACCAAATTAGTTGCTCATTTTTCAAAGACTAAACTACCCTCTAAGTTTCTTTCCTTGTTTATAGCTTTTGTTTTTTCGCTCTTATTCCTATATAGTTAGTTCTTCTTATTCTTCTTGCGAACTTCTTCACCAAAAAATTGTTTTCTATGTTTTTTTCTAGTCCAAGCTTATTTTTCACTTTCAAATTAGAAGCCTAAATCATAAGTTATTTTCTTTCCATCCTTACTTTCAACTAGCCTTACCATACTTAGCCGTTTAAAATCATAAATTATTTATTTGTGTTATCTATTCATAAATATTATATAGTTAAGTTTAATTTTAAAATTGATTAGTGTTGTTAATAGAATACATATTCATGTCAAAATTTTAAAAGCAAAGCTTCAAGATATATGGATAAAAAAGAAATACCTACAATAAATATATATATTTATAAATCATAAAATTAACTTAATATTGTTTTATAGTTCAAAATAAGAAAATTCATTTATAAATAAAAAAATTCTTACAAGATTTATTTATAAATAAAATAATTTTATATATAAATGATAATGACATTCCAAATACTTCCAAACAGTATGTTAGTTTATAATATAAGCCTAACACCTTTCTAATTATCAATTGATTTTATATATAAATGATAATGACATGCACCCGTACGTTAAATGACTATGCCACACAACTAGCAATTCATCAAAATGAATCTGTCAAGTTAAAAAATTATATATGCTTGGTTCAATCAAGTGGTAATACTTCTTAATTAATGAGTCTTTCCATAAATGTCTCTTATATGCAGCGGATCTCATGTTCAAGGAAGTGCAAACAAAGTGCACCTTTTGAATGGCCTTCAAGGATCGCACTCGGATGAAAGGGGGTCAATAGGCCATGAGACGAGGACTAATATATATGTAACGACGCACCATACGTCAAGGGATTTTAAGGTTATTTTTGTGGGTCATATTTGTTATTTAAATTTTATTGTCTGAGATATGAGAGATATTTTTGGGATTAAAATAACTGTTGCAGATTAAGTTGTCAATTACTTAAGGAAGCCAAACACTCTCTTCTCTCTAGCACTAAAATTCCAATAGGATTCCACAGTTTCACGTTAGTTTCATCGCTTAGAATTTTGGAAAGAAAAAAAAAATGGACTCTTTGTTGGAGAACTAATGCAGTATCAATTTTAAGTAGAACCTTTTCTTGTGTAGAGGATTGTTGATCTCGGAGTGAGAGGCTTGAAAAATAGGAAGAATAAAGTTTTGAATAGTTACGTTGGGATTGAGGTAAGTAGGAACACCCTATTTTTCTTTGTAATACCCCTTTGAGTTTTGTAAAATACATAGATACATATACTTTGTTTTTATAGTATGAGCATTGTGTTATCCATTTATGTTGCATCAATTGCAAAGGTTAATAAAATTGTTGATTTATGTGTTAAATTATAAACTGTTTTGTTTATAGTACTTTAATCTTATATCTTTGATGCACTATATATATTGGTTTAAGAACTATAAAATTAATTTGTGAACTTAAAAACTTTCGCCTTTTTTTTGTGATCAGATCATTCTATTTTTTTCATTGAATGTATATGATTTAGTCCCTATAAGTTGTGATACCAATAGTGATGGTAATTTTTAGAAAAGCGATTTTCGCCATTGTTAGTCACAATTCTAAAAGCTTGCATTTCATTACGTCTTCCGTTTCCTTAACTCAGTGTTTAAAAAAAAATGATTAGATATTCTTTTATTAATACTTAGTATTATTCTTTTATTATTACTTAGTATTCTATTGTGATTAGGTGTTTTCCTTACTATTTTGTTGTTTTAATAAATGTTTAAACCGTGACTAACCCACATGTATTTTGGATATTTTATTAATTGTTCAAAAAAAGATTTAAATATTTTCTTGAGTTATTATTTTAACTATCCTTAAAGTATCAAAAAGAGTACAAATATTTTACATTGTTTTCTAAGTAAAAGAATTAAAATATGAGACTTAAGGTTTTTGTGCTTTAAAAGTTTGTGAATGGTTCAATAAAAATATTTTCATACTTTATTGCATGATTGAGGGTAAAAATTCTTTGGACCCGTATGCCATACACTTTGAGGTCGTGTCTTTGTTCTTTATTTGACCCTCAGTGGTAAGGATCGTACACCACTCTTTGGGTAGTGCACTACTGTTTTGTTGGGACTCCCATTTACTTTTGGTGGTATATGCGATAATAAACCACTCTTTGTCTTTGATCTGTGCTACTACAATTGTAGCCTCGGCCACTCACCTCTTTGAATTTTGACTTAGTGTTGGTATGACATATATTGGGTCATTACGTTCTTCGTATATTTTGATAAGTAATGGTTTGTACCTTGCAACTTCCATAAGTAAGTATTCTTATTGTATTTTTGATAAGTGATGATTCGCCTGCATATTCTCGATAAATGATTTTTCCCCACTTTGTTATGTTTTATTAAAGCCTTTCAAAATCAAGTTTTTGCTTCTTATATACACAACATTGTTTCATTTATTAGCATTATGTGTTGCGCAAAAGATAATTATTTGGATAAAAGATTATTCTCATGTTATTTTTGGAAGTCACACTACTTACTGAGATTTTTATCTCACTTTGTCGTTCGTCTTTCTTTGAAATTATGTTTTCACATATATAAAAAGTAGATACCCTGGGACTTTGGGCTAGAGGACCTTTTGTGATGCTGGATATCTTCATACCTTTAGACTATTTAGATATCATTTGATTTAAGAGTTACTTCATTTTAGTTCCTTTCACATTTGTTTGGATTCTTTCCTATTGAGTTATGTAGTGTGAAAATTATCCTTTAATTGTATTTGGAGATTCTAAACCATTCGAGTTTGGTCTTTTGGATTAGATGCTCTGAGATTTGTTTCTTTCTTATGGTCTTTAGATTATTTTAATTTTTTTTTGTTTTGTTTTTAAGCCTTACGAGCTTAGGAAAATTTATCTTCTTAAGTTCGCGACAATCTCGTATTCAAATTTTTCCGTTAAATTTGGGGACGTGACAATATAGAACTCAACCTTAAAGAAAAAAGGCAACCAAAAGACAAAGACCATTACTTTACTACCATCCAACATGCAAGTTTCAGTCCAAGAAAGTTGGTTTCGGTGACAACGAAGTGTATTTTTGCTAGCAAAACCTTCTCCTGTTAAATGTGTGTGGATTTGGGACTTACTTTAGAAAAATACTTCAATTAATCTGAATATGATTGGTGAAATCTACGCATGTAAATTTTATTAATATGTGAAAAGTTGACCATTACAAGAAATACAGGTTGAGACAACGACCAAAATTCGTAGCCTAGTAATAGCCAAATTGGGACGAGCGACCGCTAGGCTATGGAATCACGTCCATAGTAAAAAGGCCCGTCGACAAATTAATATTCCGTAGCCCATTCGTAATCATTTCTGAAAATTAATTTGTATTAATTTTTTATAACTTCTGTAGCAAAATAGCCGTAACTCATCTGTAACCAACTAAAATTGTGACTTTTTTTATTAATTATTAACATCCGTAACAAATCCATAGCAGTTTCGATCGTAAATCGATCGTAGCCCACGGTTACGGATTAATATTCATAGAATTTCGGTAGCCGATTCATAACCCATTCATAGCCAACTAAAATTTTGATTTTTTTTTATTAATTATTAACGTCCGTAGCAAAGCCGTAACCGTTTCGGTCGTAAATCGGTCGTCGTCCACGACTACAAATTGGTATGGTAGCCAATCCGCAGTCAATTGTCGCCATATATCCGTAGTCAATCCATAGCCGTTTGACGACACATTTCCGCAGCCAATCCGTAACTTTTTGGGTAGCCAATTAATTATTTAATTTAAAAAATAAAAAAATTTAAATTTAAAATATAAAATATAAAAATTAGTATTTACAAAAAATTAAAATTAAATATACATGAAAAAATTTAAAACAATTAATATTTACAAAAAATTAAAATTAAATATAGAAATTATATTTATAGTACAAAAGAAATATAAAATAATGTACAAAACTAATGTTTTAAATTTACAAAAAAAAAAAAACCTGAAATGATCTACTGATTAGTGATCTCACTCACTTTGTGGGTGGTTGTCCTTCAGTCAAGTTTGTAGATGCGCCCATTTTTTGACTCACTTGTGGACTCATTCGTCACCTTTTCTCTTTGTCATTATCCATGTCAAGCCATTATTGGGTTGAAGACTAAGTTGAGAAATTTCCAATCCATGTTTTCTAAGACTAACATGAATTGCACGCTTTGGGAGCATTCTCAGGATGCACAAAAATTGTTGTCTTGCATCATCTTTCGTCAAATTTTTCTACACAACAAACAAAATATATTAAGGAAGGGTTTAGAATACACTGATTTAGATGTTAGCATTGTTTCTCAAAGGTAATGTACATGATGATAAAGGGAGAGTAAGAGCATGCTGAAATTTCAAAAGACAAGAGAACAATATATGTAAATTATAAAATTTTAGGGATTTGTTATAGACCTTTAAGAAAAATCAGGAGTTTTTGGTTGAACTTCTATTATTCACAACCAGAAAAGATCTTGATTAAAGTAATTTATAAAATTAATAAACTATTATTTTTTTTTCTGATCCATAAAATCTTAGATTTAGTAAAGGTCCTTTTGTATACTTTATAATTTCTCTCAAGCATTTTCATTTGTTTTCTCCATTTTCTATTGATAAGCATTTATACAGATACATGAACATGAATGAGGCTCAGCTTAAAAATTATACATTATTTGATTGAAACATTCAACATACTACACTTTATGTAGACATGGGAAAAGATCTAACTACTGGTTTCAAATAATTGTGATGCCACCAAGTCCCTTCGAATAAGTTAGAGTAGTCGAGTAACGACTTCTTATGATCAAAGAGGTCTCAAGTTTAAATTATGCTCTCTTATCACACATATACACACAACAGAGCAAATTATTAAAAATGGATAAGAAATTAAACCACGCCAAACAGGGGTATAAAGCAATCAAACGACTTTATAAATTCTAACCATGGACTACGTGTCTAAAGTAAATTGCCACCACCAGCTTATAAGTCAGCATGATGGTTGTCAAATAAGCTTTATATGTCTAAAGTTTCTTCTGCCTAAAATGACAGTTGTAGAAATGAAGTTTATCTTGCAACTAATCTACAAATAAATGAGATTAGGAAAATTAAAGTATAAGATGAAACCCCCTAACTTAATTCTCAAGAATTCTACATTCTCATGCCAGTCAGATCAAAAGAAAGTTACCTTCCCAAATCTTTGCAGAACAATCCTCATTGTGACCAACCATCTTCATTAGAACTTCACCACTAACTGCCCACAGCCTGACGGAACTGCATTATATAAGAAAAATAAAAGTCAAGATATGCGAAAATCTAAACAGAAGTAAAGATAGGAAAAGACCTTATAGACAGAAAACAGTCATTAGACTTCACCAGCATAGATTAAAGCATGAAGAAATACATAGCTTCTGTTAAAAATTTTCACAAAGGAAAACACACTCATCCAACATATTGAAAGATGAGTCTTCTTATTCATTGTGAAATTTACCAGCACAAGACACTCAACTTTCTTAAGGGACACCGACAAAAATCTATACTAAGAGAATTTGGTGAAAGAGGGTTTTAAAATGTTAAGAAGAAAAAAAAGATTTTTAAATTTTCCTACCACCGGAAGGGGCACCGACAAAAATCTATACTGATTCACGAAGCATTTTGAGAAGCATTTTGGTTACCTCAAAATGCAACAAGTATGATGATGGAAAACAGAAGGTTAAATTGATTTTTATCATAAAGGCAACAAAAATGGATATGGTGGCAAATCGAGTTTACATCAGGGTGTACAAAACAACATGCAAGAATAAACAAAGTACTAAAAGTTTCCACATGAAAAGAAATAGAAAAATTTAATCAAGAAACAAAATCTAGTTAGACAAAATTAATCAGAGACAGGAAATGCAAAGAAGAAAAAGTGTTTCTTATGATTGGAAATGATATTAAGCATGCATACCTTCTAAACATAGAGTAATTTCAAAAAACAGATGCATATGCTTCAGGAACATTTCTTATGATTGGAGCATTTTCAATCTCAAGTCTTGCTTTATAAACTTCCCTATCACGCGCAAAAGACCACCGCGGCCTCTATAACAAGTGAAGAACAAATCAGACATCTAAATGAGAAAAGCCAACCTCACTCACTGCTACATTACCTATGACAGTTACATATCCCTACCAATGAATTAATAGAGGAAGAACTCTGAAGCAACAAAGAATTCATCTGGGAAATCGATATTGATTTTTCTCCTCTGTTCTTTAACACAAGGTGGTGAGTCAGAAAACCTGCAACTGTTTGCGATAAATAAGAGTTAAATGAGAAGAGAAAAGATGGAGAGAAATTAGAATTTCTACATATCGAATAAGTGTGTTAACAAGTACAATAGAGACTCCTCTATACAGTTTTCAAGACTCGTCGGTCAAGAATAATTATACGAAAAAACTAATTCAATATGGTAACTAACTAAACCAAGGCGAATCTAGTGCTATCATACATGGAGATCAAGAATACCTGTACAAGTAAACTAGTGGAATATACTAACTAACTAAACCAACTTGCATTACTTGCAAAAATTGATGCTCTTCATATGCTTTTTGGAGGTGTTGTTCTCGTCCTAGAGTAAGTTGCCATCACTGGTTCGATAACTGTAAAGTTGAAGGGTGAATGAAATAATTTCAAGTTGTAACATGCTTAATTATCTCCTAGGAGATTCATCTAAAACATCTCTTCAGCAATGATACAAATGAAAAATTCAATCTTCTATTAACAATGTGTCAGCTGTATCATATATATATGCATTTCGATTGAGAATTCAGCTTGATATATAAGATCTACAATTTGAAAAATAAATAATTCAATGAACTAATAAATTATGTCTCTATTGTGCTTTGTTGTTGTTATAAAGCTAAAGCTAATTTTTTTACTATCAATTGGTCATTGTTTTACAACTAATGGACCGCTACAAACATACTATTACAAAATCACATTAGTAGAACTAAGTCTGTATGTATTCTACGTTTGGCAGCCCAATTGGTTTCTCTGTTTATCTTATGACTAGCTTTACATCATATAAACGACTGAACAACACCACCTCACAACTCAATATTCTTGTATCTCTAGAACAAGAAGCTTCAAATGTGTTCTGGTATAAAATTAATTACAGCTACAAAAAGAAATTTGTCAACTCACCGCCATATCAGCCCAACATAAATTTGTCACAATAGTTGTTTTGCAGAAAATTGTTGACACGATTAATTACTCAATCAAGGAAACAGGAAAGATTAAAAAGAAAATGAATTCAAGCTACTCACAACAAAGATAGACATCGGGCCCCGAGATATCCTTGGCCCGTGGTAATTTCTCATTCTCCTCAATTTGATTGCCAACAACGACCTTGAACTCCTCGTTTCCAAAGTACAGTAAATAAAAAATTTACTAAACCTTAGACCATCAACGCTGATAGAAAACAATGGCGGTGGATCTAGCAATGACGACTTTGTTCAATGCAGCAACGGGAGCACTAAGGAAGCCAGAGGGAGGTGTAGGCGTGTAGCTACCGGAGATGGAGAAGCCTTCGACGATGCCGTCGGCGAAGCTCTCGGGGCCTGAGCAAAAGTAGATCCGGCGATAATAGTGAACATTAAAGCCACATCACTCTAGAAAGTGAGTATATACGTATGTATGTGTGGTAGTAGTCGTTGACGCTTTGAAGATTTTTCTTGAAGATTTTGGGGTTAGGGTTTGAAAGAGGAGTGGCATATTGTCACCGGGAGAGAGAGAGTGAGTGAATGGTGGTAGATTTGATGGTGGCGTCGAGAGAATGTAGTGGTGGCGCCGTTGCTAAAGAGAGAGTGAGATGTGGTGGTAGTGGTGGTGGTGGTGGTGGAGTAGAAGGTGGTGGCGGTGGTCCGTCGAAGAGATCGAGAGAGAGCGCGCGAGAGAGAGGAAACAATTAAAAGGGCATTGAATTATTTTTGGCTAGTTTGGGTTTTGAATTTTGAAAAAACTATTAAGTATCTACATTCCTTTTCCAACGAGTAAACCGGCCGGCCGGTGCCCTAGTCCGGCGGGGACAGCCAAGCATGCAATTCAATTGACATCGTCGGACGAGTAAATCGGTCGGTCGGTGCCATCGGTTGGCTGAGCATGGCTTTTTTTTTTTTTTTTTTTTGAGTAAAATGCATCATATCTTTTGTATTTTTATAAAATTGCATCATAAATTCTGTGTTTTAAAAAAATTACATTATAAACTCTGTGATATGAAAAACATTGCATATAACTCCCTGCCGTCTATTTTTCTATCAATTTTAACATGAGTGTAATATAAATGCTTAAAATATAAGTATGAGATCGAAAATACTATTTTTAATATTAGTTGCTAATTGTCCCCTGTATTTTCGATAATGTTATAAATTATTCCTTGTATTTTTTATAAGATTTCTAATTGTCCCTGTATTTTTTTATAAAGTTGTAAATTACACTTTCAAAAAAAAAAATTGAAAATCTTAGAGAGAGAAACTCTTTCAAAATGATTTTTCTTCAATTTGAAGTTAATTTTACACTAAATTAAAGGTTTTAATCTGTTTATAAAATAACATTATTATAAGTGAAGGCACGAATGCTTCTACTTCTTCTTCAAACATTTTCTTCCTTTCTTTTTCTTCATTTTTTAAAAAATTTTATTTATGATTATCATTTAAGGGATTTGCATTTAGTCAGCAAGATCTGCAAAACAAAGTTAAATATCTACATATTACATATACATACATAGATACATATATATATATACATACATACATATATACATACATATATATGTAATATGTGGGTTCACTTTTTTTGCAGAATAATATGTAAATTCATATTTAATTAAACCTACTACTTAATTTTTAATCTTAAGTAATGATGAATTGGCGTGTGGAGAAAAGGTTGAAAATTGTTAGGTGTTTGTGTATAAGTGTCGCAGATTGTGTATAAGCGATGCAGATGTTGGTTGTGGACAGACCGTTTGAGAAAAAAGAAAAATGAAAAAGAAAAGAAAAAAATGAAAAATAAATAAATAAAGGACAATAAGGTTATTTTACACTTACAGTTAATAGACATTAACATAATTTGTTATTGGGGAGAGTGTGCAACATTTTGTGTAACACAAGGGGGCATTTGTCACGTTTTAAAATACAAGGTCTATTGTCCAACTTTTATATAACACAGGGGTGTATTATGCATTTTATTGTGGGTTATCTAATATCATTAAGAAGGAAATGGATTTAGAAGTAATATAGGAATTGCTTGATTTAGAAGTTGTTATTAACTTTTTGGTTTAAATTATTTAAGAGGCTATTTTTTGGGACCAATCTCTTGTATTTAAAAAACAATAAATATGTCTTTTCTAAACGAGATTATGTGTCCTGAAATTTAAATAAAAGGATAATAATAATAATAATAATAATAATTAATGATGATGATATGATGATGATAATAATAATAATAATAATAATAATAATAATAATAAAATTTTATTATTATTATTATTATCTATTAGTTGTTAATATTTTACCGAAGGACCAAAATACTTTTTAAAACATAACATGCATATTATTAATGTTATTATTTATTAGTATAAGTTTTAAAAATATTATTTATTAGATTTTAATGATAATATTGTTAAACTAATATTTATGAGAATTTTTAAACTAATAGATTGAATTTTTTTTAAAAAAAAATTAAAACTTTTTCTCCTTTCTAAAACATCCCAAATTTATGTTTTATTTATATTTATTGGTTTATTTAATTTAGTTATATATTTTATAAAAGTTTATATGTAGTTTATTATATATATGATAGGTTTAGTTTAATTTAATTTAAGTTTGTATATAATTTATTATATATACCTTTTAGACATATATATTTTTTTCATGTTTTATTATTGGGCTACGGATTGACTACTGTTTAGCTACGGAAGTGTCGAATTCTGTAGCCCATCCGTAGCTAGGGACTGCGTATGGGCTACGGATAACTAATAATATGTATTCTAATTTGTTAATAGGTAGGAACAATGTATTAAAACGTGTTAATATCTTCATATTTTTCTTGTTTATGAAGTTTAGACACAATGTGACAATTTTTTGATTCTTAGATTGAACGTTTATTAACATTAACGTAATGATAAGTGAAAACATGATAAGTTTGATTTAAACGGTAATTGATTTCTCTATAAAAGTACGCATGTTAATGAAATACGGACCAAGTTTATTTTTATTTAAAAAGTTTGTAACTCAAGTGAAGTTTACTACGTTGTACGTGCAATCAAAAATCCATAATTTAAATTAAAAATGATAAAGCTCGATTTTTTGTTGAAATTCGTAGCCCTACTACTGGGCTACGGAAGAGTTGAATTCTGTAGCTTAATATTAGCCAATTGGCTACTGCTGGGCTACAG
Source organism: Ehretia macrophylla (assembly GCA_037974665.1). Lineage (NCBI taxonomy): Eukaryota > Viridiplantae > Streptophyta > Magnoliopsida > Boraginales > Ehretiaceae > Ehretia > Ehretia macrophylla. The sequence continues at coordinate 32,060,339 of CM075771.1, forward strand.
AAGAGTCGAATTCCGTAACCCATCCATAGCTAGGGACTACGGATGGGCTACGGAAAATTAATAATATGCATGTATTCTAACTTGTTAATAGATAAGAATAACGTATTAAAACTTGTTAATATTTTCATATTTTTCTTGTTTATGAAATTTAGACATAATGTGACAGTTTTTCAACTCGTAGATTGAACGTTTATTAACATTAACGCAATGTTAAGTGAGAACATGATAAGTTCAATTTAAACAGCTATTGATTTCCTATGAGATTTCTCTATAAAAGTACGCACGTTAATGAAATACGGATCAAATTTATTTTTATTTGAAAATTTTACAACTCAATTGAAGTATTCTATGTTGTAGGTGCAACAAAATTCTGTAATTCTAATTAAAAAAGATAAACCTCAATTTGTTTTTGAATTCCGTAACCTAACAGTAGCCAATTGGCTACTGTTGGGCTACGGAAGAGTTGAATTCCGTAGCCCATCCGTAGCTAGGGACTACTGATGGGCTACGGACAATTAATAATATGCATGTATTCTAACTTATTAATAGATAGAAATAACGTATTAAAACATGTTAATATCTTCATATTTTTCTTGTTTATGAAGTTTAGATACAATGTGACAGTTTTTCGACTCGTAGATTGAACGTTTATTAACATTAACGCAATGTTAAGTGCGAACATTATAAGTTCAATTTAAACGGCTAGTGATTTCCTATGAGATTTCTCTATAAAAGTACGCATATTAATGAAATACGGACCAAGTTTATTTTTATTTGAAAATTTTACAACTCAAGTGAAGTTTATTATGTTGTAGATGCAATTAAAATTTCATAATTCAAATTAAAAAAGTTAAACCTTGATTTTTTGTTGAAGTATTGGCTACTGCTGGACTACGGAAGAGTCGAATTCTGTACCCTATCCATAGCTATAGATTACGGATGGGTTACAAACAATTAATAATATGCATGTATTCTAACTTGTTAATAGGTAGGAACAACGTATTAAACCGTATTAATATCATCATATTTTTGTTGTTTATGAAGTTTAGACACAATGTGAGAGTTTTCCAACTCTTAGATTGAACGTTTATTAACGTTAACGCAATGTTAAGTGAAAACATGATAAGTTCAATTTAAATGACAATTGATTTCTCTATAAAAGTACGTATGTGAAGCCCGACACCGAATAACGTGTGTTATCTTGATTTGCATGCCATAGACCCATAATTATATGACCGACCTTGGATTACGTGCCATGTCTTGGTTTTCGTGTATGTCTCGTCATACGTGCCTTGACCTAGAATTGTGTGCCCTAATCCTCGAATTACGTGCCCTGACTTCGATTATGTGCGATACCTCGATTTGTATGCACTGACCTTGAACTGCGTGCCCTAACCTAAGTTTAAGAGTCGTACTTCGATTTACGTGCATTGCATTGAATTATATGCCTTGCACTGGTTTACGTGCATTCACCTAGGGTTGTATATATTTACTTTGGAATCCGTGCATTTGCCTTGAAGTATGTGCCTTAGACTTGAAGTACGTGCTTTATCTCGTAGTTCGTGTCTATCTCGTAATTTGTGTCATAGACCTAGGAATGCATGCCTGCACGCTAATCAATAAAGATTCCCGCACAAAGCACAAGATAATAAAATAATCCTACATAACCCACTAACCATTATTATATTCCTAATTCAAATTCACTACAAGACAAAATCCTATCATCATCCAAACCATCCCCAATATAATATACCTAATCACATTTTCCTATAAAATCCACTAATATTTAAATATCACATTTTAAACCCACTATAAGACAAAATCTCACTAACCTCTAAACATACCCAACATTCTCTTACACACATGCTAAACCCTAAGCACTTTTCCTAAACCCTAAACATTCTACACAAGACACAAAGCTTACACAACTCTTACATGCTCAACAAATAGCTACAACAAGACAAAACAAAGACATTTTGACCAGGACTAGGCCATGTTCGACCAAGCCATCCTACACACAATTAAAATTCAGATTATACACAAAACACAACACAAACATGCCCTCTCAACTCACCAAAACCAACACAAACATGCATACATACAAAAAAACACTTCAAACTCTCGTTTTTCCTCTCAACTCTCCCATTCTCTCTCCATTTCGGTTATAGGAGCCTCTTGAGCATCCAAGACTCCTCACAAGCTCTCAAGGACTCTCTAAAACTCTCCCAAGCTCGGCCATAGCAAGCAACAAGCAAGAAAATCTCACACAAGCTCTCAAACCTCTCATTTTCAGCCATAGGTGAGTTTTAAAGGTTTTCTTCCTTGTCTTTTGGTTTCACACACATGCACACTTCCTACACAAGCTAACTAAGCTAGGTTTTAAAGGAAATCAACATACCTCTCGGCCAAAGCAAGGAAAAAGGTCTATTTGTGCGATTTCAAGAGCATTTGTGCATTTTCATCCATCAAGTTGTTAAGGTGAGGGTTAAACTCTTTTAAAAGCTTTCAAAACTCACATGTATGCTCTCATATGGCTATATTTACCTCTATAGTTATTATATATGTGTGTATATAAGCCTATATACTCTTGCATGGCTGGATTTTGGCTAGAAACTTGAAGATAGGTAAAAATATTTTTGCTGGCAGTTTTCTAACCTTGTAGAACAAAGTGCATTTGGCTTAGTAAACTTTGATAAAAATGCGTGAAAATTGATAGGTCACTATTTTTGTCAGTTCTGAACAGTTTTTGTAGAAATAGGCCAAGGACAATTTTGAATCTAAATATGATAACCCGAACCCGGCATGCATTTAATGGCATTTAATTACATTTAATTAAGTGACATCTTAAATGTTAGCATTGAATTTCGTGTTTATTTTTAGTTAAACATACATTTCTAGCATTATTTTCTTATTTCTTTTAGAAGTAATTGAATAATACTTGAGTTAATTATTTTAACGGAATATCAACTACTTTCATATTTATGTTAATCGGTTTTATTTTTCTTGCACCTTAATGCTCGGTTTTCAATTAAATGAAAAGTAGCTCCGAGTCGGAGTAAATTTTGAACTATATTACTTTTCAAAATTATATTTTCTTAAATTCTTTGATATTTAATTGTTATTCTTTTATTGTCGCAAAGTGCATTGCATTTCGAGAGCGATAGTTAGAGAGTGTTTTATAGTCCTCAGCAAATAGTGAAAACTAGTATTTAGTGTTTTAATTTTAGTACTTTAGTTGTTGTTGATTAGAATTAAAATTGTGTTAGTTGTTTTAAGCTTAAAATACACAAAGTGAACTACTTTGACCATGTTTAGTTAGCATTGACCAAGGGGCCTTGACCATTTGACTTTGTTGTCACCTTATATGCATAATACACTACAAAGAAAAAGCAAAAAGCTGAAAAAAAGAAGAGCAGGCCGAAAATACAAGGAGAGAAAAAAAAAGAAATTTCAACTTCCAAACTTCAAATCTTCACGTGAGCTTGCACGGGGTGGTTTTCGAGGCATCCAACGTGGTTTTCCTAGCGTCTAGGAGCGTCTAAGGTGAGGGTTTCATCGTTATTTGTGCATTTGAAATTGTTTTGTCTAAACTTTAGTTTTTGGATTTTAGCCGGAGATTGTTATTTAATTCGTTTTGATACTTGAATAATGTTCCCTAGCAATTGTAGAACATGTATTTATAGTTTTTTAGTATTTTCAGCGGTTGAATATCGAAATTGCAATTTAGATTGATATTTGAATAGTAAATTATGAATAGTAAACCCCCGTTTCAACGAAGTTGCTCCGTTATGCGTTCTATTGATGTAGGAATGTGCTAGATATGCTAGAATGCCTAAATGTGTGGTTTAATTGGATTGTGTAATGGAAAAACAGAGGAAAATGGCTCAGTGAAAGTTGGGGTCATTTAGGTCAAGTTTGGCATTTTATCGTTTTACGTGATGACATTGTCTCGGGAGGCCATTGAAGCACTTTTGGTGTGGTTATGGCGTTGGTTGGGTGTTTGGTTAGGGTAGTGGTAGTTCAAACGAGCAAAGGGGAAAATCGGGGCTTTATGTGAATTCTAGGGTTAAGTAGGGTTTCGGGGTCTTTAGACGTGCCTTATGGTGACCTAGAAGGATTGGTGAAGTCGGTTTTCAAAACTCGTGGCTCGTTTGAAAGTAGTAGCGTTTTGAAAGTTGGGGTCATTTTCTGATTTTGTGTGTTTTCATAGTGTAATGCCTATAGAATGCTTAATATTGCTTGTTATGCTTGTTAAAGTTGATTATGATTGAATTTGTATGTCAATTGTTGATAATGCTAGTTGGTATTGTTCTTGTTACTTTATTGATTGTAATTGCTTATTGTATCGCATATTGTTATTGAGTTGCATTTCAGTACTTTGCTCAATTATCGTTATATGTCTCGTATTGCATTGCATTAGTGTCAGGCGCGTGAGTGATGGGCCTCTTTGGGTAGCCTCGGGTTGCCAGTGTTGGTTGCTCTAGCTCCGTATCCTATTCCCTTTTCTCGCTTGGGTTGCCGCCCAGGGAGTTTTGGGTCGTAGAATTGACAGAGTATGTCTGGAGTACTCTAACGGAAGTTATAAGGTGGGTGAGTCAGTACGTCATCGTTAAAGTCATCGAAATAGTGATCGGTACATTACTCGCTCGAGTGAACCATAGCTTTCAAAGTGTGGTATAGCTTCGAATGGTTGTGTTAATGCTTTCTTAATTATTTATTGTATTGTCATTTACATTGAATGTTTCCTTATTGATTATGTTGCTTAACCGTACCTATTTGCATTGCACGAACTTCTTTCTCTCCACCTCGATATCTGTCTCGCCCTCACTGAGTATACGTGTTGTGTATACTCACTCCTCACCACCACATTTCAGGAAATGCCTTGTTAGCTGAAAAGTTCGTGACTACGTGAAAGTTCATCTTGAAGAGTTATCTTGCGTGCTATGTGGCTTGAGTTATCAAGGATGCAAAGATGTATGTTTCATGTGTTATTTGTATTTAATGTTAAAAAGGAATGTAATATAAGTTTTATTAGGTTATGGAAGTGGTATGATAGGTTAGTTCATGTATTAGTTAGAATAGCTTAACTTTAAAGCATGTTTGTATTGTTTAAAGAAAGAGTTAGAATAGTCTAGTACTTGGAAATGTATGTATACTTGCTGTGTTTAATTGTTGAGAACCGAGGCTCGGATGGCCTTGAGGTGGTTGAATGTTTGGACATGGTATTGGTCCACTTATATGCTGTCGCAGGTTTGCATTTTGCCTAGAAACAGGGGAGACTCCGTCCGTCTTTCCCTAAAATTTTGCCCGGGTTTGGAATTGGGTTGTGATTACATCGATTGATAGAACTCCCAGTCTCGAGAGGGATCGGGGTGTTACACTAAACCTCCAAAATGGCCAAATATCGAAAGGTGTCTAAATCTGGAAAACTTGGAAATATGAAGTAGGTTTCTGGCAGCTTTCTGATCTTGTAGAACAAAATAGTTTTTGCCTAGTAAAAATGTCCAAAATGCATGAAATTTGGTAAACCACTAGATTGGTCAGTTCTGAACATATTTTGCAAAAATAGGCTAAGGCTAATTTTGCTTTTAAAGGCCTCAAAAGTATCAAATATCAAAATGTGTACGAATCTGGACAGTTTTGTGTAGTCTCACGGTTTTGGCCATAACTCCTAAATCCGAACTCCAAATGCAGCGAGGTTTGTTCCTAGATTTAAAGCACTCATTAAGATTTAATTTGAAATTTTGTTCATTGAATTTGGAGATTATTTGCTTGGCTAATTGAATGTGGGAAAATAGACCACTGCAGTAGAGTTTTTGCTTAGTAAAATGCTTTGAAACATGTTGTAACTCTACTTGTGGTATTAAATGCTTGGAATTGTGGCAATTAGAAGTTGTATGGACTGTTTTGGTTGGTTGATGATGCTTAATTAATTGATGCACGGCTTGGGTTTAATTACGTGATAAATTGTTGCTTAATTGCATGTGTAGCACGAAATTGAAGCCCTATTGATTATGAAAACTTGCTAAGTGATGATCTTATGGTTGAATGTGTTCAATTGTCTTATGGTTAGTGGACTGCCCGGAATTGTCCTTATAGCTCTAAACATGATTCCTGATGATTGCATATTGATAAATGAACTATTCTTGTACCCGGTTTTGTGTAAGTGTCGTAGCATGTGTGTATGATCTTAACACTCGATATGTGAACTAAAATGAGCTATATGACTTGTTTTATATGATGTTACTTGGCTGTCCGTTAAATGTTCATATGCTTCTAAGTGTTTTACAAAGTGAATTTACATGTCAAAGCATGCCTCGTATGTTGTCGATATGTTATCATACGTGTATCCAGAGACAACCTACTTTGTTGACCTCCTAATATGAATTGTTAAAAAATATTATATGGCTTGCTTTGTACATGATTACTTGGCTGCCCATTGAAAGTTTAATTGCTTTCAAATTGATATATGAAATGATTATTTCTTACAATGCCTTATATGCCAATATGTCAAAATGTGATCTTATACTTGCTTGGAGGCAACCTACTTTGTTGACCTCCTAATGTGAAATGTTAAATGGCATAAATGTGCATTGCATACAAGGTTGCAACCTTTCATTCTGGCATGGTAGCGTTTCACGCACACCGGGCGACATCGGGCTTGCCGGTGCTACCGTGACTACCATTGTCCAATTCCCTCTCTCGCTTGGGAGCTAGACTTCCTCAGAGAGTTAGGTCGTAGGATTTCGGGATACATCCGGAGTATACCCATTTGGAGTGATAAGTGGATAATTGAAGCCGGCTGCAACAATTGTTATCGAAAATGATCTTGAGAGCAAATGCTCACCGATTGATCTTAAGAGCGAAAGCTCACCGTATCCTTTTCACTACGTATTTAAGTACTCTCGCTTGGTTCCTAGAGGACCTCGGGGAGAAAAGACGTGTAAATGTGTTCCTTTATATTTATGTATTGTTATGAACTTACTTATTTTATTTGATATGTTTTCAAAGGAGTTTTCACAAGTTAACCGGAAAAAGATTTTCAAAACCTTGTCACTTGTTTTTCCCCCTCGCTGAGTTCATAAGGACTCACCCTCTTTTTGTCACAGGTGAAACAGATTTGGAATAGGTACCCGAGGAGAATGTGCTTGTTGATGATTCCTTGGAGTGACTACATGCTTTTGTGCTTTGCCTGAAAGTGGTTGCTATATGAATGTTGTGTTTGATTGCAAACTGTTCATTTTGTTGATGTAAATGACCCCGTTGTAATTTGGGTCTAATTTTGGCTTGTACTGATTATAACCGGACGAACTATTTATAGGTTGTTTGCTTTCATTATCTTCATTAGTAGTTATCATAGGTGTTTAAACCACTAGATGAAGAAGCATATAATGAAACTCTATCTAATCTCACTTAGGTGCTTATGCGTAAGTTAATGGATAATAAGTACTTGCAAGACAGGAACTGGCAAATAAACGGGACATAGCTATCATGCTAGGCTTGTGATAACCTGAACCCAGCATGCATTTAATGACATTTAACTGCATTTAATTAAGTGTTTAATTAGTTAAATCATCCATTTTGCACTATTTTGATATTTCTTTTAAAAGCATTCAATAATTTTTATATTGATTAATTAAAAGATTATTACTTATTTTTATTGTTTATAGTAATTAGATTTATTTTCTTGTGTTTAATTAAGTGTCATCTTAAATGTTAGTATTTAATTGCATCTGACTATGTGTTTATATTAACTTATTCATTTGTATCTTAACATTAATTTCATAATTCTTTAAAATATTCCAGAAATAGTTAAATTATTTATTTTTAAATGAATATTGATTATTTTGATTATTTTAATAATCGGTTTTAATTTTCTTGCATTTAATTATTCGGTTTTCAATTAAATGAGAAAAGTAACTCCGAGGCGGAGTGAATTTTAAACTATTCTACTATTCTACTTTTTAAAAATTATAGTTTTATATTATTGCTCATCATTTGATTAGCGATCGTTTATTGACCGTTCGATCGTAGTATTTCGAAAATGAAAGTTAGAGGAATATTTTTCGGATTTGATGAATAGCGTTTTTAGTTTAATTTAGCTAGTTTTAGTTGGTTTTCATTAAAATTGCATTGTTTTAACTTGAATTAGATTAAGTGGCATCAAAATAAGATTGTTTGACCATATTTTCACTAAAGCTTGACCTTGCAAAATGACCAAAATGCCCTTTGTCATCTTTTATAAATAAAACAAGGCAAAAAATTCAAAACAAAACAAACCCATAAATGCCCATTTTGTCCCCCCTTGGCCGAAGGTTTGAGGAAAAAGAAAGAAAATTTGATTTTGTATTTTTAGGCCAAAATCTTGCGTGGAATCGGACGAGGATCGTGACTCGGGTCTTTGCGGGTCTTGGTCTTCAATCTCTATGAGGATTTTCACGTTTTTGTGCATATTTTGTGAAATTTGATTATTGTTTCAAATTAATAGATTTGATATATATTGTGTTATAATGCCTATAATTGCTTGATATAGCTTCCTTTGAGTTCGTAGAGCATAACTTGTTAGTTATTTAGCAATTTTTACGGCTAGAAACGCAAAATTGAAATTGGAGAAGAACAATGAATAGTGATTTTGAATAGTAAAACCTTAGAATTTAGGATTTTGATCCAAATTGCGATTTCTTGAATTTGATAGATGTCATTAATGATAGAAAGATAAAATGTGCAATAAAAATGGACCGGCCTTTGTTAAAATTGAAAATTAAACAAAGAAACGTAAAGCGGCCGTTTGACCGAGTGTTGACCATGCTCGAATTGAGTTGAGGGTTTTGCTATTGAGGGCATGGAAGCACTTTTGGCGCTGTTGTGGCGTTGATTGAGCGACCGATTAACATAGCTGTAGTTCAAACGCAGTAGGTGGACTTTCGGGCTTCGGGTGAGAAAGTAAAGTTTCGTGACATAGAAACGTGCCTTGTAGTGCCTAAGTGAAGGTAGTGAAATCGGTTTTCTAATTCCGTAGCTCCTTTGCTCGTAATTGCCTTTGGAAGTTAGAGATTGAATAGTGATATTTGACATTTTCGTGCTTGAACTGCTATTACGTGTCTAGTTGATGTTCTTGTTGAAGTTAATGATAATCATACTTGAAAAATTAAGTGATTGCTATTATTGATTGTAAATGCTTGATATCTCATTTATCATCACTAATCTGCACTTTCGTGCTATCGCTCGTTTATTGCTTGTATCTTGTATTGCATTGCATAGTGTTAGGCGCGTGAGTGATGGGCCTCTCTGGGTAGTCTCGGGCTGCCAGGGTTGGTTGCTCTAGCTCCATGTCCTATTCCCATTCTCGCTAGGGGTGGCGCCCTGGGAGATTTGGGTCGTAGATGTGTCGGGGTACTTCCGGAGTACACCCAGTGGATGTTATAAGGTGGTTGCGCGCTTATTGTCATCGTTGTCAACATCAAGCTCGAGATTGATGTAATGCTCGTGGAATCGAATCGCATGGTACATTGCTCGTATTAGTGAACCATAACCTTCAAAGTGTGGTATAGCTTTGGATGGTTGTGTTAATGCTTTCTTTAATTGTTTATTATATTGTCGTTTATATTGAATGCTTTCTTGTTGATTATATTGCTTAACTGTACTTATTTGCATTGCACGACTTTCTTTCTCTCCACCTCGATATCTGTTTCGCCCTCACTGAGTATACGTGTTGTGTATACTCACTCCTCACCACCACATTTCAGGAAATATCATGTTAGCTGGAAAGTTCGTGGATATGTGATAGATCGTGCTTGAAGAGTTGCCTTGTGTGCTATGTGGCTTGAGTTGTCAAAGATGCAAAGATGTATGTTTCATGTGTTGTATGTATTTAATGTTAAAAGGAATGTAATTTAAATTTAACTAGGTAATTGAGGTAGAATGATAAGCTAGTATATGTATCCAAATAGTATAGTTAACTTTAATGCATGATTGTATTGTTTAAAAGAAAGAGTTAGAATAGTCTGGGTACTTGGAAATGTATGTATACTTGTTGTGTTTAATTGCTAAGAAACAAGGCTCGGATGGCCTTGAGGTATTTGAATGGTTGGACACGGTACTGGTCCACTTATATGCTGTCACAGGTTTTGCATTTTGCCTAGAAATAGGGGAGACTCCGTCCGTTTTTCCTAAATTTTATGCCCGGGTTTAGAATTGGGTTGCGATTAGATTGATTGATATAACTCCCGGTCTCGAGAGGGATTAGGGTGTTACAGGTGGTATCAGAGCTTGTTTAGCTCATAAGCCGGGACAGGGTCCTCGGTCTGGTGGGTAGTGGTCCTTGAATGTGTGCTTGTTAAGTGTGTCTTGAAAGTGTATGCTTGTATGTGAGATTGTGTGTCTTGACTTGAATGTATGCACCTATGTGATATAGTTATGTGTTATGTGTTAAATGTTTCTCAAGTAAAGTGAAGTGACTACTCGTGTATCGAATTGGCATCGTGAATCGAATCGATCTCGTGAATTGTTATTTGCTTGCAGTATTGCTTGTAATGTGTGTATTGGAATGTCTTGAATTGGTTGTGCCGTGATTTGAATTGATTATGTTGTGCTTGACTTGATTGTCATGTTTGAATGACTTTGATGATTAAACGGTTTTATAAATTCTTTTATAAACTTGCTTGCATAATAGTTTAAGGCATATATGTATAAATGTGATATCTTGGCATTCATACATGTCCCGTTGAAATGGTAAGAAAGACTTCTTCCACCCCTGAAGAGAAGTGGTTAGTAGCAGGCCCTCCAAGTTATGTGGATTGACGGGAATGAGCAGTATTTGACTATCCTTTATTTGGGAGTTGGTGTTTTCTTTTGGAGCTCGGTTGTTGGCGAATCTCTAAGGTCCTCCTCTGTGCTTAACAGTTATGAAATAGTAGCTTTCTTTTGGGGTTCTATTTGGCTGTTCTCTGGAGTATTCTTAGGTTTTCTTATTGGGTATTCTTTGGAAACTTCTGTTGGCACTTCTCAGTAGACTTGGCTATTGGGTTTTCAATCGGACTTACTGCACGGTATTATCTATAGTATATGTGTCTCGGTTTTTATTAGTGTGTTACTAGCATCCCTGATTGGAAATTCTTCAATAGCATTCTATGGAATTCTTATAGGTCATTTATCTAGTACTTACTTATTGGGCAATCCTTGCTACTTTCTTACTGGAGCATTGTTTCGGGTATTTTCTTTAGTGTTCCTCAGTAGGTCTGGTATTTGGAATTCCAATCAGACTTATTGTATAGTACTACTTATGGTATTCTTTGGAATTCTTAGTGGGCATTTTACTAGTATTTTTCCTTGATGGCACTTATTGGAAGTCTTACACTTGGAATCCTGTTCAGACTTATTATCTCATATTGCTTACACTATGCTATCGAATACTTTGGGCTTTCTTGGTGGTAAGTTGTATAAAGTTTGCACTCGGCAAATGGTGATGAGGTCTTGGAGTTTGGTCTTATATGTGCTGCATCTACTTTGGCTATCTTTTGACTTCCTTATTTGGTATTTGTTGGACTTCTATTAGGGATTTATCTATGGATATTCCTTCGACATCCTTCTTGTCATTAGTATGTGATGTTAATTTTATCTACAGTATCTTTACTTCAGTCTTTAGTTGGTATTTTCTTGGCATTCTTGGTTGGGATTTCTATTCGGGTTTTCCAACGAGCATCCTTATTCACTATCTTGCTCAGCAACCGATGAAGATTAGTCAGAGTTGGATTTCAGATGATGTTGAGTCCTATTAGAAGAAGAATTGCGAGGACGCAATTGTTTTAAGGGGGGAAGGATGTGATAACCCGAACCCGGCATGCATTTAATGGCATTTAACTGCATTTAATTAAGTGTTTAATTAGTTAAATCATCCATTTTTGTACTATTTTGATATTTCTTTTAAAAGCATTCAATAATTTTTATATTGATTAATTAAAAGATTATTACTTATTTTTATTGTTTATAGTAATTAGATTTATTTTCTTGTGTTTAATTAATTATCATCTTAAATGTTAGTATTTAATTGCATCTGATTACGTGTTTATATTAACTTATTCATTTGTATCTTAACATTAATTTCATAATTCTTTAAAATATTCCAGAAATAGTTAAATTATTTATTTTTAAATGAATATTGATTATTTTGATTATTTTAATAATCGGTTTTAATTTTCTTGCATTTAATTATTCGGTTTTCAATTAAATGAGAAAAGTAACTCCGAGCCGGAGTGAATTTTAAACTATTCTACTATTCTACTTTTCAAAAATTATAGTTTTATATTATTGCTCATCATTTGATTAGTGATCGTTTATTGACCGTTCAATCGTAGTATTTCGAAAATGAAAGTTAGAGGAATATTTTTCGGATTTCGTGAATAGCGTTTCTAGTTTAATTTAGCTAATTTTAGTTGATTTTCATTAAAATTGCATTGTTGTAACTTGAATTAGATTAAGTAGCATCAAAATAAGCTTGTTTGACCATATTTTTACTAAAGCTTGACCTTGCAAAATGACCAAAATGCCCTTTGTCATCTTTTATAAATAAAACAAGGCAAAAAAATAAAAACAAAATAAACCCATAAATGCCCATTTTGTCCCCCCTTGGCCGAAGGTTTGAGGAAAAAGAAAGAAAAATTGATTTTGCATTTTTAGGCCAAAATCTTGCGTGGAATCGGACGAGGATCGTGCATCGGGTCTTTGCGGGTCTTGGTCTTCAATTTCTGTGAGAATTTTCACGTTTTTGTGTGTATTTTGTGAAATTTGATTATTGTTTCAAATTTTCAGATTTAATATATATTGTGTTATAATACCTATAATTGCTTGATATAGCTTCCTTAGAGTTCGTAGAGCATAGCTTGTTAGTTATTTAGCATTTTTTACGGCTAGAAACGCAAAATTGAAATTGGGAAAGAACAATAAATAGTGATTTTAAATAGTAAAACCCTAGAATTTAGGATTTTGATCCAAATTGCGATTTCTTGATTTGGATAAGTGTCATTAATGATAGAAAGATAAAATGTGCAATAAAAACGGACCGACCTTTGTTAAAATTGAAAATTAGACAAAGAAACGTAAAAGGCTGTTTGACCGAGTGTTGACCGTGCTCGAATTGAGTTGGGAGTTTTGCTATTTGGGCATGGAAGCACTTTTGGCGCTGTTGTGGCGTTGATTGAGCGACCGATTAACATAGCTGTAGTTCAAACGCAGTAGGTGGACATTCGGGCTTCGGGTGAGAAAGTAAAGTTTCGTGACATAGAAACGTGCCTTGTAGTGCCTAAGTGAAGATAGTGAAATCGGTTTTCTAATTCCGTAGATCGTTTGATCGTAATTGCCTTTGGAAGTTAGAGATTAAATAGTGATATTTGATGTTTTCGTGCTTGAACTGCTATTACGTGTCTAGTTGATGTTCTTGTTGAAGTTAATAATAATCATGCTTGAAAAATTAAGTGATTGCTATTATTGATTGTAAATGCTTGATATCTCGTTTATCGTCACTAATCTGCACTTTCGTGCTATCGCTCATTTATTGCTTGTATCTCGTATTGCATTGCATAGTGTCAGGGGCATGAGTGATGGGCCTCTCTGGGTAGTCTCGGGCTGCCAGGGTTGGTTGCTCTAGCTCCGTGTCCTATTCCCATTCTCGCTAAAGGTACCGCCCTGGGAGATTTGGGTCGTAGATGTGTCGGGGTACTTCTGGAGTACACCCAGTGGATGTTATAAAGTGGTTGCGCACTTATTGTCATCGTTGTCAACATCAAGCTCGAGATTGATGTAATGCTCGTGGAATCGAATCGCATGGTACATTGCTCGTATGAGTGAACCATAGCTTTCAAAGTGTGGTATAGCTTTTAATGGTTGTGTTAATGTTTTCTTTAATTGTTTATTGTATTGTCGTTTATATTGAATGCTTTCTTATTGATTATATTACTTAACTGTACTTATTTGCTTTGCACGACTTTCTTTATCTCCACCTTGATATTTGTTTCGCCCTCACTGAGTATACGTGTTGTGTATACTCACTCCTCACCACCACATTTCAGGAAATTCATGTTAGCTGGAAAGTTTGTGGATATGTGATAGATCGTGCTTGAAGAGTTGCCTTGCGTGCTATGTGGCTTGAGTTGTCAAAGATACAAAGATGTATGTTTCTTATGTTGTATGTATTTAATGTTAAAAGGAATGTAATTTAAATTTAACTAGGTAATTGAGGTAGAATGATAAGCTAGTATATGTATCCAATTAGTATAGTTAACTTCAATGTATGATTGTATTGTCTAAAAGAAAGAGTTAGAATAGTCTGGGTACTTGGAAATGTATGTATACTTGTTGTGTTAAATTGCTGAGAAACAAGGCTCGGATGGTCTTGGGGTGTTTGAATGGTTGGACATGGTACTGGTCCACTTATATGCTGCTACAGGTTTTGCATTTTGCCTAGAAACAGGGGAGACTCCGTCCGTTTTTCCTAAATTTTATGCCCGAGTTTAGAATTGGGTTACGATTAGATTGATTGATAGAACTCTCAGTCTCGAGAGGGATCGGGGTGTTACAAGGCTTGTCAATCAAACGAGACCATCAAAATAAATTAGTAGGCATATCTATTGATAACAAAATAGAAAATTTTAGTTGGAATTGAATCAATGATTAAAGGTTTTGAGGCGTTTTAGAAAATAGGTCAAACCAAAGGTCTTAAATACAGCCGTTATGCTTTATGTTTTTCGGAAAATTTTTTGGAGTTCTAGGCTAACGTTAAGCACTAAATCATAACAAAAAGGCTAAGAATGTGAAATAGTATAAATGAATTAGGTCATACCCTAGTCTAGCCTCCTTAGGTCAGGTTGGGGCATAACAAGGTACGTTAATGAAATACAGACCAAATTTATTTTTATTTGAAAAATTTTCAACTCAAGTAAAGTTTACTACATTGTAGGTGCAATCAAAATTCCATCATTCAAATTAAAAATGATAAATCTCAATTTTTTGTTGAAGTCCGTAGCCTAACAGTAGCCACTTGACTACTGCTGGGCTACGGAATAGTCGAATTTTGTAGCCTATCCGTAGCAAGGAACTACGAATGGGTTACGGACTTTGCTATTTTATTTTTCCTATTTAATTAAAATATTCGTATTTATTTTTTTAAACATTTTTTGAATAATATATATAGTCCGTAGTCAATCTGTGACTATAGGCCACTACATGGCTACATAATTTTTTATTATTTTTTTTGCCGAATTAATTAAATAATCTGTAGCTAGTCCGTAGCAAATTTGCCACGGCTAGACTACGGAATATTATTTTTTATTTTTTTATTAATTAAAATTATTATCTGTAGCCAATCTGTGGCTATTTAGCCACTGCATGATTACGGACTTTTTTATGAATTTTTTTTCCGAATTAATTAAATAATCTGTAGTTATTCCGTAGCAAATTTGCCACGGATAGGCTACGAAATATTATTTTTTTATTTTTTTTATTAATTAAAATTATGGTTCGTAGCCAATCTGTAGCTAAGTTTTATCGTCATTTTAACTGGGCCTAAGTAGGCTACGGATAGGCTACGGAATTTGTTGGCCATAGCAAATCCGTTGCCTGACAGTAGCTAATTTATTACAAAAAAAATCCGTCGCCCGAACACTATTTTCTTGTAGTGGACATCAGTTCGGACGGATTGAAAGGTTTCCTCATACTCCTAATAAATAATGTTAATTAATAAAGCAACATGAATTATTATATTGATTGCACAAAATACTAAAATACATATCATAAGGTGTTTTTTTTTTTTACACTGGAATATTACGCGGGATTGTCAAACCCCTCATATCTTGCGCCGAAAGAACAAGTAATTGATGAGGGGGTTGATTCAAAATATGTCGGCTTATCGGCAAGATTAGCACAAAATTTGTAAATCAATTTATACAACGATTTACTTCTCGATACATATAAACCAATTGGTATCTGTTTTGGCTCTCAATCCATTTTTTGCCGTCTTCAATAATCAGTTTAAAAAATAAAATAGACTATGTGCTGGAATTTTTCTTTGAACCATCTTCACCACACATTGCGAATCCGTCTCAATAGATGATGCGGGACCGATGATGGAGATGTTAACCAATAGTTTTCGGAATGGTCGTCGAAATATGAGGTACACCACCTTAGGAACATGGACTGGAGTAAGGTGGGGTGGCGTGTTTTTTTTTTCAAATTACACGTTGATTCCACCTTTTGTATCCTTTCTATGTACAGGCTTTCATAGTACCTGACATTGAAATTATTTCTAGTAGCCGTCTTTCTCGATCTTTTGTATACTTGCTCATGTACAAACCTTATCATTTTTTTGGATCATGTAAACATCTAATTGTCGGAATTCAATTAACGTGTTATTCACTAAAACTCGATTATTAACAAGTAAATTTTTGAGTACAATGCAATGCATCTCAATACATATATTAGGTTAGACAACGACAGAATTTTAAAATAGTGAAAAATAAAGAACCTGTGACGTCAAATAATCGATTTCATCCCCACCACCGTTAAATCATACCCCTAGGGTGCTCATATACAAGCTTTGATGTGACTGACTTTGACGCTGCTTGTAGTGGCTGGCTTTCTTATCTAAGGTTTCTTATTTAAACGTTTTACATAAGGGACACCGTTAGTCTATTAGTTCATTTCTATTAAATTTGTTCTATTAAGGTCACGTGATTCGTACGTCGCGCGTAAAAAAAAACATATAAAGTTAAATTAGTCATTTAGCTTACAACTAATTATCACAAAACATCATCCGATCTCCAATTCTCGCCAATTTAATCTTGTATTTTTCCTTTTTTGTTTTATACACGATGTGTTAATCACGTGATTTTAACGGAGCAAATTTAACATAAATGAGCTAATAGATTAACGATGTATTTTATTTAAAATGTTTAGGATTAAAGTGTCCGATTTAAAATGTTCGAGATCAAAATATCAAAATAAACAAACGTTTAAAATTAATTGAGCCATTTTCACTTTTTTTTTTCCTTTTATGTCCATGACGGTGATCAAAAAAAAAAATGCCCTTCGATCACCTGGTGGTGTTTTGTCCTATATATGTTGATGTTGAGAATTTTTTTCAAAACGTTCCAGACTCAGGTGTGGTTTCCTCGCATCATAGTAAAATATGGGGTTCGCTGATGTTTTTAATAACGGCCCGTCTTGTTGTATTGTTACTCTTTTTGTTTTCTATTTTACGTAATTTCTAGTCATCGATATAAGACAAGTTTAAAAATAAAATAATTATTTCATATAAATAAATAATAAATTCAGTACTATCATTTAAAATTAGTGTTACTCTTCTTAATATCAATTAATTTTTATGGTAGAACTCATAATTCTTGACGTAGTATCAAATACGACCCTTGATTTTGAGCAATAAACGTAGTCATCTATGAATTATTTTTAAAATAAATATTAATTAAAAATTAAAAAGACTAAATTTGAGGGAATACAAATATGTGGATGGTTAAAGATATCACACAAATCTCGTTATTGGTGGGATGGTCAAGAAATTCATTGGCAGATCACATCTACATAACTTAATAATTTCCAAATATCAATAGGGTGCCTTATAAATAGTTGAAGGAAAAAAAAAAAAAAAAAAATCCTCCTTTCGTTATGGGCATGCATGCTTGCATACAAGGTCTTGGAATCGCAACAAGTGAGGAGATATCTGCAACATGGAGCCCGGAATAGTGAAAGGAATCAAGACCTTTATTTTATTTAAGAGAGTACTCTTAAACATTTTATATCACTTAAATTGTTATACAAAAGAATAAATTTCGTGACCTTTTATATTTAAAACAAAATTTATATCACTAGATCAAATGACCAGTGGTATTAACAAGATTGGTGTAAACAAAAGGAAAAAATAAGCAATAACAGTTACAAAAAGAAAAAATAACATTCATATTGACAATAACACGTATACAATAATAAAACACCAACTAGAGATACGCCCTTGGACAAAATCAACATGGCACGTACAGAACACCCTCCAGCAGCAGGTCCACCACCGTCAATATAGAACTGAAGAGAAGAGCATTGTGTACAAAAAAAGACTGGAAGAAGAAGAAGAAAAAAAAGAAGAAGATGATGATGATCATCATGAGATGACGATGATGAAGAAAAAGAAGAAGAAGATGACGATGATGACGACGATAATGATGATGAAGAGAAACAAGAAGAGGATGATGAGGATGATTTGACGACGAGAACAGGGGCGGTGGGACGGGGGGGGGGGGGGGGGGCCAAGGGGGGCCCGGCCCCCCCAACTTTTGAAAAAAAAAAAAGTCAAGTAGAATTTTTTTACCTCGCCCCAATTATCTGAAGGAAAAAATGTTATTATTCAAAAAAAAAAACATTGGCTCCTTTATTTTTTTGTCAAAACATGTTAGCTCATCATGAGTCCAAAGCTTTTCCTTAAAAAAAGAATAAAGTGGGTCTCTTTACTACTTTTTGTCTTTTGCTATGATTAAATTCTATTTAATTGAAAACAAATAAATTCTTTCTTTCATTCTTCTTCCCGAAACTCATTCTCTTTTGCTTCATCACTTCTTCTTCCATCTCTATTCTCTAATCCCTCTTCTTAAGTTTTAACTATCTTAAATTCTTAAGTATTGTATAATAAAACATATAACAACATAGTCACGCAAAGTTAAGGTAATATATCATACAAATAATAATATTATACTTATTTATTATTATTTTTTTGGCTATATAATTTTATGAATGTATAATTTGTTTTGTTATTTATTTTTATAGCTGATGTGGGTGAAATGAAATTAATGCAAAACACCAAAAGTGCCTAATGTAAGTAATTTGGCTGAAATACTTCTCATTTATTTGGTTAATTTTATTTTAACTATAAATTTTCTGTAATAATATATAATTTTAGTGGATAAATTTCAGTAAGGTGTAATAATTTTTTGTTAGTGAACTTTAGCTTTTGTTATACAAAAAAAGTTATGAAAATTTCTACATATAGATAATAATAATAAAAACACTATATCTTTTGTTTGTTAGTTTTCTTATATATCTTTTATTATATTGAATTACATTGGAAAAATATTTTTTGAATCTTTTTTTTACTGGTTAAAAAATATTGTATAAAAAATACTGTACAAAATAATAATAAAAACAAAAATTCGGCCCCCCCAACTTTCAAGTTTTGGCTCCGCCCCTGGACGAGAATGATATTTATGATGATGTGCAGAGGAAGAAGAAGATGACGATGATGACGACGACGACGATAATTATGATGATGAAGAAAAAGAAGATGACGACGACGACGACGATAATGATAATGATGATGATGAAGAAGAAGAGGAAGTTCCTGAAATTGGACGCGTCATGTTATCAAACACAGAAATGAAAAATGGCATTGCAAGCTAACTGCATTTTAGTGAATAACCATGTGAAAATATGGCGTTTGATGGCTCCACGGACAGGGGTGACAAAAGGGTATGCATTTTTCATGGCTTTTTTTTCCATATCTATATATTGGTATCAAGGAAGAGAAGAAAGCTGATTGTAAATGCAAAAAATTTAGAAGAGAATGAAAGCAGTGTGCTATACAGAAAGCATTAAGGTTGCAGAGGGGGGTTTTTAAAGATGGGGTTGTGCGCAAAATTGTACGTTAAGTTTAACTAGTGAGGTTCCTGGAAAGTTCTTTTTTTTTTTTTTTTTTTTTTTTTTGGTAATTTGGAGGAAGTCTAATACCATAAATATTAAATTAACAATTTTTCACACACATAACAAATTATATACATACACCCTAGAGGCAGGTTCCTGGAAAGTTTATCTGCAATTTGCATGAGAGCATATCTAATGATGCCACCTGCATGGCATTCAAGGGTTGAGATGATCCACGTAGATGATGTACTTTTGACTTTCTTCAAAGAGGAAAAGAAAATAAAGAATGGTGTCGTAGTAGTTCATTTTGAGGAATATATGATCCAAACTTACCGCCGCCTTGTACCTCATTAAAAAAGTCTTTTCAAGTGGGATTAGGTTTGGTTGTTCTGTTTGCTTTTATAATCTTTGGCCCAAGCGTGTTCTCGAAGGAACTATTCGATCTCTTACATATTGATATTGGTGATAGTATTGCATTTGTACATCAATCTACTCCTCACAATAGGGAACACAAAAAAAAAAAAGAAATGTAACGAAAAAGACAAGCAAGGAAAAAAGAAATTAGTAAAAACCTAAGAGTAGCAATTATTGTAATTAGGGGTGCTAAATTTAAATAATGGTTTAATCGGCCCTTTTTGTATCAAAAAAGAAAAAAAAAACAAAAAAGAACATGAACGAGGGGCATTCAAAATTAATTTGTTTTCCTTTTAGAAATTGAAAACCTAAAAGCCCATTGTTGTAGTTTTGTGTTTATATTAACAAAATTACTTAATTAATTAAAATGGCTTTTTAGGATGTATTATGTGAAGAAAACCAAGTACAATTATTACGTAAATTTAGGTGGACGAAGACCCAACTTCGAATATTAAGTGTTTTTAGGCGTAGAGGGGTTAATTAGTTGGAATAAGGAGCTCTCACATAAGCAATATAAATATGCAATCAAGCGGGGCCTACCAAACATCATTATGAACCAAAGGTGTCCACTTCACTTAATTATAGTTAGTTTGACCGATTTATATGCCAATTACTTTAATTTTTAGTCAGAGAATTTATAATATAAGCCAAAAACCTCATAATATAGTGATTGTATATACAAATGATATTCTAATGCCCTCGTGAATTAATCAATTATGTTTTCTCATCATAAGAAAATAAAAACAGAAAAAACAAGAGAAACTAATAACTTTATGTGGATAGAGAAAATATTCTCTCTTTTACTTAATAACAGGTATAAGAAAAAAGAAAAAAAGAAAAAAGAAAAATCAGAATCCAAAAGAATGATTGGAAAAGGAAGGGTAAGCAGACAGCACTTTCAGATGGTCTTTAATTATTACATGAATGAGTTTATTCATTTATTATTTACTCCCATCCCACTTTCCCCCACCCATGAGAGTCCACAAACTGCGTTCTATAAAAATACTTGGGTAATGCCTAGTTTAATCCATTATATTTTATGTAAATGACACTTTTATTCATTATCTTTCAAAATGAATATTTTAGTCTATTATTTTTAGTATAAATGATACTTTCATCTATAATCTTTCGAAATGAACCTTTTAGTTCAATATGTTTCATATAAGTAACGTCGTTAATCCAACTTCAAAACATATTGGAGGAAACATATTGGACTAATGGCGTCATTAATGTGAAACATATTGGACTAAAAGACTCATTTCGAAAGATAATTAATGAAAGTGTCATTTACACTAAAGGTAATTGACTAAAAAGTTCATTTTGAAAGATTATGGATGAAAGTGTCATTTACACCAAATATAATAGACTAAACTAGATCTTTACCCAAAATACTTTTTAATTCATCTTATGATTGAGAACTTATTCTAAAATATTTTTTTTTATTATAAATCATTTCATTTATATTTTTTACTCTTTAAGAATAGGATCGAGAGGATAATTTTAAGGGTTTTATTTAAATCATAGTAAATGAAAGGGGCCATGGTGGACCTATAGCTGGCGTTGGTGTTGTCGTCTCTGAACGTTGTTATGCACGTTTCCACAATATGTTTGATTTGAATATCTTACGTGCAAATGTCTAATATTTTACTTAACATGGACTGAAAAACTTTTAGATTTTTTCTAAAATGTAGCTGGAATTATTGTCCATATCAACTGTCAGAAAAAAGAGTTGTATCACCCTATGAAGTGTGATTCATGATTGAAAACGTAACTAATAATGTGGTAGAATAAATAATGAATTTAAAACGTTTAAAACAAGAATAATTTAAAATTGAGAAAATATCGTTAGACTAAGGTCCAATTTTGAGATGATGATAAAATTAACTAAATAATTTAGTGTGTCATTCTAAAATAAATTAATTTTAGTATTGACGAGGGGTCACCGAGCTGGGGTGAGTTGCCCACGCCGAGCTGAGACGGGCTAATTTGAGCCGAGCCCAGCGCATTCAACTAAATACCCAACCTGGATACTGATCCGACCCGAAAAACCCCGACCTCAGTACCAGTTATTTCGATAGGACATAAAGCGTTGATAGGATATAAAGCTGCACCGCATTAAATGCTGTCAGACCTGAATTTAGTTTAAATAGAGCTCCACCCTTTTCATTTGGGAGGTAACTGCTCATTAAATGCTCTCAGCTACTTCGTTAGCTCGGACATACTAATCATTCGCACGCCCGAGGGGAAAATTCGGGTCATCACCCCGTCTTTTCCTTCTTTTCCTTGTGTAGGTGCGGTAGCCGATCAGGAAAGTACAGCTCGGAGGCCAACCTGAAGAGTTCAACTTGGCGCGAGTAGCTCCCAACCTCAACTATGAGATTTCCGACCTTGATAGTTTGGCACCGTCTGTGGGAAGACGAGTTCTTTTATCACTCTCTTCACTACCCATTGAGAAACCATTATGGTGCAAACTAGAAGCCACAGTACACCGGTAGAGGATTCGCCTAACCCGGAAGGGGACTTCGAAACCACGCAGGTGCCCATCCAAAACCCAACCCAAGCCGACGTTGGAACGAGCCAACGTATACACTTAGCCACTCAAACCAACCCCACAACGGAAGAAGACCTCAACTCCAACCTGTCACTGGAGATAAGGATGATGTTAAGGATGTTCGAGGAACTTAAGGAGCAGGTAGCTCGGCTAGCCGGGGGCCCCCTAGCTCCGCAAGAAGCTATGTCGTGGCCCTCGTGTCCGCAATTCCACATCCCAGACTCAAGGCGAAAACGGACGCAAGACGAAGAGGGCTTCCTAGAGCCGATGGCGAGACCCGACGCGGCGAGAGGTAAAAGGGCGGCTTAAGCCGACCCCGAGCAGGCCAAGACCGCAGCTGCTATAGCCAAGGTCATCAACCAGCTCGGCGTAAGCCCACTCTCCCCCGAAGTACTGGCCATGCCACTACCCACTGGCAACCGTATGCCCAACCTGGCCGTCTACAACAGAGATGGAGACCCAGCCAGCCACCTGCTCAATTTTGATCACCACATGACTCTGCATGACATGCCAGATCTCATGAAGGCGAAGACATTCCCGACCACCCTAGTTGGCAATGCCTTGGATTGGTTTCAAAAACTTCGTCCCGGTTCAATTGCAAGTTTCCACCAGTTGGCTGAGGCTTTCCTGTCCCGCTTCGCGGGGAGTCGGCGCGCCACCCGCCATACTTCTACATTGCTGCTGGTGAAGCAACATAGAGGGGAAAGTTTGAGGGCTTATACGGCCAGATTCAATGAAGAGTCCCTTCGAATTCCCAATCTGGAGGACTCCATGGCGTTGATGGCTTACCAGAGTGGGCTAAGGTCGAGCCCCCTTACATCCTCCCTGACAATTGACCCCGTGGACACTATATCCGAGCTGATAGTACGAGCAGAATGGTACATACACTCGGAAGAAATCCATCAGGCGAAGAGGGATGATGACACCGAGAAGGAAACCAGTAAGAAGGGAGAGACCTCCCGAGCCCAACCTGGGGTAAAGTCCAAAACGACTGAGGCAAGCTGTAACGCCCCGCTCTCTCACGAGACCGGAGGCTCCAAAAAGCAAGCTATTCTCAACCCAATTCCAACCCAGTCTCAAAATTTTAGGAAAAAACGGACAGAGTTTTCCCTATACTGTGGACATTCTGAAAACCTGTAAACACTCAAATAAAGCCTCAACAAGATAAGACAAGTTTTTCATAACTAAACAACAAAGGTTCAAGGCCATCCGAGCCTTGAAGCATACAATAGTCCCAAAACACACAAGCATGCTAGTGGCTAGAGTTAGAACATTCACTTCCAAGCATGCAAGATAATTAAAGCAGAAACATAAGTTATTACAAGACATGAGCTTCCAAATCTACACCACAACCAACTATCCTTCAACTTTGTACAACAAGCATATACATAGCCCTTAGGCTACAAAATAGAACATAAGATAAACAAATGAGTCTTCTACATAGAAGCAAGAACAAAAACCACCTCAAGCTATCAGGCACAGCAACTAAGGTAAATGATTAGTCTAAACTTCCACCTCTTCTACTATCACCTCAACAAGCTGGGGATCACCCTCAGCGTCTCCTGAAACATGTATCGAGGTATGAGCAACCACTGTTGCCCAGTGAGGGATATAGTCCCTGGGCGTGCAGTGCAACAGGTAATACAGTTAAACAACAATAACAATTAGACAATTAAAGAACCAATGATAGCTTGAATAACCACACATTTAAAAAGGATACATTTCATATAACCCCTATACACCAATCTTCACTGAGTCTTCATTCACGATCCACGAACCTCGATCACGATCACGATAAGCCGGCATAACCCCAAAAACTCCAATGGGTGTACTCCGGATGTACCCCGATAATCCTACGACCCAACATCCCCTGGCAATCTTCGGACCAGGCGAATGAGGGACTAGGGCACGGAGTTTGAATATCCACCGGCAAGCCCTCTGCCGCCCAGCCGATATTCAACACAACCGCCCCTGACACTATGGTTACGCAACCACTATGCAATGCACTTTACAATGGCAAGTTAATATCAATAAGATAAGCAATAACACACAGGAGGATCAACAAAGTAGGTTGACCTCAATGCAATTAGAATAGAAGCTGTTTATACAAGTAAATAAGCAATTTTACAAAGGGGCATATACAAGATATAATTAGAATTACATCAAAAGTTCCAAACCAACTTGAAACTATATTTAAACATTCAAGAAGTCATGCCAAGGTCTTAGAAGCGCGAGACAACCGAAATTGCACCTAAACCCCTTTGTTATTCAAGCTATTTCTCTTCCAAACCAAAGTTAATGATTCAAATTCAAAGGGAAACTCTACCAACCTTCTAGCTAACCCTCAAGGAACCCTTTCAACCCTCTAACACATTCAAATGCCCGCAATAACCCTAAAGCCCCAAATTCTATCTTATAGCTTTACACTACACCTATCTCATCCGGGCTTCAAACAAGGGTTAGCAAAGCTTCTATAGCACCTAGGTAGCCTAAGAATACTAAAAGTGAAGCCCGAATCCACCCGGATTCGCATCAACCCCGAAACCCCTTTGTTAAAGTCGGCTATTTCATGTTTTATACGATTTTAGAGCAATTCAAGTGTACGGAGCTACTAGACTACCTTCATTAGCACCTAAAGCATCTATTAGGAGTGTTGAATCAAGCTAATACGTGCAATTACACAAAACCCTAGAAAAATATCACTATTCACCTCATAAATTCAAATGACGATTCCAACCGTTTAAAATGCGAACTAATGGCTCAAATATGTTCTCTAGCACTTATATACAAGGTATAATAGCATAGATAAGCTTTGCAATAGCATTTGATAACATTTTCAACAAATCAAGAAAAATGTAACATTTTAGATATGCATAAAAAGTCATGAAAACCCTCACCAATTGCGCGTAGGAACTCTCGGGAGGCTAGCAAACACCCTAAACTACTTGCTCCTAGCTTGGCTTGGCTTGAAGATTTGATGAGCAAAATCATCTCATTCTCCTCCTATACTATTCTCGGATTTGCTACAGTAAAATCTGCATCTTCCCTTTTTTTTTTTTTTGCTAAGTTATGACTTATATTGTGTGTTGTGTGAATATATGTTTGGGTGGGGCATGTTGGGTGCTTAAATGGTCTATTAAAATGAGCTTAATTAGCTTTAAAACAAGTCCATTGCACATAAATTAAGTTAGCTAACTAAAACATTATGTTTCATACGTAACACTATTCACTAGTTCACTAAACTATTTTCCAAATGAAGGTTCCTATCGCTCCTAGCTCAAATGCATATTTTTTCCATTCCTAAAACAATTAATATGATTTAAGAAAAATGATAATTCATGGTAATTATGTAGTTGAAAAATAGAATGAATAGTAACTAAAAAAGATAACAAGCAAAGCACAGAAGAAATGCACAATTAGTGGATGCAACAGTGAATGAATGTACGGCAAAAATCTCGGGCGTCACACAAGCAGCCTCAACAGCCAAAGCAGAACCCACGGTTCACTGTGTTCACTCCCCTTAACACCACGAGGGAGCAGATCCTGATAGAGATCCAACACCAAAACCACTTGCCTCCAGCTCCGAGGATGAAAGGCCGACCCGAGAAGCGCAATAGAACCAAGTATTGCCGCTACCATATGGACTACGGCCATACCACCGAAGAGTGCAAAGACTTGAAACAAGAGATTGAGGCACTAATAGCCTGAGGCTACCTCCGGAGGTATGTAGATCCGCAGCCGACCCGGAATCCCAATCAAAGAGACAGAGAGAGGAATCTACCCAGGCGCTAGGCTGGGGGCGGACGTTTGGTTGTGATTGAGACCATTGCAGGAGGATTGGCGTCAGGAGGGAAGACCTCGGCAGGCAGGAAGGGTTATGTTCGGGCTGGGAGGGAGTATGGACCAGTGCGGAGACCGGCCCCGGAGATGCAGGAGCTCATCTTCTCCTCAGAAGACTTGGAGGGGGTGATATTGCCCCATGACGACCCACTGGTGATCAGCGCTGAAATAGCCAACTTCACCGTCAAGAGGTTGATGGTGGACACTGGGAGCTCGGCAGAAGTCTTATTCCTCAGCGCTTTTGAGCAAATGGGGTTGGACAGGAGCCGACTCAGGCCATTGAGGGGTACTTTAGCTGGTTTCACCGGGCAATCCCACCGAGCCGAAGGGATCATCAACCTTCCGCTGAAGCTAGAAGATGGGGATAAGCGAGTGTCGATGCAAGCCAACTTCATTGTGATGGATTGTAACTCCACTTACAATGGGATCTTAGGTCAGGTGGCACTCAACCACTTCAGGGCCGTCCCCTCAACTTACCACTAAGCCCTGAAGTTCCCGACCCCGGCCGACACGGCCACCATTCGCGGAGCCCAACTCTCAGCTCGGGAATGTTATGAAAACTC
This sequence comes from Ehretia macrophylla, assembly GCA_037974665.1. NCBI lineage: Eukaryota > Viridiplantae > Streptophyta > Magnoliopsida > Boraginales > Ehretiaceae > Ehretia > Ehretia macrophylla. Next base: position 32,087,393 of record CM075771.1, read on the forward strand.
ACTCCGACCCAAATATTAGGTCGGCTGGGGACCAGATCTGCCCGAAGAAAAGAGAGATGCTAAGAGAGGAAACCCAGCCGAAGACCTTCAGGAGGTGGAGATCTCTGATGAAACCAAGAGAGCAAAGATGGGGAGTGAACTCTCTGCCAACCTCAAGAATGGTATAAGCCAATTTCTTTTAAAGAATGAACACATATTTGCCTGGTCTGCCTTTGACATGACAGGTATTGAACCGGATATGATTGAGCATCACCTGAATGCCGACCCAAATCACTATCCGGTAAAGCAAAAGCGCAGGCACTTCCATTATCATAAGCAACAAATCATAGCTGAAGAGGTGGACAAATTAGTAGACGCCGGCCACATAAAGAAAATACAGTACCCAACCCGGTTATCCAATGTGGTGCTAGTGACTAAGTCCTCAAGTGGATGGAGACTGTGTATTGACTTCACCGACCTCAATAAAGCCTGCCCTAAGGACTGTTTTCCCCTACCGCCGACCGATCAGATGGAGGATGCCACCTGCGGATTCGAGCTACTGTCTTTCATGGATGCCTTGAAAGGCTATAACCAAATCAAGATGGCTCCCGAAGACAAAGAGAATATCGCCTTCACCACCGATAAAGGTCTCTACTACTATGAGGTCATGCCTTTTGGCCTCAAGAATGCTGGAGTTACCTACATTCGGATGATGAACAAGGTCATCAAAAATCAGATTGGCCGAAATATGAAAATCTATGTAGATGACATGTTGGTCAAGAGCAGAAGGGCGGAAGACCATGTAGCTGACTTGGCTGAAGCCTTCGCCGTAATGGAGCACTTTGGGATAAAACTGAACCCGAAAAAGTGCGCATTCGGCATTAAGGCAGGCAAATTCCTGGGTTTCATGGTCACAGCCCGCGGAATAGAAGCCAATCCGGAGAAGGTCCAGGCGATACTTGACCTGACGCCGCCGACCTGCGTGAAGGACGTCCAGGTGTTAGCAGGCAAGGTCGCAGCGCTGAGCAGATTCATATCCAGGTCGGCTGAAAATTGCGCTCCTCTGTTCAAAATATTAAGGAATCCTAAGAACTTTTAATGGACTGCGGAATGCCAGAACGCCTTCCAAGAGCTGAAAAGGTATCTAGCTTCGCCACCCCTGTTATCCCGACCTGAGGTGGGGGAGGAGCTGGTACTATACTTAGCATGCTCGGGGACAGCAGTGGCGGCGGAACTAGTCTGAGAAGAAGGAAAGGAGCAGAAGCCGGTCTATTATGTTAGCAAAACCTTGCAAGGGGCCGAGGTGAGATACTCCTCCTTGGAAAAACTCGCATTCGCGCTCATCACAGCGGCAAGAAAGTTGAAGCCATACTTTGATGCTCATCCAGTTAAGGTCATGACGGATGCCCTGCTCAAGTCCATCATGCACAAGCCAGAGGCGTCGGGCAGGCTACTGAAATAGGCAGTTGAGCTGAGTCAATTTGACATCACCTACCAGCCCAGAACAGCCATCAAAGCCCAAGCCATCGCGGACTTTGTGGTAGAATGCCCTGGCTGAGCAGAGCATAACACGGAGGATGTGTGGAAGGTCTATGTGGATGGGGCCTCAGGGAAGTCCGGAAGCAGAGCTGGGGTGGTCATCCTCGACCCAACCCGGTATGAGCACCAATACTCCCTCAAGTTCACATTTTCGGCATCCAACAATGAAGCAGAATACGAAGCGGTGATTGCAGGACTGAAAATTGCAGCTCAGCTCGGGGCACAGACAGTCGACCTGAGCACCGACTCTCAATTGGTTTCTAGTCAGATATCGGGAGAGTTCGAAGCCAAGGACAGTACTATGCTGGCCTACCTCAACAGAGTCAAGGATTTGACCTCGGGGCACATAAGGTTCACGATACAGCAGATTCCTAAGGAAGAGAATATGAAGGGTGATGCCTTGTCCAGGTTGGCCTTGGGCAAGAGCCGACCTTCCCTGGTGGGGGGTAAAACCCCAGAGGATGAAAAAGCAGCTCGGAAACTCATGAAACAGGCCTCAAGGTTTGTCATAATTGCCAGGCAACTCTATAAGAGAGCCTACACTTGGCCTCTCTTGAAATGTGTTGGACCCGAAGATGGAAACTATGTACTCCGGGAAATTCACGAAGGGGTATGTGGAAACCACTTGAGAGGCAAAGCTCTGGCTCGGAAGGCATTAAGGCAAGGCTACTTTTGGCCAACCTTAGAGCAAGATGCCAAAGAGTATGTAAAAAAGAGCGACACCTGCCAGAGATTCGCCAATGTACAGAGGAAGCCTGCGGTAGACCTCACAGTGATGATAAGCCCACGGCCATTCTATCAGTGTGGTCTAGACATCATCGGCCCATTACCGACCGGTGTCGGCCAAAAGAAGCATGCCTTCGTAGCTGTAGACTACTTCACCAAATGGCCCGAGGCTGAAGGTGTTGCTAGAATAACAGAAAAGGAAGCTTGGGATTTCATAAGGAAAAACATTATTTGCCGATTTGGGGTCCCAAAGGTCATCATCACTGACCACGGCAAGCAATTCGACAGTGCATACTTTCGAGGCAAATGTGTTGAGATCGGGATCGACCTCAGATTTTCATCTATTGCTCACCCTCAAAGTAATGGCCAAGTTGAAAGGACTAACCAAATCATTTTGCAGGGCCTGAAAACCAAGCTGGAGGAAGCGAAGGGCTAATGGGCATCAATTATTCCCGAGGTGTTGTGGGCTTAGCGGACCAATACCAGCTCTTTAACGGGAGAATCGCCCTTCGAACTGACCTTTGGTACTCAAGCGGTGCTGCCAGTGGAGATCGGGTCTCCAACCAGTAGAACCCTTTACCATGATCCAGAAATAAACAAAGCACGGATCTGTGAAGAGCTCGACCTCGCTGAAGAGCTTCGAGCTAAAGCTCAAATTAGAATGCTGGCCAGCAAAGCTGCCATGCAAAGAGCCTTTGCCAAACAGGTCATGCCTAAGCCTATTAAGGTTGGTGACCTCGTACTCAGAAAGGCCATCTTTTTGCCGCGCTCCGGTAACAAGCTCTCCCCGACCTGGGAGGGACCCTATGAAGTCGTGAAATAAGTCCGACCCGGGACCTTCTACCTCCCCGACAAGAACGGGAAACTATTGAAGAATGCATGGCACTCAGAACACCTGAAGCAATATTTTGTCTAGCGGCCCCGAGCCGAAATCATTTGTAACAGCCCCGTGCTGAAATATTTTGTTAAGGCCCCGAGCCAAAACATTACTTGTAATCGGCTCCCGAGCCCAAGTACTTCATGTACAAATTCAATACAACACATTTTGTAAACCATTGTAACGCCCGACCCGGGCCCAAGCAACCAAATCAGCGCAATGCTGCTACTAACTCAGATTAACGCGGTGGCCACTCTTAATCACGAGCTAATGGTCAAGAAAACCAGCTCGTACAAGGTTTTAGCTCGGGTATAATCGATAATAATTTGATTGTTTTGCCAGTTCGGATTGAGTTCCAACTCGGTATAATCCGGCTTCAGGTCGATATGTTAGTTTGGGGTCCAAACTCGAGCTCAACATTTGTCAACATTAGTTTGACCAATTTTAAATCGGACTGACGAGTCCAGATCGGCGACGATTATACAGTTGCCCAGTTAGCCAGCTCGGATTAGGATGATAATTCATTAATCGCGTCCAGCTCGGTTCCCTATATTTTAATTAAGTTTGGAAGGCCTATTTAAAATTAGTCTGATCCCACTTACTTGAGAAATTTGCAAAGAGAAAAGTACATTCGTACAAACTCAAAATAAAACGCAAAACAGTCATTTTATTAAAGAGACAAAGATTACAAAAAGCCCAACTCGGGCGAAATTACAAAGCCTGACCGGGGCGATTACAAAAAATTACTTAGGAGCAGCGGTGGAGGTGGTGGCCTCGGCTACGTCGCCAACCTGGTCCATACCCTTCTGGACAAATTCCATTACCTCCTTGGCCTGGGACGTCAGGTCGGCCGGTAGCTCGGGAATCTCCCAGAATTCCTGGGGCGGAGCCTCCAAGATCTCGATGTAATCGTTCTTGGTGGCAGGGAGGAAGGTCTTCGCTCTCTCACGAGCTGCAACTTGGCCTCTGAAGTAGTATTCCAACTGGCGTACTGGGCCATCGCCCCACCCTCCGTGGCTAGCCAGTCCACAGCCTCTTGGCTGGACTTAAAGGCTTCCACTGCCTTCTCCCCTCGTGGGCCGACCTGATCCAAGAGGTCTTTGAGCTTCACCTCGGCCATGCGCTTATCCTTCTTGAAACGCTCGACATCCGTGGACGAGGCCTCACGCCGGGACTTCTTAGCCTCGAGCTCCTTCTTTATCCGGGCGATCTCCATCGCATTCGCTTTTTGCCTCTGGGCCACATCCACCCTAATGGCCTCCAGCTCGGCTCGGCAGTGGCGGAGCTAGCCACCTAGGGTCAGGGTGTGCATGATAATAACAGAGTCAATGACAGGAGATCGAAGTGATATTTAATTTAAGAATAACATAAATAAAGTCTTTAAGTAATTCGCTCTCAGTTTAGGAACATTATAACAATTATAAGAATGTACACAAAAAACCATATATAGTAATAACATAACATACAAAACAAAAATAAATAAATAACTATAGTCATTCTAAATAGAAAAAGTACCTTTTTATAATTGTCCTCGGCGTGTTTTCATATTGTGAAATCGTTGAATAATCAACTCATTGTCGATGCTATTAAATATATCCCTCTCTATGTAAGTGATTAAGCAATTGTTCATCCAAGCATCTCCCATTCGATTACGCAATCGATTCTTCACGAGTTTCATTGCAGAAAATGCTCTTTCTACTGTCGCTGTGGCAACAGGTAAAGTCAATGCCAACTTAACAAGTGAATACACTAATGGATACACACGATACTTTCCAGTTTCAACTAGCATCTCTGAAAGGCTACCAATCCCTTTTAACTTCAAGAATTCTTCACTACTTTGCATATCAAAAAAATATGTCTCCAATTGATTATCAAGAACCATCAAGCCAGTGGGAGAAAAATCATCTGGGTAAAACTTAGCGAATTGGATCAACCTTTCCTTATCAAACGCAGAAAAAAAGTTTTCTGGATTTAAGCATGACAAACAACGAAGCAACTCAGTACTCGTCTCACTGAAGCGATCATCAAGCTCTCGAAGTTGCATGTCCACAACAGTATAAAATAAATCAATGCGGTAATGATGCAAATTTGAAATATCTTGAACTTTACGTCGTGATCGTCCTTTGGGTGAAAACATCTCTTCCATATTGGGAATGTCAATATCATGAGTTGTGCAAAAAAAAGAGACTTCATCCAACAAGGTTTCCCATCCAGTATCTCTCAAAATTTGCAACCGCTGCTTGCAGATATGAACTGATTTCATAGCATTAATGATATCTTGATCTTTCCTTTGCAATGCATGTGATAATTCATTAGTGAGTCCCAACACTTTTTTCATCAAATGCAAATTGAATGCAAAGTCAAATGTTTGTATCATGTCTAAAAGAAAATTAGCTTCAATTCTTTGATCTGGACTCAATCCATCTTCCATAATAATCTCAAGCACATCAATCACCGAGGAATACATGAGAGCCAAATTTATTAAAGTGCCATAATGTGAACCCCAACGAGTATCACCACTACGTTTGAGACCAATTTCTTGATTCATGCCGCGTCCACTAACAATTTCACCCTTTTCTAGTGCTTCTTTAACTTTAACAACTTGTCTTTCACGAAGCATGTCATGTCGTTTACAAGAGCCTCCAACAACATTTAATAAAGTAGCAACCAACTTAAAAAGAGAACCAACTTGAATATGATTCTTGGCTACAGAAACAACTGTGAGTTGTAATTGATGAGCAAAACAATGGATATAGAAAGCAGATGGATTTTCTTTTAGAATCAAACTTTTCAAGCCATTAAATTCACCTCGTATGTTACTAGCACCATCATAGCCTTGTCCACGAATTCTTGACATACTCAATCCATATTTGCTAAATAATGATTCAATTGCCCTTTTTAAAGATAATGCAGTAGTATCACTCACATGTACTATACCAATAAAACGCTCAACAATACTACTTTTCTTGTTCACATATCGTAAAGCAACGCCCATTTCTTCTTTGTTTGATGTGTCACGTGACTCATCAACAAGAATAGTAAAATATTCATCTCCAAGATCATTTATAATAGTATTAGTGGTCACACTTGCAGCGGCACTAACAATTTCTTTTTGAATGTCAGGAGAAATTAACTGATTATTTTCAGGAGCATTTTGCAAAACACAATTGTTGATGACTTCATTATGATCTGCAAGAAATTTGAGAAGCTCAAGAAAGTTACCTTGATTAGTAGAACTTTCTGATTCATCATGACCACGAAAAGCTAAACCTTGCTTCAAAAGGTATCGAATGCAATCAATTGAAGCAGTTAATCGATTCCGATATATGGCACGAGCATGATCAGATTGCTTAGAAATAACAACTTCAATGTGCTGACTTTGTTTCATCAAGTCTTGACACCTCATTCGAGCACTATTATGTGCACTACTTGGACCTCCAATATAAAGGTTAAATTTAACTTTTCTATGCTAATTGATAAACATATCTATAGCAAATATATCTCCACCCGACTGTTTTCTTGTATTGGGCCTAAAAAGATAACAACACAAACAATATGTAGTATCTTTTGTTATGTTGTATTCCAACCAATTGCTAAATTCATTGAACCAGGAGGAACAAAATTTTTTAAACTCCTTAATTTTTCTCTTGGAAAAATCATATGATGACGAGGTTGGCATGGTCCTTTTTGCAAGTAGTATCTCCGTATTTTATCCTGATCATTAGGATGATAAGATGAAATTTTAGGGCGTAATCCAGGATCTGCTTGTAGATCTTCTAAATTGATCTCAATTCGAGATTGCTTTGAATAATTTTGTGCATTATCTTCACAATTCATTTAATTAAATTTGGAAGGTTGTTGCTCAGAAACTGATTTTCTTTTTAGATATTTATCCATCAATCCAAAACTCAATAAGCTGTGGATTAAAATAACAATTGATTAGTAGTACTTTGAGCAATTATTTATCATAATGTCAAGTTAAACAATATTAATGTCTCATATCATTAAGGTAATAGGTTTCATATTATCCAATTTACTTTTCACCAAACTGATCTATATAACTATATCATAACTCCTAAGAAGCTTAATGTTGATTGATTGCTATATTTCAAATGGACATTAAAGAAACAACTACTTTCATATACCAAAAGCAATGGCAAAGCAAATAAAGAAAAAACAATAATTTTCGGATACCAAAACAAATTCCACATTTCAGTTAAGTTAATAAGCATTTAGCAGATCACTCTATTTTAATATTATTACCATTGTAGATAACAACCAACCCTTTCATCATGATATGGACCATTACTCAAAGAATAAATAAAATTAATTATAAACAAGTTAAAATACAAAGAAAATTAAAACTATAATAACTAAAAGAATAAAATAAATAATCAACTATTATAACTAAAACTAAAAATGATAAATAAAAACAACTACAAGTAAAACTAATAATAAATAACTATAAGTATATAACTAAAATAAAAATTAATAATTATAAACAAAAACTATAATTAATACAGACATATTAATAACAACTAAAATAAATAAATAAACAAACAAGTAAAATTAAACATTCATACAAATAATAATTACAAGTAAACTTTTTATTTCTTTGTGTTAAAAAAAAAGACTCAAACCTTCTATTGTCAAGCCGGGGATGGGGGGTTGTATTGCTGGTAGTTCAGATTGTTGTTGCCGTCGACGTTGCCCGTTGCCCGTTGCCCGTTGGTGCTTGCTGTGTTTGTGAGAGGGTGGGGTTGCTGGTGGCCTGTGCAGTGGCAGAAGGCATAAAAGTGAAGAGTATATAAACTTTTTTTTTGTTTTTGGCCATACTGATATAGAAGATAGACTTAGGATAAAATTATTTTTTAAAAAAAGTCAACTTGAGCATTGAAGTTGATTTGACATGAAGTGAAAACTTGCAAGCATGGTTTTGACAAAAAAAAAAAATGTAGAGGCTTTGGTAATGGCAGGTACGTTAGTTTGCAGGAAATATATATATATATATATATATTAAATGCGAATTTACTAAAATACCCTCACTATGTGAGGGATAAGCCAGGGTGTGCATATGCACACCACAGCTTCAATGTGCCTCCGCCCCTGCGGCTCGGGAATCTGTGTATCGTTGCTCGAGCTCGACACAGTGAGCCTGGGCCCGGGCAAGTAGGCCAGGTGCTGTAAGGATGTGGGACTCGGCCTGCGCGGAAGGTAGCAAAGGGGTCAGTCAAAATAATCAACAAAAGAGACCAGGTCAGCACATCCAAGTATGCCTTACCGTGACTATGGCCGTCCTCAGGTCGAGAGAAAGCTGATCCACCGGGACCGATGCCAACTTGGGATCACGGGCGACATTCGCAGCCTCCACAAAATCTCTGTTGAGAGGACTCACCTCCGTGGCCTTGCCCTTCCCGGAGTACTCGGGCCGGGACCGTTTCCTGTTGTCAGGACGGGATGCTGAGCGCTCAGGGATTGTCACACCTGAGCTCGCTCTTTTAGGCAAGGGAGACCCAGACGAGACCTCGGCACCAACCTCCCGCACATGGCCCCCGGACCGCTGCCTCTGCTCCTGAGGGACGGAGCCCAAGCCGGACCGAGCCGAGACTTCGCCGCTGGCGTCAGGCTTTCTCCTTCTCTGGATGTATGCGAGCTTTACCGTATCTGCCATGTCTGCAAAAACAAAGGAAAAGAAAAGTGAAAATAGCCAAGTACCAATCGAGAAGAGCAACGACAAACAGGGAGACGGGGAGGTCGGGCATTGATCTTGCGAACTGACCCTCTTCCGAGTCGGAATGAGCGTTCTCTTCAAGCTCGGGAAGTAAGTGGGGGTGTTCCTCGCTCAGGTCGGGTTCTCTCCCAAATAACTTGGATTTCCAGATCCTGTCCCACCTAAGGACACTATCGATGTCAATCAGCATACCCGGCTCGGGCCTCAACACCCTAACCTCGGCAAGTTCCTCTTTTGAAAGCTTGGGGTCGTCATTCAAAGTCTTTTTTAAGGAAAGATTCCAATCCATCCTGCACCCCGGGTTCACGGCTGACCCGACCCAATAATAGTCGTTGTGCCAGCCCTTGTTAGAGGAGTGCCACTTGGTGAATATGGCGTTGTTTACCCGAACTGCGAAGTGGAACCAGCCTGGCTGCTCGGGTTGGGCTTGCTAACAAAAAAATGCCTGAACCGGCGCAAGGTCGGCTCTATCCTCCTCTCAAGGCAGAACATGTAGAATGCCACCATTATGGCCCAACCGTTTGGTGACATTTGACTCGGGCTAAGCTCAAAGTAATTCAAAATGCCGACAATGACGCTGGGAAGTGGAAACCGAACGACAACAAAGGCGAGGTCATAAATAGTAAAGTGATTGGGCGGAGGATAGCAGGCAGATTCATTCCGACCTGGGACCTTTAGTTTGTGGTGTCGGTCCACCGACCAGTCTCTCAGCCGAGTGTTAGCCATCTCAATGGTAGAATGACACTCGCGCTTACAACAAGCGAATAGCTGCTCTATCATCTTCCCCTGAACCGACGAACCACTGGCTGTAGCTGAGCTCCGGGGTCGGACTGCCCTAACCGGGACCGCTTCAGTAGGCTCCGATTCGGAAACTCCGACTAAGTACTCATGTGGTATCTCGACCCCCTCCAACTGGTTCAATGGCTCGTCATCCTCCCTATCTCCCAAGTCTCCCAGGTCGGCCAAAGAATCCGCCTCGCCCTCCTCTTGCGCCAATCTGACCCCAATAACCTGGCAATCATAATCGCTCTCCCGAGGCCCAGATTTTCGAGCCGACCCTGAAGATGAACTGGTGCTCTCTCCACCATGGTCCCTATTTGAGGTAGATTCCGAGCTCGACAGACTTTCATCTCCACCGTAGGACCTTACTTCCATAGCCTGGGAATCTTCCAACTCCGACCTCCCAATCCTGTCTACAGACTAAATATAAATGTACAGGAATGACTAAAGGGAGTCGGGACGTACCTACTGCTCTTGACTGCGGAAGTGCGACGGACCAAGTTGGCTCCGAGCTAAAAATCCCGAGAAGGTTCGTTTCGAGCTAAAAAGCGTCCGACCACTCTGGTGTCCGACCTAAAGCTCTTGAAGGATGAAAGAGAAATGTGAAATGAATCTTGGATGTCAAAGCCCTATTTATAGACGTTTCTAAAAGTCGCCTCGGGTAGCCCAAACGTCGCGTCTCGTCAGAATCGCCAGGTGACGTGTCAGCCATCCGTTGGGCATACACCGCTGACATGGCCATCCCTACTCTGTCGGGGTCAGGCACCTCAAGCTCGGGAAAAACACCCAGTTCTAGATCTCGCCCCCTCGATCTCGACTTGGGGGGGGGGGGATTGACGAGGGGCCACCGAGCTGGGGTGAGCTACCCACGCCGAGTTGAGACGGGCTAATTTGAGCCGAGCCCAGCGCATTCAGATAATGCCCAACTTGGATACTGATTCGACCCGGAAAACCCCGACCTCAGTACCAGTTGTTCCAATGGGACGTAAAGCGTTGATGGGACATAAAGCTGCACTGCATTAAATGCTGTCAGACCTGAATTTAGTATAAATAGAGCTCCACCCTCTTCATTTGGGAGGTAACTGCTCATTAATTGCTCTCAGCTACTTCGCCAGCTCGGACATACTAATTATTCGCAAGCCCGAGGGAAAAATCCGGGTTATCACCCCGCCTTTTCCTTCTTTTCCTTGTGTAGGTCTGGTAGCCGATCAGGAAAGTACAGCTCGGAGGCCAACCTGAAGAGTTCAGCTCGGCACGAGTAACTCCCAACCTCAACTGTGAGATTTCTAACATCGACAAGTATAATAACCTAACAATCTATATACTTAAAACTTATTATTTGTCCATTTTGAACATTTGAATTCTTCATCATTTTATGCATCAATATCTAGATTGACCCCCTTCGCATAATGGCTTAAGGCCCCTTGCGAGTTGTGATCATTCAATCACCCAATTCTGTTCTCTAGATAAATTAACAAACAGTCAAACACACAATAGGGCACAAGAATACATCACAGTCCACACATCATAGTCAAGCTTAATTACGAACCTATACGAAGAAGGAATTAATGCTACACTGACCAAGACGTCACAGGTGCATGTTCGCTGATTGACAAAAAGAAAGATAACGGCATAGCCATTTATTTTTCACTTGTATCAAATATTTTCAATGTTATGGTACCACTGAATTAATTCAAGAACAATTTGTTAAATTTATTAGTCAAAATGACATTCAATATCGGATCTCCTGTTCTCATACTCTTGAATGAAATGGACTGGCTAAACAAAAAATTAGACATGTTACAGAAATAGGCTCTACCATTTTGTTCAATTCTAAAATGCCTAAAAAAATTTGGCTCGAGGATTTTTCTCATAAATCTTCGGCCTACACCTATTTTGCAAAATAACTCTCCGTACTAAATTTAATCAATTGCCTGATTATAACCTTGTTTAGGTCAATTTCAATGGAGGCTCTAAAAATAAATTTAGAACCCCTTTGCTTTTTAGAGTCCCATTTAGAGTCCCATGTGTTTTTTAGGAGCTCTAAAAAAAATTCATCCCCAGTGAGGGGCTCTAAATTTAAGGATCTATAGTGAGACCCGCAACCCCTTCCATTTTTTTTATTCAGCCAAACTACTTTTTTTTTTAAGTTGTCAACTTTTTTTTTTTTTTGTTAAAGTTGTCAATCAAATATCAAATCTAATTTGTTGAAAAAACCCATGTGGTCAAATTTGATTTAGAAGTGACTCATGTGAGCTTTATAATTTTCTGTTTTTTTCTTGGGGTCCCTTTTTCTTCAACAAATTTGTTGAAGAAAATGGAGACTAGGCTCTATTCTTGTTGAAATATGTTAAATTTGGCACAAAAGATTAGATTTGGGGCTCTATATTGATCATTAGTGTTGCATTTTTTTTTTAAAAAGTCTCTATTTTTGTTAAAATATTATAATTATTACATTATAGAACCTCTATTGAAGATGACCTTGGAAGTTTTGGGTGTAGACGCTTTCCTCACTTATGGCCATATAAAGGGGATAAATTTAGTCCAAATATGTTATGTGCATCTTCTTAGCTACAACAATGATCATAATTAGGATAATTGATAAGTCATTAATCATTCGTGTAAAACCCCTCTTTTTTCATGTATTATGCACTTAAATTTGTATGAATTTTTTTTTTTTTTTTTTGCTAAGAAAGCAAAAGAAAAAAAAATTCATACAAATTTAAGTGCATAATACATGAGAAAAGAGGGGTATGAATTTAAATTTGTATATATGAATTTGTTCATTCTTAAAATGTTTTGATGTAATGCAAGTTTGAAGCAATAAAGAAACAATTCAAATATAAAAAGGGTGAAAATAAATGGAATCAAGTGAACAAATGACAATAGGCGATGCAAAGTCAGTATCCCGAGAATAATATGTGCTCAATTGATGAAAGAATGCTTTACTATAATAATCTTCTCTTCGAGAAGGTTCCAACGCCATTAACGAGTTAGACTGACCCAAATATGGAAGCCCAATAGTGGAAAAGTGCACTTAACAGGCTTGCAGATTGGGTAAGAAGGTCGGGAAAATGGCTTGAAGGGGTCAAGGAATATATAGCTCGGCAAGTGTGGGAAAAGAATCGGTAAAATCTAATATTTTTTTTTGCTAAGCAAGCAAGTAATTTTATTTATTTTAAAGTTGTATAAAATCAATACAAAATGATTGAGGGCCGAAAAAATTAGTAATCCCCGAAGCTCTACATATAGCGCTATTGAGAATACTATTACAAAAAGTTCAACTACTTTTTACACTTGTGTGAAGACTATTTTTAAGGGGAAAAAATAATTTAGTCCTTGAGGTTTAACATAAAGACTAAATAAGTTCTTGTGAAGTTATATTTTTTCAAAGCACAAGAACCTATTTAGTATTTATGCTAAACTTCAGGGACTAAATTAAGTTTTTCCCCTATTTTTAATAGAGTTAAAGTAATTTACCGCCATGAGTTTATGATTAAAACCCAAACTCCCCCATGAAGTGTTGACATTATCCACTTTCTCCCGTAAAGTCTAACAGAGTTAAAAAAATCGTTAGATTATAGGGGTAATTTTGTCCTTCTATTTCTTTCTTCTATTTTTCTTCTTCCTCACGTCTCACACGTCCTTCCACCTACATTCACCCACAAACCCAACTTCACAAAATCACACAATCTTGAACAAACCTGTACAACACACACAATCTTTCATTTCATATACGCATCCACCCATGCACACATCATATGCGTAACATTCTCAGCTGCACCGTCCCGATCGACGCCCATTAAAATCTTTTATATTTCATAGTACTGATCATAAAAAGATTACTTGAAAAAAAGAAGTACCAGAACTCCACGGAGCTTCTGATCCAAAAATTGCAGCGTTTGGTTTGTGAAATTATCCAAGAGTTCAAGACTGAACTGAGGTTCATAATTTCGCTGTATCAGCTCTCCACGAGGCAGCTGAGGCATATCTGGTGGGGTTGTTTATGCCTAAGGATATTCAGCTTGCTAATTGTAATTTTTTAATCTAGGGTTTATAATTTCATAGATTTATCAATTTGGGTTTGGTCAAGTATTATGTATTTTGATTTAGGATTTGTTAAGTGTTGATGAAATTTGAGCATTTCTTGTGCTCTTTACACACACACACATATAAGAGAATTGGGTTGAATTCAAGATAATGCTATTAATTGAACACAAAAAAAAGGTTAAGAATTGGGCATAATGGTAGGTGTTGGTGATGTGGTGATGTTTATAGCTGTTAGTTGGTTTTTGTTTTGTAAATGATTGTGTTGCTTCGTGGTTAGTCTTATAGGAGAGATAGAGTGAGTGGAGAAAATGGCCATGGAAGTGGCTGTGCAACAGTGGAAGAGGAAGTTTGAAGAAGAAGAAGAAAAAGAAAGGATAAGTAAAAGACAAATATAGCCTTGCAAACTAACAGATTTTTAGATCAGTTAAAGTCTCATGGGGGAAAAGTTGGTAATATTGAGACTTCAGTAGGAGTTTGGGTTTTAGCTATAAGCTCATGGGAATAAATGACTTTAACTCATTTTGAATACGACCAAACATTTGTTTGTTCTCATATTAAAAGTAGTCTTCATACAAGTGTAAAAACGTAGCATTAATGTTATATTAAAGAATTATGGAGTTGTATTTTAAAATAATAATTTAGTTAATCGGAAATTACGGAAGCTTAGATGCAGGCGTATCATGGTCAATCCAAATCATACTCTAATAAGTTAAATTGAGAGAATAGAAAGGACATTCAATCGAGTAATTTGTGAAGTCCGCGTGGGGCCATTAAACACTACTCGTTTCCCTTTTGCCACTCTATAAAGTAGGCACAAACAAAAGCTTATTATAGTTAGGGTCTTCGTCAACATTAATGCCTAGATGGTAAATTTTGTTTTGGGTAATTTATTAAAATAGTCTTAAATTTTTATTTTTTTAAAAATATTTAAGTTTTTTATTTTTTATTTTGAACAAAATAGACTTTTATATTTTATTTTAGTGATAGTCATTAATTCTTGAAGTAATATATGTCAAAAAATAATGTTAGTGAGCACGTAGATGGTACGTTGAAGATTATCACGTGACAATTTTATCCTTAAAGATTTGTACATTTTGTAATTACATGTCATCTACGTGCTCAGTAACGTTATTTTTTGACAAATATTACTCTAAGAATCGATTGCCACTAAAATAAAAGATGAAGGACCATTATGTCTAAAATAAAATATAAGGGAATTAAATGTAAAAAAAGACAAAAATTTAAAACAATTTCAGAGCCTAAAATATAATCAAGCTTTAAATCTCTTTCTCTGGTGAGTCTTGAGTAAGATAAGAAAAAAGAAAAAGGATAGTATTTATTATTATTACTACAATAATTTAAAAAGACTTATATCTTTTCTTTTTTTTCCTAAATTTTTTATGGGCTATCCGTTATACAAAACCGATAAATAGTGGGAGAGGATGAGACAAAGGTAAGGATCCTCGCTTTCGTTCATTCTCTTATTTTATAGTTGAGCATATCAAATTTGGTAATTTTAAATTTTAATCATCAAATTTAGACAATAAACTAGTCATCTATGCAATATTTTTAGAATATATATATATATATATATATATATATATATATATAACACGTATACAATAATAAAATAAGCAATAATAATTACAAAAAAAAAAAAAGCATTCATGTTGACAATAACACGTATACAATAATAAAACACCAACTAGAGTCTAGAGATACGCCCTAGGACAACATCAACATGGCACATACGTACAGAACACCCTCCAGCAGCAGATCCACCACCGTCAACAGAACTGGAGAGAAGAGCATTGTGTAGAAAAAAGACTGGAAGAAGAAGAAGAAAAAGAAGAAGATGATGATGATGACGACGACGATGATGAAGAAAAAGAAGAAGAAGATGATGATGATGATGTTGACGACGACGACGACGATTATGTTGAAGAAGAAGAAGAAGAAGCAGAAGATGATGATGACAAGGACGATGACGACGATAGTGATGATGATGAAGAAGAAGAAGATGAAGTTCCTGAAATTGGACGCGTCATGTTATCAAACACAGAAATGAAAAATGGCCTTGCAAGCTAACTTCATTTTAGTGAATAACCATGTGAAAATTTGGCGTTTGATGGCTCCACGGACAGGGGTGACAAAAGGGTATGTATTTTTCATGGCTTTTTTTTCCATATCTATATATTGGTATCAAGGAAGAGAAGAAAGATGATTGTAAATGCAAAAAATTTAGAAGAGAATGAAAGCAGTGTGCTATACAGAAAGAATTATAAATGTTGAGGGTGTGTGTATTTATAGATGGTGGTATGGGCCGTTAAAAAGAGACGGAAAAATATGACGGTGAGCGAAATGGCTTTTTTTTTTTTTTTGTCAAGAAATGGGCAGTTAAAAACTTAAAAGAGACGGAAAATAGAAAGTGTAAAGGGTGGGATTTTAAGCTTGTGGTTAGGGAAATTGGCCGTTAAGAGAGACGGGAATAACAACGAATGGAAAACGGAAAGAAGGGAGGTTCGTGGAAAGTGACTGTGTAATGAAATGTGTCACGATAAGTTTTAAAGAGTTGGGTAAAATAATCAACTAACGATCTGTTATAATAAAAAGAAAAATTAAATTTGAACTACACTCTTTGGCGTTCATTAAGGTTGGGCTGGTGGCATGAATTTGTCTCTTTCAATGGTGGAGAGAATGACAGTAATCGTAGAGATGACTGTGGGTTGTAGCTAATTAAAAGACTCTTTCAAAGCCAAAAAATAATGAAAACATATGCAGGGCACTGGCTGGTTGTGGTTAATTAAAAGTCTCTTTCAAAGGCTGAATTAAATAGATACATGGGCTTTCTCCGTCATTGACGAAATAAAAGAATTGTTAGCCAATGATCCGGAATATGGGTTGATTATCACGAGATTTTTAATTTAAGATAGATTTAACATGATTTTAATTACGGTGAATTCTTTCTCGTAAAAAAGATAAAAAGCATAGTTAATTACTCAATGCAAACATCTTCTATGTCAATTACTAGCAAAGTTTGTAGGGATACAAAAGATCCGATCAAGAAGTAAAGCATAGGACTTAACTTGTTCAGTGCATATTAAGCTAGTTTACTAGTGCTAATTTCACCTTGATTTTGCACTTATTTTATTTATAAACAAGTTGTGGGCTCATAGGCTCAAATTTATCTTATCACCAAATAATTAAAGAAGAAATTTGCAAAGAAAATATTGAAAGAGGGAAAAATTTATCATCGTAATTCTCTAAAGGAAATAAAATGATCCAACCCAAGTATTGAATTCAAGTAAATAATGTTAATGATTTGACACTGATTATTGTTGTGTTAAAGACATATAAGTGCCGGGCTTCTTTGCCTTGGACCAAATAAGTCCTTGAGTTTTTTTTCCCCCTTCCTCTTAGGTCCCTCAATTGGTTAGAAATTAATTAAATTTAACCAAAATGTTATTGATTGTGCAAAAAGACTTTATGCCCTTATGAAGATTAGACGGGGCAAGAGCAAACGAAAACACATGAAAATATATAAATGTGGCCTTATTTTCTTTTTGCTATGTATAGATTTCTTGAAACAGTTTTTGAAAACAATCACTGAAAACAACTCATACCAAACAAGTTTTTTTATTTTTCCGTTTTTAAAAACATAAAAATAGTTTTTGAAAATATTTCCAAACAGTCCCTTATTTTTTCTCTTTTTGATAAGCAAAATGACTAAAATATCCCTTATCAGTTAAATTTGATTAACTTTTGATGAATAGAAAGACTTGAGAGGGGAAAAGAAAAAACTCAAGAATCTAATTGGTTCAAGACAAAAAACTCAGGGAGTTATATGTCTTTAACCCGATTATTGTTGTATAGATACCACAGAATATAAAAATGCATGCCAATTAAGTTAGTTATTAGAAGTACATAAGATAGTTTTTTTTTTTTTTTAAACGTCTCACTAAATACATGTTGAGGATATAATTGATTTGTGGTGTTTGTGCGGTCGTTTGCTTATCGATATGGACAATCATCTAGACATCTACATGATGGGACGTTATCAGTTATCTATTCAAGCCGTTAATCCAGTCTTTGAATATTGGAGTGCATCTCAACAGCCAAGAAGGGTGGTGTTACGTGTAACAATCTCATCACACTTCCAACCTCTTTCAGCGTTGCATCTGTTATCTATTCAAGCCGTTAATCTATTGTTTTCTAAGGATTTTTGGGAGTAATTAAGTAACGATTTATTATAATTAAATATTTTAAGTATGAACTCTTTTATCTTTGCAATGTTATTTAGTTCGTAATTGATATTAAAGATGTACTGAGATAAACCACTACATTATAAAATATATATTTTAAAGTGAATCTAATAAAATTTTACTTATCATGAATTTTTATCATAAAAAAACGTCATCAACATTTTGAAAGTAATAAGTATGAAAATGGAGAGAACAAAATTAAATAAATTTTTGGAACAGGAACAATGGAATCTTATAGTGGTCCGCTTTTCTACCTTTTCAAGATGCATCAAACACCGACAGTCCTTAATGATCATTTTTGTAGCCTAAGAACACGCACGAATCAGTTTTCGGACCAAGTTTATCATTTTTATATGTCATTTATTGTTAAAATATACATTTGTTTCATCATATCGATAAATTAAAAATTTTAAAACCATCTTATAAGATCTTGAATTACTATACTTAACACCAATTAATTTTAAGATAAAAACTCATAATACTTAACGCTTATAAGTAATGAAAATATCTACACCCAAAAGCTATATATAAGGTACGTATAATCAGGCAATAGATAACCAGTTTTTGACATGGTCGTTGAAAAATGAGCAGCACTTCACGAACACTTGCGGGGGGGGGGGGGGGGGGGGGGGGGGGCCGGGGAACTTCCAACAATACATTGGTATTTTTGCAAATTAAGAAAACTAAAAATGTTCAGGACGAAATGAAATAGGAAATAGTATTGCATTTGTACATTATTCTACTCCTCACAATAGGGAACACCAAAAAAAAAAATGTAATAAAAAGATGAGCAAGGAAAAAAGAAAGTAAAAGTTAAAAGTTAGGTAAAATAGTCTAGTGACGACTATTGTAATTAGGATGCCTTCTTTTGTATTAAAAAAAAACAAAAAAACAAAAAAGAACATGAATGAGGCTAAGCATACAGGGCATACAAAATTAATTTATATTATTTTAGAAATTGAAAACCTAAAAGCCCATTGTTGTAGTTATGTGTTTATATTAACAAAATTACTTAATTAATTAAAATGGCTTTTTAGGATGTCTTATGTGAAGAAAACAAGTACAATTATTTAAATTCGAATATTAAGTGCTTTTGGGCATAGATGGGTTAATTAGTTGGAATAAGCTCTCACGTAAGCAATATAAATATGCAATCAAGGGCCTACCAAACATCATTATGAACCAAAGGTGTCCACTTCACTTAATTATAATTTAGTTTCACTGACGTCAGAGTTTATAATATAAGCCAAATTAAAACCTCGTAATATAGTGATTGTATATAGAAATGATAATGTAATGCCCTCGTATATTAATCAATTATGTTTTCTCATCATAAGAAAATAAAATCAGAAAAAAACAAGGGAAACTATTAACTTTATGTGGATAGAGAAAACCTCTCTCTCTTTTACTCTTCTGAAAATTATGTTATGTAATTGATTAATATAAGAAATATCTAATAACAGGAACAAGAAAAATGAAAATATTTTTCAGTATTCTATTTTTAAAAAAAATATTTTTCTCAACAAATTATTTTACGGCAAACAAACAGATATATTGTGGTTTTTAAAAGTCAATTTAGGCCAAAATTCAAATCCAATTAACATATTTGTTGACTTCTCTAAGAACATGTTTGACTAGTGACTAAAGATAGAAATTATATTTGGGACCCTTTATAAAGGATTTATATTATTATGAAAATCAATAGTAGTGGAGTGATAAAATGGTTATTTAATTTTTAAATTCAATAATTTAGATCATTTTAATCTTCTGATCACTTTATCTCCATTAATTTTTATAATAACATTATTATATTATTAGAGGATCTAAATCCTTTATAAGAGATAATAAATCTTTCTCTTAATACATCTCTTCTTGTTTTTTAATCTTTGGCGAATGCAATGTGTTGTATTATTGTTAATTTAATCTAATCACCATTAGAGTAAACTACAAGTTTTAAATCTTATCACCAAAACAAGAAAAGATGGAAAAAAGAAAAGCAAAAAAAAAAAAAAAAAAGACAAGTGAGCATGAATCTCCTAATGTAACGGCTTCCAAACGTCCAACATATTATGATCAACTTGGCCTTGTCGTTATCTACCTGCACCATACCGATCCCCCCTTGAATAATTAATTTATTTTACACGTGGCGCTCTCAGAAATTTGTGGTTGTCCAAGAGAGTCCACAAGCCGCGTTCTATCAAAATACTCAGAGCAGCTTAACACTACTTGTCTGCTTAATGCTTCTAGAAAAATGTTAACGGTCATTCGCCATTTGCCCCAGGAAATAAAAGTGAGCTTTATAAATATGGGATTTATATATTTCTGAGATGTGCAGAATGATTGAAAATCAGATAAAAGTATTTTCTGTAAAGCGAAGACTTGTATACTAGTAACATCCTCATCTGCAAAGACCAAATAGGAACAAAACCTGAAACCCAATTAATTCATCTTACTTATTTTATAATATATATTTTTATTATTGATCATGTCATTTATATTTTTGATGTTAGAATATACACTGGTTCCACATCAAAAAATCAAAAATTCTAAGACCACCTTATAAGATTTTGGACTACTTCACTGGACACCAATTAGTTTTAAGTTAGAACTTCAATTATCTTAATATGGTATCAGAGTTAGGCTTATGGTCTAATCTCATTCATTTTTTGCGTGCAATTCATCTCGAATCAGGTCCACTTGCATTTAATCTTTCGCGTGTGTCATATTCCATGCATCTTCAATCAATCACACGTGTCCCACATGTTTCAATATTCCATATGTGACTCATTTCAAAAATTCGGTCCACATGTATTCAATCTTCTAAGTGTGACCATCTCAAAATAAGGTCTACGTTTGTTCAATCTTTCACGTGTAACTCCTCACAAATTAGGTCACACGTAAGGGAGAATGTTAGAATATGTACTTGTCCTATATCAGAAAATTAGAAACTATAAGACCACCTTATAAGATCTTCAGTTACTCCACTTAACACCAATTAATTTTGAGTTAAAATTTCAATTATTTTAATATTTGAATCCTCAAGAAAAGGATTGAGAATAAACGATTACATTATATTGACTTTTAAGACACTTAATCTAACGAACATGTACTAGGATAGTAACTGGAAGGGGCCGCGGTGGACTTATAGCTGATGATGGTGTTATGTTATTTAGCACGCACTGAAAAACTTTTAACTATATTGAAAAGTGATTAATTCACTTTTAAGACACTTAATCAGACATTTGATTTGCAAATAAGATGCAAGTAGCATAGAATGCTCAAATACAGGGACTGTTCGTGCAATTTTCCCTTAAATAATCTTATGAAACTTCGAATACATATCACTTTGAACTATATTGAAAAGTGATTAATATTTTGGAGTAATTTTAAATTGAAATTGGTAAGAACAAAAATGAGATTTGCGCAAATAATTATGTTCATATTACAAATTATACTCTTTCACTGTAGGGAAAAGGAAAAAAAATAAAAATAGTGATGAAAAAGACAAACATGGAGAAAAAAATTACACTACAAAACAAAAGTAATTTGTCGACGGTTTTTTCACTTTTATCAGAACAAAACAGAGATTCATGCAAATATTTATGGTCATATTACAAATTATACTCTTTCATTGAAGGGAACAGAAAATATATATAGATTGATTTTTTATTTTTTTTTGGGATTTAGGATAAATCTAATAATTTGAATATATTCAAATTAACAATTTTTTTGTGTACATAATAAAACTCTAGACGCTAGCGGCAGGGTCCTGGAAAGTTTATCTGCAATTTGCATGAGAGCATATCTAATGATGCCACCTGCATATCATTCAAGGGTTGAGATGATCCACGTAGATGCGTACTTTTGACTTTCTTCAAAGAGTAAAAGAAAAGAAAGAATGGTGTCGTAGTAGTTCGTTTGTTTAGGCACGTTGAGCACTTAGAGGAATATATGATCCTACCGCCGCCTTGTACCTCATTAAAAATGTCTTATCAAGTGGGATTATTCAATGCTTTTGTGGTCTTTGAGACTAGATTTGGTTGTACTGTTTGTTTTTATAATGTTTGGCCCAAGCGTGTTCTCAAAGGGAATTATTCGATCACTTTATATTGATATTAATTTTTTATATATTGGTAATAATGTTGTATTTGTACGTTAATCTACTCGTCATAATTGGAAACACAAGAAAAAAAAAATGTAACGAAAAAGACAAGCAAGGAAAAAAGAAATTAGTAAAAACCTACTAATAGCGACTATTGTCATTTAGGGGTGCTAAGTTTAAATAATGGTTTGATCAACACTTTTTGTATCAAAAAACAAAAAAGTACATGAACGAGGCTTAGCCTATGGAGCATACAAAATTAATTTGTTTTCTTTTTAGAAATTGAAAACCTAAAAGCCCATTGTTGTAGTTTTGTGTTTATATTAATAAAATTACTTAATTAATTAAAATGGCTTTTTAGGATGTATTATGTGAAGAAAACGAAGTACAATTATTATGTAAATTTAGGTTGACTAAGAACCAACTTCGAATATTAAGTGTTTTTAGGCATAGAGGGGTTAATTAGTTGGAATAAGGAGCTATCACATAAGCAATATAAATATGCAATCACGCAGGGCCTATTGTTTAATCATTATGAACCAAAGGTGTGCACTTCACTTAATTATAGTTAGTTTGACCGATTTATATGCCAATTATTTTAATTTTTAGTCAGAGAATTTATAATATAAGCCAAAAACCTCATAATATAGTGATTGTATACACAAATGATAATCTAATGCCCTCGTAAATTAATCAATTATGTTTTCTCATCATAAGAAAATAAAAACAAAAAAAACAGGAGAAACTAATAACTTTATGTGGATAGAGAAAATATTCTCTCTTTTACTTAATAACAGGAATAAGAAACAAGAAAAAAGAAAAAGAAAAATCAGCATCCAAAAGAATGATTGGAAAAGGAAGGGTAAGCAGAGAGCACTTTCAGATGGTCTTTAATTATTACATGAATGAGTTTATTCATTTATTATTTACTCCCATCCCACTTCCCTCCACCCCATGAGAGTCCACAAACTGCGTTCTACGAAAATACTCAATTAATTCATCTTATAATTAAAAATTTATTCTAAAATATATTTTATTATTATAAATCATCTCATTTATATTTTTGACTCTTTAAGCATAGGATCGAGAGAATAATTTTAAGGGCTTTATTTAGATCATAGTAAATGAAAGGGGCCATGGTGGACCTATAGCTGGCGTTGGTGTTGTCGTCTTTGAACGTTGTTATGCACGTTTCCACAATATGTTTGATTTGAATATCTTACGTGCAAATGTCTAATATTTTACTTAGCATGGACTGAAAAACTTTTAGATTTCTTCTAAAATGTAGCTGGAATTATTGTCCATATCAACTGTCAGAAAAAGGAGTTGTATCACGCTATGAAGTGTGATTCATGATTGAAAGCGTAACTAATAATGTGGTAGAATAAATAATGAATTTAAAATGTCTAAAACAAGAATGATTTAAAATTGAGAAAATAACGTTAGACTAAGATCTAATTTTGAGTTATGATAAAATTAACTAAATAATTTAACGTTTCATTCTAAAATAAATTAATTTTAAGTATAATAACCTAACAATCTATATACTTAAAACTTATTATTTGTCCATTCTGAACATTTGAATTCTGTATCATTTTATGCATCAATATCTAGTTTGACCAGCTTCGCATAATGGCTTAAGGCCCCTTGCGAGTTGTGATCATTCAATTACCCAATTCTGTTCTCTAGATAAATTAACAAACTGTCAAACACACAATGGGGCACAAGAATGCATCACAGTCCACACATCATAGTCAAGCTTAATTGCGACCCTATAAAGAGCCCGCAAACAAATTTTATTGTACAACACGTCACAGGCAGGGGTGGAACCAAAAACAATAGATTAATGGCTTGTGTAGATACCGGGTGCAACGTTGAAAGGGGTTGGAAGTGTCGTGAGATTGTTACACGTAATACCAACTCCGTCTCTGTTAACAGCCCGCAGTATTCAACGACCGTCTCAAAAGCTAATGATTTCATTGGTTAACGACTCTATCGCCGGGCTCGCATCATGTACATGTGTAGATGATGGTCTATATCGTTAAGGAAACGACCACACAAATTTAATTACACCCTTCAAGATGTCTTCTTTTTTTTTTGGGATATGACATGCCACAAAAAGACTTTGAATTGACTATGTTATGTACTTTTAATAACTAACTTAATTGGTATACATTTTATATTATGTGGCATCTATATAATTAATAATCATTTGTGGTTTTTTATATTATTAATTAAACAAGAAAGATACAAAGGAGATTTGGGCTCAAACTAAGCAAAAATCCAATAAACAAAACAACAATAACAAACGACACGCAAAATAATACTAAAGGGGATTGAAAACACCAGACAAGAGTGAGAAAACTTATTCTAATTGTATAAACAGCTCAGGCTGCCACAAAGTTGGCTCTAGGAGACAGGAGTCGGGAGTGGCCAAGCGAGGAAAATAGGCAAAACTGAGTATTGTGAACAGCAGAAAAAATTATATGATCATAATTTGAGAAACCCCAAATAACATCCAACATCAACTCAAAATATGTATAGAATACCAATACACCAAAAAATACACCAGTATCAGTAAATCTGAATTTATACATCCAACATAACATTATATACTTGAATTCAATACTGGTGTTGTATCATTTGTTATCTTTAAAAAATTGCGATAACTTTTCACTCTTCCAACATCTTCTTTCCAAATTTCTTCTCTATTTTGTGATAGATATGTTCGAGTCTATGAGCCGATGACTTATTTATAAATACAAGAAGTGCAAAATCAAGGTGAAATTAGCACTTGTTAACTAGATATGCACTAAACAAGTCAAGTCCAAATCTTTACTTCTTGATTGGATCTTTTAATGTATCCCTACTCACGTACAAGCTTTGCTAATAATTGACACAAAAGTTGTTGGCATTGGCTAACTATTCTTTTTATTTTTAATGGTAAATGACTTACTTTATATAGGATGATATAAAATCTACTCCCAGACTATAGATTCCGTGTTGCAAAGGTATACTTAACTCATTGACTAACTTTCTTATCTATAAAATTTCCTCTTTACTTGACCAAAAAAGTGGTATATGCATTTCATCATCGGCGGAGACAAGTAATCTCTCTCTTTGTTCTTTTGATTTTTGGGTCAAACTTTGGATCTTAACTTTACTTTATTCCTTTTCTTTCCTCATCCTAGTCTCTCTTAATTTTTCACTATTCTTAAATAGATTTTCAATTTATTTTCTATATTATGTGGACTATTTGTGTTTGTCATTGTGTATGGATTTCAATTTGTTTATTTTGATTATGTTTTTAACATTCAAGTTGAAATTTTCTAATTTAATTAAAACAAATATTTGATTGTACATTTGTTTTAATTTTAAATTTTTTGGACATTTTTAGACTTTTTTTTTATATTTTTAATTGATTATTTTATGTTTTTAATTTAACAGTCAAGTTGAAATTTTCTAGTTTAATTAAAACAAATATTTAATTGTACATTTGTTTTAATTTTAAATTTTTTGAACATTTTTAGACTTTTTTTTTATATTTTTAATTGATTATTTTATGTTTTTAATTTAACGTTCAAGTTGAAATTTTCTAGTTTAATTAAAACAAATATTTAATTGTACATTTGTTTTAATTTTAAATTTTTTGAACATTTTTAGACTTTTTTTTATATATTAATTGATTATTTTGTATTTTTAATTAACAGTTCGAATTCAGATACTAGTAGATTTTTTATTTTCAAATATTGTGATTTGTCATCACTAAAATCATGAATGCAGATATAAAGCCAGCAGTTATTTTATAAGTTATATAAAAAATTGCATAAGTGAGCGGCCTTTGCCCACGATCGCCGATTATTAACGTCGTCACTATAGTGTTTCCTAACTCTCGGTGTCTGATTTCGCGATTGTATTTCATCTTGTGCAACCTATTGAATGACGGATGTTTTGTGTCCCTAACATTTGCACTTGCACAGTAGAATTCAATTCCGACATTTGGAAGCCATTGAAAGAGACATTTCAAGATTTCAAAACCCACTAAGATGAGTCGATGACCATGATTCTCTCAACCCGCTGATGCTCTAAATTATGCGTGTTCTCATTAGAAAATCACTTTCCATGAACCTTCCCTTCCCTCCCTTTTCCCTTCGCCGTTAGACGCCGTCTCTCTTAACGGCCAATTTTCTCGCCACCTTTTTTTTTCTTTTTTAATATTTAAGAAACCTCTAATTAACTGTATAACCTATAATAAAATATGTCAGTCACAAAAAATTTATCTCAAATTTCTTACACTTACATTTAGGATCATACCATTATACCAAGATGATCCTCATCACCATCTCTAAAAAGACTCTCTACACTATGTAATTTTTTTTATTTATTTAAATGAAGGGTTAAATCAATATTAAATTACATATATATATATTTTTTTCTTCTTTAGCATAAGGTTTGCCTCCTACTAATGAATCATAAGCATCTATATAATTTTTTTTTTTTAATATTAACTACTTAACGACAAGATCTATTATTGCTTTCTATTTTTTCCGTCTCTCTCTTAACGGCCCATTCCACTCACCACCATCTATAAACTACATTTCTTTTCTGCATATGATCACATTTTCATTGTCTTCAACCTTTCTTGCTTTTACAATCATCTTTCTTCTCTCATTGATAGTAATAGATATGAAACAAAAGGCCATGAAAAACTCATACCCTTTTGTGACTCCTGTCCGAGGAGCCATCAAACGCCAAATTTTTGCATGGTTATTCATTAAAATGAAGTTAGCTTTCAAACCCATTTTTCATTTCTCTTTTGGGTAATTAATATGAAAAAGGTCCGTTTCCAGTTTCTCTATATAGTACACGAGTGTTTTCTTCTTGTTGTTACGGTCACAATGCTCTTTTTATTGAGTTTTGTTGTTGGTCAAGGTGGTAAACCTAATTCTGATGTTGGCGGTGATGGTGTTTTCTACTATGTTTCCTACGTTGTCCATGGTGGTAAACCTTCTGACGATGTTGTTGGTGATGGTGTTTTCTGCTATGTTTCTTTGGTTGGCCATGGTGGTGAACCTGCTTTTGGAGGTGTTTTGTACTATGATTTTATTGTCCGTGACGGTGATAAACCTTCACCAGGTGGTGTAATTTTGTGCTACGTTGATGTTGTCCTGTTGTATTGTTAATTATGTGAATGTTAATTTTCCTTCCTTAGATGTTTTGGGGCGCAAGCGCTCTACACTGAATATTAATTTTTCTTTTCTAAGTACTGATGGGACTGTTGTTACTCTTGTTGTTTTCTATTTTACGTAATTTAATTCTAGTCATCGATACATCATTATGTGAGATTAGTGTTATTTTTCTTAATACCAATTAATTTCATGCTAGAATTTTTGATTCTTGACATAATATTAAATATGAGTATTAATTTAGAACTAATCAGGTGTGACTTATCTCTCTCGTAAACTCGCTTTCCTCATTTCAGCTCTAGTGTTCCACGTGTGATAGATTTCTCATGACTCTATTGATCTTCAATATCACTTGATATAATGTTAGATGGTCACACATAAAGAGAAGAATTAAAAAAAAAAAATTATAGCTCTTAAATCTATATAAATAAATGGGTTAATTTCACACTTACTCTCTATTATTTACATGAACTTTCAATGTAATTCCTAATATTTTAAAAAATTCATAGTGGTTCCTAATGTTTTACAAAAGTTATTCAAAATGCTCCCTATTGTTTAAACTTAGTTAATTTGGTCTTTATTATTTTTCAAATAATTCAATTTAGTTTTTATTATTTTAAAAAAAAATTTAATTCAGTCTTTGCACGTGACCCTTATTTAGGGACTAAATTAAATTTTATGGAAAAAAATAGGGACCAAATTGGTTAGTTTTGAACAATAAGGACCATTTTGAATCACTTTGTAAACATTAAGGATTAATATAATTTTTTTTGAAACATTAGGTACCAACTTAAAAAATATATATATAAACAATAAAAATTAAGTGTGAAATTTACCCTAAATAAATTATAAACTCTAAAATCAACATGATTTAAGATCTAAGTTACTGCTTCTAGTACAAATATCTCCTTGCTATGTACTATTTTAATATGTAAACCTGACCTATTCCGAACCGAAGGCAGTGTACGACCATGCACGTAATGAAAGGAGAAACTTGTATGTTTTTCTCTGCTGAGACGAGCAAATAGCCTGACGATGCCAAACAGGACATTGAATGTATGCTCTGTTTCTTTTTCCTCTTCCTCAACTCTTTAAGCAATCACCCTATCAACTTTTAGAACTTCCAAAAGTAGATGTAATCTGCCAACGTATGTAGCGGTTCGAATCATAGTCCCTCAAAAATAGGAAAAAAGAAAAGTAGATATTGTTACTGATTTCGACGACGACACTAAAAGAAAAAGAAAAAAGAAAAAAGAAATTCAATGTCGTAACACCTGATACTCGAATATTAACTTTTTTGAATAGGACTATCAACAAAAGCGAGGATCATTACGTGCTAGAAGCAGATTCACGATCGTCACCACCATCTTCCCTCTAAGTTGGCTTATAAGTTAGTTTGACTAAGCATAAAAGGGAGGAATAAAGAAGCTTTCAATGAAGCATTAAATATGCAGATAAGCAAGTGATAATAATTAATAAATATCTTCACGTCCACTTGGCTTATAAGTTAGTTTGACTAAGTTACATTCCAAATCATTTTTTTTTCTTATAGTTTATAATATAAACCTAACACCTTTTTAATCATGTGATTTTGTATATAAATGATAATTGACATGCCCTCGTACGTTAACTTAAATGAATATGCCCCACAACTGCCATTTTCATCAAAATTAATCTGTTAATAAAATACATTTGTTTGATTCAATCAAGGTGGTAATACTTCTTAACTAGTGAGTCTTTCCATAAGTGCCTCTTGTATGCTGTGGATACCAAAATATATCACGGGTCAAACCTCATCTGACCCGCACCAAAGGGCCAAAGGACAAGTTGGATCTAACCCAATTCTGAAAGGCCAAAAGACGAGTTGGATCTAACCCAAATCTAGAAGCCCACCAAAAATGCGAAATGGGCCCAATAGAGGTAAACAACACCTAAAGGCAACGTGGCCTAAGACTCGAGGAGAGTCTAAAGGGAGTTTGACTTGACTTAACAAGCTTGTAGATTAGTTAGGGAGGTTTGAAAAATAGCTGGAAAGGCTCGAGGATAGCTAAATAAGTGTGGAGAATAGATCAGTAAGATTTGATATATCATGTTAAAAATCACGGGTTGTATTATAAAATAATTATCTGTTTAATCCGGATCATTATAGAAGATTGGATGTCGGTGGGTCACCCTCAATCCAAATAGCAGTTGCATAATCTATAATAAGTTAAGTTGAGAGAATAGAAAGGGCATATTCATTAAAGTAGTTTGTGAAGTTCGCATGGGGCATTGACCGAAAAAAAAAAAAAAAAAAAGTTCGCATGGGGCTATTAAACTCTACTCCGGTCCCTTTTGCCACTTTATAAATTAGTAGGCACAAAAAGATTGTTATATTTTGGGTCTTCGTCAACATAAATATGTTAGATGGTGATTTTTGTTTTTGCATGTAATGAACCTTGCTTTGTATGATGGTCCAATTCAAAGTCGACTTTGACGACTGCATATGTTATATGATAAATGGAGTTTGTAACATAGTATATAGTTAATTATGCAAAAAACAAATAAAAAAATTGTATATAATTAAGCAATATTAAGATATTGTTAAGAATCACGAGGTTTCATCTTAAAATTAATTGGTACCAGAAGAAGTAACCTAGATTAATCTTATATGGTGGATTTAGAGTTTATAATTTTTCTATATAGGAGGGATTATCTATTCGAATAGATATTATCAAGCTTAAATCTCTTTCTTTGGTGAGTCATGTATAATATAAGAAAAAAAAAGATGAAAAGGATAAATTATTGCAATTATTACTACCATAATTTGAAAATGGGAATAAGATATGCTTTTCTTTCTTTTTTTCTATCTTTTTGTTGATGGGAAATGGGTTGATACATATTTAATAATTTCCAAATATCAATAGAGCTTGTGACTTATAAAGAGTTGAGTAATTAAGTGAAGAATATAGAGACTTTTTTTTTTTTTTTTAAACTTTGAACATTGAATGTCCTTTTTGGCATATCTTCATTTTATTTACTCCCGGAATAATGAAAGGAATCAAAATCATTACTTTTTATGAGCAGAAGTATTTATGATTGAAAATAACAAGAGAGTCGTAAACAAAAGAAAAATTAGCGCGCAATAACAATTACAAAAGAAA
Organism: Ehretia macrophylla; assembly: GCA_037974665.1. Lineage (NCBI taxonomy): Eukaryota > Viridiplantae > Streptophyta > Magnoliopsida > Boraginales > Ehretiaceae > Ehretia > Ehretia macrophylla. Next base: position 32,117,768 of record CM075771.1, read on the forward strand.
AAGTTACATACATATTAACAATAAAACAAGTACAGTAATACACACCCACTAGTGATATGCCCTAAGACAACATTAACATGGCACATAACATCGCCAAAATCTTCTCATATTATATAACGTTATGAGAAATCCGATAGTTATGATATGTTCAAATTATTTTATCATAGTTATGTGGATGTATATATAATCATTGATAGTATCCAAGTCCAACATCACCAGCAGCAGGTTTACCACCGTCTCCGACAACAGAACTGAAGAAAAGAGCATTGTGTAGAAAGAAGACAGGAAAAAGAAGAAGAAGAAGAAGATGATGATGATGAATTAAGAAGAAGAAGAAGAAGAAGACGACAACGATGATGAAGATGAAAAAGAAGAAGAAGAAGAAGAAGAAGATTTCTTTCATTCCTGAAATTGGACGTGTTCATGTTATCAAAAACAGAAATGAAAAATGGCTTTGATAGCCAACTTCATTTTAGTGAATAACCATGCGAAAATATGGCGTTTGATGGCTCCGCGGACAGGGGTGACAAAAGGGTATGCATTTTTTTTCATGGCTTTTTGTTCCATATCTACTTGTATTAGGGAAAGAACGCAGATGATTATAAGTGAAAGAATGTTAAAAGAGGAGAATGAAAATGGGCTATACAGAAATGAAGTTGCAGAAGGTGCTTATAAAGAAGGTGGTACGCGAATTCGTCATTTGACAGAGGTCTCGAGATCAAGTTTCGGGTGTAATATTCTAAGTAATATAAATGACTTACACATTCCCTAAATCAAAAAGAAAAAAGAAAAAAGAAATGGTGGCACGAATTGGCCGTTTAAGAGAGTGTGAGAATGGAAAAAGAGAAGGAGGTGAGGTTCCAGGAAAGTTTTCATGGCAATTTGCATGAAGGTGGCATATCAGATAGAGCCTCCTGTCATAGATTGTCTCCCTGGAAAAACTTTTTGACTTTTCTCCAAAAGATTAAAAAAAATGAAAAAACAAAAAAAAATATAAAAAAGAGAATCAAGTGACAGTAGTTCTTTGTTTTGGCACGTTGAGAATTTTGTGGATGATCCAACTCGCGCCATCTTTTTTTTTGCTTCAGTAAAAAAAGTCCATTTCAAGTGGAATTATATTTGTTATTAACTCATGACATACAACGTTAAGGAAGATATCTAATGATGATGAACGGTTTAAATTATTTCATCAATATTATATGAATAATTCATGAGAATCGAATCTAGATCTTTACAACGTAACAATATTCATAACAAAAATTAATGCAAGTGAGTTATGCTTGCATGGTAAAGCCATCGTCAACATTTATTCTTATATAAATTGCCAAGTTAAGCCTGATTCAAATGCTCGGATATTTACAAATTTAAAAAAAAAGAAAAAAAATATTTATCACCAATTATAGAGAAAGAAAGTCAGAAAACAGGATATAGATTGTCGAGAGAGGTGAAAATTTATAAGCAGTTTCTGAAGGTAATTATACATTAATGATCACTAGTAATAAGTCTCTTTCAATTTGGGACTGGATCCAACTAAATAATGGCGATGACGAAGCATCTATTATAATTAATATAGATTGCAGAAAGTGGTAAAATACAAACCTAAGTTAGCCATTACAAGTACTAAGTTGAAACGTAAGGTGGTTTATAATTATGTCTTTTTTGGACACATACATGGTGATGCGGCCCCGATGCTGGAGATGTTAACCAATGGATTACCAGTTTTTCACGGATTTAGTTCTTCTATAATTTTATTTTTTATAATTTTATATAATATTTTTTTTGATTAATATTACGTGTCACTAAATTTTATTTATGGACCACATTAATTTTGTTAAATTAACTTTTCAACTATGGTTAGAAAGTATTAAATATCAAATTTAAACTACCATATTTAATTAGCAAATAAATATGAAAACATATGATTCTAAAAATAAATAAATAAATAACTCTTTTTCTAGTCCAAGAATAATGATTCTGAAAAAACAAAAGAAAAAAACACAAGAACAAGTTGGAAGCCTTCAACCTATACATTTTTTTGTACCCCAAGAAATACATTTTTATCAATGCTTGAAGTATATGTTAGAAAACGATATAAAAGTTGGACAAGGAAAAAAAAATTGAAGCCATGAGATTTTTTCTCCAAGTCATTCAATTTCTTTTTTCCTTTTTTTTTTTTAAAAAAAAGTCATATAATATTTGTTTGAGTTTGTTAGAATATGCACTTGTCCCACATCAGAAATTCTAATACCACCTTATAAGATCTTGAACTACTCCACTTGACATCAATTGGTTTTAAGATAGAATCTTAGACTTCTTAACATGGTATCAGAGTTGGGCCCTAAGTCCAGTTATATTTATCCGCGCGTGCGACCTATCTTAATCATGTCTACTTGTGTTTAATTTTTTATGTGTGTCATGTTTCATGCATCTTCAATCACCCACGTGTGTTCAATCTTACATGTGTGATCCATCTCAAAAATTCGGTCCACATGTTCTTCAATCTTTCACATGTGTTATCTACCACATGTATTCAATCTTCCAAGTGTGACCATCTCAAAAATAAGGTCCACGCGTGTTCAATATTCTACGTGTGAGTCTTCACAAATCAGGTAACACGTGAGGGGGAGTGTTAAAATATGCACTTGTTGCACATCGAAAAATCAGAAACTCTAAGATCACCATATAAGATCTTGGGCTACTCCACTTGGCACCAATTGGTTTTAAGATGGAACCTCGGGTTTCTTAACAAATTTAACTCGTGTTGATGCTGCAGAGTTAGTAGCTTTAAAACGATAGAAGTTGGAGAAGAAAAAAAATGAAGCCATTAGATTTTTTTTTCTCCAATGCATACGATTTTTTATATATATATATATATATATTTTTATAAAGAAGCCATGTGATATTTGTTTGATTTGAGCTTCCAACTTGTTCTTGCATTTTTCTTTCAGAATCGAGGGTTGTTTTCTTCTTTTTTTTTGTTTTTTTAGAATTATAAGCTTCCATATATTTGTTTGCTAATTAAATATGATAGTTTAAATTTGTTATTTAATACTTTAGTTTAGCAAGATTAATGTAATCCATAGATGAGATCTAGTGACACATGACATTAATCAAAATGAGTATTGTATGAAATCATAGAGGAGCCAAGTCCGTTTTGGACAAGTTTGTTCAATATTGTTGTGCACCTTAACTAGGAAGATGGAGAAGAGGAAGAAAAGGAAAGTTGGTAGAGCCATTCCCATTTATTCTAGTGGTATGATTTTTTTTTTTAAATATTTATGAGAGGTTAAACCATATAATATAATTAGCAAAATTTGAGTTCGTAACTTTTTGCATACATATATAGTGAGTTATATACCACTGGATCAAAAATCTAGTGATGTATGATTCTCGCTTTATGTGCTATGAGGTGTGTTGTACGCCATAAGATTTTAAATCTCAACCATTAATGTCAAATTTCAAGGGTTGTTAAAATAAATAGTTAAAATTTTAAAAATTAAATATAATAACTTATTATATACGTCATCTAGTAGAAAAAGAAATAAGTAAATTAGGGAATCCAAATATTATATGTAAATGATGCGAGCCGGACTCAAAGATTTCTACTGAGACGGTCGTTGAAAATTTCGTGTAACAATCTCTTATCTAGACTAGTCACTAGTCAGTAACATTTTGTTCTCAAAGATTTCTTCCCTTTTTTTTTTCTTATGTCGGACTCAAAGATTTCTATTGAGCCGATCGAGAGGTACGAAAAAAATTTAAAAAGAAAGTTGTTCGAGAGGCAACTCATTATGATTAAATATTTGAATTTTGAACTCTTATATTATTTTTTTATAAATGTTGTCTGCTTCTCGATTAATATGAAACATTTGTTAAAATACATTATTGTATTTCGAAGTTTGTAACTTTCGAGTAAATCTATTGTATAGTCTTACTTTAAAAAAAAAAAAAATCATTATCATGCTGAAAAATTAAGAAAAAGATGAAAATGGTAAGAGCAAAAATTAAATTAATTGTCGGAACAAGACAGTGGAATATGATCGTGGCCCGTTTCCCAGATTTCTTAAAAGTCATATCTTTCTAAGATGCATCATTGAATAAATGAAGTATTAATTAGGTGTAGACGTACGTGGTCAGATTACTTAGCAAAAAAAAGTGGTCAAATATTTAACTTCAAATATTAAATGTCTTTAATTTTGCAGACACAGATGGAATAAAAGAACGAGATTTAATAATTATAAATTATATATATTATTTTATTATAATTATATTATTAATTTAAAATTATTTAATCTCATTTATAACACAATAACGAGCAAATTCATAACCCTCTCAAATGAGCATTAAATATGCTGACAAGCGTGTGGAAATAAATTTCTTTGTGAACCAAAGATGGACCATGTTGGTGGTCAATTTATATGCCATACTCTTTCAGGGGTTAGGTTAACTCCAACAGATTTTTTATTTTTTATTTTATATATAGGAAGTTTAGAATTGTCTCTTTTGCTTTAGGGGGCCTTTATTTCAATTTTATTTCAATAGTCTTCTTATTTTTAATGCATCATTATTTCAGGGAATCCTTATTTCAATTTAATTCCAACAACTTCTTTATTTTAGAGGCTCTCTATTTTATTTTAATCCAATACATATCCATTCGATTTTTTTTATTTATACGATAATATTCTATTTTAATTTTTATTATCTTATTATATTTTCAATTAATATTATTTTATATTTTATTTTTGTCTCAATTAAAAAAGTTGGTATTGATTTGGCTAGGAAGCTGTCATTAAAATTTGTAGTTCCATAAAAATTATAACAAGTTGAAAATAAAATCAACTTGATTTCGCAACTGTAAAAAAAAATAATCATTAGAGAAATTTTGCATATATAGAGAGCCACAATTTGCTCTCTATATCTAAAGAGCCAAGCAAAAAAAAAAAAAAAACTCTCAATTTTAAAAAACTCCAAATAAGGAGGCTGCTGAATCATAATTTGAACATTTACCTTTTTAAAATGATTAAAAAAAAGTTGTTAGAGACAACTTTACAGTCTAAGTTCAACACCCTCGTACTCTAGTGATTGTATATGTGAAAGGTAGACTTCTAGATTAAGTTAAAATTTTCTTCAAAAAGTCCGAACATTTCAATAAAGAGAGAAGAGCTAAGGTGGGGCCTCGATGAGAGGACTCCTGAGCTGAGGTGAGGTGAGGTGAGAGAATGAGGAGTGAGGTGAGAGAAAGAGTAAAAATTGACTAAAGAAGAGAGAGAAGCGTTGAGTGAAAGAAGGGCTGAGGTGGACCCAGATCGTTTGACCCGATTAAGTTAAATGACTATGCCACATAATGGAATTTACATCAAGATTACATTGACAGTTTAAAAATATATGATTTGATTTAGCAAATAACGGATGAAAATATCATAAAATTCAAAGATAAAAAATTATTTTAATAATTTATTTTTTTTAAAATTAAAATTCAAAATGAATAGTAAAAATTTAAAAATACCAAATTTTATAACTCATATTAAATTTCATTTAATAAATGAGAGAATAAATAAATAAAAAATGATCCAAATCTATAATAATAAATTGTCAAGTATGCTCTCCGGATATAAAACATAACAACGATTCTGTGTAGCATCAGATGTTCTAAAAATATTATTGAATTGGCCAAATTCAACTGTCATATTTGAATTGACTCTTTGTTTATTAATTTATCTTCCTTGCATAATCCTCGAAGGCTAAGACTATCTCCTTGCGATTTATCATATGGTAGTTCTATTGGCGGAGCCAAGTAGGCTCCATGAGGGTGAATGAATTTTTTAAAAAAAAAAAAAAAAATTTATACCCTCTTATTTTTTTTTATTCTTTCCTCTTTTCTCATGCTTTTCTCACTTTATTTTTCACTTCTATTCTATTATTCTTAAATAGGTTTTCAATTTATTTTTTATATTTTGAAGACAATTTGTATTTATTATTGTATATGAATTTCGATTCATTTATTTTTGTAATGTGTTTAACATTTAAGTTAAAGTTTTATAGTTTAATTATACATTTATTTTTATTTCAATTTTTTGAATAATTTTTAGATTGTTTCTTATTTTAATTGATTATTTTGTGTATTTAATTAAATAATTCATATTCAAATACCCGTGAATTTTTTATTTTTAAATATTGTAATATCTTATCATCAAAATCATAATTTTAGGTATATAGATAATAGATTTTTTTATATAATTTATATAAAACAAATTTACATAAATGAGTGCTCCTGATCCCGGTTACTAACTCCGCCATGTAGTGCCGTCCTAATCCCCGGTGCTTGGTTTTGCCACCTAGTCAATGTACAATTTTCATATGGTAACGTAACAGGGTTACTTGATGCCATTTTTTAGCAAATCACTTATATCATATTATAGCCAATGTACATATTTCATATAGTAATCTAACAACGTTACTTGATGGCATTTCTAGCAAATGACTTATATTGGTTTTAGGAATGGAAGCAGATGGACTAGTGCACAAAAATAGTAAATTCGAACTCAAACTTGATTAGACTTCTAAACATAACATTATATACATATATACAGACACATCTTTAAATGAATTAATGATTGAATTTCAAGTTTCTAATGTTTGTAACGTCTATTATCATTCCTTATTAGGTTGACTATTAGTAACACTTTATTAAAATTGAACCTTAACATATTATCCATTAGTTTCATAATCATATTTATAATCAGATCGAAGACCCGTTGACTTTAAATTTAAACTCGATTTACTTTTGTTCCTAATTGATTTTCTATTAATGGCCTAAATATATAAGTCCTTTAAATTAATTATTTTCTTCTAACTCCTCTCAATATTTTATATTTAGTTATAATAATCAAAGTTGGTTATCATTTGAAATCATTTCTCGAGCCAACATGAAGTAATAAATTTGGAGCCAGTCTGATGGTCAAGACTGAACTTCTGTTAGGAGAGTAATTAATACAAATAATCAGAGGCCCAATGTTCAAACACAAAAGAAAATTGGACCACCCAAAATAGACATGAGAAATAGGCCGAAGGTAAACCAGAATACTAAATCTCACATCACTAAACAAAATCAAATAAGCAGGAGAGCAGCCCCAGCCCAAAACAAGAAAAACGGGCCGAAGTGCAATAAACCCCCATTGGCCCAATAAGTTTTTACGAAACCATGAGCTTGTGCTGGACTTGCAATAAAATGAAAATTATTCAAAGTCAGACTTTGACTTTGCACACAAGTGTTATAAAAGCTTAAATAAATCAAAACTCTTTCTCTGCTGGGTTGGGAATAAGATTTTTTGAAAAAAGAGAGAAATTAAGAATAAATATAATTATTAACTACCCTAATTGAAAATAGGGAACAATATCTACTTTTCTTTTTTCCCATTTTTGAGGTACACATATTTAATTAAATCCCGTTATTGGCGAGATTGTCGAGAATATTATCTATTGAAAACTTACATCTACTTAATGAGAGAAAATTTCTGCATCAGTTCAAATTAATAAATCAGTCTTTCACATATTTAGTACAACCTATACATGTAGATCTCATTAATATGTGAGACTAACTAATTATTTTTTTTAATGAGTTGTAAAAGTTTATAGGGTGACTTGTAAAAGAGGAAAAAAAAAACAGAGCTTTCACATTCAATGACCTGTTTGACATCTATAGGTCATTTGCTTGTCTCGGCAGAGAACAATAGAGAATGTTTTCCATTCATTATGTGCACGCTTGGACACTGGATCCCGGGAATGGATCCTCTTTTAGGCTTTTCTCTCTCATGTTGAGATGATGAAAAATTTTAATCATTAATTAACATACATCTAATTCAGACCTCTAGCGGTGAAGGCATAGTTCATTTGAACTCTCCAACAACACCCATATAGGTGTTTAACTTTACAGGAGGTGAAGGTCAGAAGCAGCAGCAGTAGTTGATCGAAAAAAGTAAAGACAAACACTAACAACAACTCAAACACACAACATCACAACCCAAGCATGTTCCATACTACTTTTGAATTTCAACTTCTATTAGTGCAAAGCAAGCGAATTATCCTCTGCCGAACAAACTCAGGCGGACCTAATTTAAATATCTCGGTTCTCGTGGACCAAAATTTGATTGGACCTTTTAATTAATGGTTGTAAAAATTTGGGCCTACACATGGGGGATCAAATTGTCATGGAGATGGGTCCATTTTCTAAATTGGGCTTCGTGAGTTTGCGTTGTGTGCAGTGTGCTCCACTGACCTTTCTCCCACCATTTTCCTTAAAATTTTCCTTTACTGTTTTGGTAAATTAGATACTTGAAGGCCTTCTACAATTTTTTTTTTTTATAAAAAATACTTGAAGTAGTCTAGTGGTATGTAACTCACAATGTATGAGAGATTTTGTGAGTTCAAATCTCGCTAATTATGTTGTACCGTCTTAGACATTCCTTGAATAAAAAAACAAAAGAAAATAAATAAATACTTGATTATATATGTAAAAAAAGTGGAACTTACATACTTCATCCTACTCTAGCAGCAGCGAAGTCATACTCGGTGTACCACGTTTTCAACGACCGTCACAAAAGATACTTGGGTCATCGGGTCCGTTGATTAACATCTGCATCATCCAGCCCGCAATTCGTACATGTCTACGTGATTATTGATCTAAGATGTGATTGTTTCAAATTTATACTTTTAATTACAACCTTGATACGCTTTTTATTCTAGGCAATTTATATAATAATAATAATCAATATTTTGTCATTATTTATTAACATTATTTACTTAAACTTTTGTCGGACAATACAGTTGTATTAAAAACACAAAAAGACATAGGAAAAGTCCCCCAAGACTCACCTATGATAGGGCCCTAAGATCTGCCAATACAAGTTTGTGTCTCTTAGAGAGATTTCAGTTTTATTGGTTGATTTAGTGTAAGTGTTGAAATACTCTGCTACACTCAATATTTAATTGCTTGATTAAATTTAAAAGATTTCACGCATGGGATGTTGCTCCGTTATGAAACCAAAAATAAATTTGAAAAATACTTGTAATTGAGGGAAAAAATCGACAATTAATAATAATATTAGAGGATTCAAATTCTAAAATAACACCACTATCTCTAGATTAAAAGCCAAGATTATACCTTAAGGGAGATAATTTTAACCCTTTATGAGCAGTTTGTGTCATGAAACGTGTCTTCATAAAAAAATTGCAAAATCGGCTTTCCACCACCTCCCCCAGCCCTTTCCCCTTCAATTTTTTTTTTTTTTTTCTTTCTTTGGTCAACCCAACCAACAGCCCACATAATTTCCAATTTATTTATTTTTGGTTGATCATAACTTCCAATTTCACACACCACCATCTACAAATACCCCCAACGCTTCCTTTAATTCTACACAGCACGCTTTCAATTTCTTCCAAATTTTTTGAACTTACAATCATCTGTGTAACTATTCTTTCCCTGATACAACTAGATTTGGAACAAAAGGCCATGAAAAAAAATTGCATACCCTTTTGTGATGAAGGGTATAGAAAAGGACTTGGTCAACATTAATATGAAGATGGTGAATCTAACTTTTAGCATGTGATGATCCAATTGCATGCATCGGATGATAGTCCAATTCAAAGTCGATTTTGACTGCATTGACATATATATATAGTTTGTGACTTTGCACACAAGTGTTATAAAAGCTTAAATAAAGCTTGAAACTCTTTCTCTGCTGGGTTGGGAATAAGATTTTTTGAAAAAAGAGAAAATTAAGAATAAATATAATTATGAACTACCTTAATTGAAAATAGGGAACAATATCTACTTTTCTTTTTTTCCCATTTTTGAGGTACTATGGTTCACATATTTAATTAAATCCTGTTATTGGCGAGATTGTCGAAAATATTATCCATTGACAAATTACATCTACTTAATGAGGGAAAATTCTTGCAGTTCAAATTAAAAAGTCAATCTTTCACATATTTAGTACAACCTACACATGTAGATTCCACTAATATATAAGATACTGACATAGTTTAAACTGATTGAAATTTTTTTTTTAATGAGTTCTAAAAGTTTATAGGGTGACTTGTAAAAGAGGAAGGAAAAAAAACAGAGCTTTCACATTCAATGTCCTGTTTGGCATATTTAGGTCATTTGCTTGTCTCAGCAGAGAAAAACAGAGAATGTTTTCCATTCATTATGTGCACGCTAGGACACTGCCTCTAGATGTCGATAATGTATCCTCTCATAGGTTCTTCTCTCTTATATTAAGATGATGGAGAATCTTAACCTAAAATAAATGACAAAATTAATTAGTCACACGTTGGAACATGAAAGTCGAATTAAGGTGAGTGAGCAAGTTGCATGTAAATGGGATAAATTTGACTAAAGCTCATGTCTCATTTTATGTTAAAAATTCATAGAGTTTCATGACATTTAAATAGATTTTACGTAAAATAGAAAACAAGAAGGGTAACAACAGAAAGATTTGCAATAATAATTAGGAAAGGAAACATAACATTCACATTAACAACACAACAAGACAACATGAACATATATTATAGTACAGAACACCAGCAGCAGCATGCAGGTTTATCACCGTCGCGGACATAAAAAAACAAGAGCAAATTGGACAATTAGTCCCCATTGTTTATAAATTTTGGACAAATAGTCCCTATTGTTTCACAAGTCATTCCCTTAGTCTCTATTGTTTGTAAAAGTCTTACAATTAGTCCTCATTGTTTGCAAAAGTCCCACAATTAGTCTCCATTATTTGCAAAAGTCCACAATTAGTTCCTATTGTTTGCAAAAGTCACTCAATCAGTCCCCATTATTTGCGAAAGTCACTCAATCAGTCCCCAATGTTTGTTGCAAACATTGGGAACTGATTGAGTGACTTTTGCAAATAATGGGGACTGATTGAGTGACTTTTGCAAACAATGGGGACTAATTGAGTGACTTTTGTAAACAATGGGGACTAATTGTGGGACTTTTGCAAACAATAGGGACTAACGGAATGACTTGTGAAACAATAGGGACTATTGATAAAACTTTTACAAATAATGGGACTATTTGTCAAAAATTTGTAAACAATAGGGATTATTTGTAAGATTTGCCCAAAAAAAACAACAACCTCCACCAGAAGGTTTATCACTCTCGGAAACATCAAAATCATAGCACAGAACACCTCCAAAAGCACGTTTACCACCATGGCTGACATAGAAAAACATAGCAGAAAACACAACCACCGTACCAGCAAGTTTTCCACGGACAACATATGAAACTCAAAAACAAGAGCATTGTGATCGATATCAACAACAAGACGAAGGACAAGACACGCGGCGTCGGGCATTGAGAAAATGGAAACTGATATGGGACGGATCACATATATTATCCACCAAAAAAGAAATGAAAAATGGGTTTGAAAGCTAACTTCATTTTAGTGAATAAACATGCGAAAATTTGGCGTTTGATGGCTCCTCGGACAGGATTCACAAAAGGGTATACGTTGTTCATGGCCTTTTGTGTCATATCTATTACTATCAATGAGAGAAGAAAGATGATTGTAAAAGCAAGAAAGGTTTTTTTTTTTTTTGGGTCAAAAAGCAAGAATGGTTGAAGACAACGAAACTGTGATATGCAGAAAATAAATGTCAAGGGTATATTTATAGATGGTGAGAGACGGATGAGCGAAATGGCCAGTTTTTTTGTTTTTTTTTTGGTCAAGAAATGGGCAGTTAAGAGAGATGGAAAATAGAAAGTGTAAAGGGTGGGCTTTTAAGCTTGTGCTTAGGGAAATTGGCAGTTTCGTGGAAAGTGACTATATAATGAAAATGTTCGATAATTGGAAGAAATAATTCGATAATGATCTATTATAATAAAAAAAAAAGTTGAGTTTGAACTACACGCATCGACGACGTAGATTTTGTTTAATTTTTTGGTAAAAGAAAGTCTTCTATGGCAGTAGGATGGTGGCTCGATTAATTTTGTCACTCTCAAGGGTTGAGAGAATGATAGTCATCGTAGATGACCGTGGATTATGGCACCATAACGAGAAAAAAAGACATGTTGAGTAATTAATTGATTTGTGTTGTGTTTGTTTGTGTGGTCGTTTGCTTATTGGTATAGAGTATAGACAATCATCTACACATGTACATGATGCGAACCCAGTGATAGAAACGTTAACCGATGACACTACCAGCATTTGAGCCGGGCGTTGAATATTGCATCTCAACAGCCAAGAAGGGTGGTGTTATACTTGTAACAATCTCATGAAACTTCCCAACACTTTCAACGTTGCACCTGTTATCTACAAGAGCCATTAATCTTTTGTTCTCAGCTTCTGATAGCGTAATCGAGTAGCGATTTATAATAATTAAATATCTCATATTTAAACTCTTATACCTTGCTTAGCTTTTAATTGATATGAAGGATATATCGTGACATGTCACTATATCAAAATATTTATAATTTTTAAGTGAATCTATTATCATGATGTGTCATTAACATTTTGAAACTGAAAAAGAGATGGTATAGAACAAAGTTAAATTAATTTTCGGAACAAGAACAGTTGAATATTGTAGTGGTCCGCTTTCCAAGTTTACTTGGCCATTGCACCTTTTTAAGATGCATCAATCATCATGTGAAGAAAATGATGATTAATTAATTTGTAGCTGGTCAAACCAACTTCAAATATTAGTTGTCTTTAATTAATTCTGCAGATGGAGGAAGAATAGAAGAACTAACAAAATAAGCATTAAATATGCTGACTAATAAACGTCTTTGTGAACCAACGTGTGCACTTGGCTTATTAGTTTGACCAATTTATATGCTATTCTTTTTCAGGGGTTAAAATCTAAGTCCAACACACTCATAAATTCATAATCTAGTGGTTGTGAATATGAGGAATAATAATGGTTTTTTCTTTTTTCTTTTTTATTAATTGTGATCGTGAACGTTTTTTCCACTTTGAAGGGGTCTATAAAAGTAGAATTTGGTATTTGGATATTATTTGATAATAACTTAAATGGTTCCAACCCAAAAAAAAAAAAAAACTTAAATGGTTATGCCACGTTACTAGCATTTGCATCAAAAATTACATTGACGATTTAAAATCTATCATTCGATTTAATAAATGTGGTAATTATATTTATTGCTTAACTTCCAGGTGTTTCCATTAGTGCATTTTGACATGCGATAGCAAGCACATTCCGGCGATTCGCTATGCGCCAGCACAGCCCTAAGGTGACACCCCCCCAAACGATGCTTAGTTAGCGCTTCCCAAAGCGCCAATAATCACAAAGGCGGCGCTTAAAACCGTGGTCAAAAATTAAAAAACCACCGCCATTGGTCAGCAATTCCCAAAGCGTCATTGTAGTGTGTATTTATCTCATATTAGTTACCTTCTTTGAGAGGAGTGACCTTATATTTATACTAATACTCAAACTAATAAAGAATGTCACATATAATATTGTGATCCTATCTTTTTGGGATGCTCTGGATCACATATTAAAGTTAGGAGATTCGTCAACGTTAATATGAAGATTGTGAATTTTGTTTTCGCATGTAATGACCTTGCTTGGATGATAATCCAATTCAAAGTCGACTTTGAATTTGTAACTTCACATATGGGTATTATTCAAATAAAATCTAAGTTCAAAACTCTTTGTTTGTTTAGTCATGAATAAATAGAATACAATATAATGGACTAGTGGGAACTATAACCCTACTGACTCACTAATATTTAAAACTTATAGGTATGTTCAGTGTAAAAATAAATCAGTTTCGACAATAAGAAAATATTATCTATATGATAGTTAAATTTTATATTATAACCTCAATAAAAAATCTACCTTTATATCTATATCTTGAGGGGTGACGAACAATATCTATTTAATTTCTAGAAATCTGTCCTCGTAGAACGTCAAGTCATCAACACAATGGTATGAAACGGATTTAAATTCCCTTCACTACTTATTCTCTCATGTACTAGATAAAATGTATTTTGAACTATCAAATTTGATCTTTTAAACTATCAACCATTCATTTTAAATCTATTTTAATTTCGTATTTCAAAATCAAAATTTAAAATGAATAATTGAGATTTTAAATAGATCTAATTCCATAGTCTATAATATACTTCATCTAGTGAATAATAAAATAAGTAAAAGAGAGAATTCATACCCGGTATAAAACACCACTGCCAGCAGGTCCACCGTACAGTCACATACTACAAAACTTAATAGAAGAGCATTGTCATAGCACCAACAAGAAGAAGTATGACAATATACCTCAAGTAATCAATACTAATTTGTAGTATTAAAAAAAAATTGAAACCGGTAAGAACAAAGATGAGATTTGCGCAAATAATTATGTTCATATTACTAATTATACTCTTTCACTGAAGGGAACAGAAATATATAATAATAATAAAGTGATGAAAAAGACTAACATGGAGAAAAAATTCTAAAAGAAAAAAAACATGGGGGGCATATGCATATGAAATTGAGTACCTAAAATTCCATTTCCCTAGTTTTCTATTGATTTTTTAGAACCTGGAAACCTCGAAAAGTTTTTTTTTTTTTTTTGTTGGATCAGCAAGCGATTCAATTTTATTTCACTATCAGAAAACTTTGGCAAGCCAATACAAATGTGTCTTAATCGCCTAAAACAAAAACCTTGAAACAACTAAAATAAATTACAAAGATTCCATCGTTCGCAAAGGTCCTTGTTGAACCGTGTATACCACTTGGTCTTTTATACCACTAAAGCAAATTACAAATGTTCTCCGATAACATTTTCCACCACACCTGATTCTTGATCTTTTATACCACTTGGTCTTCGTTCGCAAACTGTTGGGTGTAATATTGATATATTATTTTAGCACATTTTCACTTAAATTTTGTTAGTTCTTGAATAATTTATGAACAAGTTGATTGGTTCCATGTTTGTTTTGTGATGTATGTGAATTATATGAGAAAACATGGATTTTGAGGCCAAGATTGAGGAAAAATGAACAAGGGCAATCTTTTATGCAGTTCGTGAAAAATTAAAGAGAAAATTGAAGTAGCGCAATCATAGCGCAGCTGCGCAGTGTCGCAGGATTTTTAAGGGTAATTTTGTAAAAATGCACGAAAAGAAGAAAACCCTAAGATAAAAGGTATCAGACGTTGAAAAATGGAGAGATTTTTGGAGGTTGCTAGTTTTAGAGAGAAAAATCAATGTTTGGAGAGGAGAAAATGCGAGGAAACTACAAGATTGACAAGGAAGGACAAATCAGAGACAAGATTTAGCCATGACTTTCTTGATATTTCTAGTTTTCTCTTTCTCTCTCATCATGAATTTTAATAGATTCTTGATTTCATTTACATTGATTATGAGTTGCTAGATTACTTTTCTAGGGCTACGATGTAGCCAGATTTTGATTACTCGATTTATGTTGAATTGATTAGTTGATTGATTATGCTATTTTTATGCTGAATATTTCACACTATACGTAATGCTTGTGATTATCTGGCCAATAATTGCTTGTTTTGTAGTTTAGTTTGAGACTGAGAAGTGATAACTAAACTAGATCATGTGTGGAGTATCATTGTCATAAGTTTGAGATAGTTATGAGATCTAATGCAGCATTTAAATTTCTTGGATTTAATGCATTCCATAAGTTCACAGTTATCACAGAGATGTAGGTAGCTTGCTTAGTGGGATAGGGTATTAATGCTTGAGAAAGATTAATATTTACCTTAGCGAGATTGCTGGCAGCATAAGGAATAGTCTTCAATTATAATTAATCAGCAGATTCGAGTAGGATAAATCTTGGTGAAATCGTAATCCCTAGAACTCTCCAATTATTGAATCAAAATTTTCATCAAATTCGCAATTGCTTAGTTGTTATTTTCGTTAGTTTTGTTATCTCTTTAGTTTTTAATTACAAATCTTCAAGTTTTGGTCATCTGAATAAAATTAAAGCTAAACCAATTTCGGTAATTAATAATCTCAGTCCTCGTGGGAATGATCTTTATTCATCATTTTATTACTTGTTGCGACACGTGCGCTTGTGTTAGAAATCACCCAACAAGTTTTTGGCGCCGTTGTCGGGGACTGTGTCAATTATTAATATCGATACCAAATAGCTTTAATTTTAATTTGGATTTTATTTAGTTTTGTTTTTGTTCTCTTATTTTCATTACGTGTATTTCAGGAACATATTCCTTTACGTGAATGTGAAAGTCAGGAGGTAGTAATTTGTTGCCTTTCGATCGTGAGATAGAACGAACCTATCAGAAGAATAGAAAGGAGAAAAGAGCGACTACAACTACCCATCATTTGCAAGAAAATATGGCTGGCATTGTGGTAGCATAAGAAGGAAATAACCAGGAAAATCCGCCTAGAACACTGTGAAAGTATGCATTACCACCCACTGGAATTCAACCTGTGATTAGAAGGCCAGCGATTTAGGTACATGATTTTGATTTGAAGACAATGACACTACAATTGATTCAGAATATTCAGTTCCATGGACTGCCGTCTGAAAATCCTAATCAGCACATTGTGATTTTCTAGAAGTCTACGGAACTGTTAAGTACAATGGAGCCACTGATGAAGCTCTGCGCCTTCACTTGTTTCCTTTCTTCTTAAGGGATCAAGCTAAGGAATGGTTGAACTTGCTGCCTTCTGATTCAATCACCACTTGGGAGGACTTAGTGCACAAGTTTTTGTCAAGGTTTTTCCTACCTGGAAAGACAGCGTAGCTGCGCACAGAAATTAATAATTATGTGCAACATGAAGGAGAAACTCTATGTGAAGCATGGGAAAGGTATAAGGCATTGTTGAGAATATGTCCTAATCATGGAGTGCCTAGGTGGATGCAAGTTCATAATTAATGGGTTAATTAGCTCCGCAAGAACTTTGATTGACGCATCAGCAGAAGGAGCTTTAATGAACAAGACAGCGGATGAAGCTTATGCGTTGCTAGAGGATATTGTTTTGAACCACCAGTAGTGGTCAAACGAGATAGTCATACCAAAGAAGACAACTGAAATCCATGAGATTGATGCCATAACTGTCTTGACAGCGAAAATTGACAATCTCGCGAAACAGTTGCAGAATAGCCAGGCAACTGCTAATGTTGTTCAGGCGACAGTGGTGTATGAGTTTTGTTGTGGTCCACATCATAGTGCAGAATGTCAGGTTGGAAATCCATTTGCGTAAGGCACAACCGAACAAGCACAGTATGTGGGAAATTTTAATGGGCAACAGCACAATCCGTACTCTAACAGATATAATCTAGCATGGCGTAATCATTCAAATTTCTTCTGGAGAAATAATCAGAATGTGTTGCAGCCTGAGCAGAATAACCCACCACCAGAGAAGAAGGTGAACTTGGAGGATGCATTGGCTCAGTTGGCGACTTCGCAGACTCAATTCATGAATGAAACAAGGACAAACTTTCAGAACCAGTCTGCATAAATCAGAAATTTGGAGGCAAAGTTTAGTCAAATGGCTACCATGTTTTTAGAAAGACAGCAAGGGAACTTACCTAGCACTTTAGAGGTGAATCCTAGAAGAGAGGGTAAAGAACATTGTAAAGGTGTGACATTGAGAAGCGGCAAGGAGTAAGAGGAACCAGTGAAAACAAAGAAAGTTGAGAAAGGTGAAGCAAAGAATGAGGCAAAAGATGAAGAAAAAGTAGAAGCTTAACCACAACCTACACAGGAACCACCTGTAGTGGTGCCATTCCCTTAACGATTGCAGAAGAACAAGCTTGACAAACAGTTTGCTAAATTTCTTGAAGTCTTTAAGAATCTTCACATTAATATTCCATTTGCAGATGCACTTGAACAGATGACGAGTTATGTGAAGTTCATGAAGGACATCTTTTCAAATAAGAGAAGGCTTAGAGATTACGAGACAGTTACACTAACTGAGGAGTGCAACGCCAATCTACAGAAGAAGCTAGCACAAAAGCTCAAGGATCCAAGGAGTTTTCCTATTCCTTGTGAAATTGGAAACGTTGTTTTTGATCAAACGTTGTGTGATTTAGGTGCTAGTATTAATTTGATGCCTTTATCTATTTTCAAGAAACTTGGATTGGGTGAGGCAAGACCCACAACTGTTATATTACAATTAACTGATCGCTCACTAAAGCATCCCAGAGGAGTTATTGAAGATGTGCTAGTCAAAGTTGATAAATTCATATTTTCTGCGGATTTCATAATGCTGGACATGGAAGAAGACAAGGAGATTCCTATTATTTTTGGGAGACCATTCCTTGCAACTGGAAGAGCACTCATTGACGTTCAAAATGGAGAGTTGCGACTAAGGGTGCAATAAGAAGAAGTGATATTTAATGTGTTCAAAGCTATCAAGTACCCTGAAGCTAGTGACAGTTGTCTCCGCATTGATGATGTACAAGCTATAGTGCCTAGCCATGTGGTCGACTGGATCCTTTGGAAGCTAGCTTAATACAAGATAATCTTGTTGATTTGGAGGATGAAGAGGTGCAAGCATATTTAAATTGGATGGATTCTTTTGAACCAAATAGGCGAAAGTATTTTGAAGAATTGGGAGAAGGTTCTGCACGTTCTAAACCATCAATTGAGCAACCACCTGCATTGGAGTTGAAACCTCTACCAACACACTTGCGCTACATATATTTGGGCGAGTCAGACACACTTCCAGTAATTATCTCTTCGTCGCTTTCTAACGAAGAAGAAGATAAATTACTGAGAGTGCTTAGAACTCACAAATCAGCGATTGGTTGGTCTTTGGCAGATATTAAAGGAATTCTTCCCTCCATGTGCATGCATCGTATTCTTGTGGAGGATGATAGCAAACCATCCATTGACACACAAAGGCGACTCAATCCTACAATGAAAGAAGTGGTGAGAAAATAGGTTATGAAGTGGTTAGATGCAGGAGTAATGTACTCAATCTCAGATAGTTCTTGGGTAAATCCAGTGCAAGTTGTACCCAAGAAGGGCGGCATGACAGTTGTGAAAAATTAAAACAATGAATTTATTCCTACAAGAACTGTGACTGGATGGATAGTGTGTATCGACTATAGGAAGTTGAACAAGGCCACGAGAAAGGACCACTTTCCCTTGCCCTTTGTTGATCAGATGCTTGATAGATTGACAGGACATAAGTATTATTGTTTCTTGGATGGTTACTCTGGCTACAATCAAATAGCTATTACACCTGAAGATCAAGAGAAAACCACGTTTATATGTCCTTATGGTACATTCACTTTTCGGAGAATGCCATTTGGATTATGTAACGCACCAGGTACCTTTCAAAGATGCATGATGGATATCTTCTCAAATTTGGTAGAGCGAGGAATTGAGGTATTTATGGATGACTTTTCTGTGGTGGGCACGTTGTTTGATAATTGTCTTTACAATTTGGAGTTAGTGTTGAAAAGATGTGAGGAGATAAATTTAGTGTTAAACTGGGAAAAGTGTCACTTCATGGTGCATGAAGGTGTTGTCTTGGGGCATCGTATCTCAGCTAAAGACATTGAAATTGATCGTGCAAAGATTGAAACCATAGAAAAGTTGCCTGCGCCAACAACTGTGAAAGGGGTTAGAAGTTTTTTGGGACATGTAGGGTTCTATAGGAGATTCATCAAGGATTTTTCAAGATTGCTAAGGCGCTTTCAAATCTTTTGGAACAGAATGTTCCATTTGTGTGGGATGAAGAATGTGAACGCGCATTTGTAACAATCAAAGAGAAACTTGTGTCAGCACCTATTGTTGTAGAACCTGATTGGGAATTACCCTTTGAGTTGATGTGTGATGCAAGCGACTACGTAGTAGGGGCAGTTTGGGGGCAGCGAACGAACAGGGTGTTTCATGCTATTTACTATGCAAGTCACACACTTAGTGATGCACAACTTAATTATGCAACCACAGAGAAAGAGTTACTCGTAATAGTATTCGCCTTTGACAAGATTCGTCCTTATCTAATTGGAAATAAGGTAATCGTTTACACTGATCATTCAGCTATTAAGTACTATATGGCCAAGAAGGATGCGAAGCCAAGGCTCATTCGTTGGGTATTGTTGTTACAAGAATTCGACTTAGAGATCAGAGATAAGAAAGGCACATAAAATTTGGTAGTGGGTCACCTTTCTAGACTTGAGTTACCAATGGATACCGAGATGGTGAAGCCGCCTATTGAAGATGACTTTCCAGATGAAAAGATCCTTGCAATACAATCTGCTCATACTTTTCCCTTGCATGCTGACTTTGTGAATTTTCTAGCGGCGAAGATAATCCCAGCAGATCTTAATTATCAACAAAGGAAGAAATTTCTATCTGATGTGAAGCACTATTATTGGGAAGATTCTATACTCTATAAGCATTGTGCAGATCAAGTTATCAGAAAGTGTGTTCCAAAAAAGGAGATGGAAGATATTTTGCAGCATTGCCACATACTTGAGTGTGGAGGTCACTTTGGAGGCAATAGAACAGTGACAAAAGTGCTCCAATCAGGTTTCTATTAGCCTAGCTTGTTTAAAGATGCTCACACTTTTGTTGTTGCATGTGACAGATGCCAGAGATTAGGGAATATCTCAAGAAAGAATGAGATGCCATTGCAGACCTTTCTTGAAGTTGAACTTTTTGATGTATGGGGGGTCGATTTCATGGGACCTTTTCCTTCCTTCTACAATAACCAATACATCTTGTTGGCAGTTGATTACGTATCTAAATGGGTGGAAGTGGTGGCGACTCCAATAAATGATCGTGCGGTAGTGTTGAATTTCCTGAAGAGGAACATTTTTACAAGGTTTGGCACACCTCGAGCAATAATTAGTGATGAGGGTACCCACTTTTGCAACAAGCAGTTTGAAGCCCTCTTACTCAAATATGGTGTCAAACATCAGAAAGCCCTTGCTTATCATCCTCAAACCAATGGGCAAGCAGAAGTTTAAAATCGAGAAATAAAGAAGATTCTGGAGAAAACAGTGGGCAATTCGCGCAAAGATTGGGCCAAGAAGATTGATAATGCACTATGGGCGTATTGTACTACATTTAAAACACCAATTGGGATGTCCCCTTACAGATTGGTCTATGGAAAAGCTTTCCATTTACCAATGGAGCTCGAGCACAAGACATATTGGGCAATGAAGCAGTTGAATCTAGATATGCAAGCTGCAGGGAAAAAGCGACTTTTGCAATTGAATGAGTTGGAAGAGTTCCGGAATAAAGCTTATGAGAATGCAAAGATTTACAAGGAGAGAACAAAAGCATGGCATGATAAGCACATCTCACGAAAAGAGTTCATGCCTAGTCAGAAAGTTCTTTTATACAACTCAAGGCTTCACTTGTTTCCTATAAAGCTTAAATCAAGATAGTTTGGCCCTTTCGTTGTAACAAAGGTGTTTCCCTATGGAGCTATTGATGTAAATCATCCAGAGAAGGGGACGTTCAAGGTTAACGGACAACGGTTGAAGAGTTATTGGGATGAGGAGTTTGAAAAACACAAGTCCGTTGTCTACCTCAACTCAGCCTGAGAAATTGCTCTGTCAGGCTGTCGACGTTAAAATAAGCACTTTTGGGAGGCAACCCGAAGTTTCTGACTTTTTCTTGATTCAATAGTTCAAGAACATGTTTGGGGAAAGTCGAGGCAAGGAGACGTTCTACCAAGTCATTTAGAGGAGAAAATATGAAAAAATTCGTGTTTGGAGTGAAGAGGTTGTGTGCATGGAAGAGGAAAACAAGAAGACATAAAGTTGTGTAGTAGCGCTGTTGTGCTAAATTCTAGCGTAGCCGCGCGGGTGTCATTAGAAGTTACGTTTGTTTTAGTGCTGTTCAAAAGAAACAGTAGTGCTCTGCGCTACAAAATGGCGTTACTGTGCTGGCGTCTTACACATTGACGTTTGAGAAAAAAAAAAAAAAACAACAAATTTATCATCGTTGCTAAACAAGTCCATCTACCAGACCCGAAACATACCACCCACGACCTAAATCCTCTAAACCTAACCCACAACATATCAACACCACTTCACATACTACACTAATCAGATCCAACCCACCCATAACCATATATCCTACCCGACCTATAACTAAACACTTTCCAAAACTCCTACCCAAGTAAAAGTCCCAATCAGATGCTACCCATCCACACAAATAAATCAGAACTCAAAAAGAAAGAAAAAAAAATCAAAACCTTAAAACCTCTCCACGCTCTCTCGTCAGCCACTGCCTACATTGCCGCCGTACCTCATGCCACTCCACCTTACTATCGACGACGACGAAGCCGCCTTGCCTATGACGCCCGAGAATATTGCCATGATTCATTAGCTGTTTCATCTACTGTTTGTGCATTTTCACTATCTATTTACTTGTTGCTTTCCTTAGTTACTATTCATTACATTTTCCAACTATCTATTTTTTTCGAATTAGTATTTTTCTTAAATTACATTAATTATGTTAGGAATGAGAAAAATGTGCATTTGAGCATTTAGTGTTGAGAGCATTCGTTTAGGAAATGTTTTATTGAACTAGTGAATAGTATTATGTAGTTAAACTTTATGTTTTAGTTAGCTAACATATTAACGCGCATTCAGACTCGTTTTTAAGCTAATTGACTTATTTTTATAGACTTAACACTCACCCAACTCAACACCACTTAGCATATATACTCACACACACATATTAATCTAATAAAAAAAAACAGAAAAGCTGAAAACACTATAGCAAATCCGAAAATAGCATAAGAGGAGAAATTGAGATCTTTGCTCAACAAATCCTTATTCCAAGCCAAGCCAACCTAGGTGCAAGTGGTTTAGGGTGCTTACTAGCCTCCTAGGAGCTCCTACGCGCAATAGATGAGAGATTTCATACCTATTTTTGCATTTTAAAAATGTGACAAATTTCTTGAATTTCTTATTTTGCTCTTAAATGCTAATGCAATGCTCAAATATGCTTATATATGTTATATATAAGTAGTAGAGACCTAATTTATGCTATTGTTTCGTAGTTTAATAGGTTGAAGTTGCTTGTTGAATATTTGGCATGAATAGTGACGGGAATGTTAGGGTTTTATGAAATTGAACTTTATAGCTTGAATCAATGATCTTAATAGGTGCTTTAGATGTTAATGAAAGTAGTGTAAAGGCCCTATAACATTTAATTGCTCATAACCTAGCAAAAGAATGAAATAGCCGACTTTTAGAAAGGGGTTTCGGGGTTATCGCGAATCCGGGTAAAATTGGACTTCACTTTTGGTGTTCCTACGCTAAGTAAACCCTAATTATGCTTTGCTAGCCTTCGTTTGGGTCTCGGGTGAGATACTTCTAGTACAAAGTCAAAAGAGGAAATTTGGGGTTTTCGGACTAAATGCGGGTGTTTGCGAGATTTTGAGGGTCCTATAGGTGCCTAAGGGGTTAACTAGAAGCATGGTATAGACCGTTTGCTAATCTAGAACCATAACATGAGTTTGGAAGGAAAACGGATTGAATAACAAAGGGGTTTAAGTACAATTTTGATTGTCTCATACTTCTAGGACCTTGACATGACTCCTTGTGTGTTTAAATGTGTTTTCAAGATGTTTTGGAGCTTTTGTTATAGTTCTATGTGAATCTTGATTATGCCCCTTTGTAATTTGCTTAATTGTTATATGAAACTGCTTCTATTGTTATTGTTATATTTGTTGTTGTTGTTAATTTGCTATCTTTGGACATATGTAGGCTAGATGTTTGATGCTTAATGAAGTGTGCAACAGTTATATATGCTTGAATAATGTTTAAAACTAGCTAGGAATCTAAGGGAACCAAGCAAAATTCACGCGTGCACATGTGTATGTGTTCAATCGTGGCTGTCCAGATTTTTTCAACAAAACTAAGGCAATTTCGAGCTTTAAACTGTATTAATTGGAGAAGTATTATGGGGTTTAATTATATACCGTTAGAAAGTCTTACGAGTCTAGTTTCTAATGCTTTTTACGGTGCATTAATCGGAGTTTTCTAGTATAAGTTATGATCATTTTGGTAAGATGTGTCAGAACTGTCCTATTGCGCGAGAATCTGAATTTCATTGTTATTTTGCTAGAAGTGATGATATATTTCAACTCTAATTGGATATCTTCGATCAAGACTTTATTGTGTAGTGTTCTTGGATGATTAGTAGCGTAATGAAGCTCTTATAATTATGTAAATTGTGATATAATTGAGATTGAATGAGTAAATAGAAATCATGAGTTAGTATGTAATGCAACTGCCTTTTCCCTTGCCCTTTTACCCATCTTGCTAAAATGTGAACTCATTTATTAAGTCATGTAGATGTTAACTATAGCTTGAATGTCATACTACCTACATGAAAATAATTGTTTAGTTATAAATGAATGTGATTTAGATCTATTGTTTATCTTAAATGCTAATTTGATTGGAAATGAAGACAAGTTTTTTGGTGTAGCATTTATTCTTTAAGCTTATGATTTAATTTTAAATTGAAGAGTTAGTTTAATTGTGTAGGGGTTTAGTTAGAATGTAAGGTAATTGTGAAGTAGTTATTTATTGGCTTATTTAATGTTATCTTTAACTTGAGTTTGCTATGAAAGTGAGATGAAATTGTTCTTATTTTAAATTGCTGTCAAGTTAATGTTGAAGTTATTGATAGATAGGCTTCCTATCCCGTGTCTTACTTGTGAAATAATGAGTTATAAGTTATATTAAAGTTTGTTGAGCTAGCTAATGATATGGTTAGGATGGTTTGTTATCAGTTATAAAGTCTTAAGTGAAACATTTAATTCTTGAATAATTAGCTAACTAAGAGCTGGAATGTTGGTTGAGTTAAATACTATGCACTAACTAATAATCATTGGAAAGTAAGAGAATGTATGATTTAGAAATCTTTTAAGAAGTAAATGTTTGGAAGTCGATGTTAATGAATGTATTATTGAACAATTAATGAAACTTGTCTTATTTTAGCTATAAACTCTTAAGAGGATTCCTTAAATTGAGTTAATTGCTAGTCCATTATTAGGTGGAGTTGAACTAGTTTCACATGTAAGTTATTATCTAATCTAGAATGAAGAAAATCATAAATAATGTATGGTATTATGATAACTTAGGTTAACTATGTTTTAACTTAAATGCACCTAACTTTAATATTCTAGTTGAAACACTCCCTTCTTGAGTTGTTAAGTCATCCTTTTACTTTTAACCCTAAGTTTGCTAGTGAGAAGCTTCTAACTTAGATTACTTATTTTAGAATCATGCTATGTAATATTTCCACTTGCTTAACTCATGAAATTAATAGATTGAAATTGTGAGTTTAATTGCCTACAAGTAAATTGCTAGTTATATGTGAATTATTGGATTATTAATAGTTGTTACAAAAAAAGGGTATTTTATTGAGCTTGTTATAAAGGTTACTTTGTAAAATATTAATATAGTTAATGCCATCTAGGAGGTTATGAAATGTTTTATAGCCACAAGATTGCTTCAGTTGACTATCCAAAATGTTTGAGAGTGAAGCCAATTCTTGCATCTTGGAGCTTGGTAAAGGTGAGGGATTTTCATCATTTTGTGCATTTTGGTTCATTTTCTCTTTAATAAATTGTATGACTTAAGATAATTGCTTGAGTTATATTCTTTTTACATCTTAATTATTTTCGAGGGCAACCTACTTTGTTGTCCCTCCTATGTGTTATTTCCCTATATTCTTGTTATACTATCATTGGATTTAAGTGCATTGCATAGTGGTTGTACAACCATAGTGTCAGGGGTGGTTGTATTGAATATCGGTTGGGCGACAGTGGGCTTGCCAGTGGATATTCGATCTCCGTGCCCTAGTCCCTCACTCACCTGATCCAGAGATTGCCAGGGGGTGTTGGGTCGTAGGATTATCGGGGTACATCCAGAGTACACCAACTGGAGTGATTGAGGTTATGTCGGCACAATGATCGTGGTTCGTGATCAAGATAAGAGAATTATGGAGTGTTGGGGTTAAGTGTATCTATCCTTTGATATGTGTGGTTATTTACTATTTCAAATGTACTTTACTTGCCTTCTTGCTTAACTGCTATAATTGTTGCATTGTACGTCCCGAGTAGTCTTTATCCCTCACTGGGCAATTGTGGTTGCTCATACCTCGCTAACATATTTCAGGAGGTGCAATTGGAGGAGGAGTTTCCTTAGTTGTTGTGTGATACTTGCTTGAGGTGGATGTGTTTCCTGTTGGTTATATGAAGAATCTGTTTGTATTACTTATGTCCTATTCCGGAGTCTATGGGTTCATGTATATATTGTTTAGCTGTAAGTTTGAAGGTAATGTATGATATGTATCCGTGGCATGTAATAACTTATGTTTCTGCTCTTAGCTACTTTGCATGCTTGGGAGTGAATGATCGGTTGTATAGTTGTTTTCAATTCCTAAGAATGTTTAAAGGCTATCATGGAGTGGCATGATAAGCGGTTTTGTAAAGAAAATATATTGTGAATGCATGCTTGCATGATTCTCACTGTTTGAATGTTTTAAGGCTCGGATGGCCTTAAAGTTTGAGTCTTTAATTATAATTGGAGTTCCAGGTTGTTTTGTGGCTTTATTGGTTGCTTACAGGTTTTCAGAATGTCCACGGTATAGGGGAGACTCTGTCCGTTTTTCTTAAAAATTTGTGCCTGGGTTTAGGATCGGGTTGAGAATAGCTTGGTTTTTAGAGCTTCCGCTCTCAGGAAGGCTCGGGGCGTTACATTGCCTTCTTCATGCTAACGTCGCACCACCAGATCTCTCTCATCCTCTCTCGCTGACGACGCCCCTGCTCAGCCACCACGCCGCACCCAACGCACCCACCAGCCTCTCTCTTACGCGCCGCTGCCCTCTAACACTCACCCAAACTACCCTTCATTGTGCTGTCGTCGTCGAACTCACTGGACACCACTGCAAAGGCGACGACGATAGTGAAAGCCCCTTCTATCTGCTCACATTGTCCTTTTTGCTTTGGTGAGTGTTTCATACTCATTGGTATTCTTCTTTATTCAGTGGTAGAAGGATTTGATTAAAAAAAAACAAAAAAACAAAAAAAAAAGATCTGCACACTTCGCTGACGCTCGTTATCGAGTAAGAGCAGTGCACGCGAGTTGTTGGCTTGGTTGTCTCTTGCATATCACTGGTAATTGATCAAGTAATTTCCTTGTGCTGTGCGGCTGGATGTTGAATGATAGTAGCACTAACAAATGCAACAAAACAGCACCAAGAATCTATTGAACATTGTATGCGCACAGGGGCTGCGCATATCAGTTGTGTGGAATGTGTGTTTTCTGCATCTTTTGAGTCTTTGAACGATTGGTTAATTGGTGTTATGAACATTGAAATTTTGAACGAGTCCTTGGTGCTATTATTGGTGTGCTTTGTTGTCTGCCTTGTGACTAGAGCTCCTTTGGAGTATTGTATTTGTTGGGAAACGTGAGACTGTGCTGTTGTTGGCTGCGTTCTGTTGGTTCTACGTGTGTTTTGGTGCTGAGAATGTTCTTGGGACTGCTTGTGATAGTTGTGACTTTTATTGAAGTTGTTGGGTGATTCGTAGTTACGTAGTGTTGCATGGTACTATAGTGTTGTCTTGTGTTGTGGGAGATTGCATGCTACAACAGGGCATAGACAGTGATTTTGTTGTGGGGTGTGAGTGAGCAGTTGACTCTGACTGATTTTTCTTAATAGCTATGGCCCCTAAAAGGAAACGCGGTTCCACCTCTGGTGCCTCTAGGCCTGCTTTGAATACACACATATTTGTTAGTGGGGAGGCTAAAGCTTGCTATACTGAGACTATCATAAAAAAATCTTTGGTCGTCGAGCGTGGTTTTGAGGACCCTGGCCCTATAATTGCACGACAGGCTGAATCGCGACAATGGACTCATTTCATCAAATCTCCTGGGCCCAGTTATATGTTGTTAGTTCGAGAGTTTTATGCAAATGCACTAGAGCATCAGGATAAGCAGGTCTATGTTCGTCGCAGAACTGTTTCATTTGATCGGACTGCTATCAACAGATTTTACCAAGTGCCAGATGTTAATGAGGACTTTTACAGTACCCATGGAGATGAGCTTGATCCAACTGCTATCCTCACGTACTTAATAGATAACAGAGTTGCTTGGAAAAAGAAAGGTGAAAAGGTGATTAGTTTTCCATCGTCCGGAATGCGTAAGGAGATTAAAGCGTGGCACCTGTTCATCTGTGCCACGCTCCTACCGACAGGGAACACATATGAAGTCTCGTGGGACAGAGCCATTCTGAATTACACCATAGGAAATCAGTTGAGCATTGATGTGGGAAGAGTGATCGAGAGGTCTATTTTGCAATACTTGAAAACGCGCACGACTAGAGGACTTTCACACCCTGCCTTGATTACTGGGTTATGCCTAGAAGCTGGAGTGCCATTATCTGAGACTGAGGAGATGATACATCCCCAGGTGCCCTTAACACATATCACTATAGAAACTTTGGGGGTTCATATCGAGCCACAGGCAGTCAATCAGGGAACAGCCCCCATCACCGATATTCAGGCCTTGCGCCAGGAAATAGAACAGTTGCGCCAGGACATAGATAAGGGGCAACAAGAACGGTTAGAGTAGGAAGATCGCCTTGGGGAAAGATTGCTCCAGATTATCCAGCGGCAAGATGAGTTAGCTGCTAGGCAAGAGCAGAGTTTCAACAACATGGCAAAGATAGGCAAGAAATTGGGTGTTCCGCTGGCACTTGCTTTATGCCCCTTTCTGCCGGCTAGTCACTATTTCCCTCCAGATGATGAATGACTCTGGCTATTCAAGGAAGTTGCTACTCCTTTTCTTTTTAGTGTTTTCACATTGAGGACAATGTTTTTCTTTAAAGTTTGGGGATGGCGTCTCTTTACTTGTTCTGAGTTATGTGTTATTTTTGGTGTTAGTGTTCCATGTTTTAGTTATTTTCATTACGTGTTTTTGTTATTTAAATTCAGAAGAAAAAAAAAAAAAATTTTTTGAAAAATTAGAACAAAAAAAAAACAATTTTTGAAAGTGATGTTGGAAAGATAAGAAATAGGCCGATGATGAGTAGCGTATCAATAACATGATAGTAATGAGGATAATTGACTGAAGCATAGTTTTGTTTTACGGAAAATCCCCACTTATTGCGCACTTAGCCTCGCCTAATTATGTTGTTGCTTAGAGAAGGTTTATGTGAGCTTAAGTGAATAGAAAAATGTTTATAGGACTTTAGAACTTGCTTAATTGTCACTCGAGGCAAAATCCTAGGTTGCATAGCATTAGGGAAATGATGTAGGCCACCTTTGGATCATTTGAGTCTTTCAAGCCAACCCGTGTAATAATTGAATATCCCTAGTTCATTCTTTTGAGCTTAAGTTAACCTTTTCTTTCTTATGCAACTTATAATATCTTCTTTAACTTGTCAAGTTTGATTTTTCCAGATTATGACCCTCCTACTTGTAACATATAATTGTTCTAGGATGATTATATGGAGTCATGTTTTGTATTGAATGAAGAGAGGTTTGATGATTTGGTGATGCGTTGTTTTGTTTCAGAAAAAAAAATAAAATATTGAAAAAAAAAAGAAAAGAAGAAAAGAATGAAAAGAAAAGAGAAAAGCCACATTCCTTGTAGTTAATATCAAAATACAAGTTTGGCAGAGTGTGGATTCTTTATGTGTTTTTAAATGTTGTGGATGTATGTTGAGGAAGTGAAAAGAAAAAAATAAAGAAAAGAGATATGTAGAGCATTGTGTTGGGTGTGAGAAGTCAAGTTTTGCTTGTCCTCAAGCAAAAGACACAACTAAAGAAAAAAATAAACTAAAAACTTAAGTTTGGGGGTGTTTGTTTGGTGTAATATTGATATATTATTTCAGCGTCTTTTCACTTAAATTTTGTTAGTTCTTGAATAATTTATGAACAAGTTGATTGGTTCCATGTTTGTTTTACGATGTAAGTGAATTATATGAGAAAGTATAGATTTTGAGTCCAAGATTGAGGAAAAATGAACAAGGGCGGTCTTTTATGTAGTTCGTGAAAAATTAAAGAGAAAATTGAAGTAGCGCAATCATAGCGCAGTTGCACAGCATCGCAGGATTTTTAAGGGCAATTTGATAAAAAGGCACAAAAAGAAGAAAATCCTACTATAAAAGGGTATCAGACGTTAAAAAATGGGGAGATTTTTGGAGGCTACTAGTTCTAGAGAGAAAATTCATGTTTGGAGAGGAGAAAACGTGAGGAAACTACAAGATTGACGAGGAAGGATGGATCAGAGACAAGATTTAGCCACGACTTTCTTGAGATTTCTAGTTTTCTCTTCCTCTCTCATCATGAATTTTAATAGATTCTTGAATTCATTTACATTGATTATGAGTTGCTAGATTACATTTCTAGGACTACGATGTAGCCTGATTTTGATTATTCGAATTATGTTGAATTGATTGGTTGATTTATTATAAAACATTAATATGAAGATGGTGAATCTAACTTTTAGCATGTGATAATCCAATTGCATGCATCGGATGATAGTCCAATTCAAAGTCGATTTTGACTGCATTGACATATATACTTTGTGACTTTGCACACAAGTGTTATAAAAGCTTAAATAAAGCTTGAAACTCTTTCTCTGCTGGGTTGGGAATAAGATTTTTTGAAAAAAGAGAAAATTAAGAATAAATATAATTATTAACTACCCTAATTGAAAATAGGGAACAGTATCTACTTTTGTTTTTTCCCATTTTTGAGGTAGTATGGTTCACATATTTAATTAAAGCCCGTTATTGGCGAGATTGTAGAAAATATTATCCATTGACAAATTACATCTACTTAATGAGAGAAAATTCTTGCATTTCAAATTAAAAAGTCAGTCTTTCACATATTTAGTACAACCTACATATGTAGATCCCACTAATATGTAAAATACTAACATAGTTTAAAGTGATTGAGAGGGCGAGATCTAGATTTGGGAGTTGATCCCGAGATGGAAGTGCCCGACCCCGTCAGAGTGAGATGGCCACGTCAGCGGTGCATACCCTTCAAATGGCTGACACGTCACCTGGCAGTTATAACAAGATGCGACGTTTGGAATTCCCGAGGCGGTTACAGGAGTTGCCTATAAATAAGGCCTTGACATCCGAGATTCATTTCACACTTTACTAACGAAATTCAGAGCTTTCAAGTTGGAAAATATCTTCTCGGGATATTCACCTCAGAATCCACTAGCTTGGAACCATATAAGTCGGAGGCAGTTAGATCGGGTCATCTTCGACAACTAGAGCGGTAGGTACGTCCCGAGTCCCTTTAATTATCCCTGCACATATTTTATTTTATAAACAGGATGGGGAGGTCGGAGTCAGAAGATTCCAGGCGATGGAGGTGAGGTCCTATAGAGGGGATGAGAATCCGTCGAGCTCGGAGTCGACCTTAGATGGAGGCCGCGGTGATGACAGCGAAGGTACATCTCAAGGATCAGCCTGGCAATCTGGGCTCGGGGAGAGTGATGATGATTGCCAAGTGATCGAGGTCAGGCGGGTGCAAGAGGAAGCCGAGGCGGATCCTTTGTCCGACTTGGGAGACTTGGATGATAGGGAAGATGAGGAGCCATTGAACCAGCTGGAAGGAGTTGAGATACCTTAGGAGTACTTAGCTGGAGTCTCCACGTCGGAACCGATTGAAGCAGTCCCGGTTAGGGCTGTCCGACCTCGGAGCTCAGCTACAGCCAGTGGTTCATCAGCTCAAGGAAGAGAATCGAGCAGCTGCTCGCCTGCTGCAAGCGTGAGTGCCATTCCATGGTGCAGATGGCCAACGCCAGGCTAAAGGATTAGTCGGTGGACCAACACCACAAGCTGAAAGTTCCAGGTCGGAATGAGCCCACCTACTATCCTCCACCTGATCACTTCACTATCTATGACCTCGCATTCGATGTCATCCACCTTCCATTTCCTGACTTCATCGCTGGCATTTTGAACTACTTTGAGCTTAGCCTGAGTCAGATGTCATCAAATGGTTGGGTCGTGATGGTGGCATTTTATGTATTCTGCCTTGAGAGGAAAATAGAGCCGACCCTGCGTCGGTTAAGGCAGTTCTTTGTGTACAAGCCCAACCCGAAGCAGCCAGGGTGGTTTCATTTCACAGCTCGGGCCGACAATGTCATATTCACCAAGTGGCACTCCTCCAACAAGGGCTGGCACAATGACTACTATTGGGTCGAGCCGGCTGTGAACCCGAGGTGCAAGGTGGATTATAATCCTTCTTTAAAGAAGAATGTGAACGACGAGCCCAAGCTTTCAGACTAGGAGCTCGCCGAGGTCGGGGTGTTGAGACCCGAGCAAGGTATGCACATTGACATTGACAGCGTCCTCAGGTAGGACAGAATCTGGAAATCAAAGTTATTCGGAAGAGAACCCGACCTGAGGAAGGAATGCCCTCACCTATTTTCCGAGCCCGAAGAGAATGCGGATTCCGGCTCAGAAGAGGGTCAGTTCGCAGGATCAATGCCCAACTTTCCCGCCTTCTTGTCTACCGTTGTTCTCTTCAGTTTGCATTTGGCTATTTCTCACCTCTTTTTTTTGCTCTTTTGTAGACATGGCGGATACGAGAAAGCTTGCATATGCTCAAATGAAGAGGAGGACCGAGGCCAGCGGCAAAGTCTCGGCTCGGTCTAGCTTGGGCTCCACCGTCCCTCAAGAGCAAAGGCAGCAGCCCGAGGTCTCTTCCAAGGGGACGTCGGCGTCTCCCCTGCCCAAAAGATCGAGCTCGGGTATGGCAATCCCTGAGCGCTCAGCATCCCGCCCTGATAATAGGAAACGGTCTCGGCCCAAGTACTCCGGGAAAGGCAAGGCCACGGAGGTGAGCCCTCCCAACAAGGATTTCATGGAGGCAGCTAAGGTCGCCCATGATCCCAAGCTGGAATCGGTCCCAACGGAGCAGGTTTCGCTCTACCTGAGGACGGCCATAGTCACGGTAAGGCATATTTTACCGCGTTGATATGGTTAAGTTTTTTGGCTCGGTTGATCATTTTGCCATCTTTTATGCAGGCCGAGTCCCACATCCTTTCCGCGCCTGGCCCAGGCTCACTGCCTTAAGCTCGAGCAGCGATTCGTTGACTCTCGAGCCGAGCTAGAGGCCCTGAGGGAGGACGTTGCCCAAAGGCGCAAAGCGGACGAGACAGAGATCGAGCGGTTGAAGAAGGAGTTCAACGCGAAGAAGTCCCAGTACGAGGTCGCAGCCAAGGACGTCGAGCGCTTCAAGAAGGATAAGCGCGAGGCCGAGGTGAAGCTTAAGGATCTAGTAGATCGGGTCGGCCCACAAGAAGAGAAGGCGGTGGAAGCCTTTAAGTCCAGCCAAGAGGCCGTGGACTGGTTGGCCATGGAGGGTGGGGCGATGGCCAGGTATGCCGAGTTGGAGTACTACTCCAGGGCCAAGTCGCAGCTCAGAAGAGAGTGAAAACCTTCTTCCCCGCCTCCAAGAATGATTACATCGAAATCTTGAAGGCTCCGCCGCTAGAGTTTTGGGAAATTCCTGAGCTACCGGCCGACTTGACGTCCCAGGCCAAGGAGGTGATTGAATTTGTCCAGAAAGGCATGGACCAGGTCGGGGATGAAGCCAACGCCACCACTTCCACCTCCGCTCCTAAGTAAATTTTGTAATCGCCCAGGCCGGGCTCTTGTAATTTTGCCCAGGTTGGACTATTGTAATTTTGAATTTTCTATTTAATGAAATGGTTGTTTTGCATTTTACTCAATTTCGTACATGTGTACCTTTCTCTTCGCAAATTTCTTAAGTAAGTGGGTCGGACCAATATAATGGACCTTTCAAACTTAATTTAAATATAAAGAACCGAGCTCGACGCGATTAATGAATTATCATCCTAATTCGAGCTGGTTAATTGGGTAACTATATAATTGTCGCCGACCTGGACTCGTCAGTCCAATTTAAAATTAGTCAAACTAATGTTGACAAATGTTAAGTTCGAGTTTAGACCCAAACTAACATCCCGACCTGAAGCTGGATTATACCGAGTTGGATCTTAATCCGAACTGGCAAAACTAATCAAATTATTATTGACTATACCCGAGCTGGAACCTTGTCCGAGCTGGTTTACTTGGATCATTAGCTCGTAATTAAGTGTGGCCACCGCATTAATCTGAGTCGAGAGTAGCTCAGTAGCTGAGGCGTTTGAGCCCGGGTCGGGCATTGTACTGGTTTACAAAATATGTTTGTATTGAAATTGTACATGAAGTACTCGAGCTCAGGAGCCGATTACAAGCAATGTTTTGGCTCGGGGCCTTAGCAAAGACTTCAGCTCGGGGCCTGTACAAAAGTTTCCGGCTCGGGGGCCATTACAAGAGATTTCGGCGCGGGGGCCGTTTCAAGAGATTCCGACTCGGGGGCTGTTACATAAAATATCTCTTTAGGTACTCCGCGTGCCATACATTTTTCAATTGCTTCCCGTATCTATCGCGGAGGTAGAAGGTCCCAGGTCAGACTTCTTTCACGACTTCGTACGGTCCCTTCCAAGTCGGGGAGAGCTTGTCGCTCGAGCGCGGCAAAAAGATAGCCTTTCTGAGGACGAGGTTGCCAACCTTAATAGGTTTAGGCTTGACTTGTTTGGCGAAGGCTTTTTGCTGGCTAGCATCCTAATTTGAGCTTAAGCTCGGAGCTCTTCTGCGAGGTCGAGCTCTTCACGGATTAGGGCTCTGTTTATTACTGGGTTATGGTGGAGGTTTCTACTGGTCGGAGACCCGATCTCTACTGGCTGCACTGCTTGAGTACCAAAGGTCAGCTCGAAGGGTTATTATCCCGTTTCTGAGCTGGTGGTGGTCCGCTGAGCCCACATCACCTCGGGGAGAATCGATGCCCACTGGCCTTCCGCTTCCACCAGTTTGGTTTTTAGGTCCTGCAAAATGATTTGGTTAGTTCTTTCAACTTGGCCATTACTTTGAGGGTGAACAATAGATGAGAATCTAAGGTCGATCCCGATCTCCGCACATTTGTCTCGAAAGTATGCACTATCAAATTGCTTGCTGTGGTCAGTAACGATGGCCTTTGGTACCCCAAATCGGTAAATGATGTTTTTCCATACGAAATTTCAACCTACCTTTTCTGTTATTTTAGCAACACCTTCAGCCTCAGGCCATTTGGTGAAGTCGTCTACTGCTACGAATGCATGCTTTTTTTGGCCAATGCCGGTTGGCAATGGGCCGATGATATCTAGACCCCATTGATGGAATGGCCACGGGCTTATCATCACCGTGAGGTCTACCGCTGGCTTTCTTTGCATGTTGGGGAACCTTTGGCAGATGTTATACTTTTTCACATACTCTTTGGCATCTTGCTCTAAGGTTGGCCAAAAATAATTTTGCCTGAATGCCTTCCGAGCTAGGGCTTTGCCACCCAAGTGGTTTCCATATATTCCTTCATGGATCTCCTGGAGTATATAGTTTTCTTCCTCGGGCCCAACACATTTTAAGAGAGGCCAAGTGTAGGCTCTCTTGTAGAGTTGCCCGATAATTATGACAAACCTTGAGGTCTGTTTCATGAGTTTTCGAGCTGCTTTTTCATTCTCTGGGTCATACCCCCCTCCAAGTAGTCCACGATTGGTTTGGTCCAATCTGGGCTTAAGTTGAGCTCGGCTATAGCCTGCACCCCTAACTGGATACTTGGTTCATATACTTCTTTCACATGGACCAAGGCAGGTCGGCTCTTGCCCAAGGCCAACCTAGACAGGGCGTCAGCCTTCATATTCTCCTCCCTCGGAATTTGCTGTATCGTGAACCTTTTGAGCCCTGAGGTCAATTCCTTGACTCTGTTGAGGTAGGCCAGCATGGTACTGTCCTTGGCTTCGAACTCTCCCGATATCTGACTAGAAACCAATCGACGGTCTGTGCCCCGAGCTGAGCTGCAATTTTTAGCCCCGCAATCACCGCTTCGTACTCAGCTTCAATGTTGGACGCCGGAAAGGTGAACTTGATGGAGTATTGGTACTCATGCCGGGTTGGGTCGAGGATGACCACCTCAACTCTACTCCTAGACTTCCCTAAGGCCCCATCCACATGGACTTCCCACACGTTCTCCGGGTCATACTCGGCTCGGCCAGTGCATTCTACCATAAAGTCCGTGATGGCTTGGGCTTTGATGGCTGTTCTGGGCTGGTAGGTGATGTCAAATTGACTTAGCTCAACTGCCCATTTTAGCAGCCTTCCCGACGTCTCCGGCTTATGCATAATAGACTTTAATGGGGTATCTGTCATGACCTTAATTGGATAAGCATCAAAGTATGGCTTCAACTTTCTTGCGGATGTGATAAGAGTGATGGCGAGTTTTTCCAAGGAGGAGTACCTCAACTCGGCCCCTTGAAAGGTTTTGTTGACGTAATAGACCGGCTTCTACTCCTTCCCTTCTCCGAGGACCAATGCCGCCACTACTGCTGTCCCTGAGCATGCTAACTATAGTACCAGTTTTTCCCCCACCTCAGGTTGGGATAACAGGGGTAGCGAAGCTAGATACCTTTTCAGCTCTTGGAAGGCGTTCTGGAATTCCGTAGTCCATTCAAAGTTCTTAGGATTCCTCAAT
Source organism: Ehretia macrophylla (assembly GCA_037974665.1). NCBI lineage: Eukaryota > Viridiplantae > Streptophyta > Magnoliopsida > Boraginales > Ehretiaceae > Ehretia > Ehretia macrophylla. The sequence continues at coordinate 32,154,309 of CM075771.1, forward strand.
ATTTTGAACAGAGGAGCACACTTGTCAGCCGACCTGGACATAAATCTGCTTAGTACCGTGACCTTGCCTGCTAACACCTGGTCGTCTTTAACGCAGGTCGGCGGTGCTAGGTCAAGTATCGCCTGAACCTTCTCCGGGTTAGCTTCTATTCCATGGGCTGTGACCATGAAGCCCAGAAACTTTCCTGCCTTGAGGCCAAATACGCACTTTTCCGGGTTCAGCTTTATCCCAAAGTGTTTTATTACGGCGAAGGTTTCAGCCAGGTCGGCTACATGGTCTTCTGCCCTTCTGCTCTTGACCAACATGTCATCTACATAGATTTTCATATTTTGGCTAATCTGATTTTTGAAAACCTTGTTCACCATATGAGTGTAGGTAGCTCCAGCATTCTTGAGGCTAAAAGGCATGACCTCATAGTAGTAGAGACCTTTATCGATGGTGAAGACAGTCTTCTCTTTGTCTCTTAGAGCCATCTTGATTTGGTTATAGCCTTTAAAGGAATCCATGAAAGAGAGTAGCTCGAATCCGGAGATGACATCCACCATCTGATCAATTCGAGGTGGGGGAAAGCAGTCCTTAGGGCAGGCTTTGTTGAGGTCGGTGAAATTAATACACAGTCTCCATCCACCTGAGGACTTAGTCATCAACACCACGTTGGATAACTAGGTTGGGTACTGGATTTCCTTTATATGGCCGATGTTTACCAACTTGTCCCTCTCTTCTGCTATGATTTGTTACTTATCATAATGGAAGTGCTTGCGCTTTTGCTTTACCGGATAGTGATTTGGGTCGGCATTCAAGTGATACTCAATCACTCTCGGGTCAATACCTGTCATGTCAGAGGCAGACCATGCAAATAAGTGTTCATTTTTCAAGCGAAATTGGCTTATACCTTTCTTGAGGTCGGCAGAGAGTTCACTCCCAATTTTTACTCTCTTTGTTTCATTGGAGAGTTCCACCTCTTGAAGGTCTTCAGCCGGGCTGCCTTTCTTAGCATCTCTCTTCTCCTCTGGCAAATTCGGTCCCAGCCAACCTGATATTTAGGTCTGAGGGAGTTTTCATAACATTCCCGAGCTGAGAGCTGGGCTCCGCGAATGGTGGCCGTGCCGGTCGGGGTCGAGAATTTCAGGGCCTGGTGGTAAGTTGAAGGGACAGTCCTGAAATGATTGAGTGCCACCCGACCTAAAATCCCATTGTAAGTGGAATTACAATCCATCACAATGAAGTTGGCTTGCATCGAAATCCACTTGTCTCCATCTTCCAGCTTCAGCGGGAGGTTGATGACCCCTTCAACTCGGTGGGCTTGCCCAGTGAAACTAGCTAAAGTGCCTTTCAATGGCCTGAGTCGGCTCCTGTCCAACCCCATCTGCTCAAAAGCGCTAAGGAATAAGACTTATGCCGAGCTCCCGGTGTCTACCATCAGCCTCTTCACGGTGAAGTTGGCTATTTCAGTGCTGATCATTAGTGGGTCATCATGGGGCAATATCAACCCCTCTGAGTCTTTTGAGGAGAAGGTGAGCTCCTCCATCTCCGGGGCTCGGACCCCGCACCAGTCCATACTCCCTCCCAGCCCGAACATAACCCTTTCTATCTGCCGAGGTCTTCTCACCCGACGCCAATCCTCCTACAATGGTCTCAATCACAGCCAAACGTCCGCCTGCAGCCTGGCGCCTGGGTGGACTCCTCTCTCTATCTCTTTGATCGTGATTCCGGGTTGGCTGCTGATCTATGTACCTCCGGAGATGACCTCAGACTATCAGTGCCTCGATCTCCTGTTTCAAGTCTTTGCACTTCTCGGTGGTATGGCCGTAATCCATATGATAGCGACAATACTTAGTTCTATTGCACTTCTCAGGTCAGCCTTTCATCCTTGGAGCCAGAGGCAGGTGGTTCTAGTGCTGGATCTCCATCAAGATCTGCTCCCTTGTGGTGTTAAGGAGAGTAAACATAGTGAACCGGGGGTTCTTCTTTGGCTGATGAAGTTGCTTACCTCGGTCATTTTTACCCCCAGGTTGGGCTCGGGAGGTCTCTCCCTTCTTACTGGCTTCCTTCTTCTTGTCATCATCCCTCTTCGCTTGATGAATTTCTTCCGAATGTATGTACCCTTCTGCTCGTACTATCAACTCGGCTACAGTATCCACGGGGTCGATGGCCAAGGAGGATGTAAGGGGGCCCGACCTGAGCCCACTCTGGTAAGCCATCAACGCCATGGAGTCCTCCAGGTTGGGGATTCTGAGGGACTCTTCATTGAATCTGGTTGTGTAACCCCTCAAACTTTCCCCTCTATGCTACTTCACCAGTCCAAGGCATTGCCAACCAAGGTGGTCGGGAATGTCTTCGTCTTTATGAGGTCGGACATGTCATGGAAGGTCATGTGGTGGTCAAAGTTGAGCAAGTAGCTGGCTGGGTTGCCGTCCCCATTATAGACTGCCAAGTTGGGCATTCGGTTGCCAGCGGGTAGTGGCATGGCCAGTACTTCGGTTGATAATGGGCTTACGCCGTGCTGGTTAATGACCTTGGCTATGGCAGCCGTTGTCTTGGCCTACTCGGGATCGGCTTGAGCAGTCTTTTTACCTCTCGCCTCCTCAGTTCCTTCCACCGGCTCTAGGAAGCCCTCTTCGTCTTGTGACCGTTTTTGCCTTTGGGCTGGGCCGCGGCGTAGCTGTTTGCGGAGCCGGAGAGTCCTCAGCTAGCCGGTCTACCTGCTCCTTAAGTTCCTCAAACATTTTCAGCATTATCCTTATCTCTGGTGACAGGCTGGAGTTGAGGTCTCCATCTGTCGTGGGGTTGGTTTGGATGGCTAAGTGTTTACGTTGGCTTGTTCCAATGTCGGCTTGGGTTGGGTTTTGGCTAGGCACCTGTGTGGTTTCGAGGTCCCCCTCCGGGTTGGGCAAATCCTCTATCGGTGCGCTATGGCTTCTCATTTGTACCATGATAGTTTCTCAATGAGTGGTGAGGAGAGTAATAGAAAGAACTCCGTTCCTTTCCCATAGACGGCACCAAACTGTCAAGGTCGGAAACTCGACGTTGAGGTTGGGAAGTTACTATTGCCGAGCTGGATTTCTAGGTTGGCTCCTCGAGCTAGATTTTTAGGTCGGCTACCTGACCTACAGAAGGAAAATGAAGGAAAAGGCGGGGTGATGACCCGACTTTTCCCCTCGGGCGTGCGAATGATTAGTATGTCCGAGTTGGTGAAGTAGCTGAGAGAATTCAATGAACAGTTACCTTAGAAATGAAGGGATGGAGCTCTATTTATACTAAATTCAGACCTGACGGCATTCAATGCGGTGCAGCTTTATGTCCCATTAGGGCTTTATGTCCTATTAGAACAGCTGTTTGCCGAGGTCGGGGTTTTCCTGGGTCGGGGTAAGGTCGAATCAGCATCCGGGTTGGGCATTAGTTGAATGTGTTGGGCTTGGCTCGGATTAGCCCGCCTCAACTCGGAGCAGGCATCATACCTCAGTTCGGGGTCCCCCTCGTCAGGCAGTTTCGTGGAAAGTGACTATATAATGAAAATGTTCGATAATTAGAAGAAATAATTCGTTAACGATCTGTTATAATAAAAAAAAAAGTTGAGTTTGAACTACACGCATCGACGACGTAGATTTTGTTTAATTTTTTGGTAAAAGAAAGTCTTCTATGGCAGTAGGATGGTGGCTCGATTAATTTTGTCTCTCTCAAGGGTTGAGAGAATGATAGTCATCGTAGATGACCGTGGATTATGGCACCATAACGAGAAAAAAAGACATGTTGAGGAATTAATTGATTTGTGTTGTGTTTGTTTGTGTGGTCGTTTGCTTATTGGTATAGAGTATAGACAATCATCTACACATGTACATGATGCGAACCCAGTGATAGAAACGTTAACCGATGACACTACCAGCATTTGAGCCGGGCGTTGAATATTGAGGTGCATCTCAACAGCCAAGAAGGGTGGTGTTATACTTGTAACAATCTCATGAAACTTCCCAACACTTTCAACGTTGCACCTGTTATTTACAAGAGCTATTAATCTTTTGTTCTCAGCTTCTGATAGCGTAATCGAGTAGCGATTTATAATAATTAAATATCTCATATTTAAACTCTTATACCTTGCTTAGTTTTTAATTGATATGAAGGATATATCGTGACATGTCACTATATCAAAATATTTATAATTTTCAAGTGAATCTATTATCATGATGCGTCATTAACATTTTGAAACTGAAAAAGAGAAGGTATAGAACAAAGTTAAATTAATTTTCGGAACAAGAAAAGTTGAATATTGTAGTGGTCCGCTTTCCAAGTTTACTTAGCCATTGCACCTTTTTAAGATGCATCAATCATCATGTGAAGAAAGTGATGATTAATTAATTTGTAGCTGGTCAAACCAACTTCAAATATTAGTTGTCTTTAATTAATTCTGCAGATGGAGGAAGAATAGAAGAACTAACAAAATAAGCATTAAATATGCTGACTAATAAACGTCTTTGTGAACCAAAGTGTGCACTTGGCTTATTAGTTTGACCAATTTATATGCTATTCTTTTTCAGGGGTTAAAATCTAAGTCCAACACACTCATAAATTCATAATCTAGTAGTTGTGAATATGAAGGATAATAATGATTTTTTCTTTTTTCTTTTTATTAATTGTGATCGTGAACGTTTCTTTCACTTTGAAGGGGTCTATAAAAGTAGAATTTGGTATTTGAATATTATTTGATAATAACTTAAATGGTTCCAACCCCAAAAAAAAAAAAAAACTTAAATGGTTATGCCACGTTACTAGCATTTGCATCAAAAATTACATTGACGATTTAAAATCTATCATTCGATTTAATAAATGTGGTAATTATATTTATTGGTTAACTTCCAGGTGTTTCCATTAGTGCATTTTGACATGTGATAGCAAGCACATTCCGGCGATTCGCTATGCGCCAGCACAGACCCAAGGTGACAACCCCCCAAAACGATGCTTAGTTAGCGCTTCCCAAAGCGCTAATAATCTCAAAGGTGGCGCTTAAAACCGTCGTCAAAAAATTTAAAAATCACTGCCATTGGTCAGCAATTCCCAAAGCGTCATTGTAGTGTGTATTTATCTCATATTAGTTACCTTCTTTGAGAGGGGTGACCTTGTATTTATACTAATACTCAAACTAATAAAGAGTGTCACATGTAATATTGTGATCCCATCTTTTTGGGATGCTCTGGATCGACATATTAAAATTAGGGAATTCGTCAGCGTTAATATGAAGATTGTGAATTTTGTTTTTGCATGTAATGACCTTGCTTGGATGATAATCCAATTCAAAGTCGACTTTGAATTTGTAACTTCACATATGGGTATTATTCAAATAAAATCTAAGTTCAAAACTCTTTGTTTGTTTAGTCATGAATAAATAGAATACAATATAATGGACTAGTGGGAACTATAACCCTACTAACCCACTAATATCTAAAACTTATAGGTATGTTCAGTGTAAAAATAAATTAGTTTCGACAATAAGAAAATATTATCTATATGATAGTTAAATTTTATATTATAACCTCAATAAAAAATCTAACTTTATATCTATATCTTGAAGGGTGACGAACAATATCTATTTAATTTCTAGAAATCTGTCCTCGTAGAACATCAAGTCATCAACACAATGGTATGAAACGGATTTAAATTCTCTTCACTACTTATTCTCTTATGTACTAGATAAAATGTATTTTGAACTATCGAATTTGATCTTTTAAACTATCAACCATTCATTTTAAATCTATTTTAATTTCATATTTTAAAATCAAAATTTAAAATGGATAATTAAGATTTTAAATAGATCTAATTCTATAGTCTATAATATACTTCATTAGTGAATAAGAAAATAAGTAGAAGAGAGAATTTATACCCGGTATAAAACACCACTGCCAGCAGATCCACCATACAGTTACAGACAACAAAACTTAATAGAAGAGCATTGTGATAGCACCAACAAGAAGAAGTATGACAATATACCTCGAGTAATCAATACTAATTTGTAGTATTAAAAAAAAAAAATCGAATCCGGTAAGAACAAAGATGAGATTTGCGCAAATAATTATGTTCATATTACTAATTATACTCTTTCACTGAAGGGAACAGAAATATATAATAATAATAGAGTGATGAAAAAGACTAACATGGAGAAAAAATTCAAAAAGAAAAAAAACACGGGGGGCATATGCATATGAAATTGAGAACCTAAAATTCCATTTCCCTAGTTTTCTATTGATTTTTTAGAACCTGGAAACATCGTAAAGTGTTTTTTTTTTTTTTGTTGGGTCAACAAGCGATTCAATTTCATTCCACTATTAGAAATTTTGGCAAGCCAATATACATTTGTATCTTAACCGACAAAAACAAAAATCTTGAAACAACTAAAACAAATTACAAAGATTCTATCGTTCGCAAAGGTCCTTGTTGGGCCGTGTATACCACTTGGTCTTTTATACCACTAAAGCAAATTACAATTGGTCTCCGATAACATTTTCCACCACACATGATTCTTGATCTTTTATACCACTTGGTCTTCGTTTGTAAACTGTTGGGTGTAATATTGGTATATTATTTCAGCACATTTTCACTTAAATTTTGTTAGTTCTTGAATAATTTATGAACAAGTTGATTGGTTCCATGTTTGTTTTGCGATGTAGGTGAATTATATGAAAAGACATGGATTTTGAGGCCAAGATTGAGGGAAAATGAACAAGGGCGGTCTTTTATGCAGTTCGTGAAAAATTAAAGAGAAAATTGAAGTAGTCCAGTCATAGTGCAGCTGCGCAGCGTCGCAGGGTCCACTACAAGAAAATTGGTCTGGGCAGACGAAGGTTTCTCGTCGCCCTTTCGTCGCCTATACCCATTGGGCGACCAAAGGGCGACCAAAAACCGAGCGTCGAGAAAACCTTTGTCGCCATTTTGTTATTTGGTCGCATTTTGGTGGCCAAATCAGAAAAAAAATATATATATATTTTTTTACATTTCGTAGCCCCTTGGTCGCAATGTTTAGAAAAATAAATTATTAGTTAATTTTTATAATTAGCAATTTTATTAATTAATTCGTTAATTTTTGTATCAATTAATTATACTTGGTCGCCCCATGGTGGCCAATCTTTGTTGCCATTAGGTAGCAAATTATTTTTAATATTTTTTGTTAATTATTTAATTTCGTCTCCATGTGGTAGCCAATTTTTGTAGCCACAATTTAGTGGCCATGTGGTAGCCATACTTTCGTCACCATTAGGTAGCCAAATATATATATATATATATATATATATATATATATATTAATTATTTACGTTGATCGCCATTTGGTAGCCAAAATTTGTAGCCGGTTTTGGTGGCCATGTGGTGGCTATTTTATCGTTGCCACTAGGTAGCCAAAATTTTTAATTATTTTTTTTTATTCAATAATTTTCATTATTTACGTGGGTCGCCATTTGGTAGCCAAATTTTGTAGCCGATTTTGGTGGCCATATGATGGCTATTTTATCGTCGCCACTAGGTAGCCAAATTTTTTAATTATTTTTTTATTCATTAATTTTCATTGTTTACATTGGTCGCGATTTGGTAGCCCAAATTTATAGTCGATTTTGGCGGCCATATGGTGGGTATTTTATCGTTGCTACTAAGTAGCCAAATTTTTTAATTATTTTTTTTATTCATTAATTTTCATCTTCATGTGGTAGCCAATAATATTCACCACGTGGTAGATACGTTTTTGTCGCCATTTCGTCACCACACAATAATTTAAAAAATAAATAAATTTAATATTTACAAAACCAAATTAATTTAATATATGCATATTTAAGTATTTAAAAGATCTTCAAAATAAAGTACATAATATTAGGTTTAGAATTTTTTTAAAAACAAATTAAAACCTACTAATTATCGTGCTGGTCTGGATCAGGGGATGGGCGTATGTCTCGCATGCAGGTCATGTCATCTTGCAGCTGTGTCACAATGCTCAGCAATTTTGAGTGCGCCAGCTGCTGCTCCTCAAGCTGTCGTTTAATGGTCTCTGTTGCCTGACTGACAGTAGCGTTGACTTGTTGTTGCGTTAATCTAGCTGGGGGAATGGTGGATGCTTCGTGTAATCCTCTCTCAATGCGAATTCCCTGTGTGCCGAGTCCATAGACGCGTCCCATCCTCAACCCACCAGCCGCCTCGAAGAAGATCTGGTCGGGGTCAACGGGCGGCGTTGTGACGCCCGAGAATTTGCCATGCATTAACTTACTGTCGCATCCCTTATTTGCGCATTTAATTCTGTGCTTTATTTATTACCTTTCTTACCTACTATTCACTTCGTTTTCAAACTGCATTCTATTGGCTAATTAGCATTTTTATTAAATCATATTAATTGTTAAAGTAGTGGGAAAAATGTGCAATTGAGCTAGAAGCGATAGGAGAGCTCGTTTAGAAAATGATTTTTGCAGTTGAGTGAATAGTGTTACGTAACATAACTTAGAGAGTTAATTAGCTAGCGTATGATTTAGACTTTAGGCTCGTTTCTATGCTATCTACGCGCATTTTAGGAGTCCACTTAAATACCCACCATGACCCCACCTCAACTTAACATCACCATATAAACACATAAGCACCAAAACACAAAAAAAAAGAAAAAAATTGTGCAGATTTCACTGTAGCTGGGCCGAGAGCCAAAGAGAAGAGGAAAAAAATGATTTTTGCTCATCAACTCTCCACTTCAAGCCACTCCAAGCCTTGAGCAACTAGTGTAGGGTGTTTGCAAGGTCCCTAGGTGCTTCTACGCGTAGTGGTGAGGGATTTCATGGCTTAATTTCGCATTTTACAATAATTGCTGTTTTCTTGATTTGTTAGAAATGATGTTTAATGCTATTGCAAGGCTCAAATAAGCTTATATATGTTGTGTATATGTAGTAGAGACCACTTTCATGCTATTGTTTCATGAATTAAACGGTAGAAATCGATAGTTAGTTCGTTGGGGTGAATAGTGACGAAAATTCTAGGGTTTTGTGTAATTGCTCGAATTAGCTTGATTTAATGCTTCTAATAGATGCCTTAGGTGCTAGTAAAGATAACCTAATAGCCCCGTGCACTTACATTGCCTTAAATCGCTTAAAAATGAAAAATAGCCGACTTTAACTTGGGGCTTTTGGGGTTAATGCGAATCCGGGTGGATTCGGGCTTCAATTCTAGTATCCTTAGGCTACCTAGGTGCTATAGATGCCTTGATATCCCTTGTTTGAGGCCCGGACAATGTAGGTGTGGTTTAAAGCCAAAAGAGGGAAATTGGGGCTTTCGGGGTAAACGTGGGCATTTGATTGAATTCGAGGGTTGAGAGGGTACCTTGGGGGTTAGTTAGAGGGTTGGGAGAGTTTCCTTTGAAAATGAAATCATTAACTTTGGTTTAGAAGAGAAATAGTTCGAAAAACAAAGGGGTTTAGGTGCAATTTAAGTTGTTTCACACTTCTAAACCCATGTCAGGACTTCTTGAGTGTTTATATGTGATTTTAAATTGATTTGGCGCTTTTGGAATGATTCTATGCTTATTTGGTATAAGTTCATTTGTAAACTGCTTATTAGCTTCTATCTTTGTTTCTATTCTAATTGCAACGAGGTCAACCTACTTTGTTGATCCTCATATGTGTTAATGCTTATATTATTGTTATTAACTTGCCATCGTTGAGTGCATTGCATAGTGGTTGCGCAACCATAGTGTCGGGGCGGATGTGTTGAATATCGGCTGGGCAGCAGAGGGCTTGCCGGTGGATATTCAAACTCCGTGCCCTATTCCCTCATTCGCCTGGTCCGGAGATTGCCAGGGGATGTTGGATCGTAGGATTCGGGGTACATCCGGAGTACACCCACTGGAGTGTTTGGGGTTATGCCGGCTTATCGTGATCGTGCTCGTGGTTCGTGGTTCGTGGATCGTGAATGAAGACCAGTGAAGATTGGTGTATAGGGGTTATGTGAAATGTATCCTTTTAAATGTGTGGTTATTTAAGTTATCGTTGTTTCTTTAATTGTCTAAGTGTTATTGTTGTATAATTGTATTATATGTTGCATTGCACGCCCCGGGACTATATCCCTCACTGGGCAACAGTGGTTGCTCATACCTCACTAACATGTTTCAGGTGGCGCAGTTGGAGGAGTTGCCCTAGTTGCTGTGTGTTGTTCTGAGGTGGCTGTGCCTTCTTGTTTCTATTTGGTATTTGTGTATCTATTTTGTGGCCTAAGGGCTTTGTTTATATTGGTTGCTGTAAGAAGTTGAAGGATAGTTGGTTGTAGTGTAGATTTGAGAACCGATGTCTTGTAATAACTTATGTTTCTGCTTTTATTCACTTTGCATGCTTGGGAATGAATGGCTTAATGTAGAATGTTTTATCTTCTAAGTATGTTTTAACGTTATCCTAGGAGGTCATGGCTACTAGATTGTGTTGTAAACAATTTTACTTTCATGCTTTTGTGGTTTTGGAACTATTGTTTGGTTCAAGGCTCGGATGGCCTTGAATTTTTAAATATTTAGTTATGAAAAGTTCATTTATCTTGTGGTTATCTCATTTGAGAGTTTACAGGTTTTCAAAATGTCCATAGTACAGGGGAAACTCTGTCCGTTTTTCCCTAAAAATTTTGTGACCGGGTTTGGTATTGGGTTGAGAATAGCATGGTTATTAGAGCCTCCGGTCTCGTGAGGGATCGGGGCGTTACAGGCATTGTGGGGTTGGCTTGACTCACAGCCTCACGTTGCTAGAGCATCTCATTATACCGCTCCAATAAAGAGAAATTCGAAATAATAAGTTTTCTTATTACTTTATAACACACTTGATACATTGTAATAATATTTACCATTAACTGAGCAGCCTTTTCATCAGAGTAATGGGTTTCATCATCCATATTTTGCTATGCGTTGCTTTGAAAACATCGGCGTGGGTCACTGGACGGTTTTCTTTTAACTCCTGCATTATTAACGCATAATTAGTACATAATTGTAAGATAAGATAAGACATAAAATTAAATAATCCAACTTTTGAATTTATTACATAATTGTTTTACATACCATTCTTCTCTTGTACTCATGAAAAGCAGTGGTACCCGCAAAGTGGACTGATGTATTTTTCTTCCTGTTTTCCTTGTCTTCCTAGCTATACCTATCCACTTTTGATCCCTCCATTTAATTTTCATTTGCGCCCAATATTCCTCCGTGATCCATTTAGGACACTTGTCAACTTTACGGGCCTTGTTCAATAGGTCCTTCAACCTCTCTCGTGCTTTAAAATGGAAATGACTCCTTATTAGGGCAGTGTCACACGGGTACCACTTGAAATCCATCTACACCCAAAATGAATAAAAACAAGTACATGAGTTAATATAAAATGCATGTCTACATAATATATAAAAGCAATAATAAATATTTATTGCATTAATAATAATATTTTGTACCTCAAATTTGTGGAACCATAAATCCTTGACATTTTGTGGGACCTCTCCATAAGTGATCCATGGTTGCACGTACCCGGCATAAAAAATCATCCTGAAGTTTTGCACCATTGTAGCTAGTACAAAACTATTAACAAAAATAAAGAATATCTTTGTTAGTTTCATTTGCAACAACTAATTAGAACATTTACAAATCTATTTATAAAAATTAAAAATATCTTTACCCGTTTTCATATAGTTGAAGATGTGTACATGTATCTCCTAGCCATCTAGTATACTCTTCCAATGAATAGAAGCCCAATTCGTGAAAGTCCATACTGTCCTCGGCACATGCTGATGACTCTGTCTGATCTGTGGATGGACGCTGGCAACTAGAAGTAGGCGTGACACCAACCACATCCACGTGCTCATCCTTATCGCGCACGTGGAACGCAGATAAGTTCCCAGATAATCCCGTAGAAGGAGGTGATATCCCAACGTGGGTAGGAGTGTCCATACTATCCTCATCACCATGTGATGCAGATGGTGTTGAAGATGATGGTCTTCCCGATCGTGACCAACCACTGTACGAGCTGTTACTTTTACCTCTATGTCTAGGCATCACTAAATTTTAAAAAAATAATAATAAGATAAAAAATATCGATAAATACATAAAAAAAATATTTAAACTTTTCATTATACAATAATAACAACCACAATATTGAAGTTGTGAATATAAATTTCTTTCAAGTCATTCATCGTCTTCAAATTGTATGTTATCATATGAACTTTCTGTATCTTCATCATCGTTGTCATGGTCATCATGCTCTTCTTCATATTCTATGCTTTCGTCATTTGCACTTTCATTATCTTCATCATCGTTGTTTTGCTCATCATGTTCTTATTCAGCATCTTCAGTTACCTCAATGCATTCACCTGACTCGTGAAATCGCACGAGCACAACATTTTCATTTGGTTGTACAAGTGGCACATCCATCTCATCCGCTTGAAATGTCGTGTCTTCATTTATAACATTATCATCATCAACCCTAGACACATCATATTGGTTCCTTGGTCTGATCTTGCATACAGCCAACCAATCTGCTCGGTCTCTCTTAGCACAAGGATATCTAACGTAGTAAACTTGATGTGCCTGTTCGGCTAAGACAAAAGGTTCATACTTTGGGTATTTTTCTTCACATTTACATCAATCAACGGAAATTTCGGATGAACCTTTAACCCCTTATTAATTTGAGAATCATACCACTTATACTTGAAAATGACAACTCTTGTATGTTTGAGACTTGGATTATGGTATTCCAACTCAATTATGTCAGTTAACAAACCATAATAGTCACTCTCATCCGTATTGTCTGTTGACCCTTTCACAAAGACTCCACTATTCATAGTAGTCCTCGATGCTCCATAAGTCAAAGTGTGGAATCGGTAACCATTTACCAAGTACCTTGGCCATGTGCACACTTTCTTACTAAGCCCCATTGATAGATATTTTACTCTATCATCCAGACCATTAGTGTTGATAAGCTATAAAACACATTAATTAAAGTCGAATGTAATATATGTCAAAGTATAGACGGACTTTATGGTCGAAACGTTAATAAGGGTTCAACATTTACTTACATGATTGCGCAACCATATTGGGAAATTGTTATCTATGCTATATATCATTTCCGATTCAGTCAATGTTGGGAAATTGAGAAGAAGTTCATTTTCAAACATCCTGTACAGTATTAATTATTAAACTGTAAATGCATTCCTTCTTTTAATCTAGTTAATAGAATTAATACACATATGTCGGGTCATTAACTTACTTGATATATGGGGATACCTCTTCACAATTCATCAAAATATACAAGTGTGCAGCCTTCAAGTCTCGGTCATCTAAATAGGGATTATTCATTTGGCCCATCGGACGACCTGGGTAACTGAATATAGGTAAACACCCTTCAGGGTAATTTGTATCCATGGATTCATCCTTTCGATCGACGTTCCTAGTTTTAGTTTCTACATGAGGATCAAAATAATAAGAACAAAATGTCGACGTTTCAAGGAGAATATATGCTTGACATATAGATCCCTCAACCCTGCTTTATTCTTCACCCTCACCTTCAAAACATGCAAGAACCTCTCAAAAGGATACATCCACCGAAATTGTACAGGACCGCCACATATTGCTTCATAAACCATGTGAACAGGCAAATGTTCCATTGAGTCAAAGAATGATGGAGGAAATATCTTTTCTAACTTACAAAGAATGTTTGCAATATTTAATTGCATCTTTTCAAGCTCATTTTTTTGGAGTGTTGTGCAACAAATGTCTCGAAAAAATAAGCTCAATTCAGTCAAAGCTTCCCACACACATGTTGGCAATAACTCTCGTAAGGCTATAGGAAGCAATCTCTCCATAAATACATGGCAATCATGACTTTTCATATGTGACAACTTCAAATCCTTCATGTCAAACACCGTGCTATATTTGAGACATATCCATCAGGGAATTGCAACTCACTTACCCATTCTAAAAGCAATTTCTTAGATGAAACAGGGAGTGTGTACACGGCCATAGGCATTTTGCCATCTTGAATACATAATTCTGGGTGATCACAAAATCTTTCAATATCATCCTTTGCATGTTTATTATCCTTTGTCTTACCCTTCACATCCATCACAGTGTTGAAAATATTATCAAAAACATTCTTCTCTATGTGCAAGACGTCCAAATTATGACGCAAAAGATGTGACTGCCAATAAGGCAAATCCCAAAAGATGCTTTGTTTTTTCCAATTATGCAACTCTCCAAAAGCAGCTAGTTTTTTGGCCTTCAAATCATTAATCTTTGGTAAATTTTGAACACGCTTCCAAATCTCTTCACCACTCAATCTTGGTGGAGGTGCAGATCTTTCAACCTTACCTTTGCAAAAGTTCTTTTTGTCTCGTCAAAATGGATGGTTACTCGGTAAGAACTGTCGATGACAATCAAAGAAGCAATTTTTTCTCCCTGCAGGCAGTTGAAATGCCTTAGTATTCTCCATACAATACAGACACAAAAATTTTCCGTGCGTACTCCAACCAGACAACATGCCATATGCTGGAAAATCATTAATTGTCCACATTAAAGCTACCCTCATTTGAAAGTTTAAATTGGACGCCACATCATAACAAGGTACACCCACCCATAATTCTTTCAACTCTTCAATTAGAGGCTCAAGGAATATGTCTATGTTTTTACCTAGACTTTTCGGACCTGGAATAAGAAGGGTCAAGAACATGACAGGAGTCTTCATACACATCCATGGTGGTAGGTTGTACGGTGTGATTATCACTGGCCAACAAGAATACGGTTGAGAATTAGAGTTGAACGGATTAAACCCATCTGAACAAAGTCCAAGACGGACATTCCTCGGCTGAGATGCAAAATCTGGATAAGTTTTATCAAAGTATTTCCATGCCTCAGCATCAGATGGATGACATATCTTTCTATCCTCGACGTGGTGTCTATAATGCCATTGCATATGTTTAGCGGTTGCATTCGACAAGTATAATCTTTTCAACCTAGGAGTTAAAGGAAACCACCATATTTTTTTGTATGATATCGGTCTACAGTATTTTTTACCGATTGGGAATGGCTTGTACCGCTCGTGGCCACATTTCGGACACAACTCGAGGTCAATTCTATCCAAGAAATACAATGTACACCCATTTACACACACGTCAATTTTTTGGTAAGTCAAACCCAATGGCCTCAAATCAGTATTAAACCTATAGAAGTTCTCTGGCAATTTATTATTCTTAGGCAACATTCTTCGTACAGATCTACAAATCGATTAAAACATTGCTCAGACATGTTCTCCTCTGCCTTGATATTCAATAACTCAGACACCGCTGACAAACAACTGTATTCATCACACCCATCCTACAATGGCTCATCTGCGGCCTTTAATAGATCATAAAACCATTTTGCTTGCATATTAGGTTCTTCTTCATACTGTTCATTGTTATTACCCGTGGGAGTTAATATTTCTGGCCCAGCAGCTTCGAATATCATTGTCCTATAAGTGTTTCCTTCATCATGCCTAAAATGATCCCCGTTATTACAATCATTGTTATCCTCATTTAGATTTTCATATTCCCCATGTGAAGTCCATACATAATAATGACGCATAAATTCCTTTCTAAATAGATGAAGAGTACACTCTTCGGGTTCCTCAAATTGACAATTTTTGCATTTCGCACAAGGACATCTAATTTTGGTTTTATCCATGTATTGTGGTTTGCTACATGCAAACACAACAAAATTTTCTACACCCTTAACAAAAATAGGATTCAATGATCTTCCATCGGGTGTTAAACGATTGTTCATCTAGAACCGCCGATCCCTTTCCATTTCAACTAAATTTGTATTACCAATTTTACCTAATTATATACACAATTCATCATTATTGTATATTCCACAACTCCCAAAATAATTAATTACAAAATGTTATTAATAATAATAGACAAAAATTAATTACAAAGTAATTTTCTTTAATTTTATTTTTCCAAAGTAACATTCCCAGTCCTTTAAATTTACCTGTTACATAGTTAATTTCTAAATCATTTTATAAACATTCTTTCAAGTCTAAGGCAACATCAGATTTTCAAATACAGTTATTTCTGTAACAATATGTCACCTACAACATTAACCTTCATTAAATTCAAAGTCATTTGATTAACATTATTTTAACTATAAGGTAACATCATATTTCCAAATACAGTTATATCTGCAACAATATCTCACCTACAACATTAACCTTCATTAAATTCAAAGTCATTTTATCAACATTATTTCAACTACAACGCAACATCACATTTCTAAAAACAGTTATCTTTATAACAATACATCTCAACTTACAACATTATATCAAATATAATATCTCAACATGAATATAAAACATATTGATTAGAAGATTAACCTGAGCCGTTATAGTCTGGCCTATCACACTAAACAAACTCCAATCCTTCAAAAAAATATAGCAAACAACCAACAATTGCATCATTAGCAATCACAAATTTAAAAACAAACTAACCACAACCAACAAAACAACAAATAATATAAACCCGAAAATTCAAAAATTAAAAAAAAAAGAAAAAAATCTAAAATTAAAAACCCAAAAAATAAGGTTAGTTTGATAAAAACGAAAAAAAAAATTTAAAAAACGTAAAATACAAAAAAAAAGAATAAAATCAGAAAATAAAAAAATAAAAAAAGGGAAAAAAATTATAATATATATATATATTTGAAGCTAAAAAATGGATATAATAAAAATAATCAGGCAAAAAGAGGAAATGTATATATATATATATATATATATATATACACACAAACATACATACATATATATATTTTTAAGTTAAAAACGAAAAAAAACGAAAAAAATAAGAAAATTTGAAATAAAAGAAAATAAAAAAAATAGAAAAAATAAAAGCAAAATGCATATATATATATATATATATATATATATATATATATATATAAGATCTATAAATATAAAATAGGATCTATATATAAAAAAAGGGAAAAATGAAAATAAAAAAACAAAAAAAAAGCAAAATGCGTATATATCACATATATATATAAGATCTATATATAAAACAAAGGAAAAAAGGAAAATTAAGAAAAACAGAAAAAAGGCAAAGCACACATATACATATGTAGTTTATATAACAAAGGAAAAAAACAAAAATTAAGCAAAACAGAAAAAAATGGAATGCACACATATATATATATATATAGATATAGATATACATATACATATTACTATATGTATAATGTAATAAGTAAAATAAAAACAAAAAAATATACCTTAGAGGGGTGGGGTAGGGTGCGGTGCGGTGCGATGGGGTGGGGTGCGGTGTGGTGTGGGGTGGGGTGGTTTTTTTTTATAACTTTTCTTCCTACTAAAAACAAGGGGCAGCGTTCTGCCCCCTGTTTTTGTCGCCCACTTAAATCAGAGGGCAACAGCGCTGCCCTCTAATTTAAGTGTGGGCCGCGACCAAAGGCCAAAGGGCCTCCAGCCCTTTGGTCGCACCAAGCCCTAATGATTTTTTTTTTAATTTATATCTTTTATATATATTAATATCTTATAATAAATTATAAATTAATTATATATAAATATGTTATAATAAATTATATTTTTTAATTATATATAAATATGTTATAATAAATTATAAATTAATTAATTTAATATTAAATAACTAAATTAATTTAACATTAGATTTTGTAAATATGTTCATATTATCTAAAAATAACTTTTAATTTATATTATTAATTTTATTCTAAATAAATGAATTTATTTATTTATATAAATAATTTGATTTATATTTTTAATTTGTAGGCCCTTCATATCTATTGGCGACCAAATGGCCACCAAACTTTTACTTTTTGTCGCCGTTAGGTGGTTAATGGCCACCACAGGACTACAAAATGGTATTCAAAAATGAAAATTTGATATAATAAATTTTAAATTAATTAATTTTATATTAAATAACTAAATTTATTTAACATTAAATTTTGTAAATATGTTTTATATTATCTAAAAATAACTTTTGGTTTTTATTATTAATTTTATTGTAAATAAATGAATTTATTTATTTATATTTTTATATTGTAGACCCTTCATATCTATTGGCGACCAAATGACCACCAAACTTTAACTTTTTGTCGCCGTTTGGTGGCCAATGGCCACCATGGGACCACAAAATAATATTTAAAAACTAAAATTTGTTATAATAAATTATAAATTAATTAATTTTATATTAATTAACGAAATTTATTTAACATTAAATTTTGTAAATATGTTTTATATTATCTAAAAATAACTTTTGATTTATATTATTAATTTTATTCTAAATAAATGAATTTATTTATTTATATAAACAATTTGATTTATATTTTTAATTTGTAGCCCCTTCATATCTATTAGCGACCAAATGGCCACCAAACTTTTACTTTTTGTCGCCGATTGGTGGCCAATGGCCACCACGGGGTTACAAAATGATATTCAAAAACTAAAATTTATTATAATAAATTATAAATTAATTAATTTTATATTAAATAACTAAATTTATTTAACATTAAATTTTGTAAATTTGTTTTATATTATCTAAAAATAAAATTTGATTTATATTATTAATTTTATTCTAAATAAATGAATTTATTTATTTATATAAACAATTTGATTTATATTTTTAATTTGTACACCCTTCATATCTATTGGCGACCAAATGGCCACCAAACTTTTACTTTTTGTCGCCGTTTGGTGGCCAATGGCCACCATGGGCTGCAAAATGGTATTCAAAAACTAAAATTTGTTATAATAAATTATAAATTAATTAATTTAATATTAAATAACTAAATTTATTTAACATTAAATTTTGTAAATATGTTTTATATTATCTAAAAACAACTTTGGATTTATATTATTAATTTTATTCCAAATAAATGAATTTATTTATTTATATAAATATTGGCGACCAAAGGGCGACCAAACTTTTACTTTTTCTCGTCGTTTGGTGGCCAAAAGCCACCACGAGACTACGAACAACCATGCAAAAAATAAATTTTCTTTCATATAATCAATTATTTTGTTTTAATTAGATCTTCTAAGCTAAATATTATATTTTATTATAGTCATTCTTCAATTTATACTAATTCATTGATGTTAGTGCGAAATTATAATTTGATTGGTGTGCGAAAACTAATGACAATGACAAAATCTTCATTGTTTTTCACTTTATATTTAATAATCCCACTTTTGTTAAATATAGAATTATTAATCATTAATTCATTTTCATACTCTTATATCTTAAATATATACAACTTTATACCATTGAGTAACCTTATAATATATTTTCAATCAAAACAAAAGAGATTTTACACAAACTTATAATGTATTTGTTATTATTAATTCTTATTTTCTAAATCAACTTAAATTTTCATGAACATAAATATTTCGTAGCTCCTTCATAGCCATTGGCGACCAAAGGGCGACCAAACTTTTACTTTTTGTCGCCGTTTGGTGGCCAATAACCACCACGAGGCTACGAACTAGCAAGCAAAAAATAAAATTTCTTTCATATAATCAATTCTTTTGTTTTAAGTAGATCTTCTAAGCTAAATATTATCTTTTATTATAATCATTAAATATATACAACTTATAACATTGAGTAAACCATATAATATATTTTCAATCAAAACAAAAGAGGTCATACACAAACTTGTAATGTATTTGTTATTATTAATTCTTATGTTTTAAATTAACTTAAATTTTCATAAACATGAATATTTTGTAGCCCCTTCGTAGCCATTGGCGACCAAAGAGCGACCAAACTTTTACTTTTTGTCGCCGTTTGGTGGACAATAGCCACCACGAGGCTACAAACTAGCACGCAAAAAATAAAATTTCTTTCATATAATCAATTCTTTTGTTTTAAATAGATCTTCTAAACTAAATATTATCTTTTATTATAGTCATTAAATATATACAACTTTGTACAATTAAATAAATCTTAGAATATATTTTCAATCAAAACAAAAGAGATGTTACACAAACTTGTAATGTATTTGTTATTATTAATTATTATGTTCTAAATCAACTTAAATCTTCATGAACATAAATATTTCGTAGCCCCTTCTTAGCCATTGGCGACCAAAGGGCGACCAAACTTTTGCTTTTTGTCACCGTTTGGTGGTCAATAGCCACCATGAGGCTACGAACTAGCTTACAAAAAATAAAATTTCTTTCATATGATCAATTCTTTTGTTTTAAGTAGATCTTCTAAACTAAATATTATCTTTTATTATAGTCATTAAATATATACAACTTTATACCATTGAGTAAATCTTATAATATATTTTCAATCAAAACAAAAGAGATCTTACAAAAACTTGTAATGTATTTGTTATTATTAATTCTTTTTTTCTAAATCAACTTAAATTTTCATGAACATGAATATTTCGTAGCCCATTCGTAGCCATTTGCGACCAAAGAGCGACAAAACTTTTACTTTTTGTCGCCGTTTGGTGGCCAATAGCCACCACGAGGATACGAACTAGCATGCAAAAGATAAAATTTCTTTCATATAATCAATTCTTTTGTTTTAAGTAGATCTTCTAAACTAAATATTATCCTTTATTATAGTCATTAAATATATACCACTTTTTACCATTGAGTAAATCTTATAATATATTTTTAATCAAAACAAAAGAGATCTTACATAAATGTGTAATGTATTTGTTATTATTAATTCTTATGCTCTAAATCAACTTAAATTTTAATGAACATGAATATTTCGTAGCCCCTTCGTAGCCATTGGCGACCAAAGGGCGACCAAACTTTTACTTTTTGTCGTCGTTTAGTGGCCAATAGCCACCACGAGGCTACGAACTAGCATGCAAAAAATAAAATTTCTTTCATATAATCAATTCTTTTGTTTTAAGTAGATCTTTTAAGCTAAATATTATCTTTTATTATAGTCATTAAATATATACAACTTTATACCATTGAGTAATCTTATAATATATTTTCAATCAAAACAAAAGAGATCTTACACAAACTTGTAATGTATTTGTTATTATTAATTCTTATGTTCTAAATCAACTTAAATTTTCATGAACATGAATATTCGCAGCCCCTTCCTAGCCATTGGCGACCAAAGGGCGACTAAACTTTTACTTTTTGTCGCCGTTTGGTGGCTAATAGCCACCACGAGGCTACGAACTAGCATGCAAAAAATAAAATTTCTTTCATATAATCAATTCTTTTATTTTAAGTAGATCTTCTAAGCTAAATATTATCTTTTATTATAGTCATTAAATATATACAACTTTATACCATTGAATAAATCTTATAATATATTTTCAATCAAAACAAACTAGATCTTACACAAACTTTTATTTTTTTTGTTTTTATTAATTCTTATGTCCTAAATCAACTTAAATTTTCTTGAACATAAATATTTCGTAGCCCCTTCGTAGCCATTGGCGACCAAAGAGCGACCAAACTTTTACTTTTTGTCGCCGTTTGGTGGCCAATAGCTACCACGAGGCTACCAACTAGAATGCAAAAAATAAAATTTCTTTCATATAATCAATTCTTTTGGTTTAAGTAGATCTTCTAAGCTAAATATTATCTTTTATTATAATCATTAAATATATACAACTTTATACCATTGAGTAAACCTTATAATATATTTTCAATCAAAACAAAAGAGATCTTACACAAACTTGTAATATATTTGTTATTATTAATTCTTATGTTCTAAATTAACTTAAATTTTCATGAACATGAATATTCGCAGCCCCTTCCTAGCCATTGGCGACCAAAGGGCGACCAAATTTTTACTTTTAGTCGTCGTTTGGTGGCTAATAGCCACCACGAGGCTATGAACTACCATGAAAAAAATAAAATTTCTTTCATATAATCAATTCTTTTATTTTAAGTAGATCTTCTAAGCTAAATATTATCTTTTATTATAGTCATTAAATATATACAACTTTATACCATTGAGTAAACCTTATAATATATTTTCAATCAAAACAAAATAGATCTTGCGCAAACTTGTAATGTATTTGTTATTATTAATTCTTATGTCCTAAATCAACCTAACTTTTTATGAACATGAATATTTCGTAGCCCCTTCGTAGCCATTGGCGACCAAAGAGTGACCAAACTTTTACTTTTTATCCCCATTTGGTGGCCAATGGCCACCATGATGCTACGAACTAGCTTGCAAAAATTAAAATTTCTTTCATATAATCAATCCTTTTGTTTTAAGTAGATCTTCTAAGCTAAATATTATCTTTTATTATAGTCATTAAATATATACCACTTTATACCATTGAGTAAATTTTATAATATATTTTTAATCAAAACAAAAGAGATCTTACACAAACGTGTAATGTATTTGTTATTATTAATTCATATGTTCTAAATCAACTTAAATTTTAATGAACATGAATATTTCGTAGCCCCTTCGTAGCCATTGGCGACCAAAGGGCAACCAAACTTTTACTTTTTGTCGTCGTTTGGTGGCCAATAGCCATCACGAGGCTACGAACTAGCATGCAAAAAATAAAATTTCTTTCATATAATCAATTCTTTTGTTTTAAGTATATCTTCTAAGCTAAATATTCTGTTTTATTAAAGTCATTAAATATATACAACTTTATACCATTGAGTAAATCTTATAATATATTTTCAATCAAAACAAAAGAGATCTTACACAAACTTGTAATGTATTTGTTATTATTAATTATTATGTTCTAAATCAATTTAAATTTTCACGAACATGAATATTTCGCATCCCTTTCGTAGCCATTGGCGACCAAAGGGCGACCAAACTTTTACTTTTGGTCGCCGTTTGGTGGCCAATAGCCACCACGAGACTACGAATTAGCATGCAAAAAATAAAATTTCTTTCATATAATCAATTCTTTTGTTTTAAGTAGATTTTCTAAGCTAAATATTATCTTTTATTATAGTAATTAAATATATACAACTTTATACCATTGAGTAAACCTTATAATATATTTTCAATCAAAACAAAAGAGATTTTACACAAACGTGTAATGTATTTGTTATTATTAATTCTTATGTTTTAAATCAACTTAAATTTTCATGAACATGAATATTTCGTAGCCCCTTTGTAGCCATTGGCGACCAAAGGGCGACCAAACTTTTACTTTTGGTCGCCGTTTGGTGGCCAATAGCCACCACGAGGCTACGAACTACCATGCAAAAATTAAAATTTCTTTTATATAATCAATTATTTTGTTTTAAGTAGATCTTCTAAGTTAAATATTATCTTTTATTATAGTCATTAAATATATACAACTTTATACCTTTGAGTAAATCTTATAATATATTTTCAATCAAAACAAAATAGATCTTACACAAACTTGTAATGTATTTGTTATTATTAATTTTTATGCTCTAAATCAACTTAAATTTTAACGAACATGAATATTTTGTGGCCCTTCCGTAGCCATTGGCGACCAAAGGGCGTCCAAACTTTTACTTTTTGTCGCTGTTTGGTGGCCAATAGCCACCACAAGGCTATGAACTAGCATGCAAAAAATAAAATTTCTTTCATATAGTCAATTCTTTTATTTTAAGTAGATATTTTAAGCTAAATATTATCTTTTATTATAGTCATTAAATATTTACAACTTTATACCATTGAGTAAACCTTATAATATATTTTCAATCAAAACAAAAAAGATCTTGCACAAACGTGTAATGTATTTGTTATTATTAATTTTTATGTTCTAAATCAACTTAAATTTTCATGATCATGAATATTTCGTATCCCCTTCGTAGCCATTGGCGACCAAAGGGTGACCAAACTTTTACTTTTTGTCGCCGTTTGGTGGCCAATAGCCACCACGAGGCTACGAACTAGCATGCAAAAAATAAAATTTCTTTCATATAATCAATTCTTTTGTTTTAAGTAGATCTTCTAAGCTAAATATTATCTTTTATTATAGTCATTAAATATATACAACTTTATACCATTGAGTAAACCTTATAATATTTTTTCAATCAAAAGAAAAGAGATCTTACACAAACTTGTAATGTATTTATTATTATTAATTCTTATGTTCTAAATCAACTTAAATTTTCATGAACATGAATATTTCGTAGCCCCTTCCTAGCCATTGGCCACCAAAGGGCGACCAAACTTTTACTTTTTGTCGCCGTTTGGTAGCCAATAGCCACCATGAGGTTACGAACTAGCATGCAAAAAATAAAATTTCTTTCATATAATCAATTCTTTTGTTTTAAGTAGATCTTCTAAGCTAAATATTATCTTTTTATTATAGTCATTCTTCAATTTATACTATTTATTGATGTTAGTGTGAAATTACAATTTGATTGGTGTGCGAAAAACTAATGTCAATGACACAATCTTCATTTTTTTCACTTTATATTTCATAATCCCACTTTTGTTAAATATAGAATTATTAATCATTAATTCATTTTCATACTCTTATATCTTAAATATACACAACTTTATACCATTGAGTAAACCTTATAATATATTTTCATTCAAAACAAAAGATATCTTACCCAAACTTGTAATGTATTTGTTATTATTAATTTTTATGTTCTAAATCAACTTAAATTTTCATGACCATGAATATTTCGTATCCCCTTTGTAGCCATTGGCGACCAAATGGCGACCAAACTTTTACTTTTGGTCGCCATTTGGTGGCCAATAGCCACCACGAGGCTACGAACTAATATGCAAAAAAGAAAATTTCTTTCATATAATCAATTCTTTTGTTTTAAGTAGAGCTTCTAAGCCAAATATTATCTTTTATTATTGTCATTCTTCAATTTATACTAATTCATTGGTATTAGTGCGAAATTACAATTTGATTGGTGTGCGAAAAACTAATGACAATTACACAATCTTATTATTTTTCACTTTATATTTCATAATCCCATTTTTGTTAAATATAGAATTATTAATCATTAATTCATTTTCATACTCTTATATCTTAAATATATACAACTTTATACCATTGAGTAAACTTTATAATATATTTTCAATCAAAACAAAATAGATTTTGAACAAATTTCTAATGTATTTGTTATTATTAATTTTTATATTTTAAATCTATCCAACATTTTATAAACATGGATACTTCGTAGCCCCTTCGTGGCCATTAGCGACCAAAGGGCGATTAAACTTTTACGTTTTGTCGCCGTTTGGTGGCCAATGGCCACCACGGGGCTACGAACTATCATTCAAAATATAGAATTTAGTTGATATAATTAATTCTTTTATTTTATAACTTTTTTACTTTTTTTGTAATTTCTTTTTGAAAAATTAAATGATATTTGTCGCGTATGGGTCACCGTTTTGCGACCTAAGGGCGACCCTTATTTAGTTTATTTAACTTTTTTTTTCAATTTATTTTTTTATAATTTTTACTTCTATAAATTTTTATATTTTTTGGTCGCCATTTGGTTGCTAAATAGCGACCAAATGGATACCATATTTATATTTTTTCTATTTTATAATTATTTTTTATAATTTATTTTTGGTAATTAAGATACGAACAAAAATTAATGATAACGGTGGCCATGTGGTCGCCTTGATTAATCAAAAATTATCTTTGTTTGTTGCTATTTCGTCGCCGTTTGGCTACCAAATGGCGACCATTTTTAATTTTCTCATTAACATATTTTCTCGCACATTTTAGCCACCAAACGGTGACGAAATATTTCATTTCGTCGCCATTCATTGCAAATGGCTACCAAACTTTTTTCGTCGCCATTTTTGGTAGCCTCAAGTTTGTTTTCTTGTAGTGGTCGCAGGATTTTTAAGGGCAATTTGATAAAAAGGCCCGAAAAGAAGAAAACCCTATGATAAAAGGGTATCAAACGTTGAAAAATGAGGATATTTTTGGAGGATGCTAGTTCTAGAGAGAAAAATCAACGTTTGGAGAGGAGAAAACATGAGGAAACTACAAGATTGATGAGGAAGGACGGATCAGAGACAAGATTTAGCCACGACTTTCTTGAGATTTCTAGTTTTCTCTTCCTCTCTCATCATGAATTTTAATAGATTCTTGATTTCATTTACGTTGATTATGAGTTGCTAGATTACTTTTCTAGGGCTACGATGTAGCCAGATTTTGATTACTCGAATTATGTTGAATTGATTGGTTGATTGATTATTCTTTTTTTATGTTGAATATTTCACACTATACGTAATACTTGTGATTATCTGGTCAATAATTGCTTGTTTTGTGGTTTAGTTTGAGACTGAGAAGTGATAACTAAACTAGACCTTGTGTGGAGTATCATTAAATTGTCATAAGCTAGAGACAGTTATGAGATCTAATGCAGCATTTAAATTTCTAGGATTTAATTCATTCCATAAGTTCACAGTTATCACAGAGATGTGAATAGCTTGTTTAGTGGGATAGGGTATTAATGCTTGAGAAAGATTAATATTTACCTTAGCGAGATTGTTGGCAGCATAAGGAATAGTCTTCAATTGGAATTAATCAGCAGATTCGAGTAGGATAAATTTTGGTGAAATCGTAATCCCTAGAACTCTCCAATCATTAAATCAAGTTTCCATCAAATTCGTAATTGCTTAGTTGTTATTTTCGTTAGTTTTGTTATCTCTTTAGTTTTTAATTACAAATTCTCAAATTTTGATCATCTTAATAAAATTAAAGCTAAACTAATTTCGGTAATTAATAATCTCAATCCTCGTGGGAACGATCTTTATTCATCATTTTATTACTTATTTTGATACGTGCACTTGCGTTAGAAATCATACAACAAGTTTTTGGCGTCGTTGCCGGGAACTGTGTTAATTATTAATATCGATACCAAATAACTTTAATTTTACTTTGGATTTTATTTTATTTTGATTTGTTCTCTTATTTTCGTTACGTATGTTTCAGGACATATTCCTTTACTTGCATGCAAAAGTCAGGAGGTAGTAATTTGTTGCCTTTCGATCCTGAGATAGAACGAACCTATCAAAAAAATAGAAAGAAGAAAGAGCGACTACAACTACCCATCATTTGCAAGGAAATATGGCTGATATCGTGGTAGCACAAGAAGGAAATAATTAGAAAAATCCACCTAGAACACTGCGATAGTATGCTTTGCTACCCATTGGAATTCAACATGTAATTAGAAGGCCAGCGATTCGGGCGCATGATTTTGACTTGAAGATAGTGACGCTACAATTGATTCAGAATATTCAGTTCCATGGACTACTTTATGAAGATCCTAATCAGCACATTGTGAATTTTCTAGAAGTCTGCGGAACTGTTAAGTACAATAGAGTCACTGATAAAGCTCTGCGCCTTCGCTTGTTTCCTTTTTCTTTGAGGGATCAAGCTAAGGAATGGTCTTGCTGCCTTCAAATTCAATCACCACTTGGGAGGATTTGGTGCACAAGTTTTTGTCAAGGTTTTTCCTACCTGAAAAGACATGGAAATTGCGCATATAAATTAATAATTTTGCGCAACATGAAGGAGGAACTCTATGTGAAGCATGGGAAAGGTATAAGGCATTGCTGAGAAAGTTTCCTAATCATGGAGTGCCTAGGTGGATGCAAGTTCATAATTTTTACAATGGGTTAATTAGCTCCACGAGAACTTTGATTGATGCATCAACAGGAGGAGCTTTAATGAACAAGACAGCAGATGAAGCTTATGCGTTGCTAAATGATATTGTTTTGAACCACCAGCAGTGGTCAAACGAGAGAGTCATGCCAAAGAAGACATCTGGGATCCATGAGATTGATGCCATAACTACTTTGACAGCAAAAATTGACAATCTCATGAAACAGTTGCAGAATAGCCAAACAACTGCTAATGTTGTTCAGGCGACAGTGATGTATGAGTTTTGTTGTAGTTCATATCATAGTGCAGAATGTCAGGTTGGAAATCCATTTGCGCAAGGCACAGCCGAATAAGCACAGTATATGGGGAATTTTAATGGACAGCAGCACAATCCGTACTCTAACAGATATAATCCAGCATGGCGTAATCATCCGAATTTCTTCTGGAGAAATAATTAGAATGTGTTGCAGCCTGAGCAGAATAACCCATCACTAGAGAAGAAGGTGAACTTGGAGGATGCATTGGCTCAGTTAGCGACTTCGCAAACTCAATTCCTGAATGAAACAAGGACAAAATTTCAGAACTAGTCTGTACAAATCAGAAATTTGGAGGCACAGTTTAGCCAAATGGCTACCATGTTTTCAGAAAGACAGCAATGGAACTTACCTAGCACTTCAGAGGTGAATCCTAGAAGAAAGGGTAAAGAACATTGTAAAGTTGTCACATTGAGAAGCGGCAAGGAGTTAGAGGAGCCAGTGAAAACAAAGAAGGTTAAGAAAGGTGAAGCAAAGAATGAGGCGAAAGATGAAGAAAAAGTAGAAGCTTAACCACAGCCTACATAGGAACCACCTGTGGTGGTGCCATTCCTTCAACAATTGCAAAAGAACAAGCTTGACAAACAGTTCGCTAAATTTCTTGAAGTCTTTAAGAAGCTTCACATTAATCTTCCATTTGCATATGCACTTGAATAGATGCCGAGTTACGTGAAGTTCATGAAGGACATTCTTTCAAATAAGAGGAGGCTTGGAGATTACGAGACAGTTGCACTAACTGAGGAATGCAGCGCTATTCTACAGAAGAAGCTACCACAAAAGCTCAAGGATCCAGGGAGTTTTACTATTCTTTAAGAAATTGGAAACTTTGTTTTTGAGCGAGCGTTGTGTGATTTAGGTGCTAGTATTAATTTGATGCCTTTATCTATTTTCAAGAAACTTGGTTTGGGCGAGGCGAGGCCCACAACTATTACATTACAGTTAGCTGATCGCTCGCTAAAGCATCCCAGAGGAGTTATTGAAGATATGCTAGTCAAAGTTGATAAGTTCATATTTCCTACGGATTTCATAGTGCTGGACATGGAAGAAGATAAGGAGATTCCTATTATTCTTGGGAGACCATTCCTTGCAACTGGAAGAGTACTCATTGATGTTCAAAAAGGAAAGTTGCGACTACGGGTGCAAGAAGAAGAAGTGATATTTAATTTGTTCAAAACTATCGAGTACCCTGAAGCTAGTGACTATTGTTTCCGCATTGATGATGTACAAGCTATAGTGCCTAGCCATATGGGTCGACTGGATCCTTTGGAGGCTAGCTTAATACAAGATGATCTTGTTGATTTGGAGGATGAAGAGGTGCAAACATATTTAAGTTGGATAGACTCGTTTGAACCAAATAGGCGAAAATATTTTAAAGAATTAGGATAACGTTCTGCATGTTCTAAACCATCAATTGAGCAACCACCTGCGTTGGAGTTGAAACCTCTACCAGCACACTTGTGCTACATATATTTGGGTGAGTCAGACACACTTCCAGGAATTATCTCTTCGTCGCTCTCTAACGAAGAAAAAGATAAATTACTGAGAGTGCTTAGAACTCACAGATCAGCGATTGGTTGATCTTTGGCAGATATTAAGAGAATTCGTCCCTCCATGTGCATGCATCGTATTCTTATGGAGGATGATAAAAAACCATCCATTGATGCACAAAGGCGACTCAATCCTACAATGAAAGAAGTGGTGAGAAAGGAGGTTTTGAAGTGGTTAGATGCATGAGTAATTTACCCAATCTCAGATAGTTCTTGGGCAAGTCCAGTGCAAGTTGTACCCAAAAAGGGTGGCATGACAGTTGTGAAAAATGAAAACAATGAACTTATTCCTACAAGAACTGTGACTGGATGGAGAGTGTGTATCGACTATATGAAGTTGAATAAGGCCACGAGAAATGACCACTTTCCCTTGCCCTTTGTTGATCGGATGCTTGATAGATTGGCAGGACATGAGTATTATTGTTTCTTGGATGGTTACTCTGGCTACAATCAAATAGCTATTGCACCTGAAGATCAGAAGAAAACCACGTTTACATGTCCTTATGGTATATTCACTTTTCGGAGAATGCCATTTGGATTATGTAACGCACCAGGTACTTTTCAAAGATGTATGATGGCTATCTTCTCAGATTTGGTAGAACGAGGAATTGAGGTATCTATGGATGACTTTTCTGTGGTGGACACGTCGTTTGATAATTGTCTTTACAATTTGGAGTTAGTGTTGAAAAGATGTGAGGAGACAAATTTGGTGTTAAACTTGGAAAAGTGTCACTTCATGGTGCGTGAAGGTATTGTCTTGGGGCATCGTATCTAAGCTAAATACATTGAAGATGATCGTGCAAAGATTGAAACTATACAAAAGTTGCCTGCGCCAGCAACTGTGAAGGGGGTTAGAAGTTTTTTGGGACATGCAGGGTTCTATAGGAGATTCATCAAGGATTTTTCAAAGATTGTTAAGGCGCTTTCAAATCTTTTGGTGCATAATGTTCCATTTGTATGGGATGAAGAATGTGAATGTGCATTTGTAACAATCAAGGAGAAACTTGTGTCAGCACCTATTGTTGTAGCACCTGATTGGGAATTACCCTTTGAGTTGATGTGTGATGCAAGCGACTATGCAGTAGGGGCAGTTTTGGGGTGTCACACCCCAACTTGACCCCTCCTATAATCAGTCAGGACGCAACGGAATTTCGGCAGTATAACGATAGTAAATAGGACACCGAGGCTCTAAACCAACCTCAATAGAACATCATGCATCAACTTCACAAACCATACAACAAACAACTCCTCAATAAAATAACAACATACATCATAACCATATTATACAATAAACAGTCCTCGTTATATGCCTCCGTTCCAACATAATACATTAACCCTTAATATACAATACAAAAACATATTGAGCCAATCTAGCAACCTAATCATAAACAAAAGAAAAGCTACTAAGACAACATCAACTAATTCATTAACTTATCAACATCTTATACATTATAAACTACAAAGCAGATAAAAGTCTACTAAGTTAATTTACAAGATAATAAAACATGTACGACATCATGGATAAGACTCTGGAACATAGGACTCATCCACGTAAGGCACGTTTTCCACATTCTCCTCTTCAGGAGGCACGTACCCGTAATCCTGCAAAAGTACACCTGTATGCATGCAATAATAGAGAGTGAGCTTATATAAATAAGCCCAGTGAGGATCCGATAGATCTCGAGCAAGGTCTACTAAACTCCTTGGAATAATCCTTTGAGTCAGTAAACACACAATAACATAAATAATACTATCATCACATAACTATATAACCAATCAATAAAGGATACTCTATTTGGTGTAGTTCCAAATGCCATCACGATCTCAACCATTCTTCTTATAACTCCCCATTACTCACGCACCCGAGGTACCTCACTAGCCCCTCCCTCCATGACACATCCGTCATGCGAGTTGGGGGTAGCCTCTGGCAGTCATGCCGTTATCAACCCGACAGCCCAACGCTGCCCGAGAGGTGGCACACACATACCAAGACTCCATAATCATCATCAATCATCAATCAATCATCAATCAATCATCATTGATAGCATCAATTATCATTTAAACAACAATAACTTAGTTAGATGACAAAGTAGGCCATCTAACCTGACATGCATTATATACACAATTAAACTCTAAATTACTCATCAACAACTCACCATTCAACACTCAAACACCACCCAATCATCTAAAGGCATCGTTCAAGAAATTAAAGAATGACAACCTAAACTTCAAAAATTCATAACTTACATTCTACTAACCCAAACATTGCCAAATCAGTTTCTATCACTCACCCATTCAACCTACTACATTAGCCCTCTCGGAAATCCACCATAACACCTCCAAATCATGCCCGATAACCCTAAAACCCTAGGATGTCTTGGCTGGATTTTTTGGACTTTCCCACGAGCAATGTAATCGAAAATTCGGCACTACAACAGCGCTAACACGTAATTATCAAGTATTTAGAAATCGACGGCAATCGATTTCTATCATCACAACTCAATTAATTCAACATTGAACAATTTAATACCCGAAAAATAAAAATTATGCTACATCCGACAGAAACTCGTAGTATTACCACTAAACGATCCCTACCATGCAAGGAGCAATAATCTAACATCAGATTGCAATTCTAACGGTTCAATAATCATTTATACGCATAAACACAAAATATGAGTTTTGAGATCTAGAATTTTTCTCTCACCTTTGATATGTTTTGATGCAAGAAATGTGTAGAATGGATGCCAAACAAGTGAAATCAAGCTTTGAATCACTCAATTCGGCTTTGAAATGCAAAATCTATGAGAAAAATGCTTTGAAAATACCTTCATCTTTCTCCTCCAATGAGCCACGGTTTTGTGTGTGTTTTTGGGGTGTTTTTGTGCTTTGGCAATGTGTGTTGATGATATATGCATGAAAGTCAAGATTTTAAATGAAAGTCAATGTTGAAACTTTAGTGTTTTTAGTGTTTTCTTGACTTTAAATGCATTTTCTTGATCACCAATGTTCAAAACAATTATTCAACACCCAAGCTAGCTCATGTAGGTTATTTTTAGGTGACAAGAACTTTTACAATCAAACAATTTCACCCAAGTCGGCTTATAACTCGATTTTCGCAAAAGTCGGTGTAAAAACCCTAATAAATTCTTAAGCCGATTTTAAAACCATTTTAATCAAACACAGGTCTATTAAAGTCCGTGGTCTAGGTCTAGAAGGGTTAAAAAGACCAGTTTCAAAATTTTAGCGGACGTGTTTCGAAAATACTATTCACTAAAAATCGATGATAAAAGTTTTGATCCTGTTTTTGATGAAAATTTCATGAATGAACATTTAGCACTTATTAGGAGTATTGACTTCAAAATTATAACATTCTAGGTAATATAGCATATAAACAGGTCAAATGCACGCAAAACGAGATAAAACACGTAAATCGAGTTAAAATAGAAAAGTGGGGTTTCACATGGGGCAGCGAACGAACAAGGTGTTTCATGTTATTTACTATGCGAGTCACACACTTAATGATGCACAACTTAATTATGCAACCACAGAGAAAGAGTTACTCGTAATAGTATTCGCCTTTGACAAGTTTCGTCCTTATCTGATTGGAAATCAGGTAATCATTTACACTGATCATTCAGCTATTAAGTACCTTATGGACAAGAAGGATGCGAAGCCATTCGTTGGGTGTTGTTGTTACAAGAATTCGACTTGGAGATCAGAGATAAGAAAAGCACATAAAATTTGGTAGCAGATCACCTTTCTAGACTTAAGTTACGAGTAGAGATCGAGATGGAAAAGCGGCCTATTGAAGATGACTTTCCAGATGAAAAAATCATTGCGATACAATCTGTTCAGACTTTTCTCTGGTATGCTGACTTTGTGAATTTTCTAGCGACGAAGATAATCCCAGCAGATCTTAATTATCAGCAAAGGAAGAAATTTCTATTTGATATGAAGCACTATTATTAGGAAGATCATATACTCTACAAGCATTGTGCAGATCAAGTTATCAGAGGGTGTGTTCCAGAAGAGGAGATGGAAGATATTTTGCGGCATTGCCACACACTTGAGTGCGGAGGTCACTTTGGAGCCAATAGAACAGCGGCAAAAATGCTCCAATCAGGTTTCTATTGGCCTAGGTTGTTTAAAGATGCTCACACTTTTGTTGTTGCATGTGACAGATGCCAGAGATTGGGGAATATCTCAAGAAGGAATGAGATGCCATTGCAGAACATTCTTGAAGTTGAACTTTTTGATGTATGGGGGATCGATTTCATGGGACCTTTTCCTTCCTCCTACAATAACAAATACATCTTGTTGGTAGTTGATTACGTATCTAAATGGGTAGAAGCGGTGGCGACTCCAACAAATGATGGTACGGTGGTGTTGAATTTCTTGAAGAGGAATACTTTACAAGGTTTGCCACCCCTCGAGCAATAATTAGTGATGAGGGTACCCACTTTTGTAACAAACAGTTTGAAGCCCTTTTACTCAAATATGGTGTCAAACATCGGAAAGCCCTTGCCTACCATCCTCAAACCAATAGGCAAGCAGAAGTTTCAAATCAAGAAATAAAAAAGATTCTTGAGAAAATAGTAGGCAATTCGTGTAAAGATTGGGCCAAGAAGATTGATGATGCACTGTGGGCGTATCGTACTACATTTAAAACACCAATTGGGATGTCGCATTACAGATTGGTCTATGGAAAAAGCTTTCCATTTACCAGTGGAGCTCGAGCACAAGGCTTATTGGGCAATGAAGTAGTTGAATCTGGATATGCAAGCTGCAGGAGAAAATAGACTTTTGCAATTGAATGAGTTGAAAGAGTTCCGGAATGAAGCTTATGAGAATGCAAAGATTTACAAGGAGAGAACAAAAGCGTGGCATGATAAGCACATCTCACGAAAAGAGTTCTTACCTGGTCATAAAGTTCTTTTATACAACTCAAGGCTTCACTTGTTTCCTGGAAAGTTTAAATCAAGATAGTCTGGCCCTTTCGTTGTGACAAATGTGTTTCCCTATAGAGCTGTTGAAGTAAATCATCCAGAGAAGGGGACATTGAAGGTTAACGGACAACGGTTAAAGAGTTATTGGGACGAGGAGTTTGAAAAATACAAGTCCGTTGTCCACCTCAACTCAGCCTAAGAAATTGCTCCGTCGGGCTATCGATGTTAAAACAAGCGTTTTTCGGGAAGCAACTCGAAGTTTCTGACTTGTTCTTGATTCAATAGTTCAAGAATAAGTTTGGGGAAAGTCGAGGCAAGGAGACGTTCTACCAAGTCATTTAGAGGGGAAAATATGGAGAAATTCGTGTTTGGAGTGAAGAGGTTACGTGCATGGAAGAGGAAAACAAGAAGACATAAAGTTGTGCAGTAGCGCTGTTGCGCTAAATTCTAGCATAGTTGTACTGGCGTTATCAAAAGTTACGTTTGTTTTAGAGTTGTTCAAAAGAAATAGCAGCGCTACAAAATGGCGCTACTGCGCTGGCGTCTACACATTGATGTTCGAGAAAAAAAAAAAAAACAACAAATTTATCATCGTTGCTGAACAAGTCCATCTACCAGACCCGAAACATACCACCCACGACCCATATCTTCTAAACCCAACCCACAACATATCAACACTACTTCACACACTACACCAATCAGATCACCCATAACCATATATCCAACTTGACCCATAACTAAACACTTTCCAAAACTCCTACCTAAGTAAAAGTCCCAATTAGATGCCACCCATCCACACAAACAAATCAGAACTCAAAAAGAAAAAAAAAATAAAAACCTTAAAACCTCTCCACGCTCTCTCGTCAGCCACTGCCTACATTGCCGCCGTACCTCACTCCACTCTACCTCACCGTCGACGACGACGAAGCTACCTTGCCTTCTTCACGCTAACATCGCACCACTAGATCTCTCTCCCCTTCTCTCGCTGATGACGCCTCTGCTCAGCCACCACGCCGCACCCAACGCACCCACCAGCCTCTCTCTCACGTGCCGCTGCCCTCTAACACTCACCCGAACCACCCTTTATTGTGCTGTCGTCATCAACCTCACTGAACACCACCGCAACGGCAACGACGAGACGACGATAGCGAAAGCCCCTTCTGTCTGCTCACATTGTCCTTTTTGCTTTGGTGAGTGTTTCATTCTCCTTGGTGTTTTTCTTTATTC
This sequence comes from Ehretia macrophylla, assembly GCA_037974665.1. Classification (NCBI taxonomy): domain Eukaryota; kingdom Viridiplantae; phylum Streptophyta; class Magnoliopsida; order Boraginales; family Ehretiaceae; genus Ehretia; species Ehretia macrophylla. Next base: position 32,189,902 of record CM075771.1, read on the forward strand.
AGTGGTAGAAGGATTTGATTAAAGAAAAAAAACAAAAAACAAAAAAAAATTTGCACACTTCGCTGATCCTCGCGATCGAGTAAGGGCAGTGCACGCGAGTTGTTGGCTCTTGCATATCACTGGTAATTGATCAAGTAGTTTCCTTGTGTTGTGCGGCTGTATGTTGAATGATAGTAACACTAACAAATGCAACAAAACAGCACCAAGAATCTATTGAACATTGTATGCGCATAGGGGCCGCCGTGCACATCAGTTGTGTAGAATGTGTGTTTTCTACATCTTTTGAGTCTTTGAACGATTGGTTAATTGGTGTTGTGAGCATTGAAATTTTGATTGAGTCCTTGGTGCTATTATTGATGTGTTTTGTTTTCTACCTTGTGACTAGAGCTCATTTGGAGTATTGTATTTGTTGGGAAACGTGAGACTGTGTTGTTGTTGGCTGCGTTTTGCTGGTTCTACGTGTGTTTTGGTGTTGAGAATGTTCTTGGGACTGCTTGTGATAGTTGTGACTTTTATTGAAGTTGTTGGGTGATTCATAGTTACGTAGTGTTGCATGGTACTGTAGTGTTATCTTGTGTTGTAGGAGATTACATGCTATAACAGGGCATAGACAGTGATTTTGTTGTGGGGTGTGAGTGAACAGTTGACTCTGACTGGTTTTTCTTAATAGCTATGGCTCCTAAAAGGAAATGTGGTTCCACCTCTGGTGCCTCTAGGCCTGCTTTGAATACGCACATATTTGTTAGTGAGAAGGCTAAAGCTCGCTATACTTAGACTATCATAAAAAAATCTTTGGTCGTCGAGTGTGGTTTTGAGGACCCTGGCCCTATAATTGCATGACAGGCTGAATCGCGACAATGGACTCATTTAATCAAATCTCCTGGGCCCAGTTATATGTTGTTAGTTCGAGAGTTTTATGTAAATATGTTAGAGCATCAGGATAAGCGGGTCCATGTTCGTGGCAGGATTGTTTCATTTGATCAGACTACTATAAACAGATTTTACCAAGTACCAGATGTTAATGAGGACTTTTACAATACCCGTGGAGATGAGCTTGATCCAACTGCCATCCTCACGTACTTAACAGATAACAGAGTTGCTTGGAAAAAAAAAAGGTAAAAAGATGATTAGTTTTTCATCGTCCGGAATGCGTAAGGAGATTAAAGCGTGACATCTATTCATCTGTGCCACGCTCCTACCGACGGGGAACACATATAAAGTCTCGCGAGAAAGAGCCATCCTGAATTACGCCATAGGAAATCAGTTGAGCATTGATGTGGGAAGAGTGATCGAGAGGTCTATTTTGCAATACTTGAAAGGGCGCACGACTGGAGGACTTCCGCACCCTACCTTGATTACTGGGTTATGCCTAGCAGCTGGAGTGCTATTATCTGAGACTGAGGAAATGATACATCCTCAGGTGCCCTTAACGCATATCACAATAGAAAGTTTGGGGGTTCATATCGAGCCGCAGGCAGAGCAGGCAGCCAATCAGGGAGCAGTCCCTATCACCGATATTCAGGCTTTGCGCCAGGACATGGCGTAGTTGCGACAGGATGTGGATCAGGGGCAACAAGAGATGTTAGAGCAGGAAGACCACCTTGGGAAAAGATTACTCCTGATTATCCAGCGGCAAGATGAGTTAGCTGCTAGGCAAGAGCAGAGTTTCAAATACATGGCAAAGATAGGCAAGAAATTGGGTGTTCCGCCGGCACCTGCTTTACGCCCCTTTCTGCCGGTTAATCACTACTTCCCTCTAGATGATAAATGACTCCGGCTATTCAGGAAAGTTGCTACTCCTTTTCTTTTTAGTGTTTTCACATTGAGGACAATGTTTTCCTTTAAAGTTTGGGGGTGGCGTCTCTTTACTTGTTCTGAGTTATGTGTTGTCTTTGGTGTTAGTGTTACATATTTTAGTTATTTTCATTACGTGTTTTCGTTATTTAAATTCATAAAAAAAAAAAATCTTTTGAAAAATTGGAAAAAAAAACAAATTTTGAAAGTGATATTGGAACGATAAGAAATAGGTCGATGATGAGTAGCGTATGAATGACATGATAGTAATGAGGATAAATGACTGAAGTATAGTTTTGTTTTACAGAAAATCCCCACTTATTGCGCACTTAGCCTCGGCTAATTAGATTGTTGCTTGGAGAAGGTTTATGTGAGCTTGAGTGAACAGAAAAATATTTATAGGACTTTAGAACTTGCTTGATTGTCACTCGAGGCGAAATCTAGGTTGCATAGCATTAAAGAAATGATTTAGGCCATCTTTGAATCGTTTGAGCCTTTCAAGCCAACCCTTATAATAATTGAATACCCCAGTTCACCCCTTTGAGCTTAATTAGTATTTTCTTTCTTACGTGACTTACAATATCTTCCTTAACTTGTCAAGTTTGATTTTCCTAGATTATGACCCTCTTACCTGTAACATATGATTGTTCTAGGATGATTATATGGAGTCATGTTTTGTATTGAATGATGAGAGGTTTGATGATTTGGTGATGCGTTGTTTTGTTTCAGAAAAAAAAAACTAAAATATTGAGAAAAACAAAAGAAAAAAAGAAGAATGAAAAGAAAAGAGAACAACCACACTCCTTGTAATTTATATCAAAATGCAAGTTTGGGGGAGTGTGGATTCTTTATGTATTTTTAAATGTTGTGGATGGTTGTTGAGGAAGTGGAAAGAAAAAAATAAGGAAAAGAGATATGTAGAGCATTGTGTTGGGTGTGAGAAGTCAAGTTGGCATATGCTCCATTAAATATCCTTGAATAGTTGTGTGCTTACAGATAGTTTAGCTTTATATTATATCCATTATCCTACCTTAACCCTAGCCACACGTTACAACCAAATGTAAAGTCCTACTGATCTTTAATGCTATGATTAACCTACATTAGTGGAGAGTGGCATGAAAAGTGAGCTTATGAAGTCCTAAGTGATTGAAAATAAAAGATGCATATTGATGACTTAACTTGTATAAACTCATCCGGGCACAATTGATTAGGATAGAGGCTATTCACACACTCACTTGAGGGATTTGAAGTAAAATGAGACTTATGTGAAGTTGTTATTTCTCATGCTTATGATTGAAAGCCACCTCTTGAGTTCGGAAAAAGCTACTGAGGCCGTGAAAATTTACCATTTTACAACATTGCTTTCATGAGTTAGTTTGTGTTGAGTCTTTAGTTTTTAGCTAGTTCCTTTCTTTAGTTGTGTCTTTTGCTTGAGGACAAGCAAAACTTAAGTTTGAGTTTGTTTGTTGGATGTAATATTGATATATTATTTCTGCCCCTTTTCACTTAAATTTTGTTAGTTCCTGAATAATTTATAAACAAGTTGATTGGTTCTATGTTTTTTTTTACGATATAGGTGAATTATATGAGAAAATATAGATTTTGAGGCCAAGATTGAGAAAAAATGAACAAGAGCGGTCTTTCATGCAGTTCGTGAAAAATTAAAGAAAAAATTGAAGTAGCGCAGTCATAGCGCAGTTGCGCAGTGTCGCATGATTTTTAAGGGCAATTTGGTAAAAAGACGCGAAAAGAAGAAAACCCTACGATAAAAGGGTATCAGACGTTGAAAAATGGGGAGATTTTTGGAGGCTGCTAGTTCTAGAGAGAAAAATCAATGTTTGGAGAGGAGAAAATGCGAGAAAATTACAAGATTGACGAGGAAGGACGGATCAGAGACAAGATTTAGCCACGACTTTCTTGAGATTTCTAGTTTTTTTCTCTCTCTCATCATGAATTTTAATAGATTCTTGATTTCATTTACGTTGATTATAAGTTGCTAGATTACTTTTTTAAGGTTACGATGTAGCCAAATTTTGATTACTCGAATTATGTTGAATTGATTGGTTGATTAATTATAAAACATTAATATGAAAATGGTGTGATAACCCGAACCCGGCATGCATTTAAAGGCATTTAACTGCATTTAATTAAGTGATATCTTAAATGTTAGCATTGTATTTGTGTTTATTTTAGTTAAACATTTATACAGAGCTTTATTTCATATTTCTTTTAGAAGTAACTAGAATAATACTCGAGCCAATTATTTTAACGGAATAACAACTACTTTTCATAATTATGTTAATCGGTTTTATTTTTCTTGCACCTTAAAGCTCGGTTTTCAATTAAATAAAAAGTAGCTCCGAGCCGGAATAAATTTTCAACTATGATTACTCTTCAAAATTATATTTTCTTAAATTCTTTGAGATTTAATTGTTAATCTTCTATTGTCGCAAAGTGCATAGCATATCGAGAGCGATAGTTAGGAAATAAATTCGAGTCCTCAGCAAATAGTGGAAACTAGTATTTAGTGTTTTAATTTTAGTGTTTTAAGTTGTATTTAACTAGAATTGGATTTATGTTAGTTATTTTAGCTTTAAAACGCATAAAACAAGCTTATTTGACCAAGTTTAAGTTAGTTGACCAAGCCTTGACCAAGTTGACTTGTTGTCATCTATAAAATAGCTTAAATTAGCACAAAATAAAAAAAAAATAGAAGCTGAAAATAGAACATGAAGAGCCGAAAATATGAAGGAGAAGAAAAAAAAAAAGATTTCAAGCCAAATCATCAAAGCTTCACGTGAGCTTGCACGGGGTGGTTTCTGAGGCGTCCTACGAGATTTTCCTAGCGCCTAGGAGTGTCTAAGGTGAGGGTTTCATCGTTATTTGCGCATTTGAATATTTTGTGTATTAACTTTGATTTTTGGGATTTATCCGTATATTGTTATTTAAATCATTTTGAGACTTAAAGAATGTTCCCTAGCAATCGTAGAACATGTATTTATAGTTTTTTAACATTTTCTGCGGTTGAATATTGAAATTGAAATATAAATTGTTAATTGAATAGTAAATAGTGAATAGTAAACCCCCGTTTCGATGAAGTTGCTCCGTTATGCATTCTGTTGATGTAGGAAGGTGCTAGATATGCTAGAATGCCTAAATGTATGGTTTAATTGGAATGTGTAATGGAAAAATGGAGAAAAATGGCTTAGTGAAAGTTGGGGTCGTTTAGGTCAAGTTTGGCATTTTATCGTTTTGCATGATGGCATTGTCTCAGGAGGTCATGGAAGCATTTTTGGTGCAGTTGTGACATTGGTTGGGTAATCGGTTGAGGTAGTTGTAGTTCAAACGAACAAAGGAGAAAATCGGGGCTTTGCATGAATTCTAGGGTTAAGTAGGGTTTCGGGGTCTTTAGACGTGCCTTATGGTGACCTAGGAGGATTGGTGAAGTTGGTTTCCAAAACTCGTGGCTCGTTTGAAAGTAGTAGTATTTTGAAAGTTAGGGTCATTTTTGTGATTATTTGTGTTTTCATAGTAAATTGCTTATAGAATGCTTATATTGCTTATAGAATGCTTATAATGCCTATAGAATACTTGTTATTGCTTGATAATATTAGTTGGTGTTGTTTTTGTTACTTATTTGATTGTTAATGCTTGTTAATGCTTATTACGCTTGTTAGAGTTGATTGTTGATTGAAATGTTTAACAATTGTTGATAATGCTTGATATCTCGTTTATCTCCTCTACTTTGTATTGTTGTGCTATCGCTCGTTATCGCCCTGTGTCGTGTCTTGCATTGCATAGTGTCAAGGCGGTGTGATGGGCCTCTCTGGGTAGCCTCGGGTTGCCAGTGTTGGTTGCCCTAGCTCCATGTCCTATTCCCTTTCTCGCTTGGGTAGCCTCCCAGGGAGATTTGGGTCGTAGAATTGATGGATACTTCCGGGGTATTCCAAACTGAAGTTATAAGGTGGTTGCGCGCTTATTGTCATCGTTGTCAACATCAAGCTCGAGATTGATGTATCGCTCGTGAAATGGTACATTGCTCGTATGAGTGAACCATAGCCTTCAGAGTGTGGTATAGCTTTGAATGGTTGTGTTAATGCTTTCATTAATTTCTTATTGTATTGATCGTTTGTCTTGATTGCTTAATTATCAGTTATGTTGCTTAACTGTCTTATTTGCATTGCACGACTTTCTTTCTCTCCACATCGATATCTGTCTCGCCCTCACTGAGTATACGTGTTGTGTATACTCACTCCTCACCACCACATTTCAGGAATTGTCATGTTAGCTGGAAAGTTCGTGATTTCGTGAAAGCTCGAGCGTGAAGAGTTGTCTTGCGTGCCTATGTGGCTTGAGTTGTCGAAGTTGTAAAGATGTATGCTTTTATGTATTGTATGTATTTATTGTTAAAAGAAATGTAATCTAAATTAGCTAAATAGTTGAGGTAGATTGATAAGTTAGTTAAGTATTCAGTAATATAGTTTAACTTCGATGCATGTTTGTAATGTCCAAAGGAAAAGAGTTAGAATGGCATGATAGTTTATTTTATGCAGTAGCTTAGTATGGTTTAATTGTCTCGTTTGAATGTACTTGCCAACAATGAAAAGAGATAGGTTAGTTTTTAAATTGAAAATGTATGTATACTTGCTGAGTTTAATTGTTGGGAACCGAGGCTCGGATGGCCTTGAGGAAGTTTTGTATGGTTGGACACGATGTTGGTCCATTTATATGCTATTACAGGTCTTACATTTTGCCTAAAAACAGGGGAGACTTTGTCCGTCTTTTCCTAAAATTTTGCCCGGGTTTGAAATTAGGTTATGATCAGATTGATTGATAGAACTCCCGGTCTCGAGAGGGATCGGGGTGTTACAAATGGTGAATCTAACTTTTAGCATGTGATAATCCAATTGCATGCATCGGATGATAGTCCAATTCAAAGTCGATTTTGACTGCATTGACATATATAGTTTGTGACTTTGCACACAAGTGTTATAAAAGCTTAAATAAAGCTTGAAACTCTTTCTCTGCTGGGTTGGGAATAAGATTTTTTGAAAAAAGAGAAAATTAAGAATAAATATAATTATTAACTACCCTAATTGAAAATAGGGAACAATATCTACTTTTTTTTCCCATTTTTGAGGTACTATGGTTCACATATTTAATTAAATCCCGTTATTGACGAGATTGTAGAAAATATTATCCATTGACAAATTACATCTACTTAATGAGGGAAAATTCTTGCATTTCAAATTAAAAAGTCAGTCTTTTACATATTTAGTACAACCTACATATGTAGATCCTACTAATATGTAACATACTGACATAGTTTAAAGTGATTGAAAAGTTTTTTTTAATGAGTTCTAAAAGTTTATAGGGTGACTTGTAAAAGAGGAAGAAAAAAAAACAGAGCTTTCACATTCAGTGTCCTGTTTGGCATATTTAGGTCATTTGCTTGTCTCAGCAGAGAAAAACAGAGAATGTTTTCCATTCACTATGTGCACGCTAGGACACTGCCTCTAGATGTCGAGAATGTATCCTCTCATAGGTTCTTCTCTCTTATATTGAAATAATTGAGAATCTTAACCTAAAATAAATGACAAAATTAATTAGTCACACGTTGAAACACGAGAGTCGAATTAAAGTGAGTGAGCAAGTTGCACGTAAATGGGATAAATTTAACTAAAGCTCATGTCTCAATTTATATTAAAAATCATAGAGTTTCATGACATTTAAATAGATTTTACGTAAAATAGAAAACAAGAAGGGTAACAACAGAAAGATTTGCAATAATAATTAGGAAAGGAAACATAACATTCACATTAACAACACAACAAGACAACATGAACATATATTATAGTACAGAACACCAGCAGCAGCATGCAGGTTTATCACCGTCGCCGACATAAAAAAACAACAACCTCCACCAGAAGGTTTATCACTCTCGGAAACATCAAAATCATAGCACAAAACACCTCCAAAAGCACGTTTACCATCATGGCTGACATAGAAAAACATAGCAGAAAACACAACCACCGTTCCAGCAAGTTTTCCACGGACAACATATGAAACTCAAAAACAAGAGCATTGTGATCGATATCAACAACAAGACGAAGGACAAGACACGCGGCGTCGGGCATTGAGAAAATGGAAACTGATATGGGACGGATCACATATATTATCCACCAAAAAAGAAATGAAAAATGGGTTTGAAAGCTAACTTCATTTTAGTGAATAAACATGTGAAAATTTGGCGTTTGATGGCTCCTCGGACAGGATTCACAAGAGGGTATACGTTGTTCATGGCCTTTTGTGTCATATCTATTACTATCGATGAGAGAAGAAAGATGATTGTAAAAGCAAGAAAGATATATTTTTTTTCTTTGGTCAAAAAGCAAGAAAGGCTGAAGACAACGAAACTGTGATATGCAGAAAATAAATGTAAAGGGTATATTTATAGATGGTGAGAGACGGAAAAGATGACGACGGTGAGCGAAATGGCCAGTTTTTTTGTTTTTTGTTTTGGTCAAGAAATGGGCAGTTAAGAGAGATGGAAAATAGAAAGTGTAAAGGGTGGGCTTTTAAGCTTGTGCTTAGGGAAATTGGCAGTTTCGTGAAAAGTGACTATATAATGAAAATGTTCGATAATTGGAAGAAATAATCCGTTAACGATCTTTTATAATAAAAAAAAAGTTGAGTTTGAACTACACGCATCGATAACGTAGATTTTGTTTAATTTTTTGGTAAAAGAAAGTCTTCTATGGCAGTAGGATGGTGGCTCGATTAATTTTGTCTCTCTTAAGGGTTGAGAGAATGATAGTCATCGTAGATGACAGTGGATTGTGGCACCATAACGAGAAAAAAAGACATGTTGAGGAATTAATTGATTTGTGTTGTGTTTGTTTGTGTGGTCGTTTGCTTATCGGTATAGAGTATAGACAATCATCTACACATGTACATGATGAGAACCCAGTGATAGAAACGTTAACCGATGACACTACCAGCATTTGAGCCGGGCGTTGAATATTGAGGTGCATCTCAACAGCCAAGAAGGGTGGTGTTATACTTGTAACAATCTCATGAAACTTCCCAACACTTTCAACGTTGCACCTGTTATCAACAAGAGCCATTAATCTTTTGTTCTCAGCTTTTGATAGCGTAATTGAGTAGCGACTTAGAATAATTAAATATCTTATATTTAAACTCTTATATTTTGCTTAGCTTTTAATTGATATGGAGGATATATTGTGACATGTCACTATATCAAAATATTTGTAATTTTCAAGTGAATCTATTATTGTGATGCATCATTAACATTTTGAAACTGAGAAAGAAATGGTATAGAACAAAGTTAAATTAATTTTCGGAACAAGAACAGTTGAATATTGTAGTGGTCCGCTTTCCAAGTTAACTTAGCCATTGCACCTTTTTAAGATGCATCAATCATCATGTGAAGAAAATGATGATTAATTAATTTGTAGCCGGTCAAACCAACTTCAAATATTAGTTGTCTTTAATTAATTCTGCAAATGGAGGAAGAATAGAAGCACTAACAAAATAAGAATTAAATATGCTGACTAATAAACGTCTTTGTGAACCAAAGTGTGCGCTTGGCTTATTAGTTTGACCAATTTATATGAAATTCTTTTTCAGGGGTTAAAATCTAAGTCCAACACACTCATAAATTCATAATCTAGTGGTTGGGAATATGAAGGATAATAATGGTTTTTTTTTCTTTTTTATTAATTGTGATTGTGAACGTTTCTGACTTTGAAGGGGTCTATAAAAGTAGAATTTAGTATTTGGATATTATTTGATAATAACTTAAATGGTTCTAACCCAAAAAAAAAAAAAAAAACTTAAATGGTTATGCCACGTTACTAGCATTTGCATCAAAAATTACATTGACGATTTAAAATCTATCATTCGATTTAATAAATGTGGTAATTATATTTATTGCTTAACTTCCAGGTGTTTCTTTTTTTTTTTTGGTCAAACAAGAAATCATATCATAAAAACACACAGATTAACCAACCCCAGTGGGGTGGATATCGTGCGAAAGGAGATACAACAATTGCGGGTGAATACATGAACTCCAATTAACAGGTAATTCTTCCTTACGCCTACATTTTGCAATCCAGTCGCATGAACTTCCAGGTGTTTCCATTAGTGCATTTTGACATGCGATAGCAAGCACATTCCGGCGATTCGCTATGCGCCAGCACAGCCCTAAGGTGACACCCCCCCAAACGATGCTTGGTTATCGCTTCCCAAAGCGCCAATAATCTCAAAGGCGGCGCATAAAACCATCGTCAAAAAATTTAAAAACCACCGCCATTGGTCAGTGCTTCCCACAGCGCCATTGTAGTATGGATTTGTCTCATATTAGTTACCTTCCTTGAAAGGGGTGACCTTATATTTATATTAATACTCAAACTTATAAAGAGTGTCACATATAATGTTGTGATCCCATCTTTTTGGGTTGCTTTGGATCGACATATTAAAGTTAGGGATTCATCAACGTTAATATGAAGATTGTGAATTTTGTTTTTGCATGTAATGACCAAAAAAAAAAAAAAAGACCTTGCTTGGATGATAATCCAATTCAAAGTTGACTTTGAATTTGTAACTTCACATATGGGTATTGTTCAAATAAAATCTAAGTTCAAAACTCTTTGTTTGTTTAGTCATGAATAAATAAAATACAATATAATGGATTAGTGGGAACTATAACCCTACTGACTCACTAATATCTAAAATTTATAGGTATGTTCAGTGTAAAAATAAATCAGAAATCAGTTTCGACAATAAGAAAATATTATCTATATGATAGTTAAATTTTATATTATAACCTCAATAAAAAAACCTACCTTTATATCTATATCTTGAAGGGTGACGAACAATATCTATTTAATTTCTAGAAATCTGTCCTTGTAGAACATCAAGTCATCAACACAATGGTATGAAACGGATTTAAATTCTCTTCACTACTTATTCTCTCATATACTAGATAAAATATATTTTGACCTATCAAATTTGATCTTTTAAATTATCAACCATTCATTTTAAATCTATTTTAATTTCATATTTCAAAATCGAAATTTAAAATGGATGATTTAGATTTTAAATAGATCTAATTCCATAGTACATAATATACTTAATCTAGTGAATAAGAAAATAAGTAGAAGAGAGAATTCATACCCGGTATAAAACACCACTGCCAGCAGGTCCACCGTACAGTCACAGACAACAAAAGTTAATAGAAGAGCATTGTGATTGCACCAACAAGAAGAAGTATGACAATATGCCTCAAGTAATCAATACTAATTTGTAGTATTAAAAAAAAAAATTGAAACCGGTAAGAACAAAGATGAGATTTGCGCAAATAATTATGTTCATATTACTAATTATACTCTTTCACTGAAGGGAACAGAAGTATATAATAATAATAAGGTGATGAAAAAGACTAACATGGAGAAAAAATTCAAAAAGAAAAAACACATGGGGGGCATATGCATATGAAATTGAGAACCTAAAATTCCATTTCCCTAGTTTTCTATTGATTTTTTAGAACTTGGAAACGTTGAAAAGTTTTTTTTTTTTGTTGGATCAGCAAGCGATTCAATTTCATTTCACTATCAGAAAACTTTGGCAAGCCAATACAAATGTGTCTTAATTGCCTAAAACAAAAACCTTGAAACAACTAAAACAAATTACAAATATTCCATTGTTCGCAAAGGTCCTTGTTGGACCTTGTATACCACTTGGTCTTTTATACCACTAAAGCAAATTACAAATGTTCTCCGATAACATTTTCCACCACACCCGATTCTTGATCTTTTATACCACTTGGTCTTCGTTCGCAAACTCATTCCTGAAGATGCAAGCATTACGTTCATTCTACAGGTGATAAATATAGGCACAAAGTAGAAGATTTAAAAGTTTTGCCTGTAATGTGTTTCTTCTACTCATTCTACTACAACCAATAATCACTCTTTCCATTGAATCCCCATACCTGTAATTCTAGCAGCTTTCATACATTCTCTCCAAACTCTTTGACTAAAATGACATTCAAAGAAGAAATGCTCTTTTGTTTCTTGAATGATATGGCAAAGGGTGCAATGACCGGAAACTTGGACACCCCAACTGATCAAGCGATTCTTCATGGGGAGTCTATCATTGATAGCTAACCAACTACAAAAACTGTACTTTGGAATGAATGGTGTTTTCCAAAGTAAAAAATATGATGCTTCAATCTAATTTCCTCCCATGTGTTTGCAGTATTAACCTCCACCCACTGTTCTCGTTGCTGACAAAGTTGAACCGAACCCTGAACATATGAACTGGGCTCGGCAAGATAAATTCATCTTGCATGCTATTCTTGCATCTCTGTCAGAATGTGTGATTACCCTGTGTACCACAGCACAAACTTCACGTGAAGCTTGACCCAACTACATAAATTATATGCCAATAAGTCTCGATCACGGGTGATGAATTTGAAGGAGAAACTTACCAACATTTCGTGTGGAAATCAGCCTGTTGCGACCTATCTTCAAACCATTCGTAGCATAGCTGATGAACTGGCGTTAGTGAGTGCACCCCTCAGTGATGATGACTTAACAATTTTTGCCATGAATGGTCTTGGCAGTGGCTTTAAGGAGATCTCAGCAGCACTTCGGGCTCGTGACACGCCCATTTCTTTTGAGGAGCTTCATGATAAACTAGTTGAACATGAAGTCTCGCTTGCCAGAGAAGAAAATCGGACTGGCTCTTCACTTATTACAGTTAACAGCACCAGATCCTCTGCCAACTTCTCTCAGTATACTTCCAAACATGGTGCTGTCCATAGCCTCAATCAGTCCAAAAATAACAAAGGCTCGAATGTACCTGGCAACTCCCAGTGGCGCAAGAACAATGGCAACTCCAACAACAATGCCAAGTCCAACATTTTTTGTCAATTTTGCGAAAAAAGGGGCCATACAGCCAAGCAATACTACACAGTTAAACGCCTCATAAACCAACCAGTGGCAAATAATACCACAGTTCGATCCTCTTCAGGCAATAATTGGCTTATGGACTCTGGTGCATCGCATCATGTTACTTCTGACTTGGCTAACCTATCCCATCATCAACGTTATGAAGGACCTGATGACATCCTACTTAGGGACGGCTCTGGACTTGATATAACTCACACTGGTTCTTCTGTGTTCCCTTCTAATTCTAAGTCGTTTCATTTATCTAATGTCCTTTGTGTCCCTTCCATTAAGCAGAACTTAATTTTTGTCACTAAAATTTGTAAATTTAATCTTACTTCTATCGAATTTTTTCCTTCTTCTTTTGTTGTCAAGGATCTCACCACGGGGGTACCACTTCTTCAAAGCCAGAGTATGAATGATGTGTACGAATGGCCTGGGTCGATGGCGTCATCTTCATCTCCTCAGGCAAATGTCAGCATACAAAGCTCACTTTCCAATTGGCACCTTCGGCTGGGACATCCGTCCAATCGAGTTCTTAGCCATCAAGTTAGGAATAACTGTTTGCCCATTTCTTTCAATCAATTGCACAATTTTTCTTATCAATCATGTCTTTGTAATAAAAGTCAGAAATTACCATTTGGTAGTTCCATGCTCAAAAGTCGTCGTCCTTTGGACCTTATTTATACGGATGTATGGGGGCCATCTCCAATCACATCTATTGACAGTTTTCGATATTATATTCTATTTGTTGATCACTTCACTAAGTATGTGTGGATATTTCCAATGACGTACAAGTCTGATGTCTTTGCAATCTTTCAAAAATTCAAATCTATGGTGGAAATTTTTTTTGACACTTCAATAATCACTGTTTACTCTGATGGGGGTACATAATACAAGGGTCTTAAAACCTTTTTTGAAAAACATGGAATTCAACATCTTGTCTCGCCACCATATACACCGAAGCAAATTGGGTCTGCTGAGCATCGTCACAAGCATATAGTTGAAACAGGCCTTCTCACCGCATCATCCTCTCTGCCAGCGAACTCAAGTGAACTCCCCAAGTACTGCTCATCTCCTTTATCTAGCACACAGTCCTCTACTTCCACATATTCTGCCCCCTCTCCGCGTCGCATTGTCACACGTTCGCAGAATAATGTCTTTCAGCCTAAGCAACTTCCTGACTTTATTCAAAATTTTCATGTGCAAAAAATATCCCCTTCCTATGTCTGCTGAACCGTCCACAGTCTCTCAGGCATTAAGTGATTCAAAATGGAAATCTTCCATGGAGGATGAATATCGTGCTTTAATTACCAACCAAACCTGGGTCTTAGTTCCTCGTCCACAATCTCCAAATATTGTAGGGTGCAAGTGGGTCTTTAGGATCAAACGTAATCCTGACGGTTCAGTTTCTAGGTACAAAGCTCGCTTAGTTGCGAAAAGATTCCATCAACGGTTGGGTATTGATTATCATGATACTTTCAGCCCCGTAATTAAGCCAACAACTATTCGCACCATTCTCTCAATCGCCCTGAGTTATAACTGGTCTATCACGCAACTAGATGTAAATAATGCATTTCTTCAGGGTCGTCTCTATGAAGAAGTTTATATGTCTCAACCCCCAGGCTTTGTCGACCAAAACAACCCCACTCATGTGTGTCATCTTCAAAAAGCTATTTATGGCTTAAAACAAGCCCCTCGTGCTTGGTACAATGAGTTGAAGTCCTTTTTACTCCAATTTGGCTTTTCTAACTCAAGGTCTGATGCATCATTGTTTATCTATAAGTCGAGCTCTATTACTCTGTATTTTCTAGTCTATGTCTACGATTTACTTGGCACAGGGAACTCTCCTAGCTTCATCTCCAAGCTTCTTAAAGCTTTATCTAATCGTTTTTCAGTTAAAGAACTTGGGTCCTTGAGTTATTTTCTAGGTGTAGAAGTTGTTGACACTCCTACAGGACTTTTCTTAAGTCAACACAAGTATATTAGGGAGCTACTAGAGAAACATCATCTCACTGGAATCAAAACTTCATCTACACCAATGTCCTCCACCTGCCGTCTCCTCCTCCATGATGGTTCTCAGCCTGCCGATGGTGCCAAATATAGAAGCTTGATTGGGGGTCTTCAATACTTGTTGCTTACAAGACCTGACATAGCGTTTTCAGTTAATAAACTAGCTCAATTCATGCATGCCCCTACTCAGACACACTGGTCTGCTGCTAAGCGCCTGCTTCGCTATCTTAAAAATACTGTTCATTATGGTTTATTTCTTAAAAAACATCAGCCACTTAGTCTTCGTGCTTATTCTGATGCTGACTGAGCAGGTAATAAGGATGACTTCACCTCTACAACAGCATATGTTCTATATCTTGGGGAGAATCCCATCTCTTGGTGTTCAAAGAAGCAATGCACAGTTGCTTGTTCATCAACGAAAGCTGAGTATAGGGCTGTGGAATTTGTTACTGCGAAAGTTACACGGGTTGTTAATTTGCTGAGTGAGCTGGGACTGACTTCATCTAGTATTCCTACTGTCTTTTGTGATAATTTGGGTGCCACCTATTTATGTGTCAATCCCGTATTTCATTCTCGTATGAAGCATATAGCTCTTAACTATCATTTTGTCAGGGACAAAGTAATGGCAGGTACAATCAAAGTGGCGCATGTGCCCTCTTCGCATCAGCTGCAGATGTTCTCACTAAATCTTTACCTAAGTCTTAGTTTCGTACGTTAAGGTCCAAGATTGGTGTTGTTGATGGCACCACCATCTTGCGGGGGCATATCAAGGGATAGCACACAGCTCTCATCCTTATCTGATTACCGCTATCTATTCTTTGATATTGTTATCATTTGTAATCTTGCTGTTCTTATCTTTTGTAACTATAAGATAGAGTATACAATCTGTTGTATGTAGCAAAAGGCTCTCACGTCTATTTAAGGCCATCACTGTACAGAGTAATTAACATTGATTGGAATGCAATTCACATCTGCGTGCAAACTCTTTTAACTTCCCATCGAAAAGTTTTGAACCTGTGAATTTTTAAAAGTATAATGTAACTTCAAAGCTTTCATCATGTCATAGCCTGTGTTGGCTTAAAATTCACCTAAAAATGCCTTTGGAGGATGCATCATGTGAAGAAAATGAATTACTAATTGAAAATTATATTTGTTTGGTTCAATCAATAGCAAATCTTTAATACTAGTCCTACCAAGTCTACTTCTAAAATTTTAGTTTTTTAGTTATAAAATTTTCAATAATAGAGTTTCGGTTAGAATTGTTATTGAATAAAAATTATTAACTGATTGATATATGTTGGACAATATTGGACTTTTACAAATTTTGACAGCAATATTGCAAGTTTTTAAAAATATGAAGAGATATATTTGAAAAAAAAAAAAATTCCTACAGTATGTAAAATAATTTTGCCAAAAAAAAAAAAAATTCAATTTAGAGCTTGTTATTTTTTTACCTTCAAATTTTATCTAATTTTTTATTTTCAAAAGTAAACTAAACATGTTAAATTCACCTCCTAAATTCATAAAAATAGTTTTTAAATATGTAAAAGTTATACTAATCAATATTACAAAAACGATTGCTAACAAATCATTTTACACGATACAGTTGTGAAAGCAGCAAACCAGTGATTGAAATTACACGTGGGACCCTTTATGATTGGTTAATGAGTCACCCAATGTGGATATTAAGATATGTCGATAGAAAACCTTGTTGGACACACACCTAAGGGCCTAAAGGTGAATTGGATCCCCTGACCCAAATCTGGGAGCCCATTGGAAATGCGAGAAAGGTTTTTTTTTTTTTCTTGCTTTTTAAAAAAAAGATTAACAGCGATTCTTTAATTAAAAATTACGTCGCTGAAGACCCGTAGGAAAGCGTAGAGGGAGTTCGACAAACTCAACGGGCGTATAGATTGGCTACGAAGGTTCGGAAAATAGCTTGAGTTAGATTGCCTTGAGGAATAGATCGGCAAGCCTGGGGAAATGGTTCGGTACGCCATCGAATTCCCGAACCTATTTGTAAAGTGGAGAACAATAAGGCTATCCTCAATGGAGTCTCTAAAATACAAAACTTTCTTAATTTGGGTATTTTTAGAGATCTCAGTCTCTAAAATCAACACTATTCATGACAAAAGTACGTGGGGTCCATCACTTTTGACTTAAAAGATACCAATATAGAGACCCAGTCTCTATTTTTTTCAACAAATTTGTGGAAGAAAATAGAGACCGGGTCTCTATTTTGGCATCTTTTAAACAAAAAGTAATGGACCCCACGTACTTTTGTCATGAATAGTGTTGTTTTTAGAGACTGGAGTCTCTAAAAATACCTAAACTAAAAAAATTTTACATTTGAAGACTCCATTGAGATTGCCCTAAGAAGTGTTGTGCCGTTTGGTCCTACATATTGATTCCCGTTGATTTGTCAACTATTAATAACCCCCTCGAACACGTTAAAATTAAGACGAAAAGGGTACACGTGAGCAAGGTTCGCGCTGGGATGAAAAGGGTTGAATAGGCGGCCCTGAGATGACTAACAAATAGAAATCAACCTTAACGAAGAGCGGCAACCAAAAAGGAAAGATCATTGCTTTACTACCATCCGACCTGCAAGTTTCAATCCAAGAGACATGTTGTTGGGACATTCTACATGAGAGATAATGTGAATATAAGGTATATAAGTGGATGTAACAACTAGTGTTGTAAGAATAAAAGAAATTTGTTTGAGTTTTTTTTTTTTACTGGTCTAAAATATTTAATTTAAATTATTTCTTATACTCACAACACTCACATTTCAATTACATGTATATATTATTTTCTATTAATGTGGAATGTCACATATATCCGCTGATAAGGATTTGACATTCTCGTCAGGGACACACACATTCAGGACAAATCAAGCGATGTAAGATTTTAGAGGTGGCTCTTACCGTCTTCTTGGTGTAGCACTTTACCCTACATAGGACTTAATCCTTGCACCCGCTAGTGATCGGCTCGAATATCATTCTGTTAAGCTCCGAGTTTAGAATTATAAGTTCGCAAGTAAGACTAGTATTGTAGGTATAAAAAATAATTATTTAAACTTTTTTTTTTATTGATCTAAAATAATTAATCTAAGTTATCTCTTATACTCATAATATTCACTTATAAACTTTATATTTATATTATTTTTCACCATTGTAAGATGTCACACTTGCTTTAGGTGATAACGAAGTAGATTTTTGCCAGAAAATAGTCATGGTGGGTTATGCCTAGCACCTTCTCCGATAAAAAGTGTGTGTCGAGTTGGCACTTACTCCAAAGAAATAATGTTGATTAATAACGTCACATTAATTATACTATATTGATGGCACAAAGTAGTAAAATACATATCAAGTTAGCCAACCTTCTCCAATTAAAAGTGTGTCGTGTTGGGACTTGCTCCAAATAAATAATGCTGATTAATAAAGTCACATGAATTATATTATATTGATTGCACAAAGTAGTAAAATATATATCAAGTTAGCCATTAGAATTAAATACTACTTTAAAAAAAAAAAAAGCCAAAAATATCATCATATCAATCAATCTACGGACTATTGACCAAAATTTGTTATCATCGCATTAAATCATTTGATCCTTTAATGAGTTATGCCTAACTTACTTTTATCTAACTTAACGATTGAATGTAAATTAAAATCTAAAAATATAATTGTCTAACTCAAGACATGTACAAATTTAATTAAAAATCTAATTCTTAAAGCGATGAAAGAATCAAACTTAAAACATTTCTAAATTCTATTACACCCCTTAATCACGGCAACCCTTTGGGGTTAATTAAGTAGTACGTTGAGAGCCATAAGGTGGTTAAAGTTTATTTAGGAGACACGATGATGGGGGACCGATGATGGCGATGTTAACCAATTTGATAACCAGTTTTTAGACATTTCGTTGAAAAATGGGTCCACCTTATTACATGTTGGGAGCCATAACATGGATACGGAGTAGGGTGGGGTGGCGTGTTTATTTTTCAAAATACTCCATGTTGATTCCTTCTTTTGTATCTTTTCTCATGTCATCTTCTTGTTCCTTTGTAAAGTTTTACCATATCTTCTATAATTTTAAAAATATATGATATCTTTCGTAATTTTTAAAATTAAGCACAATAATTTCATGTAATTTAAAAAATGCACGGTATCCCCTGTAATTTTTAAAACTAAGCACAATAGTCCTTTTGTAAAAAAAAACCGTTTATTTTAACAAAAAATGTGATGCACGAGTGTCAAATGCGATTATTCAAGATTTTTTTACTTAAATTATTAATTATTTAGACAAAAATACTTTTATATGACACATATTTTTCTTTAGAGTTGGAAAAATAGATATTTTTGTCCAAATAATCAATAATTTAAGCAAAAAAAAGTGCATTTGACTCATGTGCATCAGACTTTCTGATAAAATAGATGTATTTTTTGATGGAAAGAGCAGTTGTGCTTAGTTTTAGAAATCATTGGGAGGTACCGTGCACTTTAAAAATCACAAGAGGCTATTGTGCTTAGTTTTAGAAACCACAGAGGAGTAACGTGCACTTTTAAAATCACAGAAAGTATTGTGCAACTTTATAAAAGTATAGGAGATCCTGTACATTTCACTCAATAAAAAAACAGTAAGATGTATTAACCTATATAACTAGAATAATTAGATAGTAATATGTTGTAATTAATAAAAAGTTTTGAGTTATGAATTAGTATATAAAAAAAATAGCCAGCTCCGGCTTTGGCTTCTGCTGGGTGGGGCTGGATATACATCTCTCTCAACATCTCAGCCAAGATTATATCCTAGGCCTTTAATTGTTATGCGTTTGCCCTCCAAACAATTTCTTTTCACCAAAAATAACTTTCCACGAAATTCCCTTCTCGTCCCCTTCTCTGTTCCCCCTAACTCTCCGTCTCTCTATTCACCACCATCTATAAATACACATTCTACATTTCTTTTCTGCCTATGATCACATTTTCATAGTCTTCAACCTTTCTTGCTTTTACAATCATCTTTCTTCTCTACCTGATACAAATAGATATGAAACAAAAGGCCATGAAAAACGCATACCCTTTTCTGGCTCCTGTCCGA
This sequence comes from Ehretia macrophylla, assembly GCA_037974665.1. Classification (NCBI taxonomy): domain Eukaryota; kingdom Viridiplantae; phylum Streptophyta; class Magnoliopsida; order Boraginales; family Ehretiaceae; genus Ehretia; species Ehretia macrophylla. Next base: position 32,209,782 of record CM075771.1, read on the forward strand.
GGAGCCATCAAACGTGAAATTTTCGCATGGTTATTCACTAAAATGAAGTTCGCTTTCAAACCCATTTTTCATTTCTTTTTTGAGACCGTTTCCAGTTTCTCTATATAGTACACGAGTGTTTTCTTCTTGTTGTTACGCTCACAATGCTCTTTCTATTGAGTTTTGTTGTTGGTCAAGGTGATAAACCTTCTGGCGTTGTTGGTGGTGGTGTTGGTGTTTTCTGCTACGTTTTTTTGGTTGGCCATGGTGGTGAACCTGCTTTGGAGGTGTTTTGTACTATGATTTTGATGTCCTCGACGGTGATAGACCTTCTGATGGTAGTGCTCTTTTTTTTCGTATATTTATAAATAATGTCCGTGACGATGATAAAACCTTCACCTGGTGGTGTTTGATGTTGTCCAGTTGTATTGTTGATTGTGTGAATGTTAATTTTGCTTTTCTAAGTACTATTGGGATTTTGCTGTTGTTACTCTTCTTGCTTTTTTTTTTTTTTAATATCAATTGATTTCACGCCAGAACTCATAACTATTAACATAATATTATATATGTATATACGCTATCTAATGTTAACCAATCAAGTGTGATGAGTTATGTTTCTTGCAAACTCGATTTAGCTACTGTTCTAGTGTGACTAATTTGTTCTCGACTCTATTTTTCTAGGTTAACTTGATATAATCTTGCTTTGTCACACATGAATTGAAAAATTAAAAAAATATAATTCTTCCTTCAATCAAAACCCTAAATCAACATGATTTAAGATCTAAGTTACTGTTCCGAGTACAAATGGCCTCCTTGCTAAATACTATTTTATTGTTGACCAAAAAAATACTATTTTAACATGTAAACCCGTCCTATAGAGACACGAAGGCAGTTTACGAGCATGCACATAATGAAACGAGAAACTTGTATGTTTTTCTCTGCTGAGACGAACAAATAACCTGAAGATGCCAAACAGGACATTGAATGTGTGCTCTGTTTCTTTTTCCTCTTCATCAACTCTTTAAGAAGTCACCGTATCAACTTTTAGAACTTCCCAAAGTATATGTAATCTGCCAACTTATGTAGTGGTTCGAATCATAGTCCCTCAAAAAAAGGAAAAAAGAAAAGTAGATATTGCTACCCATTTCGAAGAAGACCCGAAAAGAAAATTGAAAAAGAAATTCAATATCGTAGCGCTTGATATTCTTTTTTTTATTTTTCGGCAGTACCTCAACGTGACATGAATTACGGTAAGTAACAATTGATAAATATTATCCTTTATTTTTTCTTTTCATTTTTATTTACGACCCACCAAAGAATTAAAAGAGTTTTAAGCATTATTAATTAAATATATTCTTGCACTACTTACATGCAAAGATGATACCCTTAGTTCTCGTATGTAGTCAAAGTCAATTTTGAATAGGACTATCAGCAAAAGCGAGGATCATTACATGCTAGAAGTAGATTCACGATCGTCACCACCATCTCACCTCTAAGAAAATTTACTATTTATAAGGAATGATTCCACATTACTTGACTCTCTATACGCTGAAAAAATTTAAAGCCCTCGTGAAATTGGCTTTATCTAACAAAAATGCAAAAGATATCTCAATTGGCTTTTTTTAGCAAAAGTATGAAAAAATTATGTACATGATTACAAGTTTTTTCGATGGACAAAACATTTAAAAAAATCTCTCATCTCAGTCCCACTTCATGGTGTGTCGTATTTGATTACAAGTAAGAAAATCTTACTTATAAAAAAAACTATTCTTAACCCTACTCTATTGAAATTCAACTTTAGCGCTGCCAAGACACAATTAAAGCATAAGAGACAAAAATGTTATTTCTAGATAAAGTTTGGGGACCAATATTCATGAGATTAACTAGATAGTTCTGGGGTGTTCTCCCTCGAATTGCATAAAACTTGATTCGCATACCTTTCACTTTGCTCCTGTTATTAGACCAGTCAATGTATTTTTTGCAAACTAAGAAAATGAAAATGATCAGAGAATAATGAAAGAGGGGGTAATATTGCATATATATTCTACTCCTCACAATTGAGAACTCAAAAAAAGTAACGAAGAAAAAGACGAGAAGGGGAAAAAAAGAAGCAAAAAAACAAGGGCTAAGCGTACGGAGCATAAAAAAAAATCTCCTAATGTAACGGCTTCAAAACTTCCAAGTCACATATTATGATCAACTTGCCCTTGTCATCTAACTGCACCCTCACCGATCCCCCCTTGAATAATTTATTTATTTTACACGTGGCGCTCCAGGTAGTTGGTTGTCCAAAAGAGTCCACACACAGCGTTCTATCAAGGGTAAATTTTACATTTAGTCCCTATAATTTATATATTTTTTAAATATAGTCTTTAATATTTAAAAAAATTCATAGCAGTCTTCATTGTTTACAAAAGTGTTTCAAAATGGTCCCTATTGTTCAATGTTAGTCAATTTGGTCCTTATTATTTTTTAAAAATTTTAATATAGTCCCTATTGTTTGCTAAAAAAATTTAATTTAATCTCCATGTGGTACCTCGAACCTGACATATACTTAATAACATTTAATTGCATTTAATCACATGCTTATATTAATTTATTCCTTCATATTGATACATTATTTTCATAATTCTTTTTAAATATTTAGATAATAGTTTAATTAGTTATTTTAAATAAATATTAATTATTTTGATTATTTTTAATATTCGGTTTCGTTTTCTTACATTGTTGACTTGGTTTTCAACTAAATAGCTAGTTTTGACTTTTTAAATGGACCATTTGTGAGGACCCGAGCGTTCATTACATGTGCATTCATTTATTTTAATCATTATTTGAAAAATAATATGTGAATTTACATGACTTACTCAGTGTTTTAAAACTAAAATTGCATTTAAAGTTCATTTAAATTGTATTTTGTTGACTTTTCACCTTCTTTGACCAAACTAGTTGACTTTTCATCTACATTGACCAACTAGGACAAGGTGAAAATTTTTGAAATGTTTAATGAAGGACAAATTTGGGATTAGAAATAAAATACAAGTTTAAGTTAGTCAAATTTTGGGTCAACTTTGGAATTAAATCTGAACCAATTGAAAAATATTTAGGTAGTGAATTATATATGGTTGGAAAGCTCTATGAGTCTAGTTTCTAACTCTTTGAACCGTTCATGAATTGGAGTTTTCTAGAATGAGTTATAGCCGTTTTCGTAAGGTATCGCAGAGCTGTTTTGCCTTCGTGGGTTTGACCGAACCTTTGACCTTTTGACCTTCTATTTAAGTTATTTTCATAAAAACAAAGCCAAAAACATTTTATTCTTCTTCTCCATCAGCCAAGATCCATCTTCTTACATGAATAGTAAACCCTTGTATATTTTAGCTAATATTTGGAGTTAGGGGTGGAACCAAAATGCAAGACCAACGTTTTTGAGTTCGTGGCGACTTCTAGCATCTTTCTATTGGTGATTTTAGCTTTATTTTGCAGAAAAATGTGAGGGCATTTTCTAACCCATTCTTCAAAAGTCTTTATTTATGTTAGATATTGCTAAATCTATGCTTAATACTTGTTATTTGAATGCTAGATAACATATTTCTTGTTTTATAGCTTGTGTAGAGTTGATTTTAGTTGTAGTTGGTTTCTATGAACATTTTGAGAAAATTATGCCTTTGATTGTGTGTTAACTTGCTTCCTAGCTTAATTGTGATGTTCATAAATTTTATTGTATCATTATAACTTAGCAAGATAGCTTAAACAAGTCAAAAGGTGCAAAAATACATGAGGCACTTTGCTGAATTTTTGGGCGTTTGGGGCGTTTAGGGGCTATCAGTTTTGGGCAGTTTTATACGACCCTTAGATTGCTTATTTTATGCTTTAAAATGGTTTAATGACTTGTATCTAGGTAGGGAAAATTATTGGTAGTTGAAGGGGCATGTTGGTTTGGCTAAGAATTGCATTTTGATTGTTGTTTTGAGTCTAAATGGTTAGTTTAAGTGCACTTGTGTACTCTTGCGTGTTGTGTGTAGTTTATGCATGATATGATGACCCTTGGTATGCCTTGGATTTGAGTTAGAAGTATGCTAAGTTAGGTGAAAAATTGTAGAAGACGGAATGTTGAATGTATACTTGAACTACATGTTTGATTAATGCTAAGTTAGATGTGTAAGGATGAGGTGGGTTGCTATATTTAGAGCGTGGAGGTAAACTTGGTTGGAATGTTTAGTTTAGTTATTAGTAAATGTTATATTACTCAATGTGAATAAAAGAAGTTAATTCATAGTTGATAAATGTTGACCTATTTCTTGCTTTGTAATCTAACTTAAGTGTATAAGTACGGGGCTGTTAGTTGACTAGTAGTAATTTGTAGTTGAGTTATTCTTAAGCTCAAGCAAACATGTTTAATAGCTAAGGTGTAGTGTAGGAATTTATAGTTAAGTTGAATTAATGAAGTGATTGATTAGATTAGTTAGCATAATGTTACCTAGCCATCTAAATGAAGGTTATGGAATTAATAGAATTACTAAACTTGGCTATGAAGAAGAAAATGAAATGTGTAAAGATTAAGAATAACAAGAAGTCATAAGAAGATTTTACTTTAATGTCATGTTGTTGCTTCTAAGCTAAACTTTGGTAAATCTGTGTTAGTTTGACTTACGGTTGACAGTAATTGCTTTCATTACTTCTGTTCTATTAAGTTATTATTATCTTATGTGGGTTAACTTTATGTAAACTAAAAGTTATGGTGTTTAATTAAGTTACAATGAAATAAATTATGTAATATAGATTCTTGGATGTGAAAGATAGTTGTTAAACCTTCTAAAGTCAATTGCTAAAGTGTTATACTTATATGAAAACTAAGGTTTTCATGTTCAAACTAATTCAAGGGAGGTTGGAGTGGACCTCAACTATTCTCTTGCATACTTACCCTAAACCGAGGTGATGTAGTTTTCATCCTTATATGCATCTTAGTTATTTTATTGTTCTTAAATTATGAGAATTAATATAGATATATATAATTGCTTGAATTTATGTGTGCTTATTGATTGTTATATTGTGTGCGATGACAACCTACTTTGTTGTCCCTCAACTATGTGCGTATTGGACTTATTTATCTGTTATCATCTTGAATGCATTGCATTGTGATTGCGCAACCTCATCGTCGGGACATATATGATGGGCCGCTCTGGGCGGCATCGGGCTTGCCAGTGTTGGTTGCTCTAGCTCCGTACCCTAGTCCCTCACTCGCCTAGTATGGAGTATACCAGGGGGTGTGGGTCGTAGGATTGGGTACATCTAGAGTACCCATTGGTGTAAAGGGATGCCGGCATATTGTGTTCGAGATTGAGTTCGTGGTTCATGGTTCGTGATTCGAATAGTTAGAGTGATAAGGGTTATCGATCGTATCCTTTTTCAATATGCAGTATCTTAATGCTTATTTGTCATGTTAATTGTTTAATGGTTTTACTTGTACATAGCTGTTGCATTGCACGAATCCCATATTAAATGTTTCCCTTATACTGTTCCCCTCCTTCACTGGGTATACATGATTGTATACTCATTTCTCATTACTCACCTTTAAGGTATTGCAGTGCTAGAAGGAATGTCCGTGCTTGTGGTGCTTGGTCCTTGCTTGGGAGTCAATGTGTTATGTGGCGTAGGTTGTAAAGATGTTACTGTTGAGTTGTATGTATTCAATAAATAAAGAAATGTAATTTAAGTTTAATTAGGTCATTAGAGTGGCTTAAGAACCTAGTTTATGTAATAGGTTAGCATTATTTCAATTCAAAGCATGAGCGTATTTGTTTAAAGAAAAAGAGTTAGGATAGCCTTTGAGTTTGGAAATGTATAATTGCTTGTGTTTGTTTATTGATAATCAAGGCTCGGATGGCCTTGAGGAGTTGTTAAATGTGTTGGACACAGTACTAGTCCATTTATATTCTGTTTGCAGGTTTTTGTTTGTCTTATAAATATGGGAGACTTTGTCCGTTTTTTCTAAATTTTGTGTCCATGTTTGGATTTGGGTTAAGTATAGCATGTTTAATAGAATTCCCGATCTCGTGAGGGGTCAGGGTGTTATACCATGCACATGACCTATATTTGGGGATTAAATTGAAACTTTTAAAAAATAATAAGAACTCAATTTGCTAGTTTTGAACTACAGGAGCCATTTTGAATCACTTTTATAAACATTGGGGACTAGTATGATTTTTTGAAATATTAAAAAGGAATTTGAAAAAAATGTTTAAACAATAGGGACAATATGTATAATTTACCCTTTTATCAAAATACTCAAAGCAGCTCAACACTACTTATCTGCTTAATGCTGTTCAAAAAATAGTTATGTCAGGTAACTGTAATTCGCCCCCATGAAATAAAAGTGAGCTTTACAAATATAGGGTTCACATATTTATGAAATGTACCGAATGACCGAAAGCCAAATAGAAGCACTTCCGGTAAAGCAAAGACTTGTATACTAGTAACATCCTCATATGCAAAAACCTATGTTTGCTTCAATTGCTCTCACTTTCTTTCCTCTCTTTTTCTTTTTTAGCCAAAAATCATAGTTCAAATTTGAATTATTTAATTATAACAGGTTGTTACCCGATCATTTTATCTAACTCTGGAGTTCTTTCATCTTTTCATGTTTATCGATGGACCAAATAACAACAAACCCTGAAACCCAATTAATTTATCTTACTTATTTTAGAATATATTCTTCATTATAAATCATGTCATTTATATTTTTGAATCCTCAATAATAGGATTGAGAAGATAATTTTAAGTACTTTATTTAAATATAATTAATATATTAATTATAAATTATCTATTAATAAATAAATAATGCAAAATTACATACCTTCATATTATAATATATTCACTTTTAAGCCGCTCAATCAAACGAATATGTACTAGTATAGTAACTGGAAGGGGCCACGGTGGACCTATAGCTGATGATGATGTTATGTGCTGCGTTGATGTCGTTTTTGAACGTTGTTATGCACATTTCCACAATATGTTTGATTTGAATATCTTACGTGCAAATGTCTAATATGTTATTTAGCATGCACTGAAAAACTTTTAAATTTCTTCTAATATGTAGCTGGAATTATTCTCCATATCAACTGTTAGAAAAAGAGTTGTATCTTAGGAAGTGTGATTCATGATTGAAAGTGTAACTAATAATATGGCAGAATAAATAGCAAATTTAAAATGTCTAAAATAAAAATAATTCAAACGTGAATAAATATCGTTAAACTAAGGTCCAATTTTAAGATTATGATAAAATTAATTAAATAATTTAATATTTCTTCCTAAAATAAATTAATTTTAGGTATAAATAATCTAATAGTCTATATTATACTAATCTTAAAACTTATTATTTGTCCATATTGAACATTTAAATTCTTTATCATCTTATGCATCAATAATCATCAGTGTTTAAGTCATTAACATTATTTACTTGAATTCAATACTGGGGTTGTATCATTTTATTACCTTTAGAAAATTATGAACAATAGAACCGATCGAGCCTTCTGTAATGTTCGGGATGTTAGTGAGATTCTTGCCTAGTTTCAGATTGCCATTTGTAATGGTTGTGCCAACAAATTTATTTATTTATTTATTGTGGAATGAAATGCTTTACATAGTGTTTAGAAATATGTGAGATGTGGAATTCATTAATTTGATTTATAAATGAATTTCGCGAGAATTTATATTTACAAATAAATTTTCTTGTTTGGATTTATAAAACAGTACTAAATCAATTATGTTATTTGCAAATACAAATTATATTTGAAATACCTGTGAAATTGGAATTAATACTTATATATTACTCAAATACCCTTCTTTTATGCTATTGAAATTAGACTTATCATATAAAGGTTATCATTTAATTCTATTATTGATTATCGCTCTTATCATAAGATTGTCAAAAAAAAAAAAAGAAGCAAAAACCCAACAAAGAAAATTTGTCAATAAAGTTTCAATCATCAGTTCAAGATTACTAAATAAACCTACATTACACATGACAAAATAACATTAAGTTCAACTATATATTTAATATTAAAAAATAATCTTAAGAGAAAGGATGAGAAAGACATTATTTTTCTTTTTTTTGCTGAAAGATAAATAGTAAGGAGGTAATGATTTTTATTTTTTGTATCTTTTTATTTTTGCAAAAGTCCATCTCTTAAAGATAAGAGTAATTTTGTCCTCAAAAAATGAGTAACAGATTTAGAAAACGTAGATTTATAAATTACGCATCTTGAATAAGGATTTAGATAAAGTGTAAAAAAATCCAAGATTTGCAAATTTTAAATTTTAAATTTTTTAAAAGAATGCTTCTAAACACCAAAAAATGAATTACATAAAATTTTATAAAATTCATTCATTCTAAATAACTTCTTACTTACTGACCCAGTTAAAAAAAAAAAAGTGAAACTTTAGAAAAGCTATGGGAATAAACAAAAAAAAAATTACTAAAAAGTTAAACGTTGAACGATAATAGCTGTCGGCTGAAGAGTGAAGGCACAAGCTTCTAGACTTCTGTAATGTATTTTGGTCGCGTTTACTCTATAGGACAATATATTTGAGCCTGAAAAACATGAGATATTTGTAGTGTGTTGGGTATTAATTGCTTGATTAATCTTGACAAACAAAAGAAGTATTGGACCCATAAGCATAGGCCTGTAAGTGTAGTTTCAAGCTAAAAAATTACTTTTTAAGTTTTTCAAAACATAATGTATATATTTTTCAATAAATTAATAATCGGCCTACAAACTCACAATCCACTAACTTAAACCAGACAAACAGGCCAGCAGTTCAAATCTAGACAAAATGGGACAAGCCCAATAAACTAGACGAAACCGTAGCCCTAAATCCGAACCATGAAGAGCCAGAATCAATAGCAGGTCATCGCCAGGACTAGCAATAAAGCCCGGAAGGCCAATAAGTTGGATGAATCTACAAGCTTGTGCTGGAGTCTAAAGTCTTTTGTGCTATATAAGTAAGGACTGATCCAGGATTTTGTTTCAATAAAAGTTAAAAATACACAATTTAATATTTATATATTAATACATTTTTTTTTTACTGGGGACTAATTGATATCAACTTGCAAATACTGCTTACTGATATTCAAAAAAACTTTAAAGTATTTTAAAATTACACATATTTTTAATAAAAATTGAAGTGCATCCCCACTCACCAACATAGGGCTCTTCCCATGTAATAGGAAAAATTGAAAAGGTAAAATATAATAACATTCTATGCATTATAGCGATGACTGGAAATTACGAAACATTCTAGAAAATAACAAGAGTAACATCGGAAAATTTCATTTTATAACAATACAACAGGACAACATGAACATAGAACAAAACACCACCAGTTGAAGGACGTTTATGATCACCGCCACGGACATGAAAAACATTAGCAGCAAACAGCAGCAGCAGCAGCAGTATCCACCACCATTTCGAGAGAACTGAAACACTATCAAGAAGGACAAAAACAGAACATGCATTGAGAAGATATTGGACGATCGAGTTACACACATGCGTGTTATATATCCACCAAAAACGAAATGAAAAACCATGAGAATATATGGCGTTGGGTTTGCATTTTTCATGGCGGCCTTTTCTTCCATATCGATCGAGGCAACTTTAATGCTCTTCAGATTTACAATTTGAGAAAATATAGTTTTAAGGTTCAAAATAGGCCTAATATAGAACATGAGATTTGATTTTTTTAAATCTTAACTTTTTATTTTTGTAGATGTAAAAATTCACAATCACGAATTTCAGGCTACAAGTAACCTACAAGGACATAAGGCGATAGAATGACGTGAGTCTTGAGACACCGGTGTAGTGTCGGCCGAAGACACTCCGACGCTTAAGTCAGTAGTTTATCGAAAAAGATAAGAATGCGTGGGAAATATAAAGGGAAAAGAGGAGACTATCGTGGTAACGGCGTCGATATAGAGAGTGTAGGCCAGGAGTATATAGAGGGAAGAGAAAGAGTATTGCTAGATGCGGCTAGTACTCAATATAGAGAGTGTAGGTCAGGAGTATATAGAGGGAAGATGAAAAGTATTGCTAGATGTGGCTAGTACTCGATACACTCTCCTTGTGTAGGCGTGGCCCTACTTATAGGTGTGGGTAGGCCAAGAGTCACGGATTCTTGGGTGTTGTATTCCTAGTAGATTACGTGATCGCTTATCGCATAGTATAGAGGTAGTCTCCATCCCAAGTCCTTCGATGGTCGTCCGTTTCTCGTAGGCTGGACAATTGTGATAAATCTAAGGTCGTTTATCCCTTGGGACTTGTATCTTGAGTGGATTACTTCAAACGAGTAATCTCTTATCCTGTAAGATAGGGTTGATCTTTATCTCGAGTTTGTCGATAGTCGTCTGCTACTAGTAGTCTAGTCTATTAGAATGTCTCCTTGATTGTCTATCCGGAGATATCTGATGGAGTTCGAGTTGGATTACAGTTTATCCTTGGTTGTTCGTGTAGGACAGTGCCGCCATACAAGCTTAGCCAAGAGCTTTGAGCTTTATCGAACCTAATTTGGGAGTGGGCCGCGACTTATAGTATTGTATATGCGCCTTGGCCCAGGAATTGCGTGTTGATTGGGTCCAAATGACCCCTCGCGGTTGGACCATGGGTCTAAACCCAATTTTGGCGTTAACATTTTGTCTCCCACTCCCTAAGTCGAAGAGTCTTCGAGTTAGGGAGTAGCTAATTGTTGGCGAAACAATTTTGACTCGAACCTTCTATAGAGAGGCATTTTGTGCGGGCTACGCTCAAGGGCGAACTTTATTTACTTACTAAGTCGAGAGTAGGCTACATCTCGTGTTGCCGTAGTGGGCAAACCACGAGTTCAAGAGCCTTGATGGAATAGCTTTCGGATCTTTGCATGCGAGTTAATACAGATTATAATTCCTTATATAAGCTGTTGAGGAGACTACATGCGAGTCGATGTGCTTGAATTGGAGGGGCCTACATGACCAATACGTCCTTGAGCGTGGCCTACATAGTCACGATATGTTTGGGCGTAGCCTACAATTTCATGTTTCGCTTGGTATGAGCCTACGTCACCAAGAGTACTTGCGCACAGCCTACATTCTTCAAGTGCGGCTTTATGTGGAGTTCAGGACTTGTAACCTACACTTGCTTTTCAATTCGCAGCCTACATTCTTTGGTCTTGCAATTTGCAGCCTACAAATGTATTTCATAATTTCGCAGCCTACAATGGCCGGTATGCAAGCAATTTCGTAGCCTATATGGCCAAGTCAGGTTTAAGCGTAGCCTACGACTCTATGTCTTTCTTAGAAGGAGCCTACATGTTTCAAGTGCGACCTCAAGTGGACTTTAAGGTTCACATCCTACATTCTTGGTGGTTGCAAGATGCATCATACCGTTATGCAATCAACAAAGTATCTTGTTCCATTTAACCATGATCGTAGGTCGCTTGTAATTCACAACCTACATGTCACTTGTAATTCGTGACCTACATGTTGTTCGCAACCTACATTTTGCCATGTAGGTTGCCCCTTTGAGTTCCTTCTTGTAGGAGTTCTTTATGTAGGTTGTTGTTTAGATGCCCTTACATGTACGCTAGACTTTGGAGCTCGTTTATGCTAGTCGCATGGACTCGACGTAGGTTGTGATTTTGAACCTCGTTGGTAGGTGGGACTTGTAACGTCCTTGCATAGGCTACGACTTTTGAACCTTGATTTTAGGTAGCAACTTCGCATCTCTGGACCTGAATGGACTCTCTTAAGCCCCGCATGGTCAAGATCCAGCTGCTAGTTTATAACTTAGCCCTTTGCCTTCTACAGGTAGGCTATTCTTTAGGACCTCGACGGTAGGCAACCACTTTGAGACTTTATGTAGGCTACAATTTTCGAACCTTGATAGTAAGTGACTTTTTAGTGCCCCTGGACCCGAACCGACTCAACTAAGCTCTTTGAAGTCGCGATGCAGCGGCTAATCGGTGACTTAGCACATTCCCTCCTTTACGTAGGCTGCTTTTTAGGACCTCAATCTTGTTGCGGAAGTAGAGCTGATACACTATAGTATTTTCGGATAGTAGTCTAACAGCTGCTGATGAGTACCCCCATTTGCTATGTACCTTCGTTGTTGTACTGAGGTGTTCCTCGAGTGTTGGATTAACTCAAATGAGATGACTAGCCCGACGTCTATGGCGAGCTCGCTGAGAATCTGTCTCTTTAGTTTGTCTATCTTCACTTTTTGATGACTTATAATGCAGACGCTACTTAGCTATGAGGTAGCATGCCCCCAGTGCTCTTTGATGTATGGTAGACACTAGTCATTCTTGACTTTGACCTTTTGGATGCATGTATGGCGTGCATTGCACATTTGCTTTTTGGCTGCATGGTAGGTATGCAGTTAAATACTACTTTAGGGCCTCAACTATATTGAACGCGCATGTGTTGCTTGTCTTCACTTATGCTTTGTATAAGTCTTGTTGCTTTATGAGCTACTTATCCTTTGTCTCGTCGTAGTCTTACTTGTAGTTATTGGCTACATATTTGGCCACGGGGTGGCCTACTATTAGTCGAGCTCGATCTAAATGAGCTACCATTAAATAAGTTTAATTTGAGGGGACTACTAGCCTTGTTGGCTGCTCTATCTTCGCGGACTACCGTGCTGGCAAGCTGGTCCACTTAAGGCACGGATAGGGGAGCTTGGCCGTCATGTGCTACAATACCTGTGGGCTACGATGTTCGTAGGCTGGTCCACTTAGGGTGTAAACAAAATAACTTAGCCGTCATGGGCTATACTGCCCGTAGGCTACCATGCCCGTAAGCTGTTCATTACAGAATATTTACATGGTCGCATTGGACCACATTCTGTAGACCGATCCTCATAGAACTCTGTTTAACCGTAAAGGGTTGTGCTTTATAGGTTGGTCCGATTTAGGACTTATGTAGTTGTGTACGACCATAGGTTGGTCCACATAGGACTTATATGGTAGCGTACGACCGTAGGTTGGACCACACAAGACCTTAAGCCGAAGCAGTATACTACTAATGCCAGCTTTTACCCGTAGCTACGTAAACCATTGTAATAGTTGTTCGATTGTAGTCGAGTGGACTACTTTCATACTTCTTTGTAGGTAAGACTTGCTCGTCGACTTTGACCCATATACATTTTTTTCCCTAATTGTTTTATTCAACCTTTTCTCCTTGCTTCTTCTTCCACAACGAGTATTGCAAAAGTTGTGAAGTCTTGGGAAGGAAAGACAAATGTGCGCCTTCTCATCATAAATTGAGGAGTTGACTAGAGCCTATCAATGTGGTAGGCTCCAAAAATGTGCTTACCTCTAAATTGTACACTTGAGTTGGAAACGGAGCCTAACATGCTTGTAGGACTCTAAAAGTGTGCACCAAAGCGTTGTAACTTTTTTTTTCTCTCTGTACGCATAGTAGGGTAAATTGGTGTTCTAGCTCTCATTCGTAGCCATATAGACTACCATTGCAACTTTTTTATCTAAACCTGTGTGCGCTCACTACAAAAAAATAGTTGTTTTGTGACGATAATTTGTGACGAAATTAAATTCATTGCAAAATTGGGACGTAAATGCCACGAAATAGTTATACGCTCAAAATATGTGGAACTTGTGACAAATTTGTAACGACTTTCAAGAATTGTTGCAAATTCGTCACAAACAGCGACAATTTTTGCCACGACATACAATAGTTCTAGCGTGAAAAACATAAACCGACTCTAATTCGTCACAATATGTGACAATTTTGCCACGACAAGAAATAGTTCTACAGGGTTGTTGCAATTTCGTGGCCATTTGTTACAATTTTGTGACGAAACTAGACAAATAGAGGTTTATGGCAAATTTGACGCAATATTTGTGTCAAAAATATGACGATATGGATAAATCACATCATTTTTATTCTTATAGTCACAATTTTGATGCCTACATTGTGACGAAAATATGATAAAATGTCATATTATGACGTTTTGTGCTAGTTTTTTTTATAACATTAGTAATGAATAATTAATGTTCTATATTTAAAATAACAATAAAAAAATAAATTAATTTAGAATAAAAAAATTAATAATATAAAACAAATTTTAGTTTTTAAAAAATGTATGTATAATAACAATAAATTGATTATAGATTTAAAACAAAAGAATTAATAATGTAAAATATATTAACAAAAAATATATATAATACATTTTAGCTTTTAAATGTGACAAAAGTTATATATTTAAAACAAAATAAATTAATTTTGAATTTAGTATAACATTATTAATGTATAATTTTTTTTTTAAAAAAATATTACATATATATAGTAATGTATGTATATGATATATATATACATATATATTTATCAAAAAATAAAACACCCCCCCCCCAAAACCCGTCGTCACCCCTACCCCTCTCCCCCCAAAATATCATAGCAGCCATCATCTCCCCCACCCCAATGCCATCCCAACCCCAACGTATGACATGAGAATCTTGCAAAGATACAATTCCTAGTCCTTTACCTTCAGCCCGTTCAACGCCACAACCTAAACCCATTGGAGCAAAAAGCTCAAACCCGATTGGAAACTCGAACTCGCGACCTGAAACTCGACCAGCTCACATCTCTCCACCACAAGCTTAGCCTTCACCGCCCCATCTTCACCCGTAAGATAGGCCCCTTCTTCTCCCTACAGCTCCTCTCCAGGTAGGCCCCACACACTGGCCTCGTCGTCCCTACCCCGACCTTCAGCCTCAAATACCCACACATTTTCAAGGTATTTTCTCACCCAGTCAAGTGAAACCCTTGTTGCAAATTCACTTCAAAGTTTGTGAATTTATTGAAAGAAGAAAATGTTATAGTTAGCGAAAAAATTGAGCATTTAAATTCGTTGAAGATAAATAAAATTTTGTTGATGTCCGTGGTTGAAGAAACATAATAAAGAAGTTGAAAATTTGTAATCAAATTCACAAGAAATAAAAAAGACCCTTTGGATAGGATTCCCATTTTCTTGTTTGATCTTGATGCTTCGTGACTTCCTACAAAATGAAAAAAAGTAGTTAGTCCTCTTTAGGTTCTTTTCTGATGCTTTTCCAACTGAAAATGTTGCAATTCTTGTTTCATCTTCTTCACCAATTGCTCTTGATTCCTCAACCCTTAATTCCTCTTGTTTTCCACAAATTCTATGGTTAAATCTACAAATGTTCACGCTATAACAATCCCTAATTCAACTTCAGTCCAGCAGCTGAACAATGAGGACGTTACAGCTCAAAATTTTCCAAGCGCACCACCTGTTATGTTATGCTCATATGAATACTTTGGCTCATTCTTTAACTCTTTCTTCTACTCAGTTCCCCCTTATTTCATCACCTCTTGCTGCTATTTCTTCCTCTATTTTAGATTCTTTTCCTGCTGAATTTGCAGCTGCAAATTCTGCTCAATCTCCTAACATTACTGCACATTTTGCGGATAATACTGTCCACTTTCCAACAGCAAACTCAAGCGTTCAAAATGGTTCTTTTGTTGCTGAAATTTTAGCTCATTCCCCACTTCTTCCACCTACAATTGATGCACTTCATCCCCCAATTCTCCCCCAATTAGATGCCAATGTTGCTGTTGTTTCTACTGATTTTCCAGTAGCAAATTCTCATGTTTTTGACTCATATTCCTTCAGTTCCAAATGAAATTTCAAGCATATTCTGGTACAGAGTTTTAGGGAAGAGTTGAAATTATTTTAAAATGGGGGCAATAAATTTTTTTCTAAGTCCTTCAATAGTTGAAAGTCAAAGAATATGTGATAATACTGATCCTTTTAACAGATGTATGGTAAATTTTTTATGACTTCAATCCTATATAAATGATTCTCAACTTTTAAATGCATAAAGAAATATATGGCTTGATGCTATAAGGAAATGGACTAGAATCTCACCAGTTCTATTTTAATTTGATCAAGCGATCAACATTTTAAAGAGAAGGAGTTATCTCTTTCTTTTTTGAGATATAATTGGATTCATGATCTTTATTTTTGGATTAGAGGTTCATGTACAATTGATGTAGATATCACTCAAGATTGGATGGATAGCTTGAGTAGTTGATGTAAATATTTTTGGGATTGCACCCCTTGGTGCATATTAATAAACTTAGTTTCTTTACAAAAAAGGAGGGAAAAAAAAAACTTTGTGTGACTAATCAAGTAAAAAGAGGTAAAAAAAAAGTGGCTGCAAGCAACATTTCATCTCGTTGAAAATGTGATTTTAGATGTCTTAACAAGGTATAATAGAGTTGTCCATCTGTCTTTTCTTTTCTTTTCTTAAGCATATCGTTACAAGATTATTATTGGCATGCTTCTGACTTTTATATTTGCACCCCCACCCCCACCCCCACCCCACCCCACTTCGTCACAGCAGCTTATGTGTATATTTATGTGCCATGAGAATGATTTAGAGCTTCAAGTGCTGAATCTGAAAATAATGGAAACTAGAGTGCAGACGGGACTTGCTCCCCAATCGTACTTCTCGACACTATATATAGAAATCTTCTACTTCACTGTCCAATGGGAAGCTTATTGGTTTATTGTTTCATATATGTCAAAGATAAACTGCAAGTCCATGTCTGTGACATTTATATGGATTGGTATTTTCTCGTACTTGTATGATAGCTAATTCCTCAAAGTAAACATCCTCCAGAGTTAAATTTGACTTGATGAATAATTACCTGTTAATAAATCTTTCATTAGCTCTGTATATATGTTTTAAAAAAATAAATTTTGCTATAATATTGTATGCAGATTGTATTAAGCAGAAGGAGAGAATTTTGGTGGCAAAAGCTTGCAATTTTCTTAAGAGTGGGGCAACAAGGTATATTAACCAGAATCTTGCTTCCGACCTTTAGCTTTTTCTCTTTAATATTAACATTTTGGTGAGTTCCCATATGCTGTGGAAATAAAGTTATATTATTTTAATTAGTAAGATCTTTTGGTTCTTACTTTCAGATTTTGGCCAAGAATATTTGTAAGGACCTGTCCCCGCATCCCGAATAATAGTATATGGAATAAAGTGTTCCTCATATGTTTGGCTTGTTTCACTTAACTGCTTGGTGTATTTGTGCTAAGAAATAAGTTAAACTAAGAGTATGTGTTGCAATTAGCATATCAAGCTAAGCATTCATTTCAGTTATATTAAGATAATTTGTGTTTGGAAGTGACTAAAAACACCTATTAGGGTTTGGCTGTGAAAGAATAGGGCAACAATAAGTTGTGTTAAGAGATTGGTAGGTAACCTTAGAAGTATACTTTGGCACTTTTATTTAGGCTAATATGATTTACTAAGTGTAGATTTATAGTTAATTGATTCTTGGTTACGAGTTAGTAGCTTTGAGTAAGATAGTCATGAAACTAATTTTCCAATCAACTTATACCTTAAGTTGCCTAATTATATGAAGCTAGCCACCATTTTAGAATTCTTTTAACTATGCCATTGCCTCCTAACAAGCAGCTTAATAAGTTTTATTAATCTAGCTAAGCCAATTATATCCTAGCTATGCCCCATAGTCGTTTAATTCAGCCACACCACCACAGCACCAGTTGGAACTTTATTCATATCGTTAGTATCATCCATTCGAATAAGCCAGCTGTTTCGAATTAATTAAGGCAACGATCCAACGCTTCATCATCTTCACGATTCATTGACATCATGGAAGGTTGCCAAATTTTCTGTTTAAAGCAAAAACCAGCTCACCAGGTTAGTGATTTGTAAGCAACGAATTCAGCCACGAGTATTAAGACCTAACGTCACCTGCTTCCAAACCATTAGCCTAATCATTGCCTAACCAATTGTAGCTTTGCTTAGTTATTGAATAAGCGTGAATCAGCAATCATTAAAGCACCACGCAGCAACTTTGTTGTTTGCTTTCCACGATAGGTAACATGCAAGAAGACACGAATGGCTGCTTACCATTGCTGTCAAGTAATAACTAAATAAATCTTGACTCAGCAATTTACTTAGGCACTTAGGACAATCATGAATTTGTTGGTTGTGGTCCAATGGGAGCACGATCAGGGCGCTATAAATAGGCTGCTAAGCCGTTGACTCTAACACACAAAAAACCAAAAAGAGACACAATAGATTTTCATTAAAGCTTTTAATATTAGCTTTGTTTCTCTCCTTTCCGCGAACAAGCAACAAACAAGTGCGGATTATTTTAAAGAAGCATTGGTAATCTCTTTTGTTTATTTGTGCATGTCATGATTATTCTCTCTGCCTTATATTATGTTAAGAATAGTTTATGTTAATGAAATTAATCATGCGAGTTGACTTTTCTTTTTAAATGCAATCTTAAAAGCATATATATAAACTATAATATAACTTTGATCTATTATATGATAGGATACATGTTCAAGAATATAATATGTATATGAAGTCTATTTCCAATGCAGCTTTGCGTATTTAAATTATATGTTTATGAATACATAGTCTTCTTCGATTGACCACTAATATGATCTGTTACCTACACATCAATTAACTCTTTTAACGTGAATACATGAGGTTCGCGTGGGTTTTTTTGGTGGCAATAAAGTTAAGAATAAAAATCTTATAAGCCGATGAGTCTTTAGGCCATTAGGTTTTACTTCGTTGTATGTAATTTTATAGAAGATATTAGAGTTTTACTTCATGTTAAAGCATGCTTATAGCTTGTCAGGAGGAAGTCTTAAATTCAAATACTTGTCCTTAATAGAACTATAGAAATGAACCCACCAGGAGCTATACCATGTTATGAATTAGGTAATTGTGACTAAGAAGTTATGTAGGTTGAGGTCACCCTAACAGTTAGTTAGATAGGAATTAAAAGAGTAGGATGACCATTTGTTAATCTTATAAGATAACCACGTTTAGAAGATTTGTATTTTGTATAAGATAACTATGGCACTTGTTACTTATTAGGTTCTTAGGTTAATCAGGAAGGGACAACTCAACTGAATATGATACTCGACATTTAGTAACAAATGTTTTCAAAACCTCCCTGGTTGACTTTTCCGCACTGAGTTATTTTGAGCTTACGACCCTTTCACCCCCCATTACAGGTGCAACTTGGCTCAAAACAAGTTGACATTGTGTGTTGAAGTTGAATAGCTCGGAGCTTCTTGCCTGTCATGTTTTGACCCAAGATGAAATAGTTAAAGTTTGTTTGTATTATTTTGGAGGTAGAAGGGTAGTTGGTCAGGAACCCCAGTGTGTAACATAACCGGGTAGTTCTCAGATCTCAAATAATGTAACACCCTTTGTACCAGGAATATTGCTGATAGCTGGATGTTATTGAAGATCTTTATACTTTACTTCTGTTAATGTTATAAAAAGTTATTTAACTGAGACCGTAGCGACAATAAGTGCAGATTCTGACCTAATCTTGAGAAAGGTCAAGTTGGGGTCATTACAATATTGGTGTTTTGTAAAAAGTTTTAGGCCAAACAAAGCCGAACAAAAAGGTGAATTTACGTTATGTTTGTGGTATTTAAGTTTTATATATTGCAAAACTAATTGATGATGTATTCAACTCTAGAATCTTCATGCTATGTAGATGATTTTGATAGATCTGAATGGAAAAATATAACATTATTATTTATTTGTATATATATACATGTTCGTAAGCCGCTCATATCCTTTAGCTGAAATACATGTGTATATATACATGTTCTCTGGTTACATTAGTTGCTCTTTACTTTAGTTACAGTTTTTTCTTTTTTTAATTTTAGCTTGGCCAAAGGATTAAAAGGAGAGTTTAGAAGTAATGCACATTTAGCCACTAAGCATTTGGTCTAATGGTATGTTTCTCGCTTTAGATGCGAGAGGTCCCGAGATCAATTATCGGTGTGTACTAATTGGCTTTGGCATCCTTTAAATCAAAGGAAAAAAAAAAGTAAAGTACATTCTATCAAAAAAGATAAAAAAAGATAAAAAGGTTACTTTTCAATGACTTGCTATAAATTCCATTCTTTTATGTTAATATGTCAATTATGGGGTTGTCTTTAGAAATTATTTGAGATTCAATTGTGGATGTTATTTTATAATTTAGCAGGACAAACAAGATGTTACAAATAACATTAGAATAAAGGATTTGAAAATTGTCACAAATTTGTGACAAAAGGAATGAAAAAATAATTTGGGACAAATTAGTGACGAAAAAATTAGTCACGAATTTGTGACAAAATAATTAGCCATGAATTTGTGACGAAATAATTAGCCACAAATTTGTGACGAAAAAATTAGCCACGAATTTGTGACAAAAAAATTAGCCACGAATTTGTCACGAAATATTTGCCATGAAATGGCCTCAACTAGATGTCATGGCATATTAGTCGCATTTGTCACGAATTTGTGACGAACACGTCTAGCTCTATATGTCATCGCAAATTAGTCACAAGTCCACAAAAATGTGACGAAAAATGATTTTGCGACGCCATGTTTGGCGACAACAAACATGTCGTCACAATTTCGTCACAGTTACTTGTTTGTGACGAAATTGTGATGATTAATGGCCGTCACAAAACAGCTTGTTTTTTGTAGTGGCTACCATAGAAATCTATTTCTTCATCATAATCAAGCGGATTACAATGACCATTCTCACTCGTATTCGAGCAGGCTACTACAACAATCTCTTACCTGTAGCCAGGTAGGCTACCACTTGTTATTGTTGTATCCTTGCAACTTACCAAGCAATTGTCTACTATAGTTGGTAGGCTCCAACTAACATCTAGGAGTCCTTAGGACGGTGCATAGGCCCTTAGTGTGATAGATAGTAAATTGAGCTTACAAGTACCCTTAGAATGGTAGGGTGACTCCACTAGAAACGAAGGATAGTAGGTTGAACCTTTTAGTTAAGCCAAACATACGGTAAGATAATCATTTTGGTGAAGCCTATCGTAGACGATAACTTCAACGTATTGTAGGATGACCCTTTTGATGGGCTAAAAGTATAAGATCCTCTTATTAGGATAAAGGCATTTACTACCTTTTGTTATAAGTGTAACATGTCAGAGACTTTTTTCTGTCCTCTTCCGGCTAATTGGATAAGTTTAGAAGGTTTGCGACCCTTCTTAGACAAGCAAGGCAAGTTAGGGACTCCATGAATCCATTCTTGACTATTTGAGTATGTTTCGAGGGTCCGCGAGTCCTCTTTGATGAATATAGTAGGTTAGGGAATTCGTGAGTCCATTTCTAACCATTTGAGCATGTTTGGAGGGTCTAGGACTCATTTCATATTTTTGCAAGCTATATTGTTTCTGATCAGACAATCTCATTTTTTTCCAATTTAGGAGGGCAAACTACCATAGGGGTAGTTCGGCCCTTAATATGCTTGTCCCAAGAGTGGCCTACCATTGCGTGGACTTGGGTAGGGTAGCTTGGCTTTCAGAAGCCACGCCACTTGTAGGTCGAGAATCTCTGAGCCTACCGTAGTAGGTGGATCCCCTTAGGATCCCAGGCTGATGGGTTGATAATTCCGGAGCCTACCATAGCAGGTTGCAGCAAACAAGAGATCGAGTTGATATATTACACATTTCGGACCCTACCTTAGTAGGTTGCACCCTTTTGGCGTCTTAGTTGATAGATGGGTCACTTGGACCCTACCATAGTAGGTTGCGCCTTTAGGCATCTTAGTTGGTATATGGGTCACTTGGATCCTACCATTATAGGTTGCGCCATTTAGGCGTCTTAGTTGGTAGATGGATCACTTGGACCCTACCATAGTAGGTTGCAGCGTTTAAGCATCTTAGTTGGTATATGGGTCACTCGGACCCTACCATAGTAGGTTGCACCTTTTAGGCATCTTAGTTGGTAGATGGGTCGCTTGGACCCTACCATAATAGGTTGCACCTTTTAGGCGTCTTAGTTAGTAGATGGGTCGCTTAGACCCTACCAAAGTAGGTTGCGCTCTTTATGCATCTTAGTTGGTATATGGGTCACTTGGACCCTACCATAGTAGGTTGCACCCTTTAGGCGTCTTAGTTGGTATATGGGTCACTTAGACCTTACCATAGTAGTTTGGTCCGCTTGGAACTTTTATGTAATCGCAATAGACTAAGTAGGCTAATCTATTTAGGACTTTTGTTCAATCGTGATAGACTGTTTCCTTCAGTAGGCTAGTCCAATTAAGCCGTTTATTTGGCTGCCTTGGACTACTACTATGTAGTTGGGTCCCTGTAGGACCTTTAGTAGTCTTCTATTTTTTCCCGACACCTAGGTAATGGATTGGGGGCTCCGCAAGTCTCTTTTAGCAAGATAATTTAGGGGACTGTTCGAGTCTGTGTTCATCCACCGGCTCATATCGCGTAACTCATACGATTGGTGTACTCGCTCATATTTTGCTTCAAACATGTCTTCAGACCTTAAAATATACAATGAATAGGCCGAAACATGTTGCCTTTTTATTTTGAGAAACTAATTATAATGATTGGCTCCTGGGCGTGTCATCAACTGAGACTAATTCTACTAACCCCTTGGATGGGGACTAACTTAAGCCTAACGACCCCCTAGAGGGGATACTAACTAAAAGTCGCTAATGCTAAAAGTAATGTTTGTTGAGACGAACGGTATTTTAACTACTGTGACTGAGATATGCTTGCGGTAGGTTGCTTGAATTGAGCTTGCACAGTAGCTTGTTCTAGTTGGTATACGACATCGTAGCCTGGTTGTCTTTGGGAGGTTCTCTGTTGTGCTCTTATTTCACCGATCCCCCACTAGGTAGGGAACGTGATCACTTGGTAGTAAGTTGATGGAATAGCTTTCATATCATGGATCCACGGTCTTTCCAAAATAATTTTGTAAGGCGATGGACAATCTATCACTGAGAATTGAGTAAAAAGGTTTACGCCGTGTGCATCGATAGGAAAGATAATCTCCCTAATGGTGCTCTTGCACTCGCCGCTAAATCCCACTAGTATGGTTGTGGAGCGCGTGATGCAAGATTCATCAATTCCCATTTCTTTAAGAGTTTTTAACATGAGTACATTGGCAGCGCCACCGTTGTCAACTAGTATTTGCCTAACCAACCAGTTGGCCACCATCAACTCGATGACTACGGCATCGTATTGTGGGTCATCTAAGTAGTTTGTTCTCTGGCTGGAGAACGTGATAACTTCAAATTATTCGGACTCCCTTATTCATTGGGGCCTAAAGTCAGATTTGAAAGCACGTCTGGTGCTTATATTTGTTACCGAGTGAGCAATCTCACCAACCCTTGATCTGCCAGTGATGGCATTGACGGTGTGCTCATATCTTGGTGATCTTGGTGAAGTGGTATCCTGAGTCACATGCTCTCCTTCTCATTTGGCTATTATTCTTCTCCCGTGGATTTGTTCTTATTCAAGTAATCGTCTATTGTCTTGTGAGTGGTTGCTCATTCGCTCATCCGTAGCGTAAGGCTCATATCTTTCATGATGTCGATCAGATATCATAGTTCGACTGTGGTCTTGCCTACTACAGTACGGCAATGAGAGATGGTAGTTGGCTCTATCTTCCTCCCATTTGATCTGGGCCCACGCCTTGGATAGGATATCCTCAATGGTCTTGCATGGGTACTTGGTCAATTCCTTGTATAGGTCGAACTCAGAGAGCAGGCCTTTGCGAAAGGCCGAGATAGATATGGCTATGTTACAGTGTGGGATGAATACTTTTTCTTTGTTAAATCTTCCTACGTAGTCGAGCAACAATTCGCCTCTCTCTTTTGCACAATCAGATAGAGATCGTCTGATTGTTTTTCTAATTTTTTGCTGCTCGCAAACTGCTCCATAAATTTGTCTGTTAATTGGGCAAATGAGGAGATACAATTGTTCGGTAAACTCGTGTACCATTGCAAGGCGGGTCCTATCAAACTGGAGCTGAAGCCCTTGCACTTGCAGGTTTCTTTTGAGTCTTTCGGGATGGCTACTGTGAACATCATTTGTTTGTATTGCATTATGTGGTCGTCAGGATCAGTAGTCCCGTCGTAGGGCCTTATATTCAAAAAACTGAACTTAGCCGGCATCTCTACCATGGCGTTGGCATCAACAAACGGGGAGTCAGCAAAGTTGTTTGTCGTACTCTTCTTGATAGGGACAGGTATCCCAGGGATCCTCTGGATTAAGGATTCTATCTCTTGGAATCGATGAAAAATGTCTTGGTTCGGTCCTCCTTCATGTGCTGACTGAGTCGGTAGTCGCTCAGTGACGACGGTAGGTTAGAGGTAAACTCTATTCCCGGGTGTCTGTTACGGTGTAGATTGAAGGGATTGCATGGGAGCCATCAACTGTCCGCGGGCGATCGACTTTCCAAGCTTAGGTGGGGTAGTGAACTCCATGAGGGTTTTGACCTTCTTCTTTAGTTCAATATTTTCCTGGCGGAAGACAGAGTTTTCCGCCTCAAGTTCTTTCAACTTATCCATGCAAACTTCCATCTCGGCCATCAAGGCCTCCATCTGTGCTCGGAGATCATTTTCAGTGCTCGTTTCAGCCATCATTTTCGTCTCAAGTAGTCGTAATCAAGGGTTTCGTAGCCTTCTGTTCGGGTAACTAAGTTGCTAAGGCCCCACGGTGGGCGCCAAATTGTAGACGTAAAAGTCCACAATCACGAATTTCAGGCTACCAGCAACCTACAAGGACAGAAGGCGATAGAACGACGTGGGTCTTGGGACACCGGTGTGGTGCCGACCGAAGATACTCCGACATTCAAGTCAGTAGTTTATCGAAAAAGATAAGAATGCGTAGGAAATATAGAGGGAAAAGAGGAGACTACCGTGGTAGCGGCGTCGATATAGAGAGTGTAGGCCAATAGTATATAAAAGGAAGAGGAAGAGTATTGCTAGATAATGCTAGTACTCGATGCCATCTCCTTGTGTAGGCGTGGCCTACTTATAGGTGTGGGTAGACCAAGAGTCACGGACTCTTGGGTCTTGTATTCCTAGTAGACTACATGATCGCTTATCGCGTAGGATAGAGGTAGTTTCCATCCCAAGTCCTTCGGTAGTCGTTCGCTTCTCGTAGGCTGGACAATTGTGATAGGTCTAGGGTCGTTTATCCCTTGGAACTTGTATCTTGAGTAGATTACTTCAAGCGAGTAATCTCTTATCCCGTATGATAGGGTTAATCTTTATCTCGAGTTTATCGATAGTCGTCTGCTACTAGTAGTCTAGTCTATTAGAATGTCTCCTTGATTGTCTATCCGGAGATATCTGATGGAGTTCGAGTTGGATTAGAGTTTATCCTTGGTTGTTCGTGTAGGACAGTGCCGCCATGCGGGCTTAGTCAAGAGCTTTGAGCTTTATCAGACCTAACTTGGGAGTGGACCACGACTTATAGTATTGTATATGGGCCTTGGACTAGGAATTGCGTGTTGATTGGGGCCAAATGACCCTTTGCAGTTGGACCATGGGTCCAAGCCCAATTTTGGCGTTAACAATTTTAACTACAATTTTTAAAACTAAAATTCAAATTGGATGGTAGAGATTTAAAAAGACCAAATCTCATACCCCAAACTCCATCTAATAGATGAGAGAATAAGTAGAAGAGATAATCAAACCCGTAGTTAGAAAATGTCAAATGTGCTCTCCAGATCTAAAACATAACAACGATTCTGCGAAGCATCAAATGTTCTAAAATTATTCTAGAATTGGCCTAATTCAATTGTCTATAAATACAACAAAATTATATTTGGATTGACTCTTTGTTTATTAGTTCATCTTCCTTGAATAATCCACGAAGGCTAAGACTTTATCACCTTGCAATATATATATCATATGGTAGCCAATGTACAATTTTCATATGGTAACGTAACAAGGTTACTTGATGGCATTTTTAGCAAATCATTTATATCATTTTATAGCCAATGTACAATTTTCATGAAGTAATATTTGTTGGCATTTTTAGCAAGTGACTTATATTGGTTTTAGGAATGGACGCAGATGGAATAGTGCACAAAAATGGTAAATTCGAACTCAAACCTGATTAGACTTCTAAACAAAACATTATACACACACACACACACACATATATATATATATATATACATACATATCTTTAAATAAATTAATAAGCAAATTTCAAGTTTCTAATTTTTGTAACGTCTATAATCATTCCTTATTAGGTTAACTATTAGTAATCCCTTATTAAACTAAACCTTAACGGATAACCTATTTTAAATTTAAACTCTATCTGCTTTTGTTCCTAATTGAATTTTCTATTCATGGCATAAATATATAGGTCCTTTAAATTAAATATTTTCTTTCAACTCCTATCAATATTTTATATTAGTTATAAAATAATCAAAGTTGGTTATCATTTTTTTTTCCCATTAAGTTGGTTATCAATTTGTAATCATTTCTCTAGCCAACATGAAGTACTGTTAGGAGAATAATTAATACAAATAATCTGAGGCCTAATGTTCAAACACAAAACAGAAAATTGGACCAGCAACCCAAATAACCTGAAGATGCCATAATGAAAGCATAAAGGGGAGGAATAAAGAAGCTCTCAATGAAGCATTAAAGATGTAGATAAGCATGTGATAATAATTAATAAACATCTTCATGAACCAAAGACGTCTACTTGGCTTATAAGTTAGTTTGACTAGGTTACATTCCAAATCATTTATTTTTTCTTATAGTTTAATCATGTGATTTGGCCGTGGATATCAAAATATATCATGGGTCAAACCTCATTTGACCCGCACCTAAGGGCCAAAAGATGAGTTGGATCTAACCCAAATCTAGAAGCCCACCAAAAATGCGAAATGGGCCCAATGGAGGTAAACAGCACCTAAAGGCAACGTGGCCTAAGACTCGGAGGAGAGTCTAAAAAGAGTTTGACTTAAGTAAGTTTTGATATATCATGTTAAAAATCATGAATTGTTTCATAAAATAATTATGTATCTAGGAATTATAGAAGATTGGATGTCGGTGGGACAGCCTCAATCCAAATAGCAGTTGCATAATCTATTATAAGTTAAGTTGAGAGAATAGAAAGGGCATATTCATTAAAGTAGTTTGTGAAGTTCGCATGGGGCCATTAAACTCTACTCCGTTCCCTTTTGCCACTTTTTAAATTAGTAGCTAGGCACAAAAAGATTATTATAGTTTGGGTCTTCGTCAACGGTAATATGTTAGATGGTGATTTTTGTTTTTGCATGTAATGATCCTTGCTTTGGATGATGGTCCAATTCAAAGTCGACTTTGACGACTGCATGTTATATGATAAATGGAGTTTGTAACATAGTATATAGTTAATTATGCAAAAAAAAAAAAAAAATTATATATAATTAAGCAATATTAAGATATTGTTAAGAATTATAAGGTTTCATCTTAAAATCAATTGGTACCAAAAGAAGTAATTTATATGGTGGATTTGGAGTTTATAGTTTTTTTTTATGTGGGAGAGATTATATATGCCAGAAAGAGTAACTTATTATAATAGATATATATAATCAAGCTTAAATCTCTTTCTTTGGTGAATCATGAATAATATAAGAGAAAAATATGAAAAGGATAAAATATTGCAATTATTACTATCATAATTTGAAAATGGGAATAAGATATGCTTTTCTTTTTTTTTTTGTTGATGGGAAATGGGTTGATACATATTTAATAATTTCCAAATATCAATAGAGTTTTTATAAAGAGTTGAGCAATTAAGTGAAGAATATACAGACCTTTTTTTTTTTTTTTTTCACTTTGAACATTGAATGCCCTTTTTGGCATCTTCATGTTATTTACTCCGGGAATAATGACAGGAATCAAAATCATTCCTTTCTATGAGCAGAAAGTATTTATGATTGAAAATAACAAGAGAGTCGTAAACAAAAGAAAAATTTGCACGCAATAGCAATTACAAAAGAAAAAGTTACATACATATTAACAATAAAACAAGTACAGTAATACACACCCACTAGAGATTTGCCCTAAGATAACATTAACATGGCAAATAACATCACCAGATTTGAATCCTCTCATATTATATAACGTTACGAGAAATCCAAAAGTTATGATATGTTCAAATTATTTTTTCATAATTACATGGATATATATACAATCACTAACGGTATAATGATGCGAGAGGACCCAAGTCCAACACCACCAGTAGGAGGTTTACCACCGTCTCCGACAACAGAACTGAAGAGAAGAGCATTGTGTAGAAAGAAGAAAGGAAAAAGACGAAGAAAAAGAAGAAGAAGAAGATGATGATGATGAATTAAGAAGAAGAAGCGACGACGACGATGATGATGAATTAAGAAGAAGAAGCGACGACGATGATGAAGAAGAAAAAGAAGAAGAAGAAGATTTCTTTCATTCTTGAAATTGGACGTGTTCATGTTATCATAAACAGAAATGAAAAATGGCTTTGATAGCCAACTTCATTTTAGTGAATAACCATGCGAAAATATGGCGTTTGATGGCTCCACGGACAGGGGTGACAAAAGGGTATGCATTTTTTTTCATGGCTTTTTGTTCCATATCTATTTGTATTAGGGAAAGAACACAGATGATTATAAGTGAAAGAATGTTAAAAGAGGAGAATGAAAGTGGGCTATTTGGAAATGAAGTTGCAGAAGTTGCTTATAAAGAAGGTGGCACGCGAAATTGGCTATTTAAGAGAGATTTTGAGATCAAATCTTACGTGTATGTAAATGTGTTAGATATTCCCTAAATCAAAAAGAAAAAAAAGTTGGCACGAATTGGCCGTTTAAGAGAGTGTGAGAATGGAAAAAGAGAAGGAGGTGAGGTTCTTGGAAAGTTTTCATGGCAATTTGCATGAAGAAGGCATATCAGATAGCGCCACCTGTCATAGATTATTGTCTCCCTGCAGAAATTTTTGACTTTTCTCCAAAAGATTAAAAAAATGAAAAAACAAAAAAAAATAAAATAAAAAACAGAGTCATGTCACGGTAGTTGTTTGTTTTGGCACGTTGAGAATTTTGTGGATGATCCAACTCGCCGTCTTTCTTTGCTCAGTAAAAAACAGTCCATTTCAAGTGGAATTATATTTGAATGCAAATAAATTTCAAGGCTTTTTATTAACTCAAGACATGCTATGTTAAAGGAGATATCTAATGATGATGAACGATTTAAATCATTTAATTAATATTATATAAATAATTAATAAAAATTGAATCTCTCTTATAACATAACAATATTTTCATAACAATAATGCAAGTGAGATATGCATGCATGGTAAAGCCATCGTCAACATCTATTCTCAATTTGGGACTGGATCCAACTAAATAATGTCGATCACGAAGCATCTATTACAATTAATATAGATTGCAGAAAGTAGTAAAATACAAACCTAAGTTAGCCATTACAAGTACTAAGTTAGAGACATAAGGTGGTTTATAATTATGTCTTTTTTGGACGCGTACATGGTAATGCGGCCCCGATGATGGAGATGTTAACCAATGGATTACCAGTTTCTGACAAGGGTGTTGAGTATTGCTGGGCACCTTAACTAGGAATTAGATGAAGATGAGGAGAAGGAAAGTTGGGAGAGCTAGCCACTCCTCAATTATTCTATAGGTAATTTTCGATTTTTTTATTTTATTTAAGAGAAATTTAAAATTATATAACATAATTAGTGAAACTCTAATTTATAATTTATATACATATAGCGAATTATATACTATTAAATTAAAGTCCTAATGACGTATGATTCTCGCTTTATGTAATATGAGATGTGTTATACGTCATAAGATTTTTAATCTCAACCTTTATTGCCAAATTTCAAGGATCGTTAAAATAAGTAGTTAAATTTTTTAAAAATTAAATATAATAACCTATAATATAGGTCACTAGTAGATAAAGAAATAAGTAAATGACAGAATTGAAATAGGATATGTAAATGATTGCGAGCCCGATATGATTGAGATGTTGAACAATATTGAAATACCAGCTTTTGAGACGGTGTTGAAAATTACGTGTAACAATCTCTTATCTAGACTAGTCAGTAACATTTTGTTCTCAAAGATTTCTTCTTTTTTATTTATTTATTTATGTCGGATTCAAATATTTCTATTGAGTCAATCAAGAGGTCCGACAATTTTTTATAAAAAAAAGTTGTTCGAGAGGCGATTCATTGTAATTAAATATTTTAATTTTGAACTCTTATACTTTTTTTTTTTATAAATATTGTCTGATTCTCAATTGATATGGAGCAATTGTTAAAATACATTATTGTATTTTGAGATTTGTAACTTTCGAGTAGATTTATTATAATTTTACTTAGAATAAATTTTTCATCATGAAAAAAAAAAATCATTAACAAGTTGAAAAAAATTAAGAAAGATGAAAATGGTAAGAACAAAAATTAAATTAATTGTCGGAACAAGACGGTGGAATATGATAGTGGGCCGTGTTCCAGGTGACTTAAAAGTCATAAGATGCATCATTGAATAAATGAAGTATTAATTAGGCGTAGACGTAGGTGGTCAGATTACTTAGCAAAAAAAAAATGGTCAAATAACTAACTTCAAATATTAAATGTCTTTAATTTTGCAGACACAGACCCAGTGGAATAAAAGAATGAGATCTAATAATTGCAAATTATATATATTATTTTATTATAATTATATTATTAATTTAAAATTATTTAATTTTATTCATAACACAATAACCAGCAAATTCATAACCCACTCCGATGAGCATTAAATATGCTGACAAGCGTGTACAAATAAATTTCTTTGTGAACCAAAAATGGATCAAGTTGGTGGTCAATTTATATGCCATCCACTTTCAGAGGTGAGGCTAACTTCAACAAATTTTTTTTTTTTTCTATATATAGAAAGTTTGAAATTGTCTCCTTAGCGTTAAGAGTTTCTTATTTTAATTTTACTTCAACAGTCTTTCTATTTTTAATTTATCATTTTTTCAGGGAGTCTTTATTTCAATTTAACTCCAATAATTTTCTTATTTTAGAGGCTCTTTATTTTATTTTAATCCAATATATCTCCATTTGTTTTTTTATTTATAGGATGATATTCTATTTTAATTTTTATTATCTTATTATATTTTCCATTAATATTATTTTATATTTTATTTTTGTCTCAATCAAAAAAGTTGGTATTAATTTGGCTAGAAAAGTATCATTAAAATTTGTAGTTTCGTAAAAATCTCGTTATTGGCGAGATTGTCGAAAATATTATCCATTGACAAATTACATCTACTTAATGAGGAAAAATTCTTGCATCAGTTAAAATTAAAAAGTCAGTCTTTCACATATTTAGTACAACTTACACATATAAATCGCACTAATATATAAGATACTGACATAGTTTAAATTGATTGAAAAGTTTTTTTTAATGAGTTCTAAAAGTTTATAGGGTGACTTGTAAAAGAGGAAGAAAAAAAAACAGAGCTTTCACATTCAATGTCCTGTTTGGCATATTTAGGTCATTTGCTTGTCTCAGGCTGAGAAAAACAGAGAATGTTTTCCATTCATTATGTGCACGCTAGGACACTGCCTCTAGATGTCGAGAATGTATCATTTCATAGGTTCTTCTCTCTCATGTTGAGATGATGGAAAATCTTGACCTAAAATAAATGACAAAATTAATTAGTCACACGTTGGAACACGATAGTCGAATTAAGGTGAGTGAGCAAGTTGCACGTAAATAGGATAAATTAGACTAAAGCTCATGTCTCAATTTATGTTAAAAATTATGGAATTTCATGACATTTAGATAGATTTTACGTAAAATAGAAAACAAGAAGGGTAGCAACAGAAAGATTTGCAATAATAATTAGGAAAGGAAACATAACATTCACATCAACACCCCAACAAGACAACATGAACATATATTATAGTACAGAACACCACCAGCAGCATGCAGGTTTATCATCGTCGCGGACATAAAAAAACAACAACCTCCACCGGAAGGTTTATCACTCTCGGAAACATCAAAATCATAGCACAAAACACCTCCAAAAGCACGTTTACCACCATGGCTGACATAGAAAAACATAGCAGAAAACACAACCAGCGTACCAGCAAGTTTTCCACGGACAATATATATGAAGCTCAAAACCAAGAGTATTGTGATCGATAGCAACAACAAGAAGAAGGACAGATATGTGGTGTCGGGCATTCAGGAAATGGAAACTGATATGGGACGGGTTACATATATTATCCACCAAAAAAGAAATGAAAAATGGGTTTGAAAGCAAACTTCATTTTAGTGAATAACCATGCGAAAATTTGGCGTTTGATGGCTCCTCGGACGGGAGTCACAAAAGGGTATGCGTTGTTCATGGCCTCTTGTTTCATATCTATTATTATCAATGAGAGAAGAAAGATGATTGTAGAAGCAAGAAAGTTAGAAGACAATGAAAATTTGATAATGCAGAAAACAAATGTTGAGGGTGTATTTATATCTGGTGGTGAGTAGAATGGGCCGTTAAAAGAGACGGAAAAAATGACGGTGAGCAAAATGGACTGTTTTTTCTTTTATTTTTTTAAGAGATACGAAAAGGTTGGGTTTTTAAGCTTCCGGTTAGGGAAATTGGGCGGTGAGAGGGACAGAGAATAACGGCGAGTGGAAAACGGAAGGAGGGGAGGTTTTTTTTTTTTTTTTTTGATAAATCCTAAAGAGTTAGATGGAATAATTAGATAACAATCTATTATAATAAAATATTTTAAATTTGAACAACACATTTCGACATTCTTTTTCTTTTGGCTAAAAGATAATCTTTTATGGCAGTGAATTTAATGTCTTTTTCATTAAGGGTTGAGAGAATGATAGTAATCGTAGAGATGACGGTGGCTTAAAAGTCTCTTTCAAAGGCCAAAAAAGTTGACGAAAGAAAAAATAGTTGGAATTGAATGCAATTGCATAATGTAACTGCCAGAAAGCTTCCGCATTATATAGGTTGCACATAATGATCAAATGCATATCAGGATATATTTTCTGGTAAGTAAAGATGAATTTATCGGTAAGATCAAATGTTATTCAATATAATGATCTGGAGTATGTGTTGATCAGCGTTTTTACATTATGAAATTCATAATTTAAAATGAATCTAATGTAGTTCTAATTACGATGAATTCTTCTTCATAAAAAAATAAAAAGCAAAGTTACTCAATGCTAGCATCTTCTATATATGTCAATTATATTACTAGCAAAGCTTGTACTTAAGTAGGGATACAAAAGATCCGATCAACAATTAAAGCATAGGACTTTTAAGCTAGTTTACTAGTGCCAATTTCACTTGATTTTGCACTTATTTTATTTATAAACAAGTCGTGGGCTCATAGGCTCGAATTTATCTATCACCAAATATTGCAAAGAAAATGTTGAAAGAGGGAAAACTTATCATCGTAATTTTCTAAACGAAATAAAATGATCCAACAAGAAAAGAAAGAAAATAAGACATAAATTAAGCATGAGAACTTTTTTATGTTTGAAGTAAGATTTATACTTTGATCGAACTCTCAGGTTTGAAGCACTTTGTCTACCTTAGGTTACGTCAGGAGAGAGGAGAGAGTAGGATCATTTATTGAATTCAAGTAAATAATGTTAAGCATGACTGGAAACTGATTAATGTTGTATAGGCACCACAGAATATAAAAATGCATGCCAATTAAGTGAGTTATTAAAGTACATAAGATAGTTAATTTAACGTTTTTGTGGCACAAGTCATAACAAGAAAAAAGACATGTTGAGGATATAATTGATTTGTTTTGTTTGTGCGGTCGTTTGCTTATCGATATAGACAATCATCTAAACAGCTACACGATGCGAGCCCGGTGATAGAGACGTTAACCAATGAAATCACCAGCTTTTGAGCCGGGCGTTGAATATTGAAATGCATCTCAACAGCCAAGAAGGGTGGTGTTATACTTATAACAATCTCATGAAACTTCCGTAACACTTTCAACGTTGCACCCGCTACCTACACCAGCCATTAACCGTTTGTTCTCAGCGTTTGAATAGAGTAATTGAATAACGACTTATAATAGTTAAAGATCTCATATTTAAACTCGTATATCCTCTAATGTTACTTAGTCTTTAATTAATATAGATAATGTATCTGGACATGTTACTATATCAGAATATTTATAACTTTCAAATGAATTTAATATAATGATGAGTTTCATGTCATAAAAATAACATCATTAACATTTTGAAACTGAGAAAGAAATGACATAGAACAAAGTTAAATTAATTTTCGGAACAAGAACAGTGGATTATTGTAGTGGTCCTCTCTTCAAGTTTACTTAACCATTGTACCTTTTAGGCTCCATTTGTTTGTCGTAAAATATTTTTCCGGAAAATATTATTCTACTTTTACAGTATTTGATAACACCAAAAAATTAGTTAATCGGAAAACATTTTTCAGTCAAAAATGGTGGGCTACTTTTTGAAGATTTTCCGATGTTTAGTAACACCAGAAAATTGGTCAACCGGAAAACATTTTCCGGTCAAAAATGGTAAGCTACTTTTTGGAGATTTTCCGGTATTTGGTAACACAGGAAAATTGGTCAATTGAAAAATATTTTCAGGTAAAAAATGACGACTAGTTCAAAATTTAGGAAAATATTTTCATTTTTTTGGGAGATGAAAATATTTTCCTGAACTTAACTACCCCTATTTTATGAGTATATATATATTTTTTTTATAAATCTCATGTCAGAAAATATTTTTTATTGTACATCCAAATACTAGAAAATATTTTACAGTATTCTATTTTCCAGGAAAATATTTTTCTCTAACAAGTTATTTTACGGCAAACAAACGGAGCTCATGAAAAAATTTTCCTCTGAAAATATTTTCCATAAGCAAGTTATTTTATGGTAAACAAACGAAGGAAAATATTTTATTTTCCAAGAAAATATTTTCCACTGAAAATATTTTACACAAGTAAGTTATTTTACGGCAAACAAACGGAGCCTTAAAGATGCATCAATCAACATGTGAAGAAATGATGATTAATTAATTATGTAGCTGTTCAAACCAACTATTCAAATATTAATCGTCTTTAATTAATTCTGCAGATGGAGGAGGAATAGAAGAGCTAATCAAATGATCATTAAATGTGCTGACTAATAAACGTATTTGTGAACCAAAGTGTGCTCTTGGGTTAGGGTCACTTCAATGTGTATCACTATTTACAAAAATTTATAATTTTTAGAGATTTAAATCTCTAAAAATCATTATTAGGGTATCTTAAATGGTAAAAAAATTTATAAAAATTTACTATTTTTGACTATTTTAGAAATCCGAATTTCTAAATTTAGAGCCAAAATAGATGGGTTTCACTATTTTTATAAACTTTTTGGCTAAAATAGAGACCCAATCACTTTTTAAATCTCTAAATTTAAAGCCAAAAAAATAAATTAGGTCTCTATTTTAACTCAAATCTCTAAAATTATGTGAACTCCATATATTTTTGCTCTAAATTTAGAGATCCGGTCTTTAAAAATTATCAAAAATAGTAAGTTTCTGTAAATAATATCTCTCATTAGATATACCCTTAATGATTTAAATATACATGAGGCTCATCACTTCTGCCAACTTTTGAGTTAAAATAGAGACTTAATTTACTTATTTAGCTCTAAATTTAGAGACCCAAAAAGTGACCAAAAAAGTGATTGGGTTTCTATTTTAGTATAAAAGTTGACAAAAGTAGTAAGCCCCATGTATATTTAAATCATTAATAATGATTTTTAAAGACCTAAGTCTCTAAAAATAACCAAAAATAATAAGTTTTTGTAAATAGTGATACCCATCAGAGATACTCTTATTAGTTTGACCAATTTATATGCTATTCTTTTTCAGGGGTTAAAATTTAAATCGAAAACACTCATAAATTCATAATCTAGTGGTTGTGAATATGAAGGATAACAATGGCTTTTTTTTTTCTTTATTAATTGTGATTGTGAACGTTGCTTCTTCCACTTTGAAGGGGTCTATTAAAATTTGGTACTTGCATATTATTTGATAATAACTTAAATGGTTCCGATCCCAAAAAAAAAAAACTTAAATGGTTATGCCTCTTAACTAGCATTTGCATCAAAAATTACATTGAAGATATAAAATCTATCATTTGATTTAATACATGGGGTAATTATATTTATTTCTAAGGCTCCGTTTGTTTTCCGGAAAATATTTTTTAGATTTTACAATATTTGGTAACACCGAAAAATTGGTCAACTGTAAAATATTTTTTGGTCAAAAATTATGGCTGCTTTTACTTAATTTTACGGTATTTAGTAATACCAGAAAATTAATCAACTGTAAAATATTTTTTGATCAATAATTGTAACTTTTGGAATTGAAAACATTTTACGGAATTCACAGTACATTCAAACACCAAAAAATATTTTTCAGTATTCTATTTTTCAGAAAAATATTTTCTTTCAACAAGTTATTTTACAGCAAACAAACAGAATCTAGTAAAATATTTTATTTTCTAAAAAAATAATTTTTACAAAAAATATTTTACACAAATAAATTATTTTACGACAAACAAACGGAGCCTTAACTTCCAAGTGTTTTCATTAGTGCCTTCTGATACGCGAGAGCAAGCACAATCCGGCGATTCGCTATCCGCTATCCGCTATCCGCCGACACAGCCCTAAGGCGACACCTCCCAAAACGACTGCACTTCCCAAAGTGCCAATAATTTCAAAGGCGGGCTTAAAACCGTCGTCAAAAAATTTAAAAACCACCGCCATTGGCTTTATTTGTATATATAGATAATGTATCATCACATAAATAGATGAGCAAGTGAGGTACACTATTGCATACTTCCTCACAGGTAAAAAGAACATCAACCAAAATTTATATTATGATTGATTTCCAAAATTTTCTAATATAATACCATTTTTGTCTCTCATGCTTAAACTGCGTCTTTCAATCACTAAAGTACATTTTCTGACATTTAGTTCAAAACTTTTTTTTTTTGTCTGTACATATAGTCCAAAACTAAGACGGACTAATTCAGAATATTATGGACTGTAATGTATAAAGTGAATTACACGAGATGAATACGTCATTCTCATAAAAACTTAAAGACCGAACACTAGACATTTGTCTTAATAGTATGGTTCTCGTTTAATTTGTACTCGACATGTCATGCTAGGGATCAATAATTTTCGGCTTGTGTTTTTTTTTTTTTTTTTTATCGAATAACATCTTTTATATATGATGTAATTATATTTGACTTAAGTCTTTCTTTAAATAAATAAATTAATTAATTACAAATCATTTGTAGCAGTTATACGAATAAATGATCGTTTGTAACATTTAGACGAATAAATATTTTACATGGGATATAAATGTCAATGAAATACTCCAGTAAATGGGTTAATATTTGTACCCAAGAACACATAAACCAGTTGAAAGCGGATATGCGAGTTGGAGTGCGAGAGTTAATAAAAATTAATGGTTTTGAATCCATAAATTCAAGATTCATGTAGTTATTTTTTAAATTTATAATACTCGCTTTGAGGTCTGTGGATTTGGACATGGTACTCGAGGCAGTAGTCTAATGTTCTAACTGAGGTCGTGCGGTCCTATTAAGAGAACGATTTAACACATTGGTCAACACTATCTGAAGATGGTGAGTTTAACTTTTAGCATGTGATGATCCTTGCTTTAAAAATATTCCAATTCAACGTCGACTTTGACTGCATATGATATATAAAGTTTGTAACTACTCATAGAAGTGTTATAAACATATAATAAACCTTGACACTCTTTGTCTGCTGAGTTATGAAAGAAAAAGGAATTGAAAAGGATAATATACATATACAAACTTATATATATATATACTTTTTGGCTTATACGGAACCAATAATCGGAAACGATGAAATTCACTAAATGGATACTAAAAGAGATCACATAATTAAATCCAATTATTGGTGGGATTGTCATATCAATTGAGACCGAGGACATCTGTTTTTTAACAAAAGAATTAACTAATTTAGTTTTAATTTGAGTAGGCTCGTAATAGAAAATACACTAACAAAGGAAACGCGCAGCGCAAATGAATGGTCCGAATTCGTTCATGGCAGATTACATCTACTTAATGAGTTCTGAAAGTTTGTAAGGTAACTTGTAAAGAGTTGATGAAGAGGAAACAGTATGTAGCCACGAGTTAGTTGCAACAGGGAGCTTGGAAGAATTTTTTTTTTTTTTTTTTCCTCATGGAGCTTGGAAGAATGAAATGTATGATCAAAATCGCTATTTTTTTCCCTTAAATATCTCAGTCTTTCATGCTATACAGCTTAGAGCAGATCTAGAATTTTAATTTAGTAGGGATTAAAAGTACACTATTTAATATTTACATACTAATAATTTTTTTTTCAGTAGAAAGTAATTGATATCAACTTAAAAATAGCTTTTACAAATATTCAAAATGGTCGGTCTTATCCTACATAAACCATTCCCTAACGAAATAGACCACTACAAAAAAAAACCGTCATAGATATGGCGACGGCACAGTGAAGGAGAAGGTTGATGCCAATTTTGTGACGGAACAGTGACGGTTTGGTGAGGGACAAAAATACCCTTCACCAAGCCCTCACTAACAGTGACGGCTTTGTGAGCCGTCTCTAATTCGGTGACGGCCAAACTGCGACCGTTACTAATTTGGTGACGGCTCAGTGACAAGTTTCTCCCGTTCCGACA
The DNA here is from genome assembly GCA_037974665.1 of Ehretia macrophylla. NCBI lineage: Eukaryota > Viridiplantae > Streptophyta > Magnoliopsida > Boraginales > Ehretiaceae > Ehretia > Ehretia macrophylla. The sequence continues at coordinate 32,248,398 of CM075771.1, forward strand.
TGTAGAAACTGTGGTGATCCCATCCCACATCGGAAGGTTACGAGCTGGGACCATTGAATATATAGTGGAAGGTTCTCCCTTATATTCGAGTTGACGCGTTTTTCAGTCTAAGTTGAGCTGTGAGAAACAAATTCGTGAGGGCACGCTCGTACGTTAAGTGCGAGGTGTAACCAGAGCGGACAATATCAACTTATGTGGCTTCGCTGGTGTGTCTCTGCCCTTCGGGGTATTCGCTTAGTCGGGGCGTTACAGAAGTGGTATCAGAGTGGCCTTCTTTGCGCCAGTGGCCCGCGAGGGAGCTGGGCCTCCTTAAGGGGGGGCGGATGTGGTGACCACATCCCACATCGGAAGGTAACGAGCTAGGACCATTGAATATATAGTGGAGGGTTCTCCCTTATATTCGAGTTAACACGTTTTCCAGTCCAAGTTGGGCTGTGAGAAACAAATCCGTGAGGGCACGCTTGTACGTTAAGTGCAAGGTGTAACCAGAGCGGACAATATCACCTTATGTGGCGTCGCTGGTGTGCCTCTGTCCTTCGGGGTATTCGCTTAGACAGGACATTACAAAAACGGTACGGCAACGGTATGGTGACAGTCCCTCACCGTGTCGTCACCATAAAGTTAGGCCGGCTGAATTTCCTTTTTTTTTTTTAAACGAACAAGGTTTTCAAACACAGAGTAACAAGTGTGTTAAAATTTTACAGAAGCAGTTCCAGTTACTAATGTATTGTTCACTTCAAGTACTGATATTATTTGATATAATAAAATACTATGTTTGTGTAGATATTTACTACAATATGAGAGAAATTTGATAATATAATTTGCAATCAACAAGATTTTATTTTATACAATTCGATAACTAGGGATTAGATTAACAGACAGTTAACTTTAGTCATTACCATACAAAAGTTCATAACAAAATACACACTCATATCTATATCATATATTACATATTTTTAGACCTTAACTACTAGTTTTTTACATAAATTTTTCACTCAAACAACTTCGGCAGAAGGATACGATACATTTGATCCACATCTCTTTGATGGTGTTGAGCCATCGAAATGTAACCATCTTCTTTGGTGGTTCGTTTAGATCAAATCAACTTTTAACTCTGCTACTGCTTGCCTTCGATGGATCACATTTCTTTGTGTGTTCTTCTTTTTTAACGGTAACCCACTGACCATGAACTTCCTTACTCATCGTTTATAAGATGTTGATTCATCGAGATTATTCTTATGTATAAGATGTGATACAACAAACGGGATTGTTGATGATTTATATAGAACTGAAAGTTGTGAAAATTTGGTGACGACACGGTGATGGGTCTTCTCCAAATTATTGGTGCTAAGTTTACGTGCCTGCCCAAACATTGGCGACTGTAGAGTGAGGGCTCGGTGAGGGCACGGTGAATAGGTAATCATCAAATTATTGGAACATTCACTATTTTCTAAATTAGAGGCAGGATACTATGACCGTCTCCATTTTGGAGAGGGGCAAAAGAGGCCTACGAGACGGGTTCCTAAAAGAGGACCTTGATGTGGGCCTCTTATATTGGAGACGGGCAGCAGCCCGTCTCCATCTTGGAGACAAGAAGATACCCGTCTCCAAATTGGAGATGGGCCCCTCTGCCATCTGGTACGTTTTCTATTTTTTTGCAAAGAAAAAAAAACAACACCCCCACCCCACCCCACCCCTCACGCCCCTCCCCTTCCCCCCCTTCCCCTTCCCTCCCACACCTTCCCACCTCTCTATAGACCCTTAACTACCATCTTATTGACGTAATAATTTATTGTTTTTGGCTATTTATATATGTGATATATATATATATATATATATATATATATATATATATATATATATATATGTATGTATGTATATGTAAATATAGATCTAGCTATAACCACCACCCCCTATGATGCTATGTACTCTCTCAACACTTTACCATTTCCCCCAACTCACAAATAATTTATTTTTGTGTTATTATTTATATATACATTTGTAAAAGTAGTTATATAAATGTATATATTATCCATTTATTTGTTGTTATGAATATGTTAATTAATAATGTACCTAATCTAAATATGTTAATCTAGTTGTTTTTTTTTGTTGGTATTTTCCCATTTTTTTTTATTGTATTTACTGAATTTTTTTTTATTTTTATAATTACGATTTTTTTTCTTTTTTTAATCTATAATTTTTTTGTTATAGTTTGTTAATTTTTAAAATTTTTAGATTTTTTATTTTTATAATTTTCGGATATATTTTTTTTCATTTTTTAATTGTCTATTGTTTTTTATTTTATTATTATTTCATATTTTTAATTGGTGTTTGTTTTTTTCATATTTAGGATATGTTTTTATTTTAATTTCTTTCTATTTATTTTTTCCCTAGATTTTTTGTTTTTGTTTTTGTTTTTTGTTTTCAAATTCGAGTAATTGTAAACCATATAATTCTAAATATAATGTCACGACTGAGCCCGGATAAACTATTAAAATGTTTTATTTAATTATTCTAAGCTCATATTTGTCGCGTTGTGATATATTTATGTTGCGTAACGTTGTACATTGTACTTTGGGTCATTTTGTGTAGCTCATTAAATGTTGAGGAGATTTATATGAACGTGTTTGATTAATTTTTATAATGTATTGTTGTTGTGGAAATCTTTTGAGTGTAGGTTATCAGATTATTAACGGTACAGAGGAGACTTTGTCTGTTTGTCGCATTTGGACTTTAATGATTTTAGGTGATATATTTTTAAACTATGGATTTTTTTTTTTTTTAATCTTAGCAATTTGTGGCCCATGATTTCAAATTCGGATAATCATCAACCATAAAATTAAAAATGCCAATGTCACGTCCGAGCCCGGAGCCCCTATTAACATGTTTTATTGAATGATTCTAACTTCTTATTTGTCGAGTTGTCACTTATTTATGTTGAGTAACCTTGGTCATTATACTTTCAACCATTTTGCGTAACCGTGAACATTGTACTTTGTATACGAACATTTTGAGTAATTTAAAAAATGTATTGTTGTTGTGGAAATATTTTGAGTGCATATATCAGATTATTCACGATATATAGGAGACTCTGTCCATTTGTCGTGTCATGACTTTACCTCTATATTGGGGTTTGTGCGTAGGTTGACATCCAATATTTTCAACAAGGTATATTATTCTTATATTTTTTGTGTATATATTTTTTAGAAGTCTGCTAATATGGAAAATTTATCAGGATTTTGTAGAATTTTCAAAGTGGACTTCTTCTATCCGGATTTAAAGGTTCGTGTTCGTCTATTTATTTGAATAATATTTCTCAAATATAATTCAAAGTTAATTTCATGTATGTTTTAAGTTGCACAATTTTTTACATATATCATTCTCTTCATTGAATAAGATGTTCTTGGATTAGTTTGTTGTGTATATTTGTCATGTTGTCAAACTCATGCATGATAATTCTCACTCATAAAATTATCTAGCTCTTTTACCTAATAATGTATTACGTAATTTTATGTTATGCAATAACATTTACCAAATTGTTCAGTGCATCATTTCATGGAGTCAAATCGTGAATGGATGTATCAAAAAAGGATTGACGGTAATCTTAATGAGCCTTTTATCCAAGGTGTTTCGGATTTTGTATTCACAAGCAACCAACATTATTATATAGATGGCAACAAGATAAGATGTCCATGTGTAAGATGCCGGAACTTAAAATTTCAAATAACCGGAACTGTGGTAGATCATCTGTATCAGAAGGGTTTTATGCCTTTTTACTATCAATGGATTGCACAAGGCGAACATGTGTTTACCAATTATGTTCCAAGTGTACAAACTTGGGCGTATAATCAAGAGCAACATGAGGGTGAAATGAATAATTACAGAACATTGGTTTTTGATGTTGTCGGTCTGCAGTTCACCAACGATCACAATGTTGAGGTTAATGAAGAACCTAACATGGAAGCACAAGAATTTTTTGAGTTGTTGAATGCCGCTGATAGGCCATTGTTTGATAGTTGTGCGAAACTTACTCAATTATCAGTCGTGGCTTGATACATGAATATGAAGTCTGAGCATAATATGAGCACCTCCTTATTTAACAGGTTCATTACAAAATTAATGGAAGTGTTTCCCAAGAATCATAACTTGCCTGGAAACCTTTATAGATTTAAGCAACTAATGACACTATTAGGGTTGGGATATCAGAAGATTGATGTTTACGTACATGGATGCACCTTATTTTACAAGGATCGGAGTCTCATGAAAAATTGTTCGCGGTGTAGCCACGCACGGTTCAAGGATATATCTGGGGGTATAAAACGGGGTAAGCCTATTTTTCACAAACAGTTAAGATATTTTCCTCTGACACCAAGGTTAAAAAGATTGTACATGTCAAATGCTATAGCAAAACACATGACGTGGCACAAAAATCACAATGTCGAGGATGGAAAAATTTGTCATCCATCAGATGCCGAAGCTTGGAAATATTTCGATTGCGTGTATCCAAATTTCGCTGCAGAAGCAAGAAATGTTTGGCTAGACCTTTGTTTAGATGGTTTTAACCCATACAGCTCAAATGCGCAACCTTATTCTTGTTGGCTAATAATAATTTCCCCATACAATTTTCCACCGTGGATGTGCATAAAGGATCCCGTAATGTTTTTGCCACTCCTTACTCCAGGTCTCAAGAATCCCAGTAAGAATATTGATGTCTACCTAGAGCCCTTGATCGATGAATTAATAACTCTATGGTCGGAAGGGACATTATGTTATGATATGTCAACGAAGACTAATTTTTGTTTGAGGGTAGTCTTGATGTGGACAATAAATGACTTCTCGGCTTATGGTATGTTGTCGGGTTGGAGCACACATGAAAGGTTATCGTGTCCTATTTGCATGGAAAAGACAAGAGTTTTTTGCTTACCAGCGGGGAAGAAGCCTTCATTTTTTGATTGTCATCGTCAATTCTTACCACATAATAGTTCATTAAGACGTGACAGGAAAATTTTTATCAAGGATAGGCAGGAGATATCTACACCTCCACCACGATTATCTGGGCAACAAATTTGGGAACAAGTGAAATTTTTTTCGTCAATCCAAGAGAGATCTTGCAAGAAGCTACATGGATTTGGTATAGAGCATAATTGGACGAAAAGAAGTATATTTTGGGATTTGTCATACTGGAAAACGCACCTTATTCATCACAACTTAGACATGATGCATATTGAGAAAAATATTTTCGACAATGTCTTCAATACTATCATAGTTGTTAAGGGTAAGACTAAGACAACCTTCAAGCACGGAAAGACATGTCCACTTTTTGCAATCGTCCACAATTGTGCGATGACAATTTAAACAAGATCGGTGTATACACACTCCCTAGAGAAAAGAGAAAAGTGCTCATACAATGGGTTGCAGGCATAAAATTTCCCGATGGTTATATTTCTAATTTATCAAATTGTGTCAACATGAAAGATTTGAAAATGTCACACATGAAGAGCCACGATTGTCATATCTTTATGGAGAGACTGCTTCCTATTGCATTATGCGAGCTAATGCCGAAACTGGCTTCGGAGACATTTGCTGAGCTAAGCTTATTTTTTAGCAATTTATGTTGTTCAATTCTGCAAAGAACCGAATTGGAAAGGATGCAATATAATATAGTCATGACGTTGTGTAAACTGGAGAAAATGTTACCTCCTGCATTTTTTGACTCAATGAAGCAGTTACCTGTCCATTTGGTTTATGAAATGATATGCTGTGGACCTGTTCAATATCGGTGGATGTATCTTTTCGAAAGGTTTGTGCAAGGTCTAAAGAGGATAGTTAAGAATAAAACACGTGTAGAATTATCTATTTGCGAAGCTTATCACGTCCTAGAGACTTCAACTTTCTATTCATATTATTTTGAACAACATGTGTCAACTAAAAGCATAAGGTTAGGTCGAAACAACTAGTATAACGAGGTGGACTATCTTGAGGGTTGCTTATCTATTTTTACTTGTCAGGGTTGTCCAATTGGGACGAATGTAGAGGTCTCCCTACCGAAAGATGATCTCCAGTTGGTGCACTTGTATGTACTCATGAATTGCCTGGAGGTGCAGCCATATATCAGGTATGTTTACAACGATTGCGTATGCAATGTCATCCGTTGGGATTATCACACACAAAATTTTAATGGGAAGCTTTAAAAATTTGTACAGATTGTTTGAGGAATACTTGGAACAACAAAACGACCCTATGAACCAAAGAGATAGACAATTGTTATTTGACAGATCTTTCCCGAGATGGTTATATGGCCAGGTCAGAACACGTTTTTCAATTGTCGCATATTCATTAAGGGCACTGGCCATATGAGTATTAACCAAATGTAATCGTGAACATTGTAGTTAAGAGATAGGTATGACGTAGACGGGTGTGTGAAATATCTCTCCAAATGGCCACATAGAAAGACCCGCAGATGGTGTAGATACATGGTAAACGGATACAGGTTTTCTACACTCGAATATGGGTCTTCAAAGTCCACGAACAATAGTGGAATGTTCATAAGAGGTACCGACGATGGTATAACTAGGCAAATTGGGTACTATGGTGTTCTGAAGGACATTACTGAACTTGAATATCCTAATCCAATGATGCAACATACAAGAGTTGTTCTTTTTAAGTGCGATTGGTATGATACCAGTAACGATAGAGGTATGAAGTCCAATCACAGGACCGGTTTGGTTGGGGTGAACGTGAAAAAAAGATATCCCAAGTATGAACCATTTGTCTTCGCAAGTCAATCCCAACAAGTGTATTATTCTGTATATCCAGGGGCCAAGAGAGAACGAGTTGATTATGTTGCCATCGTTAAAATCCTGCCAAGACATTTCTATGACATGGACAGACAGAAAATAAATGTGGATGATAATATAAGTTTTCAATCGAATCACATGAATGTTCCAACAGTGGAACCGAATGATTTGGATTCTAATTCACATATTAATTATTCAATTGTAGATACTGAAATAACAAGAGAATACTTTAATGTCGAACATGGAGATGTAGAAGCATATGTAGATGACGAAGAAGACAAGCATGATGATGATGATGATGATGATGATGATGACGATGATGATGGTGATAATGATGATGATGATGATGATGATGATGAAAATGATGACAATGATGATCATGATAGTAATGACGAGGAGGAGAAAGAGAAGGATGATGATGATAACAATGATGACAGTGGCAATGAGGACAATGATGATTAAAATAAAAAACATAGGTTAGGTCTCGAAGAATGTTCATGATTTTTTTCAAATTATTGTTCAGTGAATCCATATATTGTTTGTTATCTATTACAGTTTTCGTAGAAGTATGCATAGGTACATTTTTACATCTATATATGTTTATTTATATATTCTAATAGTAGTGTGTTGAAACAGGCAATGGGAGGTGGTGAAAATCCAAATCGAAAGGCGAAAAAACAACTGAAGCAAAACAGCTTGTTTGAGAAAAAGAGGCACACTACTCATACACTGGCCACGGTGCCAGAGACTCAGCAATTCTCTCCAGCCGGCTATAATGATACTTTGACAGTAGGTGGTCGTGGATCAACAGGTATACAGCATATTAGTGGTCATGGATCCACATTGGCACATACAGCTACTATTTGTGGAGCTGACAATGTCCCATTGGTCGTTGGTCGTGGTTCATCTAATGCATCAGTGGGAACGCAACATCGGATCCCAACGATGCGTATCCCCAACCACAACAGCCAAATGTACAGGGCCCGTCAACCAATCATAATGAACAACATTGTTCATCATCTGGATTGCTAGACGCATTAGAGGACTTATGCGTAGATGGGAATGACGCTTCAATGCCAGGTGGTGAATCATTTTTTAATATGCCCGAGTCTTCGCATGCTGCTGAGAGACGGGCTGCAGGTATCGTAGATTGGAAATTTTATGGATTCCAGTCTCTAGCCGATTATACGGTATGGCAAAATGACAAGCGACGATGTGTGAAGGTTGTAGGAAACGAGTATATATTACTTTAAATTATGAAGTTTAGATCTTATACTTTTTTTTCCAAGATATAACATATTTTGATTATGTAATGTTGTATAGATGGGATCCATATAATGCTATCAAAGGGGTTTCAAGAGCTCTACATGCTAGGTATGTAGAGTCGTGGTTGACATACAGGCAGGTCCCAAGTGATACAAGAAGATTATGGTTTGAATATTTCAGGGTATGAAATGTTAACGCAATATATATTGTACAGTGAGCCCAATAAATGTTGAATTATATGGATCATAATATTAATGTTTTTAGAGGGAGTACAAGTGGCTTCCAATTGATGAAGCTGCAGTTTGGCGCAAGTTTGAATCTACTGCAAGATGCCGAATTTTGGATTTGACAAACAAAGGACGGACAAGAACGAAAAAGTCAAATTTTATACCACTTGCTGTATGGGACCAAATGCTGGAGTTTTGGCAAAGACCAGAGTGACAAGAAATATCGAAGAGAAATTCAAACAACCGAAAGGCCAATCCGTCTACTCACCATCTGGGTTCAATCCCAACCCATGAGACAGCTAGAAGAATGGTATTGATTTAGTAATACAATCTTGGTTAATTTTATATGTTATGCAAACAAATAAAAATATATGTGAAATCCACATTCGGTTGTAGGTTGATTTGGTGAATTGTTATTGTAGGAAAAAGAACTAGGGATGACAGTGACTTATCCGAAGATTTTTCCAGAAGGCTCATCGCAAGGGGGCAGACGGACTGTACACAGACTCTCGGGCCGAGCAGACTATGGTATGTATTATTCATGTAATTTTTGGTGGAGTTAGCAATGCATAGGGTTTATGTTGAAAACAAATTGAGATTTATGATTAATGAAAAAAAAGTGTGTTGATTTTGCGAATTATTTAAAAATGTTAAAGCTAATATTTCAAAGGGAAAACATAACTTTAATAATGTGCGAGCAGGAATGTAGCTATGATTTTAACAAATATTTCACAAATGGCACATGTGGTTACTTGTTGTACCCACATGTGTTGTACAATGTTTGAAAATGTCTCCTTAGGGTTATTGTAGCACTTGATTAATATGTTGAGGATAAGTATGGTAATGAATAAGCTTGGACACATGTGGATTTTGTTGGCTTTATTCCATAAGAGGTTTTTGGGAAAAGTCCGAAATACAGAGGAGACTCTGCCCTTTTTTTATTGAGATGTAAATCCATTCTAAAAAGATGTAATACATTAATCTTATGTGTTTGAATATTAATTTTGTATTGAGCTATCAAAATTAATGTTTGTGCAACAAACCAGAGGTAGTAATACTAACATGTTAATCCCATTTTTGTAGGCTCGTTACGACAAAATGCTCCAAACAGCGAGGAATGCATCAAAATCAGACTCCAACCCCTCGCCTGTGGATCATACCGCAGTATTTTTACTTGCTATAGGACCACCACGCAAAGGTCGGATATATGGGGTAGGTTCTTAGGTTTCAATTGAATCTGTCACTAACACTGCAACTCAGCCTCAGCGTGTTATCACAGAAGAACAACTGGCTGACGCCGTTACAAGAGCCACATTGACTTTCAATGAAACAGTAGCAAGGCAATAGGAGATAATCAATCAACCTCAGCAACAACTAAAGAAACAAAACGAAGTGTTGGAAGTCTTCTACGCAAAAGTCTGTGGTCAACCTGAATAACAACATTCTTCATCTTTACATAGTGATGAAAATGGAGAATAATTTGTTATAATGTTACGCCAGTAGTTTGATGTTTAAAACACTACCATTTACAGAACATGTCTTTTTGTAACAGTGTAAAATAGCAGTATGTATTTTAATTAAATATAGCATATCAGATTTGCGGCATTATATGAAATGAATTTCACATATCAAACTAGTTCAATTTGGGATTCTCTTCAAAAAATTTTGAAGGAATTGTGACTCGTTAAATTAGACAAAATGGTTAAGTTAGTGAGGGCTTGGTGAAGGTTTGGGTTAGTGACGGATTGGCGAGGAGAAAGGTTGGCGAAGGCTTGACGACGACAATTTTGGTGATGGTTTGGTGAGGGGAACGATTGGGCAAGTACTCGGTGACAACAATCGTTGGTGATGGGTGCGTGAAGGGAAAGATTGGTGAGCGCTTGGCAATGGGGAATGTGGTGACAGTTTTGGTACGACTCCAGTTGATGAGGGCTCGGTGAAGGCAAACTGTAGTAACGGCCTGGAGATAGAAAATAATGGAAACGACTTAGTGACAGAAGATTTGGAGAGGGGATGAAGATAATTTGGTAGCCGTCGCCAATTTAATGACGATTTGGTGAGGGGAACCATTTTGATGACAACCTTGTATCTGACGAATGATCCCCCTCATCGTGCCGTCGCAAATTTTAAATTTTCGACGGCACGGTGAGGGAACTGTCTCTTGCAAAATCTAGTATTTTTTGTAGTGGACAAAGACGACAAAAATCGACTGATAAAACTTTGTAAATCTGAAACTACTTAATTTTTCAATTTAAAAGTAACTTAAAATTATACATATTTTAATAAAATTTAAATTGCACTCCTACTTACCAAAACAAGGCTCTACCTATGTATGTGTGTGTATATATATATATTTATTATAGCCATGACCAGAAATTACGTAAAATTGAAAATAACAAGAGTAACATGAGAAAAAACACTGAGCAAATTATAAAAGAAAAAATATATATATATATATATATATAACAATCATATTTATAACGATACAACAAGACAACATGAACATAGCACAAAACGCCACCTGGTTAAGGAGGTTTATGATCATCGTCACAGATATGAAAAACATTAGCAAAAAATAATACTCAAGAGAAATAGTAACAAGAAGGACAAAAATAGAACATGCGGTGTGAGATGTCGAGCATTGAGAAAATGGAAACTGATCTTGGATAGGACGAGTTACACACATGTTATCCACCAAAGGAAATGAAAAATGGCCTTGCAAGCTAACTTCATTTTAATGAATAACCATGAGAAAATTTGGTGATTGATAGCTCCACGGACAGGCATAACAGAAGGGTACGTATGAATTTTTCATGGCTATATATATAAAGTGGTATCAAGGAAGATAAGGAAGATGACTGTAAATGCAAGAAATTTAGAAAAGAATGAAAGCCTGCTGTGTGGATATTCAAGTGTTGATGACGATGTATGTTTATAGATGTCTTAATGAAGTTGGCTGTTCAAGAGGAAGAGTGGTAAAAGTACTTATGGCATGCCCGGCTGACATTCGGAACCCCGTGATGACGTCATATCACACATCCATTGTTGATGTAATCGACCCACTGGTGACGTCATTGACCAAACTCAAAAGATTCGGTTGTACAAAAGGACCTAGAGTAGCGAAGAATATTCATAACCTTCACCTTTTTTTATTTGGGTCCTACATGCATAACCTTGACTTTGAGATATAGTAATACTTGTAGAATTGGCAATTTGGCATGGCTTGCAGATTCAGCCAACAGTTTAAAAAGTCTCTCGAGTTGGGATAAAATGCAGGTGAATAATAATGTTAGTGCAACAAGCATCTATTGCTGCATATGTTGCACGGAATGAAATGCATATCAAGCCTAGATTACAAGTTCCAAGTTAATCTTTACAAACAAGTTGGAGGCTCATGGGCTCGAATTTATCTACCACCAAATAAATAAGAAATTTGGAAAGAAGATGTTGAAGGAGGGAAAAGTTATCATAGTGAATTGTTAACAAGTCAGTTTCCATTTTTAAATTAATTGGTCTTATACAAGAAGTACTTAGTCTTGAATATGTTCGAAGATCTCAAAATGATCTTCCAGCCAATTGAATAGCTTATATCTGTAATGGATACAAATAGAATTATCTATAACTCCTCCCATGGCTACTTTATCTTATATAATGCTCTGCAGATTTATAACTTGAGAAAAGATAGTTTTAAGGTCCAAACTAATCCTAATATGAACCATGAGATTTGATCTTTTTAAATTTTAACCATTCATTTCAAATTTATCTTAACTACATTTTTTAAAATTCAAATTCAAATTGGATGGTAGATATTTAAAAAGACCAAATTTATTTTCATTGTCTTCAACCTTTTTTGCTTTTACAATCATCTTTATTCTCTAGTTGATAGTAATAGATATGAAACAAAAGGCCATGAAAAAAGTATACCCTTTTGTGGCTCCTGTCCGAGGAGCCATCAAACGCCAAATTTTTGTAAGGTAAATGTCATAAATAGTCCATTATCTTTGATCTAATTGACACTTTCATCCATAATAATGAATTTTTTTGTCCATTATGTTTAACATTATTGACGCCGTTAGTCTAACTAGTCTTTTTCGTCTAATTTTTAACGTTAAAATCACGTGGCGCGCACATGTATCGAAATATTTCAATTTTTCAAAGGTAAAATTGGCATTAGTATTCTTAACACATGATGCAGATGTATTAAATATGTCCAAGCAACAACTTTAAGAGCAAACACTTGCACGTCACGTGTGAGGAGCCATGTGCGCGCCACGTGGTTTTAACGTTAAAAATTAGATGGAAAAGATGAGTTGGACTAACACATAAATAATGTTAAACATAATGGACTAAAAGGTTTATTTGGAAAGATAATGGATGAAAGTGTCAATCAGACTAAAGATAATGGACTATTTATGACATTTACCCATTTTTGCAGGGTTATTCACTAAAATGAAGTTAGCTTTCAAACCCATTTTTCATTTTTTTTTTGGGTATTTAATTAAACCCCACTTTTAGTGTGGTAACACAATCCCACATCGGAAGATTTGGAAGTGAGAGAGCTGGATATAAGGGCTTGGTTCCTTGTATCAGCGGGGGCGCCTTTTGAGGAGAGATTCTCGAAGGGACAAACCCGTGAGGGGCCTGTCCCTGCGGGCCAGGTTTCCAATAGCGGACAATACCTCAGTAGTGATGGCCTTGTGAGACTCTGCGTGGGCTCCACGTAGGGAGTGGGGTCGTTACAAATGGTATCAGAGCCAGTTTTCCCTTGTGCTCATGCCCCCGAAGGCGCGGGGCCTCTTAAGGAGGGTGGAATGTGGTAACACAATCCCACATCGGAAGATTTGGAAGTGAGAGAGCTGGATATAAGGGCTTGGTTCCTTGTATCAGCCGGGGCGCCTTTTGAGGAGAGATCCTCGAAGGGACAAACCCGTGAGGGACCTGTGCCTGCGGGCCAGGTTTCCAATAGCGGACAATACCTCGGTAGTGATGGCCCTTTGAGACTCTGCGTGGGCTCCACGTGGGGAGTGGGGTCGTTACATTTAGTCGGATTATCAAGAAATTTATTCATTGACAGATTACATCTACTTAATGAGTTCTAAAAGTTTATAGGGTGACTTGTAAAAGTTGAAGAAGAACCAAAAGATATTTGGTCTAGTGGTATTTTTCTCATTCTAAGTGTGAGCGATTGCGAGATTGATTCTCAGGAGTGATATTTTTTTAATATGTGTTGAACGTCATCAATGATTTGATTTTTTTTAATATGTGTTGTACGTCATCAATGGTTTCGTTTGGGTGACAACGGATCTTGAAATATGATGGTGGATTTGGGCAATGCTACCTCCATTATGTTTCTCTATTGATAGGAGAGATTCTTGCTCTGGCAGCTTGTCGTCTTCTCTTTGCCGGCAGTGTGGTTGGCTGGCTTTCGAGTTTGGGTTGTAGTTGTTGGCCATGTTTGTTTTGTTCTCTTGGGCTTTAACCCATGTTTGTTGTCGTTATGTTGTTTAAGTATCTTGGGCCTTGGACTAAGATCTTACAAACCCCTTATGCATCTAGCCGCTTCACGTGAATAGGTTATACAGAGAGGATCTTTTGTATCCCTACTCACGTATAAGCTTTGCTAATAATAGAAACACAAGCTATTGGCATTGGCTAAATATTTTTTTACTTTTAATGACAAATGACTTACTTTATGCAAGATGATATAAAATCTACTCCCAGACAATAGATTCTGTGTTGCAAAGATGCTCCCACTGCATACTTAGATCGTTGGCTAACTTTCTTATCTATAAAATTTCCTTTTTACTTGACCAAAAAATTGGTATGCATTTCTTTTCTTTTGCTAGTAGCAAGCGGGATATATTAAATGTGATCGACTTTGAAAAGGCATGATCAGTTTGATAGATTTTGATAGAGACATTTATAAGTGTGATCAACTTTGTAGCCTCATCGTCAATCATTCTCATTACAATTAAAATCACTTTCCACGAATCTCCCTTCCTTCCCTTTTGAATTTCCTTCGCCGTTAGCCTAGCTCTGTCTCTCTTAACGACCAATTTTCCTAATCACCATCTTTCTTTTTAATTATTATTATTATTATTCAAGAAACACCTAAAGTGTACATCACATGATAATAAAACTCAAAAAAACTATCTCAAGATCACTCATATTTACAATGAGAACTATAACCCTATACCCAAGGCTCAATGGTTTTCACCATCATTGTAGTGGGCTAGAACCAGCCCACTTGTGCCCGCTAGCCCAAAGTTATAGTTAAGGGGTGGATCGACTCTAACTAAGGAAAGAAAAGTTAATCATGAAGTCACTCGTATCGTGGAGTCAATCATGGGATTAGATGGATCCTCTAAGTATGGTAAGAAGTCCATGCTTTGGCATTAATTAAGGAGGGAAGTTGGCTATATAAAGGGGGAAGAGGGTAGACCTAGGGGGATAGGATCCTAAGGACTACCCTTTACCCTTTACTACATGGAGTCTCAATACTATCAAAGGTTTTAGTGTCTCTCGTTTGTCAGGACCCTACTCGTAAAAGGGGTTGAAGAATTTCTTTAACCTTAATTGTAGGTTCAAGGCTCTACAATTTGGCACCCACCGTGGGGCCACTGACGACCGTTGTGGACTAGAACGAAAGATGGCCAAATCCACACTAGAAGGCATGGATCATCGATCAGTTTGAAAGGGAAAAAGTTGATGACTGTGATGAATCAGGCAATGTATTTTACCATTCATCCCTGACAACTTTTATATATTGAACGCTGGATATATAAACTCGTTAGATTCTAACGGGGGTTTTGAGTACTGGAAGGTATTTTTTGATAGTGATTGTTAAAGCTCTGGGAAAAAATAGCTATATATGTAGAATCAATAGCATATCATAATCTAACTTATTTTTAATAGGCATAACTTCATTAATCTTGTGCCTCGTCACTTTGTAGGGTTGTTATATATTTGATAACTCTTATCTTTTGATTGTCTTTCTTCTTCGGGCTTCTGTCACATGCTACCTATGGGGAAGAAAAGTTCATTAATTCTTTTATTTGTATATGCCGATTTAGGTTTATTGTTTTATACATTGCTATGATGCAATTTTTGAGTATTTTCGTAATTTGAGACGTAAAATACATAATTTTGAGAAATATCTGATTTAATGGGTAAAAAAAAAACTAATTACTGCTAATTGAATATATGTTTGGTTGTTGGACAGAAGACTAACATGATTTAGGTCATGGTACAAACATATGATTATTTCTAATAAATTATATATACATGATTGATCTCATACCATATATGCCGATTTAGGTTTATTGTTTTATACATTGCTATGATGCAATTTTTGAGTATTTTCGTAATTTGAGACGTAAAATACATAATTTTGAGAAATGTATGATTTAATGGGTAAAAAAAAAAATTAATTACTGCTAATTGAATATATGTTTGGTTGTTGGAGAGAAGACTAACATGATTTAGGTCATGGTACAAACATATGATTATTTCTAACAAATTATATATACATGATTGATCTCATACCATATATGCTGATTTAGGTTTATTGTTTTATACATTGCTATGATGCAATTTTTGAGTATTTTCGTAATTTGAGACGTAAAATACATAATTTTGAGAAATATCTGATTTAATGGGTAAAAAAAAAACTAATTACTGCTAATTGAATATATGTTTGGTTGTTGGACAGAAGACTAACATGATTTAGGTCATGGTACAAACATATGATTATTTCTAATAAATTATATATACATGATTGATCTCATACCATATTTGCAAAGTTAGGCTAAATTATATATACATGATTGATCTCATACATATTTACAAAGGTAGGCTAAATTATATACGCATGATTGATCTCATATCTTACTTATAAAGTTAGGCTAAATTATATACACATGATTGGTGCAAACTATGTTCACAAAGTTGACTTAATTATATATACGTGATTGATGCGCCTTTATTAATCTCTGGTGCTATTTTAGAGTGAAACTTTATTTTCGTGAGATTTAGTCAAGCTGACATTTATCCAATGTTTATATTTCAGTATAATATATACATATATGTAGAACTATGCACTTATGGTTATGGGAGTATGGTGAAAACAGCGATCCATTGTGGCATATGGAACTTGACAAGCACCCTAAGGGTGCGGCTGAAATTAAAAATCCTCAAGCACCCTAAGGGAGCGACTGAAGCTAAAAAGCCTGAAGCACCCTAAGGGTGCGGCTGAAACTAAAAAAAAAAAAAAGCGTGAAGTACCCTAAGGGTGCGGCTAAAGTTAAAAAGCCTGAAGCACCCTAAGGGTGCGACTGAAACTAAAAAAAAAAAAAAATGCTTGAAGCACCCTAAGGGTGCAGCTGAAACTAAAAAAAAAAAAAAATGCTTGAAGCACCCTAAGGGTGCAGCTGAAACTAAAAAAAAAAGAAGTCTGAAGCACCCTAAGGGTGCGGCTGAAGCGAAAAAGCCTAAAGCACCCAAAGGGTGCGGCTGAAACTAAAAAAAAAAAAAGCCTGAAGCACCCTGAGGGTGCAACTGAAACTAAAAAGCCTGAAACACCCTAAGGGTGCGGTTGAAGCTGAAGCCTGAAACATCTAAGGGTACGGCTGAAGCTGAAGCCTGAAGCACCTAAGGGTGAGGCTGAAACTAGAGCCTAAGGCACTCAAGGGTGCGGCTGAAGCTGAAGCCTGAAGCATCTAAGGGTGCGGCTGAAGCTGAAGCCTGAAGCACCTAAGAGTGAGGTTGAAACTAGAGCCTAAGGCACTCAAGGGTGCAACTGAAGCACCTAAGGGTGCGGCTGGACCTGAAGCCTGAAGCACCTAAGGGTGTAGCTAAAACTAGAGCCTAAGCCACTCAAGGGTGCGGCTGAAGCTGAAGCCTGAAGCACCTAAGGGTACGGCTAAAGCTGAAGCCTGAAGCATCTAAGGGTACGGCTGAAACTAAAACCTCAAGCGCCTAAGGGTACAGCTGAAGCTGAAGCCCGAAGCACCTAAGGGTATGGCTAAAGCTGAAACCTGAAACACCTAAGGGTACGGTTGAAACTAAAACTTGGAGCACCCTAAAGGAAATGCAGCCCAACCTGGTCTGAAGCATCTTACAGAAGATGCTACCCAACTTGGTTTAAAGCAACCCTCGGGGGATGCGGCTCAAAATTTAGAAGACTGAAGGCCAGTCCTACAAGGGTAAAATAACTAGTTACTCTCTAACTCGAAAACATTTCAACTTAGAGAGTGGGGGACTTACTGTAGTGGGTTAGAACCAGCCCACTTGTACCCGATGGCCCAAAGTCATAGTTAAGGGGATGATCGACTCTAACTAAGGAAAGAAAAGTTAATCATGAAGTCACTCGTATCGTGGAGTCAATCATAAGATTGGATGGATCCTCCAAGTATGATAAGAAATTCATGCTTCGGCATTAAGGAGGGAGGTTGGCTATATAAAGGGGGGAGAGGCTACACCTAGGGGGATCAGATCCTAAGCACTACCTTTTACCATTCACTACATGGAGTCTCAATACATCTCTCGCTTGTCAGGACCCTACCCGTAAAAGTGGTTGAAGAATTTCTTTAACCTTAATTGTAGATTCAAGGCTCTACAATCATCTTTAAAAAGACCCTCTATACTTTGTAATTTTTATTTTTTAAATTTTTTTCAAATGGAACCCTAATTTAATATTAAAATATATACAAAAAAATATTATACCTACTAAAAATTAATTTGGGATCTTTCACACACAAAGCGTGAACTATTAGTGGGGCAAATGACCAGTGGTAATTTCTAATTTCCGTCTCTCGTAACTGTACATTTCCCTGAACGCTTTCTTTATACCTCTATGCTTTCTATTTTTTCCGTTTCTCTTGACGTCCCAGTTCAATCACCACCATCTATGAAAACACCCTCAACATTTCGTTTCTGCATATCAAATTTTCATTGTCTTGAACCTTTCTTGCTTTTACAATTATCTTATTTCTCTCGGTGATAGTAATAGATATGAAACAAAAGGCCATGAAAAAAGCATACCCTTTTGTGGCTCCTGTCCGAGGAGCCATTAAACGCCAAATTTTTGCATGGTTATTCACTATATAGTGCACGAGTGTTTTCTTTTTTAATTATTATTTTTATATAATAATAAAAATAATAATTAAAAAATATAATAATATTATTATGAAAATAAAAAAAAAAAATAATAATAATAATAATGATTAAAATAATAATAATAATAATAAATACTAATAATAATAATAAAGTAAAATAATAATGATAAAAATAAAAACAAAAATAAAAGTAATACTAATACCAATATAATAATAATAATAATAATAATAATAATAATAATAATAATTGTTGTTGTTGTTATTATTATTATTATTTTATTTTAATTTTGTTAATAACAATAATAATAATAATAACAATTATTATTATTATTGTTTAGTATTGTTGTTGTTGTTATTATTATTATTATTATTATTATTATTATTATTATTATTATTTTTATTATTATTATTATTTATTTGTTATTTTTATTTTAATATTATTATCTATTGTTGTTGTTGTTATTATTATTATTTGTGTTTATATTGTTTACGGTTATGTTTATATTTATTCTTATTTTTAATACTATAATAATAAAAAGATAATTTTGTCATATTATATAAGTCATTCACGTTACTATTAATTGCTAGTGCATACTAAACATGTTGATCTCATTCCTAAGTTAATTTCATTCCTAGTTTTATTTCATTCATTGGCTCATTCCATTCATGTTCAAATTCATTCCAATATACCAATCATGAATAAATAGAATATAATATAATGGACTAGTAGGAACTATAACCTTACTGACCTCATTAAATATCTAAAATTTATAGGTATGTTTAGTGTAAAAATAAATTAGTTTCGACAATAAGAATATATTATCTATATGATAGTTAAATTTTATGTTATAGCCTCAATAAAAAAATCTACCTTTATATCTATATCTTGAAGGTGACGAACAATATCTATTTAATTTCTAGAATTCCGTCCTCGGACAATATCAAGTCATCAACACTATGGTGTGAAACGGATTTGAATCTTCTCCACTACTTATTTTTTTATGTACTAGATAAGATGTATTTTGAGTTATTAAATTTGATCTTTAAAAATATTAACCATTTATTTTAAATCTATTTTAATTGCGTGTTTTAAAACCAAAATTTAAAATAAATGGTTTAGATTTTAAAAAGGTCTAATCCCATAGTCCATACCATAATATTGTACTTTATCTAGTGAATAAGAAAATAAATAGGGGAGAGAATTCAAACCTGATATAAAACACCACTACCAGCAGGTCCACCACAGTGACAGACAACAAAGCTTAATAGAAGAGCATTGTTATAGCACCAACAAGAAGAAGTATGACAATATACCTCAAGTAATTAATATTTTGGAGTATTAAAAAAAAAAATTGAAACCGGTAAGAACAGATGAGATTTGCGCAAATAATTATGTGCATGTTACAAATTATGCTCTTTCGCTGAAGGGAACAGAAAAAATAATAATAATAGAGTGAAGAAAAAGACAAACATGCAGAAAAAATTCAAAATTCAAAAAAAAAAATAATAATAAAAAAGGCATGGGGGGGTATGCATACGAAATTGAGAACCTAAAATTCCATTTCCTAGTTTTTTTTTTATTATTTAAAACTTGGAAATGTCGAAAAGTTTTGAACCTGTGAATTTTTTTGGGTAAAATGTAACTTCAAAGCTTTCATCATGTCATAGACTGTGTTGGCTTAAAATTCACTTAAAAAATGCCTTTGGAGGATGCATCATATGAAGAAAATGAATTACTTCAAAATTGTGAAGTGTTTTTAAGCATAAAGCAAATCTTTATTACTAGTCCTACTGAGGCTCTTTTTAGTCTACTTTTAAAATGTTAATTTTTGAGTTGTAAAATTTTTAACAATAAAGTTTTGTTTAGAAATATTTTTAAATAAAAATTATTTATTATTTGACATATGTTGAACAATATTGGACTTTTACAAATTTTGATAGCAATATTGCCCGCTTTAAAAAATATGAAAATGTATATTTGAGAAAATAAAAAAATATTTTCTACATTATGTAAAATAATTTCGCAAAAAAAAAAAAAAATCCTATTTAGAGCTTATTATTTTTTTACCTTTAAATTTTATCTAAAAGATTTTCTGAAAATAGACTAAACATGTTAAATTTAACTCTTAAATTCATAAAAATCATTTTTAAAAATCTAAAAATTAGGCTAATCAATATCACCAAAACGATTGCGAGGAAATCATTTTACACGATACAGTGTGTATCGTGTGAAAGCAAACCAGTGATTGAAAGTACACGTGGGACTCATATGTCCATAGAAAACCTTGTTGGACTCACACTTAACAGCTTGTTTGGATTATACTTTTTAAAGAAAATGAAAGGATAGGAAAGGAATAAGAAATTTTTTCCTTTGTTTAGATTAAAATTTTAAAAGAGTGAAAGGTTATAGATGGATTTTAGAACCACTCTATTTTCTTTAATAAGAAGGATTTTCTAATCCTTTTAAATTAGGGTATGTTGGAGAGAAACAAAAAGTTTTGTTATAAAAAATCTTTTTTGTCCTTACATATCTCACGTTTTTAAAAATAAAAAAAAGGTACAATACTTAAGTAATTTTGTATTTAAAATTATCATTTTCCTTTCATTTCTTTCTCCAATCTAAACAAAAGATCATAAAATCCTTTTCATTTCTTTCTATTATTATTTTTTTACAATACAAATAAGATAATTCATTTTCTTTCTTTTATTTTTTTTCCTCCACTTTACTTTCCTTTCCATTCCTTTGTGCAATCCAAACACTATGTAATGGCCAAAAGATGAGTTGGTCTTTAGCGACGTGGTAGTTGAATAGGCGGCCCTCAGATGACTAATAAATCGAAATCAACCTTAAAGAAGAGCTGCAACCAAACCATTGCTTTACTACCATCCAACCTGTAGGTTTCAATCCAAGAAATATGTTGTTGCGACATTCCACATTGGTGAGAAGATAATATGTATATATATAAGTGGGTATAAATAGGGGCGAAGTTAGGATTTTAAAATTGAGGGGGTCAAAATTCAAATAAGAACATTTATAACAAGGGAAAAAAAATAAGGGGAACCGTTAATTTATTTTTAACGATATTACTTAAATTATTTTAATGACAGTAATTTTTTTTAACGATATTACATAGAATTTTTTGAAAAAAAAAAATCTTGGAGGGGCTGGGGTCCGCCTCTGAGTGTAACACGTACTGGTATTATAGGAATAAAAAAAAATATGCATGAGTTTTTTTTTCTATTGATCCAAAATATTTAATCTAAATTATCTCTTATACCCACATCTCTCACATATCAATTACACATATATACTATCTCCTATCAATGTGGAATGTCATATATATCCGCTGATAAAGACTTGGCGTCCTCGTTGGGGGCACACGTAACCAGGACAAATCAAGAGGTGTAGGATTCTAGAAGTGACTCTTACCATCTTCTTGGCATAGCACTTTAACTTACATACGGTTTAATTCTTGCACCCGCTAGTAACCGACTCGAATATCATTCTGTCATGCTCTGAGTCCAGAACCTTAAATTCACAAGCAAGACTAGTATTATAGGTATAAAAAATAATTACTTAAACTTTTTTTTTTACTGGTCTAAAATAATTAACCAAAATTATTTCTTATACTCATAATATTCACTTATAAACTGTACATATATACTATTTTTCACTGTTGTAGGATGTCACACTTTCTTTACGTGATAACGAAGTACATTTTTGCTAGAAAAATAGTCATGGTGGGTTATGCCTATCACCTTCTCCAATTAAAAGTGTGTGTGGTGTTGGGACTTAATTACACCAAATAAATAATGTCGATTAATAACGTCACATGAATTATTATATTGATTGCACAAATTAGTAAAATACATATCAAGTTAGCCATTAGAATTAAGTAAGTAATACGTTGAGCGCCATCAGGTGGTTAAAGTCTATCTTGGGGGAATGATGATGGGGGACCGATGATGGCGATGTTAACCAATATTGGATAGCCAGCTTTTAGACATTTCGTTGAAAAATGAGGTCCACCTTATTCCATGTTGGGAGCCATACCATGGAGACGGAGTAAGCTTTGATACCAGCTGACATCGAGGCTGCTTTGTATAAATTTCATCTGTACTTTGACCCAAACACCTATATAATGGTAGATGTTTGTTGCATTAACATTATTCACTTGTAATGAATGTAATTTTTCCTTTCTTGTCTGAAGTTAAAGTTGTATTAATAAAAAAGCAGTAAGATGTATTAACCTATATAAGTAGAATAGTTAAATAGTAATATATTTTAATTAATAAAAAAATTTAAATTTTAAATTACAATTTCGACTTCTATTATATATAATAATAATAATAAAAAGGGGCTCCGGCTTCGACTTCCGTTGGGTGGGGCTAGATATACATCTCTCTCTCAGTATCTCAGCCAAGATTATATCCTAACCTTTTAATGTTATGCGTATGCCCTCATCTAACAATTTTCTTTTCACCACCTACAATAACTTTCCACGAAGTTCCCTTCTCGTGCCCTTTTCCATTCCCCGTTACTCTCCGTGTCTCTTAATTAACGTCCCATTTCCTTTACCACGGCCATGACATTTGAAAACATTACCCGACTACCTAGTCTTTGTTTAGCGGTACTCTATTCGATATAAGTGTGAGAGATTTTAAAATGATATGTATTATATAATTTAAACCATAAAAACATCCTCCAAGTACACTATCTATCTTTTCCGTCTCTCTTAACGGCCCATTCCACTCACCACCATCTATAAATACACATTCAAAATTTCTTTTCTGCATATCACATTTTCATTGTCTTCAACCTTTCTTCTCAACCTGATACAAAAAGATATGAAACAAACGGCCATGAAAAACGCATACTCTTCTGTGACTCCTGTACGAGGAGCCATCAAACACCAAATTTTTGCATGGTTATTCACTAAAATGAAGTTAGCTTTCAAACCCATTTTTCATTTCTTTTTCAGGTAATTAATATGCAAAAGGTCCGTTTCCAGTTTCTCTATGTAGTACATGAGTGTTTTCTTCTTGTCCTTCTTCTTGTTGTTACGGTCACAGTGCTCTTTCTATTGAGTTTTGTTGTTGGTCAAGGTGATAAACCTTCTGGCGTTGTTGGTGGTGGTGTTGGTGTTTTCTGCCACGTTTCTTTGGTTGGCCGTGGTGGTGAACCTGCTTTGGAGGTGTTTTGTACTATGATTTTGATGTCCGCGACGGTTATAGACCTTCTGATGGTGGTGGTCTCTTGTTTTTCTTTTATGTATAAATAATGTCGGTGACGGTGATAAAACCTTCACCTGGTGGTGTTTGATGTTGTCCAGTAGTATTGTTGATTGTGTGAATGTTAATTTTCCTTTTCTAAGTACTATTGGGATTTTGCTGTTGTTAGTCTTCTTGCTTTTTTTTTTTTTTTTCTTAATATCAATTGATTTCACGGCGGAACTCATAAGTATTAACATAATATTATATATGGATATACGGTATCTAATCTTAACCAATCAGGTGTGATGACTTATCTTTCTTGCAAACTCGCTTTAGCTAGTGTTCTAGTGTGACTAATTTCTTCTCGACTCTATTCTTCCATATTAACTTGATATAATCTTGGTTGGTCACACATGAAGTGAAAAATTAAAAAAAATATATAATTCTTCCATTAATCAAAATTCTAAATCAACATGATTTAAGATCTAAGTTACTGTTCCTAGTACAAATGGCCTCCTTGCTAAATACTATTTTAATGTTGACCAAAAAAAATACTATTTTAACATGTAAACCTGTCCTATATATAGCGATTCGAAGGCAGTTTACGAGCATGCACATAATGAAAGGAGAAACTTGTATGTTTTTCTCTGCTGAGACGAACAAATTAAATAACCTGAAGATGCCAAACAGGACATTGAATGTGTGCTCTATTTCTTTTTGCTCTTCATCAACTCTTTAAGAAGTCACCGTATCAACTTTTAGAACTTCCCAAAGTATATGTAATCTGCCAACTTATGTAGTGGTTCGAATCATAGTCCCTCAAAAAAAGGAAAAAAGAAAAGTAGATATTGTTACCCATTTCGAAGAAGACACGAAAATAAAATTGAAAAAGAAATTTGGTATTCTTTTCTTCTTCTTTTTTTTGACAGTATCTCAACGTGAGGTGAATTACGGTAAGTAACAATTGATATATATTATCCTCTATGAATTCTTTTTTCTTTTCATTTTTATTCACGACTCACCAAAGAATTAAAAGAGTTTTAAACATTATTAAATATATTCTTGCACTACATCAAAAGATGAAAGCTTTATTTCTCGTATGGAGTCAATATCAATTTTTATTTTATTTTTTCTCAAAGGCAAATATGTATTTATTAAAACGAAAGATAAAATTACATCATACACCTATTACAAACAACCACAAACCAGCTAGTCTAGAATGTTAGAATCAATATGCCAACCATTACAAATATTTCTATTAAGAGCAGTATTTTTTAATCTCCATCCTTTAGATAAATTACATCGAATATCAAAGCGAATTTTTTCCAAGAATTGATCCTTAATAGTTATTGTTTGATTGAAAATTCTACTGCTCCTTTCATTCTATAAGTAATAGATAGAAACTGTCCAGTGACTTCCGATCGTCACCACCATCTCACCTATAAGAAAATTTATTATTTATAAGGAATTATTACACATTACTTGACTCTCTATACGCTGAAAAAATTTAAAGCCCGCGTGAAATTGGCTTTATCTAACAAAAATGCAAAAGATATCTCAATTGGCTTTTTTTAGCAAAAGCACGAAAAATTATCTACATGATTACAAGTTTTTTCGACGGACAAAACATTTAAAAAAATCTCTCCTCTCACTCCCACCCCATGGTGTGTAGTATTTGATTACAAGTAAGAAAATCTTACTTATAAAAAAACTATTCTTAACCCTACTCTCATTGAATTAGACTACTACCTGACTAGCTCCCAAGTACTTCAAATTGGTCATTTTACCGAATAGAAATATATATATATATATATATATATTATGAAAGGAAAATCTTTGGACAATTACAAATAACATTTTCTTTAATTGAAATTCAACTTTAGCGCTGCCAAGGCACAATTAAAGCATAAGAGACAAAAATGTTATTTCTAGATAAAGTTTGGGGACCAATATTCATGAGATTAACTAGATATTTCCTACGAGCATACTTAAGCTCAACTCTCCAGCAATACAATCATATTTTATTTGCCCTCTTTATGTTCTTTTATTAAATATTTCTGAGGTGCGCATTAAGCATAATTAGGGTCTATTTGTGTTTATTTTTGGGGTGGTTGGGGTGTTCTCCCTCGAATTGCATGAAACTTCGCATTGCTTTCTCTTTGCTCCTGTTATTAGACAAGTCATTGTATTTTTTGCAAACTAAGAAAAAGAAAATGATCAGAGAAAAATCAAATAGGGGGAAATATTCCTTATATATTCTACTCCTCACAATTGGGAACTCAAAGAAAAAAAAAAAAAAACCAAAAAGACGAGCAGGGGAAAAAAAGAAGCAAAAAAGTACATAAACAAGGGCTAAGCGTACGGAGCATAAAAAATAAATTTATAAATTCATTTTAGGAATAGAAACCTAAAACCCCATTGTTGTAGTGGTGTGTCTATATGTTCTTTGTTTTCAAAATTTATGTTTTGTTCATTGTTCATAGAATTATAATAAGAGGTGCGGTGTCTAACCTTGGTAACATCTAACATCAAGGAGTCGTGCATTCATCATGCTCCGAACCTAAAATTCTAGATCCGCAGGCGTGATCAGAGTTGTAAGTATGAAAAATAATTATTTAGGTATCTTTTCCACTTGCACAAAATGGCCAACCCGGCAAAGTGTAACACCCACCATCTCTTGAACCCGTAGGAGCCACCTTTAGAATCCTACACTATCTGGTTGATCCTAAGTGTGTACCATTGACGAGGGGGTCAAATCCTTATGCGAGGGTGGGGGTGGGGGTGGGAGGGGTGTTATGTCCCACATTGGTGTGTGAGATAGTGTCTAAGAGTGGTTTATATTAAATGAATGTTGTGGATATAAGAGATAACGTAAGTTAACCATTTTAGATTAGTAAAAAATGAATTACTGATCGTGTAAATGTTGGTGGTTGAACCAATTACTTAAAAGTTTTAAGTGTCATTAAGTATAAAAAGGGAGGAATGAAGTAGCTCTCAACTAATTAAGCATTGAATAGGTTGATAAGCATGTGCTAATAAACATATTTATTAACCAAAGACGTCCACTTGCCTTACAAGGTAGTTTGACCAAGTTACGTACTAAATCATTTCTTTTTTCTTGTAGTTTATAATCTGAGCCTAATACCTCTCTAATCATGTGATTTTATATACAAATAATAATGACATTCCATCAAAATTAATCTGTCAGGTTAAAATACATTGGTTTGGTTCAACCAAGGTGGTAATACTTCTTTTAACCATTGAGTCTTTCCATAAGTGCCTATTATATGCATTGGATCTCATGTTGATAACATTATGGTGATAAATTATAGTATATAATGTGCTATTGATTTATTTATTTCTTCTATTGCTTTCTAATAAACTTTAATGGGTTAAAAACTAAAATAAACCTAAATATGGAACGATGGGTATCACAATTTAAAGCGGTTATAGAAAGGGGAATTGAGCCCAAAAAAAAAAAAATGGATAAGGCAAGAATAATATACGACTTTTCATCATGTGTGAAGAAAAGATCTTGAAAAATAAAGGCTTTTTATTTTTCGCCTTCCATATGTTATCTAATTGTGGTACATAAATAATATGAGATCAGGGCAATTGTCACATATTATATGGGAAAATTGCAAAAATAGTCCCTATTATTTTTTCTAAAATTTTGAATTTGTTCTTATTATTCAAAATTACTCAATTTAGTTCCTATTTTAAAAAAATAAATCATCCATATTGTTCAAAATTAGTCAATTTACTTTATATTCATTAAGAACTAATTTGTATTTTATATCAAACAAAAGGGACTAAATTAATATTTTTTGAAAAATAATAAGGACTAAATTGATTAATTTTAAAAAATAGAGACAAATTTAAAATTTTAAAAAAATAAGAGGGACTATTTGATTCATTTTTCCTATTATATAAGCGCAATTACATACAATTTGGCATGCGTTGTCACGATTAGAGAGATTTTGATCACCTGTAAATTATATTGAAGTTTAGTACTTTTTTTTATTGTTCTGAATTCCACTGATCTGATCTTTACTATTCATTTATTAATATACACTCTACCTCTCTTTTGGTCATGTAGATTATAATTAAATATAAAAAGATCGAATAAACAGGGACGTAACAAGAAAAATGGAAAAAGAAAAATCAGCATACCAATAGAATGATTGGAAAAGGAAGTGTAAGCAGAAATGACTTTTTAGATGGTCTTCAAATATTATTAACGAATCAGTTCGTGTTGGACAAAAGCAACCCTTATAATATTAGTCCTACTAAAAGTGAAATTACATTTTGACAAAACACCTTGTGAAAGCAACCAAAAGTGAAATTACATTTGAGACCCTTTCTGAGAGCTTAATGACTCAACCCTCCCCTAGATTGGAATCTTATTGTACCCCAAGGGCTCCAAGACCTCTTAGCTTTGGACTTTCCAAAGAGAGCCAGCTTGTTCGGATCAGTAATATTAAAGGAAAGGTTAGGGAGGCATTTTTTAATCTTTTTGTTTGTTTGGATTATAAATTTAGAGAAATGAAAGGTTATGGAGGGATTTTAAAATTCCTCCATTTCCTTTGATGAGAAGAATTTTGCAATCTTTCTAAATTTGGGTGTTTTGGAGGAAAAAGAAAGGTTTTGTGTAAAAAATCTCTTTTGTCCCTACAAATATCATGGTTATAAAAATAAAAAAAGGTATTTAAGTAATTTTGCATTTAAAATTATCATTTCATTTCCTTTCATTCTTCAATCCAAATAAAAAAAAATCATAACATCTTTTCTTTTTATTCCTATTACTATTTTTTTACAATTCACACAAGATAATTCATTTACTTTCCTTTCTTTTCCTTTGTGCCATCCAAACGGGGGTAAGGCTTGTAGGAGAGCCAAAAGGGAATTTGACTTGACTTAACAGGCTTGTAGATTGTGTAAGAAAGTCAGGAAAATGGCTCGAAAGGCTTGAGGAATGGCTCGGCAAGCGTAGAAAATAGATTGGTAAGATCTAATTAATGTTATATTAAAGAATTATGGAGTTGCATTTTAAAATAGTGATTTAATTAATCCGAAAATACAGAAGGTTAGAGGTAGGTGGATCATCCTCAATCCAAATCACAAGTTGCATACTCTAATAAGTTAAATTGAGAGAATAGAAAGGACAAATTCATTAGAGTAGTTTGTGAAGTTCTCGTGGGGCCATTAAACTCTATTCCTTACCCTTTTGCTACACTATAAAGTAGGCACAAACAAAATTGCTTATTATAGTTAGGGTCTTCGTCAACATTAATATGTCTAGATGGTGATTTTTTTATTTTTTATTTAAAAGAGCTTTACAATCTAATATCATATCACTTAAAATGTCTAGATGGTAAATTTTGTTTTTCCATGTAAGAGACTTTGACTGCATATTCCAAATAAAATCCGTAATATATAAGCAATATTAAAATATAATAATACTTAAATCTCTTTCTCTGGTGAGTCTTGAATAAGTTAAGAAAGAAGAAAAAGGATAGTATTTATAACTATTACTACAATAATTTAAAATAAGAATTATGTCCCTTGTTTTTCCTATTTTTGTGATGGGTAAGAATCCTCACTCAACTTCGTTCTCTTATTTTATAGATGATCAATTGTATTATGGGCATTAGATTTGGTAATTTTAAATCTTAGTCAATGAATCCAGAGTAATAGACGAGCCATCTAGGAAAATGTTGTTAGAATATATACTTGTCCCACATAAAAAAATTATAAATTTTAGATCATTTAATAAGATTTTGGGCTACTCCATTTGACACCAATTGATTTTAAGATGGAACCTCAGACTTCTTAATATAGCATCAGAGCTAGGCCTATAGTCTACTCTCATTCATCTTTCGCGTATGACTCATCTAAAATCAGGTCCACTTGTTTTCATTCTTTCGTGTGTGCATAGTTCACACACTTTAAATCTTCTACATGTGTATTCAATCTTCCATATGTGACCCGTCTTAAAAATTCGGTCCACATGTATTCAATCTTCCAAGAGTGACCATCTCAAAATAAAGTCCACGCGGATTCAATCTTTCACGTGTGACCCCTCTCAAATCAGGTCATACATGAAGGGGAGTTTTAGAATATATACTTGTCCCACATAGAAAAATCATAAACTCTTAGACCACTTAATAAAATATTGGACTACTCTACTTGACACTAATTAATTTTAAAATAAAACCTTAGGCTTTTTAACGAATGCATGTCTTTAAAAATATTGAAAATAAATATTAATTAAAATTTAAAAGGATTAAATTTGGTGGTTCATAATAATACACTTTATTTACACTATGAGAGAATAGGTAAATATGTGGATAGTTAAAGAAATCACACAAATATCATTGTTGGTGGGATGGTCGAGAAATTGACTGGCCGATCACATCTACTTAAAAATTTCCAAATATCAGTAGGCCGAGTCATAAATAGTTGAGGAAATGAAGAATCTCTCTCTCTCTATATAGGATGGATACATCAATGTCCTTATGGCATCTTTAGGTTATTTACTTATCACCCACCAAAATTTACTTGTCTCAAGAAAAAAAAAAAAAAAAAAAAGTTTAACCTTTTGTTTTTTTATTTAAGAGATTTTAAGTCATTTTATATCATTTAAAATATTATACACGAGAGTAAACCGCGAAATACTAGGATTTAGATTCTTATCCCAAGAGCTAATTGAGGGATTCAACTGACAAATTCAACCGGCTAAAGCAGAACACGACCCAATTATATGCATTGAAATTCTTTCAAAGACGACCTACGGGATTGAGAGAAAAAATGAAGAAGAAAAGGTTGTTTTGGAGATAACGAAGTTTAAGACATATCACAGGTATTTAAAGCAAGATTCATATCTAAAGTTCCGCCTTTCTTTATATGCATGCTTGCACACAGTCTTGGGAATCACAACAAGTGAGGAGATATCTGCAACATGGAGCCCGGAATGGTGACAGGAATCAAATTAAACCGTTCCTTTTTCATACATCATATCGATGACCAGAAAGTATATATAATGGAAATTAACAAGAGAAATCACCCAGCAAAAAAAGAAAAAAAAACAAGAAAAAACGTAAACAAAAGAAAAGTAAGCAATATATATACAATAATTACAAAAGGAAGAAATAACATTAATTCATATTAATTAACAATAACACGTATACAATAATAAAACACCGACTAGAGAAACGCCCTTGGACAACATCAACATGGCACATACGTACAGAACACTCTCCAGCAGCAGGTCCACCACCGTCAACAGAACTGAAGTGAAGAGCATTAATTGTGTAGAAAGAAGACAGGAAGAAGAAGAAGAAGATGATGATGATGATGATGATGATGACGACGACGACGATGAGGATGACGATGATGAAGAAAAAGAAGAAGAAGATGACGAAGATGATGATAAGGATAATGATGATGAAGAAGATGATTTTGATTTGACGACGACGATAATCGATGATGATGAAGAAGAAGAAGAAGAAGAAGATAACGGCGACGACAATAATGATGATGATGAAGAAGAAGAAGATCTCCTTCCTTCCTGAAATTGGACGTGTTCATGTTATCAAAAACAGAAATGAAAGATGGCTCTGCAAGCTAACTTCAATTTAGTGAATAACCATGCGAATATTTCGCGTTTGATGGCTCCTCGTACAGGAGTCACAACAATAGGGTATGCAATTTTCAAGGCCTTCTGTTCCATATCCATTTGTATCAAGGGAGGAACAAAGATGATTGTAAAAGCAAGAAAGTTAGAAGAGAATGAAAATTTTGTGCTACACAGAAAGAAAGTTGCAGATCAAGGTGTTTTTAAAG
Source organism: Ehretia macrophylla (assembly GCA_037974665.1). Lineage (NCBI taxonomy): Eukaryota > Viridiplantae > Streptophyta > Magnoliopsida > Boraginales > Ehretiaceae > Ehretia > Ehretia macrophylla. The sequence goes on from CM075771.1 coordinate 32,279,862, forward strand.
ATGGTGGTGCGCGAAATTGTACGTTTAAGTGAGGTTCCTGGAAAGTTTATTTGCAAGAGTGCAAATCTGTTGATGCCACCTGCATAGCATTCAAGGGTTGAGATGATCCCCGTGGATATGTAATTTTGACTTTCTTCAAAGAGGTAAAGGAAAGATAGATAGTCTCGTAGTAGTTGTTTCACTAAAAAAAAAAAATTACTTTTGGTGACGACCAAAATTTGTTTCCATATCATTGCTAAAAGGATATTTGCGCGGCTGACGACGGCGGGGAGAGGAAAATTGACCGTTGCCAAAAGTATTATTGCCAATTTGTCGCCCCGTCGCCAATTCATCTCTTTTGGCGACGACATTTTAGTCTATCGCCAAATTCGTCTCCAAATCATTTCCAAAAAATTATCATCTCCACACCGTCGCCAATATAACTCTGTCTCCAGAGTCGTCGTCAAAACTATGTCATCACCTAGCCATCGCCAAAACTATGTCGTCACCAAGCCGTTGCCAAGCTGTCGCCAAACCTATGTCATCACCAAGCCATCGTCAAAATATATTGTCACCGAGCCGTCGCCACAAGTTGTTGTCACCAAACCGTCGCCAATCTTTAATTATTCTTTTATAGCAATTTTTATAACTAAAATTACATAATTAATTTTTTTTCAAATAACAAATTAAATAAATTTTAATGCATATAAATAAAGAAATATATAATCTAAAATTATAAATTAAATTAAATCAACACAAATCATAAATTTAAAATTACAAACTGTTTTAATATCTTAACAAAAATATAAATTTAAAAAATAATAGATTTTAATATCTAAAAAAACACTCAACGCCTCGATTGATCTTTAACCATTGGGGCTACAAGAACTATTCCATCCCATTCATGTGGTTTCTTCAGAAGAGCTTTCAGAGCAACAGCTCCTCCCATGGATTGAACAAACAAAATGCGAGGCAGCCCAATCATCTCCGACCTTCCTGCCAAATCATATGAGGAAAAGTTAGCTTTAATTGATCATTATTTGCATTAATCTGTTGAATTAAAGAGATTGCATATGAAGAGATAAGATGAAAATTTTGAAATTTAACAAGAAGAATGTGCTTCCGCTGCTTATTTTGAGATGCAAAAAGGAAACTCACAAGCCAAAACATTCAAATGCACAATTTTTATGTAGATTTCTCACTAAGCTGAAGACTATATTAAGAAATGATCACAGGGTTTACCTTTAATTTTTGTAAACTGTTCAATGACATTGTCAACTAGGCCATCAAAGTCAGGTACATAACCATACAATCCTTCAGAGAGGCCAAAACCTGGATAATCAATTGCATAAACACCATAGCCAGAAGCAGCAATGAACTTGGCTATACCTGAAACTCCAAAGGAGTATCCTAGATGTTATTCTATGAAGAACCATAAACTGAGGGAAGACGAACACAAGATAAAACTCTTTAAACTCACTGATAAGAATATGCACAAAAAGTACTCCAAATGTTCAGGAAAGACATTTATGAAGTTCAATTCACTTTGTGGATGCTATTTTTGATAGTTTTACTGAAAAGTACAATTACCTCTCTGTAGTTACTAACTTGATTAGCTCAATACTAAGTGCACACCTAGCTGTCACTACTTTCCATCTTTATCAATCTCATGGTATATCTCCTACTTACTCCAGCAACATATGTAATGCATTCAGTTTCATTTTCTGACAATACATTAGTTTTCTGAAAACTAGCAATATAGAGCTGAAAGCCAAAGAGATTCAGAGAGTAAAGGAGGAACTTAAAAACTAATCAAGGTAGAAACTCCACTCTTAAGTCTACACACACGCTAGAGTTTGTGGAAAATTTTCAACATGCAACACTTCTTTCAATTTTTCAGTTCAACTTCAGAGAATGATTTTAGTGTCATGTGAGCTCAAACTAAATATTGACTTTCAATTCGTGAGGGAAAAGTCATCATGAAATCCTGCAGCCTCCTTGTGCTTCCATTGACATTGCCCCTTCACATTTCTTTCATCAAACACATGTTCCACCTGAAGATAAATATTTTGATGTGTAATGCGTATTTACATAAAGAAGCACAAATATTTACTTTTGATATTTCTTTTAAATATAAAAAGTGTTGATATCAAAATATAGTAGAGAGTTATATTCATATAATGACATTTGACACCTCCACGCCAGTGCATGAAACAAGCTGAAGCATACAAACTTCTCATCTTTCTCATCAACTTTTTTGACTTCAATAATAGGCTTTGAATCCACATCCTTTTTCATGGATTAATCTTTATATCTCCAATACATATCTAAAAGGAATAATCACCACAAATTGGGAATATAGAGGTATCTTTTCTACTTATCCAAAAAATGAAAAAGAGATGCCTTTTCTTTTGACTACAATAGAAATCAAAATTATAGTTCAAATTTTTAAGACAAAAATAGTTAAATAGTGACCTATTGTACACTTCTATTCTCTTGAGAGCTTTCACCAAATACAAATTCAAGTCTATAGCTTTGCATCAAGAAATAAATATTAGTTCTCTTTCCAACATTTTGCATAGATATTAACTATTCTGATTTGGAACCACAAATAGGTTTCATCAAACTACAGGCAAGGCAATATTTTATTTCAAGATGAATACTATCCAAGAAAGGGAAGAATTGCTGCTGCACAATCAATTTGATTAGTTAACTCCGCATTTGGCCATTTGCAAAGATAACGATTCAAGCTGCAGAATCATACAAGGCATGTGTTAGGAATAATGCCCAAAAGTCAATAAATTGTATTTTGAAATTATGGATAATGTGTTATTTAATTTATTAATTCATTTAATATGGGCAATTTATTTATTTATTATTAATGTCTTGATTAAATAAATAAAGTCCTTAGAATACTATTTATAGATTCTATCCTTAGGAGAAAGGATATGAGAGACGGAATCTATAATCATAAATATATTGTAAAAAGTTGTCTCCGATCATAGGATAAACTAGTTGGGCGTTAGTTTATCCGGATAGATCAGATTACAGTCTATTAACCAAATTATATGAGATATCATTTTGGGCGATTTGTCTCATATCGTTATAGTAAATATATAAGTACTTATTGTAAATGAGTAACTGGACTTGACCACCGATACTATAAATTACATGGAATGTCAATGATTCGTTGTATCATGTAATTATGCAATTAATCCTGAGACACTACGATTATCTCATGATTAGGAATGTCATAATTTGCTGGTGCAAATAAGCTAGTCCTAATAATGGATTAGACGATATATTCAGTAGTTATGATTTATTCCGTCATGGAGAAATATATGTGTAGACACGAAAACTGTCAATTGGGTGTCCTATACAATCTGATTAATTGAGTGACTTGAAATCCTTGGTCAAGTTGGAATAGTGAAAGTCGTTTCACGAATTATTCATTAGTCACTAATTAATTGGGTTTTGGCATATGGTCGAGTAAGAGAGTTTGACGACCCAATCCATGACTTTGGCTTGATCGGAATAGTTGAGACAGTAGGATTTGATTGCATATAAATTACTATTTGGGTTTGCATGCTTGCACTTCATCTTTAATTGGATAATCGTGATACATTGCTAGGTGTCACACACGATCTGCGAATTAATTAGAAAGAGTTCTAATTTAATTAATTGGTTGAATTAATTATTTGCTGCCGATTAAATATGAACTTGAGAGGTCACACACAAATAAAATTTGCAGATTAATTGGATTAGAGAAAATATTAAATTAAATTTAGAATTGTCCTAAATATTAATTTAATTGGGCTCGTAATAATTAGATGGTGATCTGATAGATATGGAGCCCAAGACTGGTAAGTTTAAGACCAGCCCACTTATGACTTAGGTCATATATGTTTCCTATATATAGAACTATTTTGACAGAGAAAAGCTAGCACAATTTATCAATCAGAAAAATATATAGGATTTCTCTAGAAACCTAGTGGGGGTAGAAATCCAATTAGCAAGTGCAGATTATGTGGATTAATCTTAGAGGCTTCACACGTGGGGAGCTTGATTCAGATTCTATATCGATCTATGCTTCAAGAGGTAATCCTAAAACTATTATAGATTTAATTTAATTAGATTAAATTATTATCTGATTTAGATCTGCATAATTAAACATGGACGGATACATGATTTATTTTTCCGCTGCACAATTATTTTAATTGTATCATGTATAATTCCCAACAGCATGAATAAAATATAATATGCAAGGTGCAAGATCAATTCAAATCATTAAAGTCCCACCAACAATTTTCAAAGGCTATGCAATTGAGGTATTTCCACGAACAGGTAGTGTACAATTGGGATTTCAAAGCCAGATCCTCAAGACAAAACACATGAAATGTATTACAAAAGCAATGAAAAATGAAAAGAATTGATTACCACGAAGCACCACAAAGATTCGGCAAAGAGAAAAAGATTCAGCAACAACGATCCGACATATAGCCTCGTAACTGAAGCACCACAAAGATTCTGCAATTCTCCAAAAAAAAAAAATTTAATGATAAAACCTAATTCAGCCCTTATTCTATTGAAATCAATAATCAAAAAATTAAACAAAAAAAACCGAAAATAAAAAATAAAAATCTGAAATTTTTGTAAAAAAGTCCAAAAATTAAAAAATAAAGAAATTCGAAAATCAAAAAAATAAAACAAAAAACCGAAAATAAAAAAGAAATAAAATCTGAAATTTAAAAAAAAAATCAGAAAATAAATAAAAAACAGAAAAAAGAAAAACAGAAATTAAAAAACGAAAACTAAAGAAGACAAATATATATATATATATATATATATATATATATATATATATATATATATATATATATATATATATATATATACATATACAAATCCATATATATATAGATGTATATGTACGGACAAATATGTAATGTATATGTACATATATGTGTATATATATACGGATTCATACATATATAATGAATCCGCACATATATGTGTATATATTTATGCTGTGGGTCGTGAGGAAGGGTGGTGGAGTGGCGGAGGTGGTGTTGATCCAATTGACGGGGGCGAAGGTAAGGTCGCAGGGTGGGGGTGGGGGTGAGGGGTGGGGGGTGGGGAGTAGGTGCTTTTAAATTGGATCAGCTCTTGGAGCTGATGCGTATATATATATATATATATTTTTTTTTTTATGTTGGGTGGATGGAGACGGCCCGGTCCGTCTCCATCTTTTAAATTTTATTAGCCCCAATTTATTTTAAATTTTTTTTTATGTTACCGGATCAGCTCTTAGGGCTGATCAATTTATTGTATTTTTTTTTTTTTTTTAATGTTAGGTGAACACGGACTGGGCCGTTTCCATCTTTTATTTTAATTTTTTTCTTATTATTTTTTTTTAATGTTGGTGGAGACGGACCAGGCCGTCTCCATCTATTTTAATTTTAATTTTTTTTTAATGTTGGTTGGAGACGGACTGGGTTGTCTCCATCATTTAATTTATTACAATTATAGAATAGAATCAAAAAAAAATTAATTTTTTATTCATTTTTTCCTAATTGGAGACGGCTTGGTCCGTCTCCAATTATAGAATAGAATCAAAAAAAAATTATTTTTTTTATTCATTTTTTCCTAATTGGAGACGACTTGGTCCGCCTCCAAATTTGGAGACGAACATGGCCGTCTCCAATTATAGAATAAAATGGAAAAAAATTATTATTTTTATTCATTTTTTCCTAATTGGAGACGGACATAGTCTGGTCCAATTTGGAGACGGCCTGGTCCGTCTCCAATTATAGAATAGAATCGAAAAAAAAATATTTTTTTATTCATTTTTTTCTAATTGGAGACGGCCTAGTCCGTCTCCAATTATAGAATAGAATCAAAAAAAAATTATTATTTTTTAATTCATTTTTTCCTAATTAGAGACGGCTTGGTCTGTCTCCAAATTTAGAGACGAACATGGCCGTCTCCAATTATAGAATAGAATCGAAAAAAAAATTATTTTTTTATTCATTTTTCCTAATTGGAGACGGCCATTATAGAATAGAATCGAAAAAAAAATTATTTCCTAATTGGAGACGGCTCCAAAAAATTATTTCCTAATTGGAGACGGCCTAGACCGTCTCCAATAAGGATATATATATATAATTTATTTTTTAAAAGTTTTGTTTCTTAGCATATATTTTATTGAGGAATAAAATCAAGTACTATAAAATATATTAAATTTTTTAAAAAAAATTATTAAAATACTTTAAACTAAATTTATTTTAATTAGAAGTACCTTTTCAATTATATAATTTTTTTAAAAGATTTATCAAAATATAAATCTTAACTCACATTAATTGAAATAATTAATGTAATTAAAATAAATACATGAATAAATGGAGACGACATAAATAAGTCGTCTCCATGTCGTTACCAATTGGCGACGGTTTGGAGACAGAATTAAGATGATATAGCTAAGTCGTCTCCAAGTAGTCGTCAACTAGTAATATTAGGAGACGGAATCTAAACTGTTGTCATTCTGTCTCCTTTTGGAGACGGAATGGTGACGACTTAGCTACGTCGTCACCATTCCGTCTCTAATTTATCACAATTCTTGACTACAATAATTTCCGTGTCATTTTTGTCATTAATTTGGAGATTGAATGGCGACAAACCGTCGCAAAATACAGTTTTTCTTGTAGTGTTTGTTTAATTAGGCACGTTGAGGGTATCTCCAGTAGAGGCTCTAAATTCAGGGTCTCTATCTCCAAATATAGAGACCCTGAGTAATTTAGAGCCCCTACTTAAGCCCCATTTATTTTTTTGAGTCTCTAAAAAAAAGTTAACTCCAATGAGGGTCTTAACTAAGTTGAGTCTCTATATTATGTTTAATTTAATTTTGCATATTAATTTGATTACTCGTTATTTTTTGCAATAGTTAATTTTTTTTTAAAAATTATGATTTTAAAAAAATATATATATATTTTTTCGAATATTTCAACCACAAAATTAATTAATTCCGACAACGGTATAATATTTTGAAATGGATGACGTTTAATTACATTCGATTACATTGGAATATATTATTTTCAATCTAATCCGTACGTTCGTTATCATCAACTAAAATCTTATATCGAAATCGTCAATCTTATCCGTCTGTTCTTTATCATCATCTAAAATCTCTTATCCAAATAAGGGTCATCGGATTGGATTTTCCTTTGACAATCTCATCCGTCTGTTCGTGATCATTATCTAAAATCTCTTATCCAAATAAGGGCCATTGGATTGGATTTTTCTTTGACAATCTCATTCGTCCGTTCTTTATCATCATCTAAAATCTCTTATCCAAATAAGGGCCATTGGATTGGATTTTCCTTCGTGAATCTCATCCGTTTGTTTGTTATCTCTTATCCACTCATAAATCTATATATATCACAACCTCAAACCTTTCTTTGTACCACAATTAAATACTACAATCTATACAACTCGTTCTCAAATCTATATTGCTCTGTCTACAATGTCCCAACAAGGAGTCGATTCCCCTCCATCCGATGTTAGCGATTCCATTGGTCATCATGATAACGACATCCATGGACACGCGATGATGATGACGATGTACAGACAACATCAATCTATGATGCATGTTGCATATCAGTATAGTACAGGAGAACATGGAGGCACATCCTCACGTTGACAATCCAAGAGAAGAGATCGGGTAGGTGCTCATGTCAGGCTTATGAATGATTATTTTGTTGATCGTCCTTTATATCCTGCTTCTGAATTCACAAAACGTTTTCGCATGAGGCGCGAATTGTTTCTCAAAATTATGGGAGATATCATGCATTATGACAATTATTTCAAGCAAAAACCAGATGCAGCTGGAAAGCAAGGGTTCACTCCTCACGTCAAGATGACGACCGCACTCCGTATGCTTGCATACAGAAAGCCTGCAGATGCCAACGATGATTATTTGAAAATTGCAGAGAGTACATCTGCGGAGGCGATGAAGAAATTTTGTCGTGCCGTCAACGCAGTATACGGCAACGAGTATGTACGTCGTCCCAACAATGCAGACCTGTTTAGGCTTCTCAGGAAAGTTGACCAACGTGGTTTTCCGGGAATGCTAGGTAGTTTGGACTGTATGCATTGGGAATGGAAAAATTGTCCAACTGCGTGGGCTGGAACATATGCTGGACACCATGGTCATCCAACCATAATACTTGAGGCAGTTGTGTCCTATGACACATGGATATGGCATTCATTCTTCGGAGCATCAGGTGCGCGTAACGATCTCAATGTATTATATAGTTCACCAGTTTTTTCTGATATTCTTGAAGGAAGATCTCCACGCATACAATATACCCTCAACGGTAGACAGTACAGACAAGGATATTATCTTGCGGATGGAATATATCCGCGTTGGTCCACAATTGTTCAGGCATTTCCCAATACACAAGATAGGGATAAAATGTTATTTAATCAGAAGCAACAAGTATACCGGAAAGATGTCGAAAGAGCCTTTGGTGTCCTTCAAAGTCGATTTGAAATCATTAAAGGGCTATGTCGTTTTTGGCATAAGACTGATATTGGGGAGATTATGAATACTTGTATAATTCTTCATAATATGATAGTGGAAGATAACCGGGAGGCAGGAGGTGATGACTTCTACGATGATCCTGCACGTTACCATGTAGAAGAAGCCCCTGTCAAAACAAATCGAGACCCCATAACTATTAATGAATATCTAATCAATCGAGCTAAAATCAGAGATGAAGCTGCTTACTATCTTCTCCGAAATGATCTCGTTGAACACATTTGGAATGAATATCGTGTAGGAAATATAAATATGTAATTGCAATATGTATTACGAAGATGTTTAATTAACTATCTTTTGTATGTAGATCTTTTTAAAAATAATTACCCTCCAAAATTAATGTCAAGCATAACTTCGCATTGGGAAAATGGTTAATATTAAACATCACATTGAATTGAAAAATAATTATCTAATACAAATACAAATAATTAAGGCATATTGGGACGATAGACATCATCGTCAAAGTTTATCGAACGGGAGGCCCTTTTTGCCATAATTGCTTTTTGTCGTTCGATCATCCATGCCCTTCTTTCTGGAGTATCGATGGTAGAAGTCTTCATCGACATAATATTGAAATCTTTTTGTTCCTCAAAATGTTCTTTGTACTCCATCATCATTTTCTCCATATTTTTCCCTTGTTGGAGGATTTCACTTGCAATGTCCTTGCCTTTTTTGAGCCTTTTAGCTTTTTGGTTTCCAATAGGCCTCGCAGATGAGGGCTCGGTTGGGGTATCGGGCACCGACTCATCCATAGTGTCATTTTGTACAGAAAATGAAGTGTTGTTCTCCAGATCAACTGGAGACTCAGGTTGGGGCATATGTGCACCTGTGTCAGCCATCGCTGCCCTTTCAGATAAATGGACATCGATAATTTTCCTCCATTTTTGACCGTGTTGTAATATTTCCCAACAATGATCGAGATTAAAATTTTGGTTTTTCGCAGAATAGTATAATCGTCTTGCATCAGAAATCTGTAAAACAAAAATAATATTGTAAGTAATTGTGGCAGATGAATGTTAGAAAAAAAATATTACTCCAAAAAAACGCACGCTATCAACAGCATTTGCTCCACTCCTTGGTCTTAAATTAACTTGAGCAATACACTCGGCAAATTTGGTGCACTTTTGGTTGATTGGTGTCCATCGACATTTTAGACTTTTCGATGTGCGTGCTTCCATTGGAGTAACAGAGGGGCATATTTCATGGAATTTTTCAAGAATGCGATTCCACATTGTTGCTGATGTTTGGTTTATCCCGACAAGGGGATCTTCACTGATTGCAATATAAGAACGGCATAAAGCAATATCTTCTTCATTTGTGAAATTGCGACCCCTGAAACCTCCGTCTGCATTCTCCATAGCTGAAAACGAAAAAAAAAATTCTTAAATAAAGTAAAAAATTATGTATAGATTAGTTTTAAATTAAGTATTATCTATATATATATATAAACTTGAATATTATGGAAAAAAATTAATCTGAATTTTTGTTAATATATTATGAATATATGAAAAATACAATATATTATGAATAATTAATTATTTAAAGAATATATATTGAATGTGACATATTACCAATATAACAAAAATAATTAATATATATTGAATGTGACATATTACCAATATAACAAAAATAATTAATATATGTAAAATACAATATATTATGAATAAATAATTAATGAATGACTAAAAGGTGACATATAATATAAAAAAATCAATATATGATGAATTAAAAAAATATTAAATAAAAATAATAATAATTAATGAAATAAAAAAAATTAACACCTATATAAACTTTAATATTATGGAAGAAAATTAATATGTATTTTTGTTAATATATTATAAATATATGAAAAATGCAATATATTATGATTAAATATATATTTAAAGAATATATATTGGATGTGTCATATTACAAATATAAGCAAAATAATTAATATATGAAAAATACAATATATTATGAATAATTAATTATTTATTGTGACATATTACGAATATAACAAAAATAATTAAGATATGAAAAATACAATATATTATGAATAATTAATTATTGAATAAAAAAATGAGACATATAATATTAAATAAATATTAAATAAAAATAATAATAATTAATGAAATAAAAAAAATTAACACCTATATAAACCCCCCCCCCCTCCCCCCCGCGTTCACCCCCCCCCCCCCACCTCTTCTTCTTCTTCTTCTTCTTCTCCTCCTCCTCCTCCTCCCGTCACCTCCCCCCCCCCCCCCCGCCGCGCGTCACTCCCTCCCCTCCCCTCTTCTTCTTCTCCTCCTCCTCCTCCTCCCGTCACCTCCCCCTCCCCGCCGCGAGTCACTCCCTCCCCCCCCCCCCCCCCACCTCTTCTTCTTCTTCTTCTTCTCCTCCTCCTCCTCCTCCTCCTCCTCCCGTCACCTCCCCTCCCCCCCCCCCTCCCCCCCCCGCGCGTCACTCCCTCCCCCCCTCCTCTTCTTCTTCTTCTCCTCCTCCTCCTCCTCCTCCTCCTCCTCCTCCTCCTCCCGTCACCTCCCCCCCCCCCCCCCCTCTTCTTCTTCTTCTTCTCCTCCTCCTCCTCCTCCTCCTCCTCCTCCTGTAACTCCCGTCACCCCCCCCCCACACACACAGCGTCACCACGTCACCCCCCTCACCGCGTCAGTACCTCACCCCTCCACCGCGTCACCACCTCACCGCGCGACCCTTCTACCGCCAAATACAGAAGTTTAATTCTCAGATCTAACTTACCTTTTTTTTTTTTTTTTAATTGCGAAGTTATTTTTGTATCTTGCACACTTTGAGATTTAATTTTGCAATGTTTGTGTTGTATATGTATTGAGATGTTCAGATCCGTTGCAACAGTAAATTTTTTGTTTGTAGTTGCAACATTCATCAGATCCGTTGCAAACTCTATTTTTTTTTTTATGTTCATCAGACCTTTTTTTTTTTTTCAAATGTTGTCAGATCGTCAGATCCGACAGTCTGACGATCTGACAACTCGGGTTGTACCACAAAATAGAGACCCATTTGTCTTCTTCTTGAGTCTCTATTTTGGGTCTCAAGTTTTGCTGAAAAAAAATTAAATGGGGCTCCATATTTAACCAAAGTCTCTAAATATAGATAAAAAACTATTTTTTGGGTGTTAATTTATGCCATTGGTGTTAAATTTTCATTGCCAAAGTCTCTAAAAAGGACAATTATTGCATTTTTAGAGCCCCATTGGAGATACCCTGAGCATTTTGATTTTTGAGGATGATCCAACTTGCTGTCATTAGAAAAGTCTCTTTCAAGTGGAATTGGAATGACTTTGTGTCTCTTGGGCCTTGGTTCGGCTGCCTGTTTGCTTTTGTAATGTTTGGCCCAAGCGTATTCTCTAGGAAAACTATTCGATGAGTTCAAATTGCCATCGGTTTATTACATATTGGTGAAAATCATACATGTGTATTCTACCAATTATGTGAGAGACTAATGAATCAGTCTATCATGACAATAAAATTTCCCGCTTCTTGAGTTGGTGGGTTTGTTTGTGTCGTTTGTGTTGTATATTGTGTTATACCTTGTGATGTCTTTGTTGTACTTTTGATGTTCAGTAGTGTTAATTGATCAATGTTTTTCAAACTAACAAAAAAGGTGGGATTGCAAGCATATATATAATATATGTATTTTAATATGCGTGATTTTATAGTATAATATACAAATATAATTAACAGCGGAATCACATATCTGTTTAAGATATGATAAAAGCAAGTTGTAATAGTTACTCGATTACTAACGAAAGTGCAGCGGAAGAATGAATCTCATACTCTAAAATCCGATTAATAGTATAAAATATCCACGCAAATTTTTTTTATGTTAGAATCCGCTATTCTTTTTGCATTCATAGACTGAATGGCAATGGGGGGGCGTGGAGGGCGTGGTTCTCCCTCCAATTGCGTGAAACAATCCCATGAAACTTCCAATACCTTTTCACTTTGCTCATCTGTACACAAGTCATCGGTATTAATTTTTGCAAATTAAGAAAACTTATAGAAATGATCAGCACGAAATGAAATAGGGAATACTATGGCATTTGTACATTATTCTACTCCTCACAATAGGGAACACACGCACAAAAAAAATAAATAATAAAAATAAGTAACGAAAAAGAAAAGCAAGGAAAAAAAAAAGTAAAAATAGGTAAAATAGCCGAGTAGCAATTATGATAATTAAGGGTGTTAAATTTAAACAATGACAACGATCTCTTTTGTATTAAAAAATAAAAAAAAACAAAAAAAAACGTGAACGAGGCCAAGTATATGGGGCATACAAAATTAATTTATATTCTTTTTAGAAACTGAAAACCTAAAGCCCGTTGTTGTGGTTTTGTGTTTATGTTAACAAAATTACTTAATTAAAATGGCTTTTTAGGATGTCTTATATGAAGAAAGCGAAGTACAATTATTATATAAATTTAGGTGGACGAACCAATTTCGAATGTCGAGTGTTTTTCGGCGTAAAGGGGTTAGTTGGAATAAAGAGCTCTCAGATAAGCAATAAATATGCAATCAAGCAGGGCTTACCAAACGTCATTATAAACCAAAGGGGTTCACTTGAGTTAATTATAAGTTAGTGAGTGTACGTACAAATGATAATGTAATTGTTGTGTTGATGGGTTGAGTAATTGTTAATTACTAGGTCAGTTATGTCTAAATTTATGGAGCAATTAAATAAATTCAATAATGTAAAAGAGAAAGTATTATAATATCTCTACGAAAGAAAATCTCTGAAAACCTATGTTAAATCTCTCTCAATTATAATGTTATGAGATTGCAATAATGCAAAGTAACTATCTCTCAAAACTACAAAAGAAGAGCCTATTTATAAAAGAGAAACTAGTGTTAATCCTAATATGATTAGGATAATAAATAAGGTTAATGTTAATATTATGAGAATTGAGATTTTCCTCTTTTACTCTCATTCGAGTTGTTTTTCTAAATTGGTTTAGAAAAATAGTCACTTTCAACAGTAATGTGGTCATAGATTAATCAATTATGTTTTCTCTCATCATAAGAAAATAAAATCAGAAAAATCAAGCTAAGGAAACTAATAACTTTATGTGGATAGAGAAAACATTCTCTCTTTTACTCTTCTGAAAATTATGTTCTATAATTGATTAATTTATTTATTTTATACATAGAAGCATAATTAAGTTTTCCGAGGAATTAACATAGGAAAAAAAAAAACATAGGAAAAGATTTTCCCGCTTCTATTCCTTCCTTCAAAATTACGTAATCTAAATTTTGAAGGATGCTCTATATTGTGGTTTCTAAAAGTGGATTCAGACCAAAATTCGGCATCCAATCAATATATTTGTTGAATTCTCTATGAACATGTTTGAGTTAGTGACTAAAGATCAAAATAATGTTTAGAATCCTTTATAGAAGATTTATGTTATTATGAAAATGAATAATGATGAAGTGATAAAGCCTTAATTATTATTCAATCATCATTAATTTTTATAATAATATTATATTATTATAGAATCTAAATCCTTTTATAAGAGCTTATTGAGACAACCCAACATCGGAAGATAAGTATATAAAAAAATAAAAATAAAAAAACAAGTGGACGTGAATCTCCTATGTAACGGCTTCAAGACTTCAGGTCACATATTATGATCAACTTGCCCTTGTCTCGAATAATTAATTTATTTTACACGTGGCGATCTCCCAAGCAGTTGGTTGTCCAAAAGAGTCCACAAACCGCGTTCTATGAAAATACTCAAAGTAGCTTAACACTACTTATCTGCTTAATGCTGCATAAAGCGAAGACTTGTATAAAAGAAAAAAGAAAAAAGAAAAAAAAAAAGGAAAAATAAGACTTGTATACTAGTAACATCGTCATCTGCAAAAACCTCTGTTTGCTTCAATTGCTCTCACTTTCTTTCCTCTCTTTTTTCTTTATTAGGCAAAATTGTAATTTAAATTTAAATTTTTTAATTATAACATGTTAATAATCGATCATTTTATTCAATCTTGGAGTTCTTTCATCTTTTCATATTTATTGATGGATCAAATAGCATCAAACCCTGAAACCCAATTAATTCTTCTTATGATCGGTAACTTATTATAAAATATATTATTCATTATAGATCATGTCATTTATATTTTTGAATCCTTAAGAATAGGATTGAGAGGAAAATTCTAAAGTCTTTATTTAAATATAGTTAACATATTAATTATAAATTGTCCATTTTAAGAGATTATCGGACAGGAGTCACAAAAGGGGTATGCATTGTACATGGCCTCTTGTTTCATATCTATTTACTATCAATGAGATCTGAAGAAATTAAGATGATTGTAATTTGTAAAAGCAAGAAAGGTTGCAGACAATGATAATATGATATGCAGAAAATAAATGTTAAGGGTGTATTTATAGATGGGGGTGAGTTGAATGGGCCGTTAATAAAGACGGAAAAGATGACGGTGAGCAAAATGGCCAGTTTTTTTTTTTTTGTCAAGAAATGGGAAGCTGTTAAGAGAGACGGAAAGGGTGGGTATTTAAGCTTGTGCTTTGGGAAATTGGCCGTTAAGGGAGTTTCATGGAAAGTCACTATATAATGAAAATGTTCGTCAAGTCTTAAAGAATTGAATGAAATAGTCAAATAAAAATATATTATAATAAAAAAATTGAGTTTAAACTACACAGTCGGCGTCCATTTTGTTTTTGGCAAAAAGAAAGTCTTTTATAGCAGTGGGATAGTGGATTGATTAATTTTGTGTCTCTTTCAACGGTTGAGAGAATGTAGTCATCGTAGATGACTGTGAATTGTGGGACCATAACCAGAAAAAGAACATGTTGAGTGTGGATCTCAACAGCCCAGAAGGGTGGTGTTACGTGTAACAATCTCATGAAACTTCCAAACACTTTCAACTCTGTTAGAGCCATTACTCTTTTGTTATCTAAAATAGCCAAGTGACAATTTATAATTATTAAAAATTTTATATTTAAACTAGTATATTTTCTAATATTGTTTAGCCTTTAATTATTATAGAGGATGTATCGTGACATATTACAATATCAGAATATTATAACTTCTAAATGAATCTAATATAATAATGAATTTCTTGTCATAAAAATAACTCTATCAACATTTTAAAACTGAGAAAAAAATGGTATAGAACAAAGTTAAATTAATTTTCGGAACAAGAACAGTGGAATATTGTAATGGTCCGCTATCCAAGTTTACTTGACCATTGTACCTTTTTAAGATGCATCATTGCATCAATCATCATGTGAAGAAAATTATCATGATTAATTAATTATGTAGCTGGTCAAACCAACTTCAAATATTCATCGTCTTCAATTAATTCTGCAGATGGAGGAATCGAAGAGCTAATAAAATAAGCATTAAATATGCTGACTAATAAACGTCTTTGTGAACCAAAGTGTGCATTAAATATTAAGAGAACGATTTAACAGATTGGTCAACATTATATCTGAAGATGGTGAGTTAACTTTTAGCATGTGATGATCCTTGCTTTAAAGATATTCCAATTCAACGTCGACTTTGACTGCGTACGAGATATAAAGTTTGTAACTTCGCATAAAAGTGGTTAAACATATAATCAAGCATGACACTCCTTGTCGGCTGAGTCATTGAAAAAAAAAAAAAAAAAAAAAAAAAAAAACCATTGAAAAGGATTATTTATATATATAGATAGATATTATATAATTGGAAATGGAGAACAATATCAACCTTTTGGCTTAATTATACGGAGCCAATAATTGGAGAGGATGAAACACTAGAGGGATAATAAAAGAAATGACATAATTAAATTCAATTATTGGTGGAATTCTCATATCATTTGAGACCAACAACTTCTATTCTTTCACAAAAAAATCAATTCATTTAGTTTTTATCTAAGTAAGCTCATAATAGAAAATACACTAATCCTGAGACTTGTAAAGAGTTGATGAAGAGGAAAAAGAAACAGAGCTTTAACGTTCAATGCCCTGTTTGGCAGACAAAGAAGGTTCTCTTTATCATCATCTGCATGCTTGCACACTGCATGCCTTCGAGTCTCTTTTAGTCAAGAGCCATCACATCCCAATAGGTGATGAGGTTTACGTGTCAAAACAGTATATAGCCGCGAGTTAGTTGCAACATGGAGCATGGAACAGTGAAATGTATCAAAATCGCTATTTTTTCCCTTAAATGTCAAGTCTTTCATGCTATATAGGTAAGCGCAAATTTAAAATTTTGTCTTAGTAAAAATTAAAGTGCACAATTTAATAGTTATATACCTTGTGACTTAAAATTCAGAGATCTTCAACATAATTTACAACTTCATAAAGCATGTTAAAAATGTTGTTAGCAAAATTATATGGTAATAATAAAAGGCGATCACAATGGGGGTAAACATGAACATTTTAGAGCATAAAAGGAAATCACAATGGTGGAACACATGAACATTTCAGAGCATAAGAAAAATTAAATAAATGTTCAAAACAAATTGAGAAAACTATAACAGTAAATGGAACTAATACAACATTATGTCAAGAGTTGCCTTTCCAAAGTGTTCGGAGATGCAAGCATTTTGCCCCTGAGTTTCCAAAATATTACTTGAAAATTGTTAAATAATATATATAATTCTCTTATATTAATAATTCATAAATTTAAAATCATAAAGAATATACATTACTATACATAATACCAAATAATTTTAGGATGTAATCTCTTTTTTTTTTTTTTTAAACGATATCAGAATTTGATCTTAATCCAGTCTTGTCCGTTTGTTCCTTTATGTCAACTCTTGTACACAAATCTTCTTAGTGATTTTATTTTTCCAAGTTAATTCTAGTATTATTCAAGGTTGCTTAATTTTTTCAACTTAGGTCACATATGACATTGAATGTTAAGAACACAATTGTCGCACCTTAATAAATCATAAAGTACAAGACCCCCATATATAATAATAAAGTATTTTCCAAATAGAGTATGTATATAATTGAAAATGTCAAGTATGCTCTCCGGATATACTTGAATTGGTCTAATTCAATTGTCTACAAATACAACATAATTATATTTGAATTGACCTTTAGGTTTTCAGTTGAAAATTTTCAATGATTGACACATATTTAGGGTTGAAACTAGCCTAGCCAAGCCCAATATTAGATTGATCAAATCTAATTCGACTAGTGTTTTTTAGCTTTAGAATCTTGTTCACTAGTCAAGTTCAAGTGGTTTGATGACATTCTATATATTTATTGGAATGATAAGTTATCCCCCACTGAGTTTTTTTTTTTTTGGTCAAGTATTTCTTCGAGTTCAAACTAAATATTTATATTAACAAACGTATAAATTGTGTTCGAATTTGATTCAATAATTACACAAACCGATTTTAAAACAGAGTTTTTCATAAGCCAAGCTCAAGTGAGTTTCAAATAGCTTAGCTCGCTTTGAATCTCTATTTATTTCTCTATATTAGATAGGGGTTCCGAGTCCCTAAGTGGTGAAATGAGAGAGTTGTAAGTTATTATTGTTGGACTAAAAGAAATTTGTGTTTGCTTGAAATAGTCCAATCCCACATTGATTATGGACAAAAGGATTAAATCCCTTTAAATTAGAGTGCATCAATTAATCGAATAACTTGGAGTATTATTATGTAATATCACGATATATGTGGTCATACTTTTGACTAGTTTAAATAATATGTCTTTTTACTTGGTTCTATCTTATTTGGTTGTTAATGTTAAACATCATGATATATGTGGTCACACTTTTGACTAGTTTAAATAATATGCTTTTTTACTTGGTTCTATCTTATTTGGTTGTTAATGTAAGATATTAATTTTTCAAGATTTAACTCACCACATACATTTTTTTTTCGTCCCCAGTAACACCATATAGAAACACTAGTTTTTGAAGCGTACACGACCATGAGTCACATAGAAGAAATTTATGCAAATACAGATGGAATAGTGCACAAAAATGGTAAATTCGAACTCAAACTTGATTAGACTTCTCTAAACATAACATTATATACTTAAATATATATTTAAATAAATTAATAATCAAATTTTAAGTTTTTAATATTTTTAATGTCTATTATCATTCCTTATTAGGTTAACCATTAATAACCTTTTATTAAAACTAAACTTTAACAAATAACTCATCAGTTTCATAATTATATTTTTAATCAGATCGAAGACCATTGGCTTTAAATTTAGCTCTATCTGCTTTTGTTCCTAATTTGAAAACATTTCTCTAGCCAATGTGAAGTAATAAATTCGGAGCCAGTCTGATGGTCAAGAGTGGATTTCTATTAGGTGAATAATTAATCCAAATAATCTGAGGCCCAATGTTCAAACACAAAACAGCAAATCGGAAACCCAAGATAGACATGAGAAATAGGCCGAAGGTAAACCAGAGGACTAAAGCTACACCACTAAACAAAACCAAATAATCAGGAGAGCAGACCAAATCAAGACAAAACGGGCCCAAGTGCAATAAACCAGACGAAACACTAGCCCTAAGCAACAAGCCAGAATAATCAGGTGCTCATCGGCCCGACTAGCAATAAAGCCCCAGAGGCCCAATAAGTCGGACTAAACCATGAGCTTGTGCTGGACGAATCCATTTTCATTACATGAGACTTTATACACAAAATTGAATCTCAAGAGGTCATGAGCTTGTGCTGGACGAATCTATTTTCATTACTCAAGACATTATACACGAAAGTGAATCTGAAGACCTCTCGAAATTCAATTAAAACATTATACACGAGACCAAATGTTGGCCAGGTTATTCAGTGTCCTTTTTGGCATCTTCAGGTCATTTGCTTGTCTTACCAGATTAAAACATAGAAGTTTCTGCTTTCCGTTATGTCATATGTGCATGCTTGCGCGCTGCCATCGAATCGCAATAGGTGGTCCAGTTTTCATGTTAAAACAGTACGTAGCTAGGTATTATTTGCGAGAACGAGCTCGTTTTATGTCACTACTTAACTCATTCATCTCAAAATTATGTACTAAATGTCAAGTATTTCTCGTGAATATGATAAAAATTTTAATGATATAGAAAAAAGTGAAGCAGTAATATAATATAGAACCACATTAGCCCTTAACATTAACAATACAACAATACAACAAGAATATAGCACAAAACACCAGCAGCATCAGCAGCGTCATGCATGCACGACCCTAAACGCAAGAGAAGACCATTAAAGTGATGGAATTAAACATTAAGAAGCAGAAGTAAAACAGAACACACGGATTGAGTCGGGCATTGAGGATAAATAGAAACTGACAATGGACGTGTTCATGTTATCCACCAAAAGAGAAATGAAAAATGGGTCTGAAAGCTAACTTCATTTTAGTGAATAACCATGCGAAAATTTGGCGTTTGATGGCTCCACGAACAGGGGTCACAGAAGGGTATGCATTTTTCATGGCTTTTTCTTCCATATATGTAACATAAATACTCCAAAAATATAACTTGAGGTAAATACTCCAAAAGTATAACTTGTAATGATGGATTCCTCATCTCATACATACATCAAGGTCGAAAAGAAAAAAGACAAGAAGACTTTGAAACCTCAACTTGATTTGTTTTGGCATTTCGTCTCTTTTAATTTAGGATTAAACGCAAGTGAATTACAGCCAAGTATCAAATCATAGTCCCTTGACACTAATTATTGAAAACTGTCAATATACTTTTTACAGGCACGACTGTTTTTGTTTAACACCTTTTTATTTATTTATTGTTTAACATATATTTATTGAGAAGTTGGTTATTACGCCACTTCAAGATGATTGGTTGAATTAAGCATCACTAGCAATTTGCCTCCCTTAGATTTGAAAAAAGAAATAAATAACTACTGTTCGCCCCACAAGCATCTCTATTACCATATATGTTGCCCTGAATAAAATGCATATCAATCTTATACTTTCTTTTTGGTGGGCATATCAAGTTTAGGTTATAACTGTGAAGTGAACCTTGATTTTGCAATTCTTGAATTATAAACAAGTTTTAGCTCATAGCTCGAATTTATCTATCACCAAATAAAGAAGGAACTTTGGAAAGATGATGTTGAAAGAGGGAAAAGTTGTCGCCATTTTCTAAACGTAAATAGAATTATTAAAAAATTTGAAATTTCATCCTAAATTTATTAGTCTTATATAATTAGATAATTGTATATTCTAACATGATCCAACCCAAAAAGCCTTTTTTCCCAATAATAATATATTTCAAGCTAGGAATAAATCTAATTAAACCGTGTTAATTACTTAATTTACGCATACTATTATTATTATATAGATTGCACAGAATAAAATTAATGGATTCCAAGTTAATTACTGAAAGTACAAAATTGAGCAGGTGGTTAACAATTGTTTTGTGGAATAACGAGAAAAAGATGAGATCATATCCTAATTCTTAAAGGCAATTAATTAGAGTTGGCGAGCTCGATGATGGAGATGTTAACCAATGAATAACTAGTTTTTTGAGACGCTGATGTTGAAAAATGTGGTGCATCATCTTAGGAAGAAGAATTGATAAAATAAAATAAAATCTTAGGAAGAATTACTTGAAAAAACTCCATGAAACTTCCAATCCTCTACACCTGTTATGTATAGACAAGTCATTAACAATTTGGAATGTTAAGGAAATACGAAAATAGAAAGAACAAAATTAAATTTTCGAAATAAGGACAATGGAATTTATTAGTGTTCCGTATTGCAAATTATTAACATAAAGGGGACAACAAGAGAAAATAACAAAAAACAACGAAAATATTTTAACGGAACAACAAACGTGATATTTTTATCCAAAAAAAATATATATATATATCAGCAGAAAGAAAAAAAAAAGTATATCTTCGTAGGGGTAAGTCATAGGACAATATGGATAAAATTGAAACTTCATGAGAGAGTTTGGGACTAATTAAGCTAAATCTTGTGGGGGGAAATGGAATTTTCCTGTTTTACAAATCAAAGTAATTAACTCCTAAGCTTTTTAATATTTCATAGAAAATATTGGCTTATCAAAATTATTTTTTGCTTTTTGGATGATGTGGAACGCAGCTGACAAAACTCAACTACTGGATAATTCGATGGAGATTTTAACTTAAGCGACTATTTTTGTTTGGTCTAGCTGTGAGATAAGTTAACCAAGAGAATAAAAAGGGCTTATTGCCACCAAAGATAGATGTATATGGAGAGTCAGGGAGCTACTGTCTCACAATTTTTTTTTCCTTTTAAATTGAATGCTATTTAATAGATATTTTAGTTTAAAAAATTAATGAACTCTTGTAAAGAAATAATAATAATTTATATATAAGAATTAAATTGTATTACAACTCCGCACTGAAAAAGTCCCCATCCGCCCCTATTTACTACTTTACAAAGAAAAAACAACAAAAGATTATTATAGCTAGGAAGGAGCTTGATCAACATTAATATGAAGATGCTGAATCTAGCTTTTAACATGTGATGATCCAATTGCTTTGGATGATAGTCCAATTCAACGTTGACTTTGACTGCATTGACATATAAGGTTTGTAAATTGTATCTGTGCGTACAAGTCATATAAAAATAAATTTAAGCTTAAGACTCTTTCTTTGCTGAGCCCTGAATAAAATTTAAAAAGAAAATTAGAAAGGATAATATATATAAGGGAAAATTTCATACTTAGTTCTTATTATTTGAAGAATGTCTCAATTTAGTCCTTATTATTTAAAATGTCTCAATTTAATTACTATTATTTTACCAAAAGTTTCAATTTCGTCCTTATTATTTAAAATGTCTCAATTTAGTCCCTATTATTTCTTAAAAAGTTTTAATTTTGTACCTATTATTTTTAAAAAGTTTCAATTTTCTCCCTATTATTTTCTTAAAGTTTTAATTTCGTCCATATTATTTAAGAACTAAATTAAATTTTTTTGAAAAATAATAGGGACGAATTTGAAACTTTTTGAAAACAATAGGGACGAAATTAAAATTTTTGAAAAGTAATAAGGACGAAATTGAGAAACTTGAAACAACAGGGACGAAATTAGAATTTTTAGAAAAACAATAAGGACTAAACTGAGATATTTTAAATAATAAAGACTAAATTAAATTTTTTTGTAAACAATAGAGACTAAATGTGAATTTTGCCATATATATAATTATACTACTCTAATTGGAAATGGCCAACAATAACGGCAGTGGATGAACCACTACATAAATAGTAAATGAAATCAAACAAGTACCACTATTGGTTGGATGGTCGAGAACTTCAATCATTGGCAGATTATATCAACTTTAATGATTTTGAATCATTGAGAGGGTGGCCTTTTAAAGGAATTTTGTTTTGAAACCATTATCATTTCAAACTATTAAAGTATTTATTTTTTATATATGTATTTTACGAGTCATTTGAACGTATGTAGCAGAGAGAATTTTAATAATTGTTTGAAAGATTTTTTCTATTTAAAGAGTTTTTTTTGGGTCAACTCGTTAAAGAGTTGAGAAAGCAGAAAAAAATAAAACATAAGAGGACACATTCAATATCCTGTTTGGCATCTTCAGGTTATTAATTTGCTTGTTTCATCAACAGAGAGAAACATAGAATTTTCTCCTTACGATGTGCATGCTTACACACTATCCTCGAATCTGAATAGTTTGCAAAACGTTTCGGATATTGCAAATACAAACTGTAGATTTCATTTTAATACGTGAGCTCACACGCTAAAGTAAAAAAGTGGAGCCCACGACTGTTTGTAAGACAAATCCTTTTAAATCACATTAGTTCAGACTACACGTGAAAACATTTCATAACCTCAAAAAATTTGCAATAGGGAGCCTAGAAGAGTCAAAGGTATCAAAATCGTTAATTATTTTTGTTAATAATCATAATTTTTATCTTACGCTTAATTGATTAAGAATAACTAAGGATCCTATGTTGGTATTAGATTAAGTTTATGATTTATTGTTTAACTCTCTTCATCCCGTGTCACTACTAAGATTATACCAAAGTTAACATCTAGGTGAGCGAGTTAGTGAGAGAGACGAGTTACATGTAAATGAAAAAAATTAGATCAAGACTCAACTACGATATTTTGTTAAGAATAGCTGAATTACATTTTAAAACTAATTGGAACTTTATGAAGTAGCTTAAAATATTTCATGGCGATATTAAAATATATAATTTATCTATCAATGTAAGATAATTATATTCTTTTAATTTTTTAAAAGAACTCAACTTGAGACTGAGTCCAAAAATCCATATTCTACACTGGCTTAATGGCTTGACCAGTGTTGATCTTGATTAAAAATTAGGATTATTTTATTTATATTCTTATCATTTGTACTTTACACCTTTAACCCTATCTTTTTATTTTAATCACTTATTTTCTCTTACCGAACACAACGCTAATACAGAATAACTCTGTCAAATATGTTTGTTAAATGTCTTTTATACCCTTTCATTTTTTTCCTCTTTTTCTTGTTTCTATTTTTTTTTTTTCTTTTCTGCCTCCACCTTCTTCTTCCCTCTGCACAAAAACACACAAACTAACACACAACACAATTATCAAATACACAAACACACACACTAACAAAGATCACAACTTACACACACACAACACATATTAAAAAAGACTAAAATCACATTCAAAATAAAAATACAACAGCTCAACATCAACATAGCAAAAAACACCACCAGCAGCGGGTTCATCACCGTCGTGGACGTCAAAAAGAACCACCACCAGCAGAAGGTTTATCACAGTCGCCGACGTCGGAAAACACCGCCACCAGATTTTTTTTCCCACCGTGACGGACAACAAAACTCAATACAAGATCACACAACGATAGCATCAGCAACAACAACGACAAAAAACAAACGGAAACTGATAATTATGGACGTGTTACACATGTTATCCACCAAAAAAGTAATGAAAAATAGTTTTGCAAACAAACTTCATTTTAGTGAAAAACCATGCAAAACTTTGGCGTTTAATGGCTCCTGATCGGACAGGAGTCACAAAAGGGTATGCGTTTTCCATGGCGGCCTTTTGCTCTATATCTATTTTTATCGTGGAAAGTGAAATATAAGTTTTTATTGGTGATTGTATATACAGATAACAGATGGTGGGGGCGTACATATGGAGATTGATGAGAGCTAGGAAGGGGGGACTTGGGAATTTGGGTGTTTCGTGGAAGCGCGTCAGGGGGCCGATCGACCGCGTAAAAAATGTCACTTTTTTAGCTTCTGAGGAGGCTAAAAAATGTGTCTTTCAACTATATATATATATGTTAGCACAGAATTATATGAATGTTTCAAGTCCTTTTTGCGTGCTTTTTTTTTTTGTCAAGAGAAAACATTCATTCATTAAAAAGGAAAACAGTACAATTTAAGCAATCCCGTAGGGTTCAGGCGGAGCCAGGGGCGGGGGCCCAACCTCCAAAAAAATATTTATACATTTAATTGACTTTTTAAATAAATAAATAAATAAATAACAGATTTGACGTCCAACTAAAAATTCAAAAAGTTATAGAAATTTACAAAAATATGAAGTTAGCTTGGTATATTCACAATTACCAACATGTCTTATTAAGGGTGTGGGTTTAAGCCACATAGATACATTTTGTTACTAGTATGTGTATGTTTATTACGGCTTAATTTTATTTTTTTTCTATTAGATAAATAAATATAACTTTGAGGTGTTTAGTGCTATACCACAGTTACATTTTTGTGCCAGTTTTTTGCTAGTATATATATGTATATTACGGCTTGATTTGATTTTTTTTTCTATTAGATAGATAGATATAACTTTGGGGTGCTTAGTATTATGCTTGTTTTGAACTGCTTTTTTTTTTTTACTGTAAAAATTGGGTTTATTTTTTACTAACCCAAAAACTATTGTACATTAGATTTCTAGCTTCACCCCTGATAGGGTTGAAATCCAAATTCATAAGACAAAATGGAATATTAGAAGTCCAATCTAATGGCGAAGCTTCCTTTAGTTTTTTCTTAGCAACCCAATCACATAGACAATTAACATATCTCCTATACAGCAAATCTTGATATGAAGATCCTCCACCACAATCTTACGGATATTCTCCACAATGACTTTATCTCTCCAATTCGCAAAGTGGTCTGGAGAATTAATTGCGTTGATCACTGCTTCTACATCACTTTTAATTATGATGTTCCAGTTGGTCTGCTTAGCAACAGGACTAGCACATCTTAATGCCAAAGTTTTTACATGCTTGAATTTATAAAAAGTTGGAGGCTCATAGGATCGAATTTTAGTATGTTCAGCAGTAGGTTTAAAAATTGAAACTGATTGCCTATTTTTTAAAGAGTTTTTAAATAAAATTAAAATTAAAAATGAATAAGCTCTAAATAAGAACTTTTCGAAAAGAGTTTTCACGAAACTATTTTTGCATTATATGAAAGCTGATTTTCATTTTTTTTTCCAAAAAAAATATCAACTCAATAATTTTGAAAATCCATTATTACCCTTAGAATTTTTCGAAAATACATTTTTATGTTTTTTAACAGTACTTCTGATATGATAAGATTAAATAATTAACGGTTTCTACTCAACAAAACTTCTAACAAAGCTCCATCGCTAAAAGTTCTATAGCTCAATAGCTAAAATTTCGCAATTAGACCAACACAAACATTTTATCTATCACCAAATAAAGAAGAAATTGGACAGAAGATGTTGAAAGAAGGGAAATATTGTATCGCCATTTTCTAAAGGTAATAAAAATTTTAAGAAATGGGGAATACAATCTTTAGAGGAATAATTTATGATCTTATATAATACTCTTTAGGTTTATAATTTTTTTATTTTATACATTTCGAAGTTGTAAAGGTTTATAATTCTTTTCATATGTAAGATAATTTTACATTCTAACATGTCTAACTCACATCGATTATTTGAAGATATCATTAATTCTACTATTAATTGGGAGGATAAGCATCCATGTTATTAAGAGAGCACAGTCTTCTTTAAAGCCAAATGATATAACTTGGTATAAATTACTATGCCAATCTCCAATATTAAAATTGAAAACCTAGGACCTCTTCTCATTTAGCATTTAATTTGAAGGACGTCAGAATGGTGCTTGCGAGCTTTGAAAAGGGATCGGTGATGATTACTTAGAAATTCCCATCTTCCATTAGTAAATGTTCAAAAAACATACCAAGAAAATTTATCAAAAATCTTCTCAAAGTCAAACACATAAATTAAATAAAACAACAGTAGATATTATACCCAAGTAAAAAATTTATCTGATCACTCTTTATAAACGAACCTTATGAAGGAACCCTGAAAATTTCGAGGTATTAGATTCTCACTCCAACCCATTCCGCTTATTACATAGATTGCACAGTGTAGAATCATACAAAGTTAGCAACTGAAAGTACAAAGTTGAGCCATAAGGCAGTCAGAAATCATTTGAGAGATAAGCAATCATCTAGATACGTACATTTATGAACAACCACCGTTTACAAAGCAGATATGTCTCAATTTCATCATAGCCAAAGGTCAACTAAACAAAGTCAAAATGGCCAACGAGAAACTTTTCCACAGGGAAAAAGACATTGAGCTCCCGAATTTCTTTTTGCTTATACTAAACAAGTATTGAGTTTTTTTTACTTCCATGTCCCTTCTTTAGTTGACCATAGATTAAAAATAAGTTAACCATGTCCTTAATGAGTGCTGATATAAGATCATCTAATAATCCTCGTGTTACTAGATATAGTAATGGTGACTGGTAATGTGGTTTCATATATACTCTGGGCATTATTTTTATTGTACAAGTTGCGTTAATTGTCATGTGGACTAGTTTATCCAAAGAAGTCGATGTGAATTTGGACTATTCTGAAGTTGAAACTGAGTACTCACAAATGGTCATTGTATTTTTAACGGGAGATGCGCGTCAAAATAACTATCAAAAACCTTGGATAGAAGATTGCAAGTTGATCTTACGGCAACATTTGATTTTCAAAATTTGTCATGTTTATCACAAATTAAATAAATGTACAGATTGGTTGGGATCTTATGGTCTTCACTTTTCACTGGTTTTGTTTACATGAACATTTACCTTCAGGTTTGAATCCTTTATTAGAACAGGACAAAATGGGCAAAAAAAAAATCCTTTAAATTTGTCATAAGGTAGCCTCACAGGCTGTTGTTAATATTTTTTTAATCTAATGGCTTTGCCTCCTTTTAAAAAAAAAAAAAAATTCACAAGAAAAAGGCCTACCCGATCCTGGCCCAAAATAAAAAGTACATAAGACAGATTTCACAAAGAACAAAAGGCCAGCAGATACAGGCCCTAACCATATAGAAGACTAAAGACCAAACCAAAAGGAATAGCAAGATCTGGACAAACCCAATATGAGAAAAGAAGGCACAAGTCAACGGACCAAGGACCAGGCCCATTTCAATATCATTTGACTTGATCCATTGTAAGTGATCGAAGGTTTATTACATATTGAACCCATTATAAGAGCTTTTTTTTTTTTTTTTGGTCAATAAAATGCGGAAATTTCATTAAAAACAACATGAAGTTAGCCAATTCCAGTTGACTCCAAATTTGAATTAAGCAAGTAACATAGCAAGTTAATTAGCCAACCCAAATTTGGAGGACAACTTAAATTGTCACTAGCACAGTTTCTGGCCACAAAGATTGACTTTTAACTATGCTAATATATATCAAGACCGGAAACAAGAATAAAATTGAGGTAAAAATTATTCGCCAAAAGTTCATTAAATATGACTCACTTACAAGTTTGAATATAAATGACTAAGCTCATCTTGTTGTGACAATTCTGAACACTCTCAGAGTTTATAACTTTACAATAAATTTAATGTGATGTTATTTATAATAAATTCCTCATCATTAAATAAATAAATAAATAAAATTGAAGTAAGGATTATAGGCCAAAAGTTCAATAAAAAAGACTTAGGTACAAAAAAAATTTGAGTCAGTCTAGACCAATCCATCAAATATTATGAAATGATATAGGTTAAAACTTAGGATATTTAACCATTATAACCGTTGCATCAAAGTTGATGCCTGAAACACGAACTAGTAGCACGTGTAGGACCAAATTCTAGCATTAGTTTCGGGTAAAATAACTTGAGCTTTGATCCTAAATCTAAAGAGTAATGATAGATGTCACAATATTTTTATTACTTAAATATCACTTTTTATGTGTATGCATAGTTGACATATTAAAAGAAAAAAGAGAATTAAAAAAAAAATCATTTAACATGCTAACTAGATATACATATTTAATGTGATATTTCGATGATAAAAATAAAGTAACAATTAACATTACTTAAATTAATATGATATTAAGTGAAATAACTCAATATATATTAATCTTGTCGCACCAGGTTTGGGCAACCACCGATGAGGCAAATCAGCGAACGTGCACCGGCTACGCGTTGGTCAGCATCGAATTCAATAGAATTTGTTTGCGGCTCACTATAGGCCGTAGGGTCGTGATTAAGCTTGACTGTGATGTATAATTTTATATATTCTTGTGCCCCATTCTGTGTTTGGCTATTTGTTAATTCATCTAAAGAACAGAATAGGTTAAATGATCAGGGCCTTAAACCATTATGTGAGGCTGGTCAAACTAAATATTGATGCTTAAGATGTTAAAGATTTCAATATGGATAAATGATAAAATATAATAAAATTAATAGATAAGTTTTTAGACTACTAAATTTAAAGTTAATATATCATTTAGGATTAAACATTAGATTATTTAATTGGTTTTAGGACTCCATGACGTTTGCCATCTTATTTTCATTTTAAACATTAATGTTACTAGTTACACCTTCAATTATGAGTCATAGTCACACTTCATAAGATAGGACTCATTTTTTGATAGTTGACATGGATAAATTCCAGCCACTTATTAGAAGGAATCTAAGACTTTTGTAGTCCATGGTAATTAGTAAAATAGTAGATATTTGAACGTAAGATATTCCAATCAAATATATTGTATCAACAAAAACGACAACAACGCAATTATTGATACGTTGTAATTAAAAATTTTAAATCCGACTTCCATCACCCTCCATTTTACCCAAAAGAAAAGGGACAACCACGCCAAACACTGATATCAACGCAGCAGATAACACAAACACCAGCTATAGCTCCACCACGGCGCCTCCGCTTACCATGCTAGTACTTGTCTTCATGGTAACAAAGGAAGAAATGAAAAGTGGTTTTGCAAACTAGTTTTATTTTACCAAGCAAGCATGGGAAAATACGGGGTTTTATATCTCCTCGCTTAGGAGTCATAAATGGGCATGTGATGTTTTCGTTGCATTTGACAACGTATGGTGGTGTCTTCTTAGAATTGCAGGGTTCACGGTTTGTTGCGCTTTAGTCCATCGATAAATATGAAAATATGAAGGAATCCAGAATTTAATAAAATGGTAAAATAATAATTTGTTATAATAAAATATTTTAATTTGAAATTATAGGTTCAACTATGTTAAAAAATTAATGTATCTTAAGGGTAAATATAACCACACATGCGTCAAATGTAATTTTTATATTTCTTTTATTTAAATTAATTAATTTTTAAACAAAAATACCCTTACTTAAATACATTTCTTTTTTCTTTTTTCTTTTTTCTCTTTCCACCCATTCTTTCACAAAGAAATAAAAATACAGTATCATCATCCCCACTAGCCCCCACCCCACCACCACGGCACCTCACCCCAGCCACCCTGTCAGCCCCAAAATACTATCGATGCTGTAGGCGAAGTTCATTTTCCAATGCCAGAACAGATCATCACGTAACCACCCATGCTACAGCCAAAGCTCATTTTCCAATTCCATAATAGATCAACGTGTAACCTATATTTCTAGGTAGAGCCCAAGTAGCTTCATGCTTTAATTCTGCTAATCTCCAACAAACTATATGCATCCTTCAGCTGAAAGCCATATATATATATATATATATATATACATATACATTTATAGATCTATGTATGTATAATATATAAAACCACAAGGGACTTGTTGGGGGTTTTTGAATCAGGAGATTTTGTGCACTTATTATAAATCATAAGGATAAAAGTCTCGAAATTCGTTATTATTTTTACTAACATTTTAGATAATGTAAATATTATCGATCTCTCTTAATTAAATAAAAGGAAAAAAAGTAGAATTTATATATCATGCAAATAAATCTCCTTTTCCATTTGGTAGGAACCAATTTAAATTAATTTTCGGAACAATAACAGTGGTCCAATTTTTAAATTACTTAAAATTATACCTTTATTTAAGATGCATAATCATGTGCAGAAAATGAAGTATCAAGTATGCAAGCCTCCCGGAGTTGTGTGATAGTAAGTTGGTGTAAGCCTCTATCATGACTAGAAACAGGGGTGGAGGCACCTTACCAGGGGTGTACGCCTGAAAAAAACAAAAAAAAAACAACTTAAGGGTATTTTAGTAATTTTAGTATTTAATTATTACAAAAAAACAAAATAAGAGCCAGCTTTTTTCCATTCTCATTTTACCTTTTGACTTTTTCCCACCGACCACCCGATCAACCTCATCTTCATCCTTACAATTCAAGCTCCAAAAAAAAAAAAAAAAAAAAAAAACTTGATCATCAGCTTTACAGCCTTGTGCCACTGCTAGGTTTCTTTCTTTATCACTTTCTAAATGGGTCACTACTACTTTTATTTCTTTTTGTTTGTCTGCTTCTTATTTTTTACTTGCTTATTTCATCTGCTTATTATTATAAAAAAAAAAAAAAGAAGATCAGAGTGAAGATTTAAAGAAGAAATGGCTTTTCGTATAAAGACAAGTACCTTGGATGATCTAGATGCTGTTAGAACTTGGAGCTCATATATATGCACCGCACCACCAAAGAAAATGATTACTATTGATATCTCATTTTAAATAATATGAAATACATGAATTTTTTGAAAATTCTATAACCTCTCTAAATGAAGAGGAACTAGATAATAAATCGAATTTAAGGAATTTAATTGATTAAACACTAATCTTTATTATATGCCTTCATGATCTTTAGAATTTTTTTTTTTTTTTTAAAAGTCAGTGTTTGGAATTGGTTCGGTGATGTTCATTATTTTCTAAAAAGGTTTAATTACTTGGAAGATTTGATTAAATAATAATTTTTCTAAATAGTTATTAAAAGGAGTATTTCAGTAATTTTATCCCCTAAATTTTTCATGATTGGTCAACCAAATAAAAACATTTAGCAAAGAATAATAACTCGAAGAAGTTAAAAAATAATAGAACTATAATTACAAGCTTACTTTCACATAATTGCTGTCAGCTAAGAAGAAGACATGAGGTTACGAAATATGCTTATTTTTTTATTGATGCAATTATTGTTCTTATGCATAGGTTGTTTTTAGAAAAATTAATTTCTACATATTGATGGACAAATTTCTAAAGAAAAAGTCAATTTTTTACGAACAAATTTCTTCAGAATCTAAGGAGGTGAGTAGTCAAGATGATGGGCAACATTGTTCAAAGCAACCTCGAATTGAGATCAATTTAGAAGATTTATCAACAAATCCTAGATTACGCCCGAAAATTATGTCTTACAATTCGAATGATCGAGATAAAGTGCGGATATACTATTTGCAAAAAGGGCCTTGCCAACCCCGTAGTCATGATTTTTTCCAAAAGAAAAGTGGGGGATAAGTTTAGAAGATTTTGTCCATCTTGGTTTAATGAATTTGGCAGTTGGTTAGAGTATAGCATAGAAAAAAATGCTGCATATTGTTTGCATTGTTATCTTCTTAGGCCTGATATTGGAAAGCAATCAGGTGGAGACACATTTGTTACATATGGGTTTATGAATTGGAGTCATAAAAGTAGATTTAACACTCATGTTGGAGGTCCGAATAGTGCGCATAACATAGCGTACAAGAGGTATCAAGACTTGATGAAGCAAAGCCAACACATCGAAACTGCTATCTTTAAGCATTATCGTACAAGAAGAGTTATGTCTTGAAAACTCTGTATATATTTTTGTACTTATATTTTTATACTTGTTATAATTTGTATAAGTTAAATATTATTTTATGTATTGATAAGTATCTTAACCTTGTATTACGAACTATATCACTGTTACAGGTGGAGCTAGACATCGGGTGCCTACACTAATTTTCGGTGCCTGACTAGAAATTACGTAAAATAGAAAATAACAAGAGTAAAATGAGAAAAACTCGCAGATCAAATAAGAAAAGAAAAAAAAAAAGATATATAACATTCGCATTATAGCAATACAACATAGCACAAAACAGCACCAGGTGAAGGACGTTTAGCAGCCAACAGCAGGAGCAGCAGCAGTATCCACTACCGTCGTCATGGAGAAGAAAACTACTCAAGAGAAGAGAAGAGAAGAGCATTGTGAGAGAAACAATAACAAGAAGGACAAAAACAGAACATGAGGTACGTGTCGAGCATTGCGGAAATGGAAACTGATATTGGACAGGACGAGTAAATAAACACATGTTATCCACCAAAAAGGAAATGAAAAATGGTTTTGAAAGCTAACTTCGTTTTAGTAAATAACCATGCGAAAATTTGGCGTTTGATGGCTCCTCGGACAGGGGTGACAAAAGGGTATGCATTTTTCATGGCTTTTTGTTCCATATCTATTTGTATGAGTTTGTATCAGATGACTGTAAGTGCAAGAAAGTTTGAAGAAAAATGAAAGCGTGCTGTGAAGATCCACAAGTGTTGATGATGAAGTATTTATAGATGGTTAGGGAAGTTGGTCGTTTAAGAAAGGACTGCATGGTGGTGAAAAGAGGCTTAACGAGGTTTCGTAGAAAGTTACTTGTAGGATCGATGGCGACATAATTTTTTTTGTTTTTTTTTTTTGTATGGCGACATAATTGAGAGAACGTCATTGATTACTTGAGATGATAATCTTTGAAGTTTTTACTTTTTTTTTTTTTTTTTTAACGGTGAGTTTTTTACTTTTCTTAGTCAAGCAGAAGATACAAAGAAAATCTGACTTCAAATTATACAAGATTCCAATGTACAAAACGAAGAAGCAAACGACAAATAATGCTAAAGGGGTTTTTTTTTTTTGGTCAAAATGCTAAAGGGGTTGAAAAAACCAAACAAGGGTGAGAGAACTTATAGTAATTGTATAAACAACTCAAATTGTCACAAGATTGACTCAAGGAAATAAGAGTTGAGAGTCATCAGACGAGAAAAATAGACAGAGTTGAGTATTGTGATTAATAGAGAAAACTTTCTCTGTCACAATTTGAGGAATTAACTTCGAACAACATTCAATATTAATTTATTCCATTGTGTTAATATTTGATCATCATCACTATTTTCTCCACCGTACTATTTGATTGAAACTTCCATTGTATTTCTATCAAAATGGGCTATGTTAAAAATGTGTTCTTGATAAATGGCTTAAGAAAACTATGCAAGAAATGAATTTTGTGTGATGCCTTGAAGTGTTTCAGGAGGTTTGGTAAGGGATATTGTGATGTTCTTACACTAATGTGAAACATGGTATAAGTATGGTTTACAAATAATTATTATTAATTGTAGTAACATTTAATTTCACATCATATCTAAATATTTGGTCGCAAAATCAATCTAAAATTTAATTTATTCTTTTTGCCACTTATTATGTATTTCTTGATTTAGATCAATTATAGTTTGCAATCACAAACTATCACTATTGCTCCCTAAGGCTCTTGGATTCGGCAAATTATTAATACCCATCAAAAAGGGATTGTGAGTGAAAATTAGATAACCTTAATTATACATCCGAAGAGTCTATAATTAATCGTTGTTGTACACTAAAAATATATTTTTCAATGTCTTCATCGCTTAAAACATAGATACAAGTCTTATCAAACGATCGTATTCAATTTTAAATGAAATATTTGTTTATTAACTTGACAAAATAAAGTATTAATTAGTCACCTTATGATCAATGTCATATCTCATAAATAAACCACAATAAGTTACAACTAACACAATGAATGTATCTCCTATAAATAAAGGAAACTCATATGGATGGTAGACAAATGTGAATTTCCCAGATATATTTGTAGAAGAGTAATATTGTTGAGGGAATAGGAAAATACCGATTATTTATCAGGTTAGTAAGATTAATCCAATACTATTTTATATTTTTTTAATGTATTAAAAAATATTTAGAATTATATATGGTTCATATTTGTAGAAGAGTAATATTGTTGATGTATATTTTCTTTCCCTTTTGCATATACACGAATTGGAAAAATTTAAAAGCTAGTAGTTTAATTATCCCATTCTTTGGCCTTCCTGCAAAAATGAAAGAATAAAAAATGTTGTTTTATATAATTATCTTAATTGAGCTGTCAATAAGCACACATCATTTGGTTGTTTCTTGGTGATTACTTTCATATTTGAGTTACCCTATGTGCTTTAAAGGTAGCCTTTCATCGACTTTCTTCTTCTTGTTAAAAAAATTGAAAATTTTAAGTTTAGCTTGTGCAAGATTCAAACTTGGAACTTTTTGTTTGAGTTTAGCTTGATTGCCGCTAAGTTGGGGATATCCCTTGGCATCAAAGGGAAATGTAAAAGTAATTATTCGGTTTACTATTTAAAAACGAAAATTTTAGATATAACTTGTGCAAAATTTGAACTTGTGAACTTTTACTTGAGTTTAGATTATTTGTCGCTAGGCTGGAAATTGAGTTTAGATTGTGGATTGAAAATCAAAACAACACACGATAATCTTTGACTTTGATAGTGACGACAAAGAGCACTAATACTTTCTTAGAATTCATTAGAATTTGCCGACATGAAACGTGAAAGTACCTGCTTCATAATACATACGTTGCAAATTAAAGAATGACATGCACATTAAGTCTAGGGTCCGTTTGTTCGACAAAATATAACTTGAATGAAAAAATATTTGTCTGAAAATATAATATTTTTTAGTATTTAGTTGTTATACTAAAAAATATTTTATAATATTTAATTTTTATAGTAAAAAATATTTTTTAATAGAAGATTTTGATAAACACACGTGCGCACGCACGTGCACATACAAACACATATATTTATATAAACATAAACATGTTTTTATGATGTGATGAGTGTCGGGGGTACGGGGTCAGGGAATTGAAGTGGAGTGTGGAGTGATTCTTATAACTAACTTTTTTCAAATTGACTGAAAATATCTTTTTACTATTTAAAAATGTTATCAAACGCAAAAAATTATAAGAATATTTTTCAGAAAACTTTTCTACGGAGTCTAGATTACAAGTACTCGTTGCGAGAAATTCAAGTCGGCCCACGTTTCTTTTTGTGTTTCTACATTGATGAGAAAACTAGTTATTTAGGTGATAGATAAATGTTAAACAATAAAATAGCCCCTTCTCTAGACGGCCGTTGATATTTGCGGGTGTTAAGAGTGGCTGGGTCGACTAGTGTACAACGTGTAAAAATATTCCAATGAAAATTTTAATACCTTTCAACGTTGCGCCTGTTAAAGAAAGATGAAAAAGATAAGAAACAAAATTTATCCCACAAAGGATAAAATCTTAATTTATCCGGTACATATTTTAGGTCGAAACGCTATGCTTTTGAGATTTTGATTCACATTCAGTTATTTGGTCAGGGGAGGGAACGTTGGCGTGCCACATCCGTTCTTTGAGTGGATAAAGTTAATTCAGTAACGTTATGCTGTAACTCCGTGGGTTTGAATCGTTTCATATAATATAACATTATGAAATAACAAAAATTCAATGATAGTAAAATCTTAGGATCATTTCATCATAATTACATGAATAGTTTAATTATCATTAAATCTCTTCCATAACTAAAGTGGGTATTTAACTATATTTTTAAAAACACAGAGACTATTCAATTTCGTTTATAAAATACAATAAAGTAATCAGTTTATTCATAAAATACAAGAGTGGTTAAGTTTTTTACTCTTTTACTTATGAAGATCCAAAAAAGATATATATATATATATATATATATATATATATATATATATATATATATATATGCCTTATGATTACTACTTCTTCCATTGATAACATTCCCTTGAGAATTGTAGCTTAATTTGAATTGAAAATATATTTCTATATTTATAGTAATAATTTCCCAAGTGCTAAAAAGTGTAACATGATAACACCAAATAGTCTCAACGACTTTGTTCACAATATTTTTAACTAGAGTTCTACTGTAAAAAATTCTAAGGTAGCGATTGATATATTAAAATAGGGTTTGAATGGAATGATATTCTCAATTTTTTTCGATTCTCATGCTTGGTATAAAGAAATGAATTTGGGAATCTTATCCCCAAAGAAATTTCATTCCCTTGTATATGAAAATAGTCATTCCAGAACAAATATATGAGAATGGGTCATTCTCATGTGTTTAGGAATGAACTTGATTACCATACCCCCAAAATTCAACAATAATAATAATAACAATAACAATAATAATAATAATAATAACAATAATAATAACTAAGAAATATAATAATAATAATTATTATTATAAAAATAATAAAATAATAATAATGATAAAATAAAAACAATAATAATAATAATACCTAATATAATAATAATAATAATAATAATAATAATTATTATTATTATTATTATTATTATTATTATTATTGTTGTTGTTGTTGTTGTTGTTGTTGTTGTTGTTATTATTATCATTATTATTTATTATGTTTATGTTATCTACGGTTATATTCATGTTTATTTTTATTTTTAATACGATAAGAATAAAAGGGCAATCTTGACATATTATACAAGTCATTCTCATTACTACTATTCATTCTTAGAACATACAAAGCATGTCATTCGCATTCTCAAATTCATTTCATTCCCAATTTCTTTTCATTCATGTCCAAATCTATTATAGTATACCAATCGTTACCTAAAATTCAAATGTTAAAATTTCAATATTAGGCAAATAGACCCTAAAATCACAAAAACAATGATAATAAACAATTTGTAAAGATATGAAATATTCAATTCAAGTTAATCTACATTAGCCACTAATATTTAGGTTGTGTGATTAAGTAGCTACTTGTGACTTAAGATCTCAAGTATGAAGTCATGCCCTTTATTACAAATATTGTTACTCTTATTAAAGAAGAAAATGTGTTAAGATACACTGTTGTAGTATAAAATTTATAATTTCAAAATAACGGATGTGATATTCCGGGTCAATTTCTCAAACTGTATAATTAGCCAAATAATAAAACAAAATTCCCAATGAGACAAAAGAGACGGTGAAGAGTCAAAGATTCCAAACCTTGCAGCGGTAGATTCCTTTCTGGGTCTCCACTTTCTAGATCCATCCCGTGAAAAGTACCCCCTCCAACCAGATTCTAGGGATGACAATGGGGACATAGATTGCGGGTATCCGTTCTACCCGCCCCACTAGCACAAAAAAATATATTTTTTTTAATTAGAGTTCTCATACACAATAGTTAAATCAAAATTTATTTTTAATATTTGAGACTCAATTACTATAATATTATTTTTACTATTTAATTGTAAGAATAATTAATATTAGACCTTATTTAAGATCTATATTTATATTTATCATTAGTATAACTTTAATTTATATTTTGAAGTTGTATGATTCAAATTAATTATAATTCTTAAGGTTTAAAAAGAATAATAAAAACTCTGTGGGTAATTCCCATTCCCCACAGGGATTCGGGGGCGGGGACAGAGCGGGGGTTAGGGGTATAGAATGAGGGGACGGGACGGGAGATGGGAGAGCTTTTTGAATAACGGGGCTAGGCGTAAGAATAGCTTCCCCCGCCCCTACCCCGCCCCATTGCCATTCTTACCCGACCCTCTTCCCAACTCCACTCTCAAGACTCATACCATAAAGACAAATTTACCCTCATCTATGCCACTACGTGCAACACTACAAAAAGAAACTCAAAAAGTCTTCCTTATTTCTTTATTCCTTATTTTCTTTCATCTTCCCAAAATCAATCAACCCTTTACACACACACACTCTCCCTCTCTCTCTCTGGGAAATTCTTCTATCAGCTATGGCTGATGGGGTCAGTCAAAAATCTATGGTTAGAATTGTGACACATCATCATCGTGGGACCTAACATATAGTACACTATATTATGCACAATTACGTTAATACCCTCATGCGAAATGTATAATTGGGCTGCAATATTCTCGTGGGTCCCACCAATGTATTTATTTATATTGTCCAATCTACGTGGGTCCCACAACCACATATATTTAAAATATGTAATTTACTATTTTGTCCTTATGATCGTATAATACTCAATTGATTTGGAAATCTAAATGTCACTCAGCATTTAATACAATCACATCAGCATTTAATACATTTAAAATACTTCTCCCTCCACTATAAAAAATTCCCGCTCAAAATTTCAGTGAGTGAAAAACGATACAATCTGTAGATGGACGTCTTGAATTAGTAGAAAATGTATTGTTATTCGTAGTAAGGCATTTATATTAATTGTAGAAAGAGTAGAAACGTTGGGTTAATGTATAGCACTTATATGATTATTTGTAACAAAACTAAATT
Source organism: Ehretia macrophylla (assembly GCA_037974665.1). Lineage (NCBI taxonomy): Eukaryota > Viridiplantae > Streptophyta > Magnoliopsida > Boraginales > Ehretiaceae > Ehretia > Ehretia macrophylla. The sequence continues at coordinate 32,319,007 of CM075771.1, forward strand.
ATTGTATACATTATTGGTAGTAAGTTCTCCTTCCAATTAAAAAATTTTCCACTCAAAACTTTGTTGAGTAAATAAACGATACAATCTGTAGAGGGGCATCTTGAATTAGTAGGAAACATATTGTTATTCATAGTAAGGCTTTTATATCAATTGTAGAAATGTGAAGTTAATGTATAGCACTTTTATGATTATTAGTAATAAAAATAAATTATTATATAAATTATTGGTAGTAAAATGTCAAATCGTATCATAATTAATGGTGGATGTAAATCAAATCATTATCATATCAGAGATTAATTATTCAACTACTTAACCAACTATAATAAATGGAGCTTAATGCCCATATAAGAAATTGTTGTAGAAAATATTTTTGCACTATATGTTTAACTAATTCAAGGTTAGCAATTTAATTTTTTTTTATCATTTTTACTGTGTTTTTTTTATAATCAATAGTGTTATTATGATAACGTAGAGGAAACATATGTTGAACTGTATATTGTTATGTTTACAAAAATTGAACTTGTTAGATTATTTGTTAGTTTTGTTTGTAGTATTAATTCCTAAATTATTTATATGTTATACTTTACTAATAAGTGAGTATTTATTATTATTTGTTAATGGTATACTTATCGTATGATTGTTGTATTAGTTTGTATGCATGGGTTAACATAGTGAAAAATATCCCGCAATATAGTATTATTGGTAGATATGTGTTAGTATGCTGTCATATATTATAATAAGTTAAATCCGAAAAAGTTATATTATTCAAAACTATTTCGTGTGTACCATATAGAAAATATGTATGCAGCTATACATACGTTAATAGGTTGTGTTATGTAGTATTATGTAGATTTTTAATCTTTCTCAATATCAAAGAGATTTGTGATATTATGTTTTATACATGATTGATTATAACAAGTAATTTTAATGTCATTATTGTAGTAATAAAAAGATGAATGACAATGTGATTCTCGATGTTGGTGGTAGCTCATCAAATTTGCCATATTTGAGTAAAGAAGATATATTTAACATGATATTTGAGTCGGAGAACGATGCATTTCAATTTTACAACAATTACGCACTTGTCACAGGGTTTAGTGTTAGAAAAGAGAGTGTTCACAAAGATAAAGATACAAATCAAGCAAAAAGTTGATTATTTGTTTGTTCTTGTCAGGGTTTTCGTAAGAAAACATACTTGGAGATGCCTAACAGACAACGAGAACATCGATCCTTGACAAGATGTGATTGTACCGCAAGGCTTCGTATAAAGCTCGATAAAGTGAAGATGCGTTACATTGTAACAAACTTTGTCGAAGAACACAATCATGAGTTAGTACCTAAGTTTTGTGTATCCCAGATGCGATCGCACAGAAACGTTGACGAAGGTCACAAAGATGGAGTCCACTCTTTGCTTAGGGCTGGAATAACAACTAGCAAAATTTATGATGTAATTATGTATGAGTCTGGTAGATATGAGAATGTTGGTTTCACTAGGAAAGATTTGTATAACCAATTAAACCGTGATCGTCGAGCAGAAATATGTGACGAGGATGACCAAGTCGCATTGGCTTATTTACACGGTAAATCGGAGGGTGATCCTGGATTTTTTTTCCAGTACACGATTGATTATGAAAATCGATTAGATAAGTTGTTTTGGTCAGATGGAAGGTCGAGAGATGAATATGCAGTATTTGGAGATATTTTAATATTTGACGCAACGTACAAAACCAATTTATACAAATTTTCCTTATGATATTTGTAGGGGTAAACAATCACCGAAATACATGTATATTTGGTGGTGCGTTAATTCAAAACGAGTGCACTGATTCATATTTATGGTTGTTGAGAACATTTTTGTCTTTAATGAACAATAAACATCCTTTATCAATGGTCACTGATGGAGACAAGTCAATGCATGCGGCAATTGTTGAAGTGTTCCCCGACGCCAAACACAGGCTATGTAGATGGCATCTTGGACGTAATGCCACTACAAATGTGAAGATACCAGAGTTCAATGCCACATTTTGCCGTATGATGTCCCTTAAATGCTCCATTAATGAGTTTGAGTACGAGTGGAGGAAAATGGTTATTGAGAATGGCCTTGAGAATAACCCGTGGATAACATGGGTATACAAGAGGAAGAACATGTGGTCCGAGGCCTACCTTCGTGGTCATTTCTTTGCCCAAGTGACGAGTACTCAACGTGGCGAGGGCATGAATGCACATTTCAATAGATTTCTTGGCAGTAGCAGGAATCTCATTGATTTTGTTAGAGACTACCACCGAGGGTTGGAACGCCTTTGAATTAACAATGTCAATGAAGAATATGTAACAAATTATACAAAGCCAGTCTTGGAAACCCAATTGTTGGAATTGGAGGATAATGCAGCCAAGCTTCATACCCGAGCAGTGTTCACAACGATCAGGAAGGAAATTGAGGTGCAAGCAACGCTTATGCATGAGCAAGTTATTTCTCATTCTAATGAATCTCGTACCTATGTTGTGACCGATTACAATAACGAACGATTAGTTCAGGGTGTCTTGTTTAAAAGAGGGGGATGCACATTAATTGTGAGTGCCAGAGGTTTGAATCGTGTGGGATACTGTGTAAGCACATTATATATGTGCTTAAGTGTGTAGGTTTGAAAGCAATCCCACCATCATGCATCCATCAATGTTGGACAGCCGATATCAGTGAATGTTTTCGTCAGAAAAATTTGTTGAGCGCAACTACAAACGAAGTCGAAATGGCTCGACACTGTTACATAATGTCGAAGTGCAGCGAGATGGGTTTTTATGCCAAATAGATGAACGAGGGATATACAGAAGTTGTTGATGGTATCGCCACACTAACCACTCGTGCTAAGGAGCCGTGGATGATGAAACTGAATATTTCCATTGGTGTTGAGGGATTATCACAACCTGTTCAATTTGATGTCTTGGATCCTAATAGGGCAAAGCCAAGAGGGACGAGGGATAAAAATCCCCAAAAACAACGAGCACAAAAACGATGTAGTAAATGCAGGTTAGTAAGCTAATTATTTAATTATTGTAAAATAATCGAATTTTGTAAACATACATATTAATTATGTGTCTTAAAATTTTTTGTAGGCTTGCTGGACACCAATCAAACAATTGCCCAAAGGTAAGGGGTGATGCATCCATTGATACTAGTTCCCCATATCAGGCTATGAACCAAGTCCCTAGCCAATCATCAATATCGACCCCTTTTGTAAACACCGGATTTGCAATACCCGATCATATGCAATGGTCTATTGGTGTTAATGTGTTGCAGATTGGATATGGTAGTAGTTCAATGCAATATGGAGACGCTGGCAATACTGTAATGGAGCCTATATTTGTCCCACATAACGTTTCAACGACCGCAGCTTTTCATATGTCAAACGTTCGGTATCAATGACAATAAGGTGATTTATAATTTGTAGATTTTTACGTATATCCATGCATATCTATAAATTATTCCTATAAATTGTAGATTTTTACGTATACCCATGCATGTCTACCAACTTTGTATCAATTACCAACATGCCCTTGAGAAACCCCAACCACTATAAAGTATCTCATTCTTTCATTTCTTTATTTTCCCAGCACATTTTCTTGTTTGTCTCTTCCCCATTCCCCCTTCACTGGAACGACATTCAAAAGAACCCACAAAGGTAAATATTTTTTTAGCTTCATTGTTTTACCTTCACTTCATATGACATATATGACATATTTTCTTTTACATGACCATTTTAGTTTATACAAGTTTGAGCTTTTTTGTTTGTGGATTTTTATTTATATTTACAATTACTCTTCTTGTTTACTTACATTTAAAACTATATATTTTAGCAGAGTGAAAATGTCAACATCTACTCGTCGCAGTAGATTTTCGCAAGACCCAGCACTTGACTTGCGATACATCAACACGAAGTGTCGTTGTTATCAAAAGGCTGAAATTATTGTCGTATCAGATGAAAAAAAGGATTCAAAAGGGTGCTTATTCTATAATTGTGATACATGTAATTTTTTCAAATGGTGTGAGCCTATTAAAGCTTCTTGGGAAGGCATTGAGTTGGACGTTACTAAGAGATTGAGAGATGATGAAAATAGTGGAGATGAGGTGACATTTCCTACGAAGAAGAAGAAGAAAAAAAAAGAAAAAAAAGAGTGACGATATCACAAAGTTGAACATGTTTCTTCTTATAGTTTGTTGTATTTTGTTGGTATTAGTCTTTTCTGTTGTAATCTTTATATGAAATGTACGCATTTCATAGAACAAATCCTTGCATGTTCAAGTGGAAGATGACTCGTAGTTAGTCATCTTCAATTTTGTTTTTGGTTAATTTAAAATATTGCTAATGTTTAATTCCTAAATTCTGATCAAAATTTGGTGTACAAGGAAAGTTAAAACTTGAAATTTGTCTATATGTGGTAAAAGCGGCAACTTTAAATTTCCTTTGTCAAAATAAATAAAATTATTCATGTTTTATGCAAATGATCATATGTTGCTTCGCGCGTGAGAACAAAATTTGCCTAGGGCGAAACTGACTGCCGGAAATGATTATTTCAGGCTTCGCTCGAGCAAAAAATATTCGCCCAGGGCGAAGCTGTCTTATTCAGTAGAACAATTTGATGCTTCGCCCCATCGAAAAAATATTTGCTTTGGGCGAATCTGACTGCCGCAACGAATAATTTGTTGATTCGCCCGAGCGAAAAACGTTTGCCCAGGGCGAAGCTCACTTAGGCAAACTAATGGTAATTTGGTTATTGTTATTTTGATTAGTTGAAATAACCGAATTTTGAAATTCAATTTTTGATTATTTCAAAACCCCGGGAAATGGGAATTTCAAATTTTGATTATTTCAAAAACCCGGGAAATGGAAATTTTAAATTTTGATTATTTCAAAAACCCGATAAGTGAGAATTTCAAATTTTGATTATTTCGAAAATCCAGGAAGCGGGAAACTCAAATTTGATAATTTGAAAAACCCGGGAAATGGGTTTTTCAAATTTTGATTATTTCAAAAACCCGGGAATTGGGTATTTCAAATTTTGATTATTTCAAAAACTCGGGAAGCAAAAAATTCAAATTTTGACTATTTGAAAAAAGTCATTGATGAAGAAAAAAACAATTGACAAAGCTATTCTCAATTTTGACTTTTCGTTCTCTATTTACTTTTTCTCTATTTTCCATATTTTTCTCTCTTTATATCTCATAATTTTTTTTTCTCTCTCTCTAGTTTCAATCTTTCTTCTCTATTCTTCATCGTTGTTTTCTCTTACAAATACGCCTCACGGGAAATTCGAAAAGGGAAAAACAACGGTATACTTGCATACTAAATTAGTCGTTCGATTTAGAAGGTGAAGATGAACGGCTAATATCGTTTTTTATATTTATTCACACAAAGATACTACAAAATACCTGTTATACCCTCACCTAAATTCTTCATCTTATTCAATTTCTCTCTACCTTTGCGCCGCTTTGTTCATCTTCTTTAGGGATTGGTTCATATCCTTCATCACTCATCAGCTTCGACTTTCACCATAACTATCATGACCAAAAAATGTAAGTTCTTTTCCATTTTATTTTGTATGATATTGCAGTGTTTGATTCTTTTTTGTTTATTGATGGAGGACGATTGTGTTTGATTCTTTTTATTTATGGCTTTCATGTTGCAGCAATCTGAATGCTCAACCATGGTCTCAGCCATATGAGTCCTGCATAGTATTGTAAAGAACACGTCTATAAGAATTAGTTTTAGAATGTCTATAGTCTTTTAAAGGTAATATCTGAAAGTATTGTCATATAGATCTGCTACCGAATTGGTCGAAGAACATGCTATCAGCCACGAGTCCTGCATAGTAGTGTAAAGAACACATCTACGTGAACTTAGTTTTCTGGCTTTTACTTCTTGGAGGAAAAGACCATCTACTTCCACATCTGCAACCATGTTGAAGAGGCCTACTTCAACCTTTTCTTTTTTATATAAATTTTAATATCTGATATTATTTTACATCATTTCATTTGTTTCAGTTTGGATATGTGCTCATTGACGTACAATTATTGTTGATTATCTACTTTGGTATGATCTATTCATATTCTTTCATGTTAAATTGCAGGAATTTAAACATTGAAAAAATTAAAGAAGCAAATCCAAAAGCTACAGTGACCAATTTTGTGCGAGCAAAGATTGTTCGAGAGTAGAAAGAGTTCCCAGAGGTTGAAAAGGATATCTTTAATAAGATGACTGGGCTATTTGGTTTAGTTTCTGATTTATAAACAGTTACATGATAAGGCCTATAATTTATATTGCTTGGTGTAGCCAATTCATCTTATAATGATGAAACTATACGATTGCCTCTTTATCTATTTATTCTTGTAAGAGCTTACAATCAGTGAATAACTGAGTGATTACTTTCTCCAATTTAGGTCCTAGGGTTAAAGCATTACGTTGGATTGAAGGTATAATTTCATCTTGCATTGAACCTTATCTATTTACACTGACTTTGCACTTTAGGTTTTACTTTCAGTTGCAGTTATGTCTACAAAGCGTCAACACACAACCGCTGACAAAGTCAGAAATGCTGCGAGTTCGTCCACAGACCAAGCCGCCGATTTACCAAATTTAGAGAAGTTCTTAAAATGCCTTCCTGTATGTGAAATGTACTTTTGGTTGGAAGACCTGGAGCAATCTGAAGGTACTAAATGGGCCATTGAAACCTTCAATACTGATGCATTACATTATTTCATGCAACGTCCCCGAGATGCAACTGTTTCTGTTGATGTAGTTCGCCATTTCTATGCTACATTGACATGTATAGATGACAACACTGTGGAACCTAAATACCAAGTCAAAATCAAACAACAGGTACTCACATTCATAGCTCATGATATAGCATCAGCTCTTTGGGATGGAAATAATTTCGATGAAGGCGTTGAGGAGCCCGAGATGTATGACTTCAAGACAATAATTGATGATATGTGTGGAGGGCGAAAGACTGAGAAAGGAAAAGCCATCAAAGTTGCTTTTCTTCCGTCTCACATGTGGTTGGCGAGTCATTTTATCCACGAAAATCTTTATCCGCAAGGGCACGCTAATGAGAGGAGGGAAAAAGCATTGGCAATTTTGTATTGGTTATTCAAAGGGCAACCTTTCCCAATGGCACCGGTGATTATTGATTGGATGTTACGCACGAAGAAAATGGCCCTGACTGACCGTACAAAGTCAGCTCCTCTTTACTACCTATGGTTGATTACGAAGCTAGTAAAAAACTTGGGATACAAGATGAAGTCAATTGACAAAGAGAAATCGTTTGTGATGAGTGAGTTTTCACGATTGAACTTCGAAGCCAGCCGAAGAACACTTATAAAGGGTGAATGCAGCAAAAATGATGGACACCCGCCACGAGGATCTGTTACCCTTGAGGATATATATACACGATTGGAACAGATTGGAGGAGACGTGAACCAATTGGCTTCGCATGGGACTAGACTTGAAGAATAACAGAAAGAAGGATTTACAAACATTACATCACGTTTAGACGCTCTATCAAGATCTCTGTTGGTCAAGGAGACCACTCTTGACCCATAGACTTTTTCAACCTATGCATTTTGTTCTTTTGGACGAGGATACCACTCTTTAGTTAAATTTGGGTAGCTTGAACTTGTGTTGGCATAGACAAACTTGTGTTAATCCTTGAAGTTTTTTTTTATATATTGTTTATGACAGCTTAATGTTGCAATTTTACGGTTCTTATATTAATTTGGTTCATTACTTAATGATGATTTCGCCGAGCGAAAAATTGTTCGCACAGGGCAAAATTCACTATTATAACCTTAATGCTGCTTTGCTCGAGTGAAAATTTGTTCGCCCAGGGCGAAACTCACTGTTGTAACCTTAATGTTGATTTGCCCGAGCGAACAATTGTTCGCCCAGGGTGAAATTCACTGTTCTAATTCAAAATGCTGCTTTGCCCGAGTAAAAAATTGTTCGCCCAGGGGGAAACTCACTGTTCTAATTCAAAATGCAGCTTTGCCCGAGCAAATAATTGTTCGCCCAGGGCGAAACTCACTGTTCTAATTCAAAATGCAGCTTTGCCCGAGCGAAGAATTGTTCGCCCAGGGCGAAACTCACCGTTCTAATTCAAAATGCTGCCTTGCCCGAGCGACTAAATATTCGCCAGAAACGAAGTTCATAAGTAATTTTGAAAAGGAAAAATATTTCAAAAAAATTCACAACATGATTGCACCATAATAAACAAAAAGTCATAAAGTTGTAATAGATTGGTATAAAAACATAATGATTAAACAACCATGATATTGAATTGCATTGTGAAAACATAGTAACACCAAAAAACTATTATGTTGCCAACATCATAATTACAATGCGAGGCTCTTTCTTCACAAATTACAAAAAAGTGTCCAAAACCGCATTGCAAATACCATGGCTATCCCATTACTAGAAATAAGAGTACTACATGTACTTAGAAAAGGATCATAAAACACTCCGAGCTGGATTACACTCATTAGACTTGTGTCTCCACAATTGGATTGCTAACTGTGTGCGTTCAAACTCTGATTGTTTGGCAGACAAGTACTTCACATCTCCGTATGATTGCAGCATTAAACAAACGTAAAGACCGCAATCCCAACAGTTGTCTTGAGCCGGAACCCATTTAGGTCTATGAAATGGGAATGCCGTTATATTTGGCATGTTGGGACATGCATCCCCACGAAGCTCCTTCAAGAGGCTGTCCAATGACTTTAACTAAAATAAGGCAAATGATCAGTATACATCGAGCAAAATCATTCTAATGTGAACAAAACAAATTACAAGTAAAATTTGATCAGTAGTTTACCAAACGCGTGACTTCTTCATCCACGTTGTTCTTCGATCTGCTTGTGAAATTGGAATCACTAATTGAGACACAAAGTCAATGTGACACAACAACCAATGATTATGCTCAAAGTGCATTGGTACAAAGATCTACAAGAAAAATAATATTGAAGTCAACTTTTTTCAAATATGAAACAAACAACTGACAAAAACGTTGACAAGTACTTATTACTAATATAACAAATCATTATTAGTATTAAGTTACCTCTTTGCAATTTATTAGTTCACCAGCGTATTTTTCACCAACAAAGTAACTACACTTCAATTTTTTTGGACTAGGCGAATGTGTACCAAGCATTTGTTGCTACAAACAATCACATTAATGTAAGAAATTAGACATTTTTATATAATGAACAAGAATTTACTGCTAATTCATATGTAAGACAGATTAGTCAACATCATAATTCACAACCAATTCTACATACCGATAACAATGTTGGTAGGTACCATGCAGACATTTTTTCATCTTTTTCACGAGCTTTGATTGTCAACTGCCACCCCAACGTATCAATTATCTGAAAATCATATATTAAAGTGGATAACCACCCGAAATTCATTATAGGTGCAAGTTGCTTGAAATTTTGCTTAAAATCTTCAAGGGCTACTCACATTTCCAGATAAACATATCATCGGTCGAAGTTCACACATTTGTCTCCTCGTTAGATGCCCCATTTTGTTCTTTACAACTATTTCCCTACAGAGAATAATAACACTCATTAGTATGTAATAAAGACCAAGTGTGAAAAATGAACTATATGCTCATTTAACTCACTCTGGATTATTTTCACTGGAAAATAAGAATAATGCCAAATCGCGATCATTTGTCAAAAACACCAAACCCCTTTCAAACGGTATATCCATCTCCATCAATTGATTTGGTTTAAAGCTTTCCTCCTCTGTCTTAATAGACAAATTAATATATTGTTTACTATCATCAAGCTTTGGGGCTGAGCAAGTAACATCAAATTCTTCAAACAATCGCCTACGAGGAGCTACACTCAAATTTAGGGGATCAACATTCCTGTTAAGAGGAGGGAGTTTTCCAAGACATAATCATTGTTATGAGCTTGCGATTGCAAGGGAACTTCCCTTCGAAATTTTTCCACTAAGACATCCTAAAACTTCATCTGTAATTTGGGAGAATTTTCATGCCAATGATATTTCTGATCCCTAAAGGATGGCCAACCTGCTGCATTAACCTCTCCAACATGATTGTATTCCTTACTTTGTTCCTTCACCTTATCTCCACCTCCCTTTTCATCAGGCCTACCTTTTATGGCACGTTCGTCTCTATTACTCTCATCCTCATTGACATGAGTAGATTTAACTGCTTGATTTAACAAAAGGTGCTCCAACTTTTCAAACATTTTGGCAACATAATTTGTCAAATTCTCCAACTTCGTGTTCATCTCAGATATTTCTTCTTTCATCACATCAAACTTCCACTCGATGGTTGACAAACTAAGAATGTAGTCGGATGTCTGCTCAAACCGCTCCCGTACCACACATAAAGATTGCATATTGTCATACCCACCAAGATTGTCGTATTTCTGTAATCTATTCTGAATCTCTTTGTTTGTCCAAAACCCTACCCACGGGTTTTCATCATGAACTGGTTCTTGTCCATTAGCCGGATTGAAATATTCAAAAAAGAGTATCTGTAATGAAAAAAATAAAAGTTGATAAAAAATTTGATTCGGAAAAGATATAAAACTTTTGATTGTATTTAATTACTTACCACCAACAAGAAGAGACAACCACCCACATATTTAAATCTCAGGTGTCTCGTCCGTTCAATGGCCCTTGACAAGGAGTTTAGCACAAACTCTGCCCAACTGAAGCTCGAAATAGCATCTACATTCTTGACAGCATGTAACAGTTGTTTTTTTCCAGCAAAATCACTTATGGGAGCCAGAAAGTGTCCTATGATGTATATGCAATACATAGCCTTGAAATCAGCCCCACAGCTTCTACATGCTATCATCTTCTCATGCAATTTGCCTAGCGGAATTAAGGAGTCATAAACTTCAAACTTCTTACATAATTCAACTATGTCCTTGCTAGGACCCTTGCGAGGTATAGGTGATCCTTTATCTGGTAATCCAAATATTTTTTCAACATGAATGGGTTTGACTTTCAATTCGTGACCATGAATCTCTAAGGTGTTGGTCATTGGATCAAATCTGTCCATTAGCCATTTGCGAAGTGGGTGTTTTAACACTTTGCATTGAATATTTAGTAACGACCCAAATCCAATATCACAAACAGCATGTCTTTGTTCCTCAGTTAACTTGCTATGTACCTCCACGATCTTAATTAAAGATAGGCACGTATGTACAGTATCCTACAATAACATGTTTTGATTTATTACCAAATAAGTCAAAAATAATATCTATAAACATTTTCAAAAATTACATACCTTAGCATTCCTTACAGCCCTCTTTTTTTCTTTGTACTCTTTGGAACTTTGGTTAAACATAACCTCATATTTATGCTTTTCCTCATGCGGGAGTGCATTCCACTCCTGCATGATTTTTGCACGTACATTGACATTTTTTCCTATGTGAGGTTCTCTTGATTTAAGTTCTTCATGTCTAACCTTCCTATAAACATATTATCCATTTTAAATAAACGTGTTATATCATAAGGAACACATAAATGTGCATAAGATACACCACTTACAAGAAAAACCCATAAGCTGATGTCGGTTTTTTCACAATTTTGGTATTACTTGTTGATGCTCTATTCTTCTTATTCATGGAAGAGGTATCAATTTCCATATGCTATATTTGCCACGGCCTCACCCTTGTGTACCATAAATAAATGATTAATTATTAACAATTTAAAAACATATAAGAAGAACACTTGATGGCAATTGGCGTTATTTGTTTAAACATGGAAGAATAATAATTCAAGAGCTTATAATAATTCTCTCTTCTACTAAAAGAATTATAAGCGATAAAGTCGCATGTAATAACAAAGTATCACAACACATTATCTATTTTATTGCATATTTCACTTGGTCAAATTTTGATGCTACATCTAGTCCTTGTTCCCTAAAAAATGCATCAAGTGTTAATGAAACTCATTAATTAAGCACCCATTATTTTATTTTCTTATGTTTCCTTGTTTGAGCCAGATGCAAGAAATAGGAGTTGTTTGACATATATCTCAGTGAAACTAAGCTAATTGTGGATTTGTTTTCACTCGGCCTCCAATTATTTTATGGAGATATAAAATGTCATTTCTCTCATTCTACATTGTGTTATTTATTTCTCCTATTCTTTTTTCTCAAAGTTTAATTGTCTTTTAGCTACTTCAATAACAGAATCAGGGAAACAAAAATATAAATTAGCGAAGGAACTGATAGCAGCAGTTAGCATATATAAATTTGAAGCTGAAAAGAAGCAAAATGAGACAAAAGCAAAATGAGACGGAAGAGGACAAAATAGGCATGGTTACCTTTGATGCCTCTAGTTGAAGTTTTGTATATTTTGGCTGTAAATAGAGTTACAGCAGCAACAATCAACCTATCAATGCCCAAAACACATTGAGCATTCCCCTCAAACACCTTATCCTAAAACACATTCCCCTCAATCATCTGCCTCCCAACCTTCCTCTATAGTTCTACATAACATGGTTCCATTTTACATATTATGTTAACATATATGTGTTCTACTTCATTGAACATATGCCTACATTATCTTTGAACAAACAAGAAAATGCAAAAGCAAAAACATACAAAATAAAATGGAAAAAAAAACTTATATATTTTTCCTTAAAGTTGACGGAAGAAGAACGAGCCGTTGAACACGATTATAGTGTCGAGCATTGTCGAGCCTTTGAACGAAGAACAAAATCACGCACAAAAAAATCGAGCCCTCTTTGCTTTGCTTTGAAATTGCTAAGTGTTTTACGTTAGAGAGCTTAGCTTTGAACATATTTTAAAAAAAATAAAATAAAATCTGATATGAAGGTTGAGTGTATGGGGTTTGAAGTGATGTGAAGGTTGAGTGTATGAGTTTCCAAAATACATTGGGAATTATGCAAAGGCTAATAATGTCATTTTAAAGTTAAAGGATAAAATAGACATTTTATGCATCTTTAGTATAAAAAATATGTAAAAATAAGTATAAGGATAGTTTAGTAATTGCAATAACATAATATTTAAATAAAATTATCAATATCAGCCATTGATCTTAACTCTTAAAATTCAACGGTTGAGATCAACCATGGCTGACATCAGCCATAGCTGATAGAAGAATGACTCATCTCTCTCTCTCTAAATGTTTTTTTCTCATTTGGGGTTTTGGTTTCTTCTAGATGAGCCGAAGCTTGAAGAGACTCACGGTAGCGTTCACATTCTCGGTCTACAACAAATCAACCAAATTTTTCTCTCTAATCTTGCCTTTCCTCAAGCACGCTTTCTCCAAAACCCTACGCTTTTTGTCCTCTTCTATGGAACCTTTCCTCTTCTCTCACGATCTCAACGACGACGTTTTCCCCGTCGATCCTCTTCCTTCCCCTCTTTCCACTTTCTCCACCGCCGATCCTCTCTTCCTCGTCACCTTCAGGTAATGACGATTAACATCAATACGCCGCCGTTTCATTTCACTTTAATTTTCAAGAACGTCGTCGTTTTTGATTTTTTTAGTTTAATTTTGAAGAACGACGTTGTTTTCGATTTCTTTTCTATTTTTAGTTTAATTGATTGTTTATTTTTTTTAGGTGGTGGAATGAAGTTAGGGAGGCGTTGTATGGCGGTGGAGCGGAGGAGGTTGTTGACGGTGTTTTGTATGATGCGGCGACCTCGTTTGTGAAGAGAGGGGATGCGTGGGAGGATGAGGAAGTGGAGGCGGAGATTGTGTTGGAGATGAGGAGAGAAGGCGAGACGGAGAGGAGGGAAGAAGGCGTCTCCGGTTGTGGTGGAGGCGGAGATGGTGATTTGGCATTACTTCTATTATACAAGTTGGTGGTTGCCATGTGGACTAGTTTATTCAAAAGAAGTCGATATAAATTTGGAATATTCTGCAGTTGAAACTGACTTAAAAATGGTTATTGTATTTTTAACGGGAGATGTAGTTCAAAATAACTATAAAAAATTTGTCATATTTATCACAAATCAAATAAATATACAGATTGGTTAGCGTGTTATACTCTTCACTTTTCACTGATTTTTGTTTACACGAACATATTTACCTTCATGTTTGAATCCTTTATTAAAACAGGACAAAAGGGTCAAACAAATCCTTTAAATATGTCAGAAGATCGCCTCGCAAGTCACAGGCTGTTGTTAATATTTTCTTAATCTAATGGCTTTGCCTCCTTTAAAAAAAAGAGAGAAAAAAAAATCACAAGAAAAAGGCCTACACAATCTTGGCCCAAAATAAAAAGTACATAAGACAGATTTCACAAAGAACAAAAGGCCAGCACATACAGGCCCTAACCATATGGAAGACTAAAGGCCAAACCCAAAGGAACAGCAAGATCTGGGACAAACCCAATATGAGAAAAGAAGGTACAAGTCAACCGACAAAGGCCCAGGCCCATTTCTATATAATTTGACTTGATCCAATGTAAGTGACCGAAGGTAAAGTACATATTGAACCCTTAAGAGTTTTTTTTTTTTTTTGGTCAATAAAATGCAGAAATTTCATTAAAAACAACATGAAGTTAGCCAATTCCAGTTGACTCGAAATATGAATTAAGCAAGTAACATAGCAAGTTAATTAGCCAACCCAAATTTGGAGGACAACTTAAATTGTCACTGGCACAGTTTCTGGCCACAGAGATTGACTATTAACTATGCTAATATATATCAAGACCCGAAACAGGAATAAAATTGACGTAAAAATTTTAGGCCGAAAGTTCATTAAATAGGACTTGGTTACAAGTTTGAATACAAATGACTATGCTCATCTTGTCGTGACAATTCTGAACACCCTCAAAATTTATAACTTTACGATAAGTCTAATGTGATCTTATTTATAATAAATTTCTCATCATTAAAAATAAATAAATAAATAAATAAAATTGAAGTAAGGATTATAGGCCAAAAGTTCAATAACCAAGACTTAGCTACAGAAAAATTTTGAGTCAGTTTAGACCAATCCATCAAACACTGTGGAATGATATAGGTTAAAACTTAGGACATTTGACCATAATAACCGTTGTATCAAAATTGATGCCTGAAACACGAACTAATAGCACGTGTACATAGGACCAAATTCTAGCATTGGTTTCAGGTAAAATAACTTGAAATTCGATCCTAATCCTAAAAAGTAATGATAGATATCATTATATTTTTATCACTTAAATATCACTTTCTATATATATCCTTAGTTGACATGTTAAAAAAAAAAAGAGATTTAAAAAAAAATTAAGTTAACATGCTAAATAGACATACACATATGAGATAGTATTTGAATGATAAAAATAGAATAACAAATAGCATCACTCAAATTGATATGATAGTAAGTGAAGTATCTCAAGATATACTAATCTTGTCAAACCAGGTTTGGGCAACCGCCGATGAGGCAAATCAACGAACGTACACCCGCAAAGCGTTGGTCAGCATCTAATTCAATAAAATTTGTTTGCGGCTCACTATAGGCCATAGGGTCGTGATTAAGCTTGACTGTGATGTATATATATTCTTGTGCCTCATTCTGCGTTTGGCTGTTTGTTAATTTATCTAAAGAACAACATATGTTAAGTGACGATCAGGGCCTTAAACCATTATGTGAGGCTGGTCAAACTAGACATTGATGCATAAGATGTTAACGATTTCAATATGGATAAATGATAAGTTATAATAAAATTATAAAATTAATAGATAAGTTTTTGGACTACTAAATCTAAAGTTAATATATCATTTAGGATTGAACATTAGGTTATTTAATTAGTTTTAGGACTTCATGACGTTTGTCGTCTTATTTTTGTTTTAAACATTAATATTACTAGCTAGTTACACTTTCAATTATGAGTCATAGTCACACCTCATAATATACGACTCATTTTTTGATAGTTGACATGGATAAATTTCAGCTACTTATTAGAAGAAATCTAAGACTTTTTTAGTCCATGGTAATTAGTAAAATAATAGATATTTGAACGTAAAATATTCCACTAGAATATATTGTACCAAAACGTGCATATTGTATCAACAAAAACCACGATCGCCCTCCATTTTACCCAAAAGAAAAGCGACAACCACGCCAAACACTAACATCAACGCAGCACATAACACCAACACCAGCTATATATAGCTCCACCACGGCGCCTCCACTTACCATGCTAGTACTTGTCTTCATGGTAACAAAGGAAGAAATGAAAAGTGGTTTTGCAACTAGTTTTATTTTACCAAGCAAGCATGCGAAAATATGGCGTTTTATAGCTCCTCGCTTAGGAGTCATAAATGGGCATGTGATGTTTTTGTTGCATTTGACAACGAATGGTGGTGTCTTCTGAGAATTGCAGGGTTCAAGGTTTGTTGCGCTTTGATCCATCGAAGAGATGAAGAATCCCATAATTTAATAGACTAGTCTGTGCAATAATTTATTATAATAAAATATTTTAATTTGAAACTACAGTTTCGGCTAAAAAAGAAAAAGAAAAGGGAGGAAAGAAGGAAAGAAGGAGAGAAGCAATTGAAGCGAAGAGAGGGGAGGGGTGATGGTATTGAAGACACTACATTCGTTGCTTTAGATAGAGGGAATTTGTTTTGAAAAAAATAATAATATATATATATATATATATATATAATATAATCCATATATATATATATAATCCATAGAGGGAATTTGTAGACTCTTATGGGCAGCCGACATCCTCTGATGTGTGCCACGTGTACACATAGATGATTTCAAGGGTGGACGATGCAGTTGGCTAACTTGGTTGTGCGTGCCGAACAAAGCTGGTGGCGACGATGCTCAAAAGTTGATATGTTGACGAAGCGCCTCAAATGACGCCATGCACTCGTTGGCGGTCGGTAGAGTAGTAGGAGAATCTTCCAAAACTAAAAGAGTGGAATTTATATATGATTCTGGTCTCAAGATCTGTCATCATTTGTACTAATATTTTAAATAATATAAAATATTTTAGGTCTCGATCTTTTAAATAAAAAAAGAAAAAAAAAGTGGAATTTAAATATCATGCAGATAATTTTCCTTTTACTTTTGGTAAGATCAAAATTAAATTAATTTTTGAAACTAGAACAGTGGAATATAATTATAGTGGTCCGTTTTTCAAATTACTTAAAATTTTACCTTTTTAAGATGCATAATCATGCAGAAAATGAAGTATTAAGTTCCACTCAATGAGCAGCCTCCTAGTGGAGTGGGGGCGCAACACTTCATTGTCAAATAGGCTGTGAAGACTGCAGATGCTTGGGGCCCTTTTATGAAAACAAGTATGCAGGCCTTCCGAAGCTGTGTGATGGTTGGTTGGTGTAAGCCTTGAAGGGGTTGAAAGTTAAATGTGGATGGTTGTACTAAAGGTAACTCAAAATTAACAGTCGTAGGAGACTTGTTTTGCGATGAATTGGGAGCTTGGCTTACAGGGTATGTGGTCAAGATGGAGAGTTCAACAAATGTGCATGTTGAGCTCATGGCAGTATCGGAAGGGATACAGTGAGCTATTGAATAGGGGCATTGATCACCTTGATGTTGAACCAAACTCACCAACTATTGTGCGATGCTTCACGAGACTAGTATGGGAAACAATTTATCGATGACTGCAGGCGTATTTTGTGTGTCAAGTCAGAATTTTGAGTGAACCATATTATCGAGAAGTCAACTGGTGTACAAATTTTTTGACAAACAATTTTTTATTTGTAAGCATATGCTAGCACGAGCAGGTCATGAAGGGGCTGATTGACCTAATAGATAGTTATGTAAAAGGTGATACATCCCCTAAACTATTGGTTATATAATCAAAATAATAAAATAATATCAAGATGATAAAAATTCACAGTAAATCATCTAATTACAATATTTGTTTATAAATAAATATTCAGTCCAAATAAAACTATAAACAATTAAGTATATTAACATTTATTAGAGTAGTTTGTGAAGTTCGCGTGGGGTCGTTAAACACTACTCGTTCCCCTTTTGCCACTCTATAAAGTAGCCACAAACAAAATTGCTTATTATAGTTAGGGTCTTCGTCAACATTAATATGTCTAGATGGTGAAGTTTATTTTTTATTTTTTATTTTTTTATTTAAAAGAGTTTTATAAGCTAATATTACATCACTTAAGATATCTAGATGATAAATTTTATTTTTTCATGTAATAGACTTTGGCTGCATATTCCAAATAAAACCTATATGTAAGCAATATTAAAATATAATCATGCTTAAATCTCTCTCTGGTGAATCTTGAATAAGTTAAGAAAAAAGAAAAAGGTTAGTAATTATATCAGTTACTACAATAATTTAAAATAAGAATTATGTCTCTTGTTTTTCCTATTTTGTGATGGGTAAGGATCCTCACTCTACTTTGTTCTCTTATTTTATAGATAATCTGTTGTATTATGGGCATTAGATTTGGTAATTTTAAATCTTAGTCACTGAATCCAGAGTAATAGACGAGTCATCTATGAAAATGCATGTCTTTATAAATGTTGAAAATAAATATTAATTAAAATTTAAAAGAACTAAATTTGATGGTTCATAATATTCTTTCTTTAGAATATGAGAGAATAGGCAAATATGTGGATAGTTAAAGAAATAACACAAAAATCATTGTTGGTGGGAGGGGGGAGAAATTGAATTGGCAGATCACATCTACTTAAAAATTTCCAAATATCAGTAGGGTGAGTCATAAATAGTTGAGGAAATGAAGAATCCCTCTCTCTATATATATATAGGATAGATACATCAATGTCCTTATGGCATCTTTAGGTTATTTACTTATCACCCACCAAAATTTACTTGTCTCAGGGAAAAAAAAAAGTTTCTCTTTTTGTTTTTTCATTTAAGAGAGTTTTAATTTATTTTATATCATTTAAAATGTTATACACAATAGTAGATTACGAAATACTAGGATTTAGATTCTTATCTCAAGAGCTAATTGAGGGATTCAACTGACAAATTCAACAGGCTAAAGCAGAACACGACCCAATTATATGCATTGAAATTCTTTCAAAGATGACCTACGGGATTGAGAGAAAAAATGAAGAAGAAAAGGTTGTTTTGGAGATAACGAAGTTTAAGACATATAACAAGTATTTAAAGCAAGATTCATATATAAAGTTCCGCCTTTCGTTATATGCATGCTTGCACACAGTCTTGGGAATCACAACAAGTGAGGAGATATCTGCAATATGGAGCCAGGAATGGTGAGAGGAATCAAATTAAACCGTTCCTTTTTCATACATCATATCGATGACCAGAAAGTATGTATAACGGAAATTAACAAGAGAAATCGTAAACAAAAGAAAAGTAAGCAATATATATAAAATAATTACAAAAGGAAGAAATAACATTAATTCATATTAATTAACAATAACACGTATACAATAATAAAACACCAACTAGAGATACGCCGTTGGACAACATCAACATGGCACATAAGTACAGAACACTCTCCAGCAGCAGGTCCACCACCGTCAGCAGAACTGAAGTGAAGAGCATTAATTGTGTAGAAAGAAGACAGGAAGAAGAAGAAGAAGAAGATGATGATGATGACGACGACGATGAGGATGACGATGATGAAGAAAAAGAAGAAGAAGATGACGAAGATGATGATGAGGATAATGATGATGAAGAAGATGATTTTGATTTGACGACGACGATAATCGATGATGATGAAGAAGAAGAAGAAGAAGATAACGGCGACGACAATAATGATGATGATGAAGAAGAAGAAGATCTCCTTTCTTCCTGAAATTGGACGTGTTCATGTTATCAAAAACAGAAATGAAAGAGGGCTCTGCAAGCTAACTTCAATTTAGTGAATAACCATGCGAATATTTCGCGTTTGATGGCTCCTCGTACAGGAGTCACAACAATAGGGTATGCAATTTTCAAGGCCTTCTGTTCCATATCCATTTGTATCAAGGGAAGAACAAAGATGATTGTAAAAGCAAGAAAGTTAGAAGAGAATGAAAATTTTGTGCTACACAGAAAGAAAGTTGCAGATCAAGGTGTTTTTAAAGATGGTGGTGCGCGAAATTGTACGTTTAAGTGAGGTTCCTGGAAAGTTTATTTGCAATTTGCAAGAGTGCAAATCTGTTGATGCCACCTGCATAGCATTCAAGGGTTGAGATGATCCCCGTGGATATGTAATTTTGACTTTCTTCAAAGAGGTAAAGGAAAGATAGATAGTCTCCTAGTAGTTGTTTGTTTAATTAGGCACGTTGAGCATTTTGATTTTTGAGGATGATCCAACTTGCAGTCATTAGAAAAGTCTCTTTCAAGTGGAATTGGACTGACTTTGCGTCTCTTGGGCCTTGGTTCGACTGCCTGTTTGCTTTTGTAATGTTTGGCCCAAGCGTCTTCTTTAGGAAAACTATTCGATGAGTTCAGATTGACATCAGTCTCTTATATATTGGTAAAAATTATACATGTATATCCTACTAACTATGTGAGAGACTAATGAATCTGTCCATCATGACAATAAAATTTCCCGTTTCTTGAGTTGGTGGGTCTGCTTGAGTCGTTTGTGTTGTATATTGTGTTATACCTTGTGATGTCTTTGTTGTACTTTTGATGTTCAGTATTGTTAATTGATGAATGTTTTTCAAACTAACAAAAAAGGTGGGATGGTAAGCATATATATAATATATGTATTCTAATATGCGTGATTTTATAGCATAATATACAAATATAATTAGTAGTAAAATCACATACATGTTTAAGATATGATAAAAGCAAGTTGTAATAGTTACTCGATTACTGACGAAGGTGCAACAGAAGAATGAATCCCATGCTTTAAAGTCCGATCAATAGTATAAGATATCCACGCAAGATTTTTTTATGCTAGAATCCGCTATTCTTTTTGCATTCATAGGCTTGCGTGAAACAATCCCATGAAACTTTTTCACTTTGCTCATCTGTACACTAGTCATGGGTATTAATTTTTGCAAATTAAGAAAACTTATAGAAATGATCAGCACGAAATAAAATAGGGAATAGTTTGGCATTTGTACATTATTCTACTCCTCATAATAGGGAACACACGCACAAAAAAAAAAAAATAAATAAATAAGTAACGAAAAAGACAAGCAAGGAAAAAAGAAAGTAAAAATTGGGTGAAATAGTCGAGTAGCAATTATGGTAATTAAGGGTGTTAAATTTGAACAATGACTACGGCCTCTTTTATATTAAAAAAAAAAAATGAAAACGTGAACGAGGCTAAGTATATGGGGCATACAAAATTAATTTATATTCTTTTTAGAAATTGAAAACCTAAAAGCCCATTGTTGTGGTTTTGTGTTTATGTTATCAAAATTACTTAATTAAAATGGCTTTTTAGGATGTCTCATATGAAGAAAGCGAAGTACAATTATTATATAAATTTAGGTGGACGAACCAACTTCGAATGTAGAGTGTTTTTCGGCGTAAAGGGGTTGTTGGAATAAAGAACTCTCAGATAAGCAATAAATATGCAATCAAGCAGGGCCTACCAAACGTCGTTATAAACCAAAGGTGTTCACTTGAGTTAATTATAAGTTAGTTTGACCGATTTATATGCTAAATACTTTTACTTTTTGTCAGAGTTTATAATATAAGCCACAAACCTCGTAATATAGTGAGTGTACATACAAATGATAATGTAATTGTTGTGCTAATAGATTGAGTAATTACTAATTATTCAGTCAGTTATGTCTAAATTCACGGAACAATTAAATAAATTCAATAATGTAAAAGAGAAAGTATTACAATATCTCTGCAAAAGAAAATCTCTCAAAACCTATGCTAAATCTCTCTCAATTATAATGTTATGAGATTGTAATAATGCAAAGTAACTCTCTCTCTCAAAACTGCAAAAGAAGAGCCCATTTCATGCATAGAAGCATAATTAAGTTTTCCAAGGAATTAACATAGGAAAAGATTTTCCCGCTTCTATTCCTTCCTTCAAAATTACGTAATCTAAATTTTGAAGGATGCTCTATATTGTGGTTTCTAAAAGTCGATTCAGATCAAAATTCGACATCCAATCAATATATTTGTTAAATTTTCTATGAACATGTTTGAGATAGTGACTAAAGATCGAAATAACATTTGATACCCTTTATAGAAGATTTATATTATTATGAAAATGAATAGTGGTGAAGTGATGACGCTTTAATTATTACTCAACCATCATTAATTTTAATAATAATATTATATTATTATAAAATCTAAATCCCTTTATAAAAGTTTATTGAGCAAACATCGGAGGATAAGTATATAAAAAAAAAACAAAGAAGGGGACGTGAATCTCCTATGTAACGGCTTCAAGACTTCAGGTCACATATTATGATCAACTTGCCCTTGTCACGAATAATTAATTTATTTTACACGTGGCGATCTCCCAGGTAATTAGTTGTCCAAAAGAGTCCACAAACCGCGTTCTATGAAAATACTCAAACCAGCTTAACACTACTTGTCTGCTTAATGCTGCATAAAGCGAAGACTTGTATAAAAAAAAAAAAAAAAAAAAGGAAAAAGAAGACTTGTATACTAGTAACATCGTCATCTGCAAAAACCTCTGTTTGCTTCAATTGCTCTCACTTTCTTTCCTCTCTTGTTTCTTTATTAGGTAAAATTGTAATTTAAACTTAAATTCTTTAATTATAACATATTAATAATCGATCATTTTATTCAATTATGGAGTTCTTTCATCTTTTCATATTTATTGATGGACCAAATAGCATCAAACCCTGAAACCCAATTAATTCTTCTTATGATCGGTAGCTTATTATAGAAGATATTCTTCATTATAGATCATGTCATTTATATTTTTGAATCCTTAAGAATAGGATTGAGAGGATAATTCTAAAGTCTTTATTTAAATATAGTTAACATATTAATTATAAATTGTCCATTTGAGGAGATTATCGGACAGGAGTCACAAAAGGGGTATGCGTTGTACATGGCATCTTGTTTCATATCTATTTACTATCAATAAGATCTGAAGAAATTAAGATGATTGTTGTCGAGGTCGGAATCTCGACGTTGATGTTGGGAGTTACCTCTGTCGAGCTGAAAATCTAGGTCGGCTTCTTAATCTGCATTTTCGGATCGGCTACCTGACTTGCACAAAGAAAAGGAAGGAAAAGACGGGGTGATGACCTGGATTTTCTTCTCAGGTGTGCGAATGATTAGTATGTCCGAGCTGGAGAAGTAACTGAGAGTATTTAATGACGAGTTACCTCAGAAATGAAGAGGTAGAGCTCTATTTATACTAAATTCGGACCTGACAGCATTTAATGCAGTGCAGCTTTAAGTCCCATAAGGGCTTTATGTCCCATTAGAACAGCTGTTTGCCGAGGTCGGGGTTTCCTGGGTTGGGGTGAGGTCGAATCAGCATCCAGGTTAGGCATTAGCTGAATATGCTGGGCTTGGCTCGGATTAGCCCGCCTCAACTCGGAGCGAGCATCATACCTTAGCTTGGGGTCCACCTCGTCAATCCCCCCTATAACACCCCGATCCCTCTCGAGATCGGAAGTTTTATTAATCAATCTAATCGCAACCCAATTTTCAAACTCAGGCATAATTTTTAGGGAAAACGGACAGAGTCTCCCCTGTTTCTAGGCAAAATGCAAACCTGCGACAGCATATAAGTGCACCAGTACCGTGTCCAACCATTCACAATTCCTCAAGGCCATCCGAGCCTCGGTTCTCAACAATTAAACACAACAAGTATATATACATTTCCAAGTACCCAGACTATTCTAACTCTTTTCCTTTAGACAATACAAACATGCATTGAATCCAGAACTTACTAATCTATACATAAAACTTAAATGACTTTTCTTTACACATTGATTATATACATCTCATGAAAGTAAAATCTTTACATCTTTGACAACCCAAGCCACATAGCACGCAAGGCAACTCTTCAAGCACGATCTATCACATAATCATGAACTTTCTGACTAACATGGTATTTCCTGAAATGTGGTGGTGAGGAGTGAGTATACACAACACGTATACTCAGTGAGGGAGGAACATATATTGAGGTGGAGAGAAAGAAGATCGTGCAATGCAAATAAGACAATTAAACATTATAACTGACAAGTAAAACAATCAATATAAATAACAATACAATAAACAATTAATAAAAGTATTAATACAGTCATTCAAAGCTATACCACACTTTGAAGGCTATGGTTCACTCATACGAGCAATGTACCATTTTATAAGCGATACATCAATCTCAAGCTTGATGTTGACAACAATGACAATAAGCGCGCAACCACTTTATAACTTCCACTGGGTGTACTCCGGATGTACTCCGACACATCTACGATCCAAATCTCCTAGGGCGGCACCCCTAGCGAGAATGGGAATAGGACACGGAGCTAGAGCAAACCAACCCTGATAGCCCGAGACTGCCCAGAGAGGCCCATCACTCACGCGCCTGACACTATGCAATGCAATACGAGATACAAGCAATAAACGAGCGATAGCACAAAAGTACAGATTAGTGGCGATATACGAGATATCAAGCATTTACAATCAATATTAGCATTCAATTAACCTTTCAAGCATGATTATCATTAATATCAACAATAACATCAATCAAACAAGTTATAGCAATTCAGACACGAAAACGACAAATATCACTATTCAATCTCTAACTTCCAAGGGCAATTACGAGGAAACGAGCTACGGAATTAAGAAACCGATTTCACTACATTCACTTAGGTACTACAAGGCACGTTTCTATATCACGAAACCTCACTTTTCGAACCGAAGCCCGAAAGTCCACCTACTGCGTTTGAACTACAGCTATGCTAACCGGTCGCTCAATCAACGCCACAACAGCGTCCAAAGTGATTCCATGCCCTCAATAGCAAAACCCCCAACTCAATTCGAGCACGGTCAACTCTTGGTCAAACGACACCTTTACGTTTCTTTGTCTAATTTCCAATTTTAACAAAGACCGGTCCATTTTTATTGCACATTTTATCTTTCTAACATTAATGTCACCTATCTAAATCAAGAAATCGCAATTCAGATAAAAAAATCCAAAAATCTAGGGTTTTACTATTCAAAAACAGTATTCATTATTCTTCCCCAATTTCAATTTGCGTTTCTAGCCTTAAAAATTGCTAAATAACTAACAAGCAATGCTCTACGATCCCTAAAGAGACAATTCCAAGCAATTTCAGGCATTATAACGCATTAAATATCAAATCTAAGAAATTGAATCAAAAATCAAATTCGAATAAAAATGCACAAAAATGTGAAAACCCTCACAGAGATTGAAGAGGAAGCCTTGCAAGGACCCGAGCCACGATCCCCGAGCAATTCCACGTGAGATTGTGCAAGAAAAATGCAAAACAATTTTTTTTTTTCCCTTGAACCTTCGGCCATGGGGGGACTTGGGGGAATTTAGGGATTTGTTTTTATGTCAATTTTTCTTTGTTTTGCTTATTTAAAAGATGACATAGGCTCAAGGGCATTTTGGTCTTTTTGCACAATCAAAATCCTAATTTAACATAGTCAAATAAGCTATTTTGATGGCATTTATTCTATTCCTTGTTAAAACAATGTAATTAGATGAAAAACAACTAAAACTAACTAAATTAAGCTAGAAACACTATTCACTAATTCCGAAAAATATTTCTCTAACTCTCGTTTTTTATGCACTACGATCAAACGGTCAATAAACGATCACTATTAGAATGATAAACAATTTCTTAAAAATATAATTTTTGAAAAGTAATTTAGTTTAAAATTCACTTCGGCTCGGAGTTACTTTTCTCATTTAATTGAAAACCGAGTAATTAAATGCAAGAAAATAAAACCGATTATTAAAATAATCAATATTCATTTAAAAATAAATAATTTAGTTATTTCTAGAATATTTTAAAGAATTATAAAATTAATGCTAAGATACGAATGAACAAGTTAATATAAACACGTAATCAAATGCAATTAAATACTAACATTTAAAATGACACTTAATTAAATACAAGAAAATAAATTCAATTACTATAAACAATAAAAATATGTAATAATCTTTTAAATTAATCAATATAAAAATTATTTGAATATTTTTAAAAGAAATATCAAAATAATGCAAAATGGAAGAGTTAACTAATAAATACTTAATTAAATGCAGTTAAATGCTATTAAATGCGTGCCGGGTTCGGGGTATCACACCCCTCCCCCCCAAGTCGAGATCGAGAGGGCGAGATCTAGATTTGGGAGTTGATCCCGAGCTAGAGGTGCCAGACCCCGTCAGAGTGGGGATGGCCACGTCAGTAGTGCATACCCTTCAGATGGCTGACACGTCACTTGGCAGTTATGACAAGATGCGACGTTTGGAATTCCCGAGGCGGTTACCAGAGTTACCTATAAATTGGGCCTTGACATTCGAGATTCACTTCACACTTTGCTTACGAAATTTGGAGCTTTCAGGTCGGCAACCAGAGTGGTCGGACACTTTTAGCTTAAAAAATATATTCTCAGGGTATTCAGCTCGGAATCTACCAGCTCGGAGCCAATTAGTTCTGAGGCAACTAGAGCGGTAGGTACGTCCCGACTCCCTTTAGTTATTCATGTACATATTTTAATTTGTAAACAAGATGGGGAGGTTGGAGTCGGAAGATTCCCAAGTGATGGGGGTGAGATCCTATGGAGGGGATGAGAATCCATTGAGCTCGGAGTCGACTTCAGATAGAGGCCGCAGGGATGACATTAGAGGTGCATCTCAAGAATCATCTCGGCAATCTGGGCTTAGGGAGAGTGATGAGATAGGGAGAACGAGGAGCCATTGAACTGGTTGGAGGGGGTTGAGATACCACAAGAGTACTTAGTTGGAGCCTCCGCGTCGGAACCGATTGAAGCGATCCCGGTTAGGGCAGTCCAACCTCGGAGCTCAGCTACAGCCAGCGGGTCGTCGGCTCGGGAAAAGAGGATAGAGTAGTTGTTTTCCTGTTGTAGGCGCGAATGCCACTCTACCATCCAGATGGCCAATGCTAGGCTAAGGGACTGGTTGGTGGACTAATACCACAAGCTGAAGGTTCTAGGTCGGACCGAGCCTGCCTGCTATCCTCCGCCCGATCATTTCACCATCTATGACCTCGCATTCGATGTCGTTCGGCTTCCACTACCCGACTTCATCGCCGGCATTTTGAATTACTTCGATCTTAGCCCGGGTCAAATATCACCTAACAGTTGGGCCGTGATGGTGGCGTTTTATGTGTTCTGCCTTGAGAGAAAAATAGAGCTGACCCTGCGTCGGTTTAGGCAGTTCTTTGTTTGCAAGCCCAACCCGAAGCAGCCAGGGTGGTTTTACTTCGCAACTTGGGTCAGCAACGCCATATTCACCAAGTGGTACTCCTCCAACAAGGGCTGGCACAACGACTATTATTGGGTCGAACCGGCCGTGAACCCGGGGTGCAGAGTGGATTGGAATCTTTCCTTGAAAAAGACTGTGAATGACGACCCCAAGCTCTTAGAAGAGGAACTTGCCGAGGTCAGGGTGCTGAGACCCGAGCCGGGTATGCTGATTGATATTGATAGCGTCCTCAGATGGGACAGAATCTGGAAATCCAAGTTATTCGGGAGAGAACCCGACCTGAGGATGGAGCACCCTTACCTACTTCTCGAGCCCGAAGAGAATGCAGAGTCCGGCTCAAAAGAAGGTCAGTTCGCAGGATCAATGCCCGACCTCCCTGCTTTCTTATCTACCGTCTTTCTCTTTATTTTATCTTTGGTTATTTATTCCTTTTTCCTCTACTCCTTTGCAGATATGGCAGATACGATAAAGCTTGCGTATGCCCAGATGAAGAGGAGGACCGAGGCCAGTGGCGAAGTCTTGGCTTGGTCTAGCTTGGGCTCTATCGTCCCTCAGGAGCAAAGGCAGCGACCCGAGGTCTCTTCCAAGGGGACGTCGGCATCTCCCCAGACCAAAAGACAAAGCTCGGGCGTGGCGATCCCTGAGCGCTCAGCATCCCGCCCCGATAATAGGAAACAGTCTCGGCCCGAGTACTCTGGAAAATGCAAGGCCACGGAGGTGAGCCCTCCCAACAAAGATTTCGTGGGGGCAGCTAAGGTCGCCCGCGATCCCAAGCTGGTATTAGTCCCGGCGGAGCAGCTTTCACTCGACCTGAGGACGGCCATAGTCACGGTAAGGCATATTTGACCACGTTGATATGGTTAAGTTTTTTGGCTTGGCTGATCATTTTGCCATCTTTCGTGCAGGCCGAGTCCCATATCATTTCAATACCTGGCTTGCTCGCCAGAGCCCAGGCTCACTGCGTCGAGCTTGAGTAGTGATTTATCGACCCTCGAGCCGAGCTAGAGGCCCTGAAGGAGGATACCATCTAGAGGCGCAAAGCGAACGAGACGGAGATCGACTGGCTAAAGAGGGAGCTCGAGGCGGAGAAGTCCCAGCGCGAGGCCGCGGCCAAGGATGTCGAGCGCTTCAAGAAGGACAAGCGCGAGGCCGAGGCGAAGCTTAAGGATTTGTTAGATCGGGTCGACCCATAGGGAGAAAAGGCGGTGGAAGCCTTCAATCCAGTCAAGAGGACGTGGATTGGTTGGCCACGGAAGGGTGGCCTGGAGTACTACTTCCGGGGCCAAGTTGCAACTTGGGAGAGAGCGAAGACCTTCTTCCCTGCCACCAAGAATGATTACATCAAAATCTTGGAGGCTCCACCGCAGGAGTTCTGGGAGATTCTGACTGACCTGACGTCCCAGGCCAATGAAGTAATTGAATTTGTTCAGAAGGGCATGGATCAGGTTGGGGATGAAGCCGACGCCACCACTTCCACCGCTGCTCCTAAGCAAATTTTGTAGTTGCCCGGGTCGGGCTTTAGTGTAGTGGATTTGCCCTGGTTGGGCTCCTTGTAATTGTACTTTGCCATTTTTTAATGAAATGGACACTTTTGTTTTATTTGCGTTTCATTCGAATTTGTACATGTGTACCTTTCTTTTCGCAAATTTATCAAGTAAGTGGGGTCGGACTAATATAATAGGCCAATTTTTTTTTTTTTAAATAAAGAACTGAGCTGGACATGATTAATGAATTATCATCCTAATCCGAGCTGGTTAATTGGGCAACTATATAATTGTCGCCGACATAGACTCGTTAGTCCGATTTAAAATTGGTCAAACTAATGTTGACAAATGTTGAGTTCAAGTTTAGACCCAAATTAACGTCCCGATTTGAAGGCGAATTATACTGAGTTGGACCTTAATCCGAACTGGTAAAACTAGTCAAATTAACATTGACTATACCCGAGCTGGAACCTTGTCCGAGCTGGTTTACTTGGATCATTAGCTCGAAATTAAGCGTGGACACCGCCTTAATCCGAGCCGGGAGTAGCTGAGGCGCTTGAGCCCGGGTCGGGCATTGCACTAGTTTACAAAATATGTTTGTATTTAAAATTGTACATGAAGTACTCGGGCTCGGGAGCCGATTACAAGAAATGCTTTGGCTCGGGGCCTTTAGCGAAGACTTCGGCTCGGGGTCTGTTCAAAAGTTCCCGGCTTGGGGCCATTACAAGAGATTTTAGCTCGGGATCGTTACACAAAATATCTCTTTAGGTGCTCCGCGGGCCATGCATTTTTCAAGCATGCTTCCCATATCTGTCGCGGAGGTAGAAGGTCTCAGGTCGGACTTCTTTCACGACTTCGTATGGTCCCTCCCAAGTCGGGGAGAACTTGCTGCTCGAGCATGGCAAAATGATGGCCTTTCTGAGGACGAGATCGCCAACCTTAATAGGTTTAGGCTTGACCTGTTTGGTGAAGGCTCTTTGTATGACAGCTTTGTTGGCTAGTATCTTGATTTGAGCTTTAGCTTGGAGCTATTCGACGAGGTCGAGCCCCTCACGGATCAGTGCTCCGTTTATTTCTGGGTCATGGTAGAGGGTTCTACTGGTCGGAGACCCGATCTCCACTGCCAGCACTGCTTGAGTACCGAAGGTCAGCTCGAAGGGTGATTCTCCGATTGCCGAGCTGGTTGTGGTCCGCTGAGCCCTCAATACCTCGGGAAGAATCGATTCCTACTGGCCCTCTGCTTCCTCCAGCTTGGTTTTCAGGCCCTGGAAAATGATCTAGTTAGTCCTTTCAACTTGGCCATTACTTTGAGGGAGAGCAATCGATAAGAATCTGAGGTCGATCCCAATCTCAGCACATTTGTCTCGAAAGTATGCACTGTCGAATTACTTGCCGTGGTCAGTAACGATGACCTTTGCCACCCCAAATCGACAAATGATATTTTTCCACACGAAATCCCAAGCTGCCTTTTCTATTATTCTAGCAACACCTTCAGCCTCAGGCCATTTGGTGAAGTAGTCTACTGCTACGAAGGCATGCTTCTTTTGGCCAATGCCGGTTAGCAATGGGCCGATGATATCTAGAGCCCACTGATAGAATGGCCACAGGTTTATCATCACCATGAGGTTTACCGCTGGCTTTCTCTGTATGTTGGCGAACCTTTGGCAGGTGTCACACTTTTTCACATACTCTTTGGCATCTTGCTCTAAGGTTGGCCAAAAATAGCCTTGCCTCAATGCCTTCCGAGTCAGGGTCTTGCCACCCAAGTGGTTTCCACATACTTCTTCATGGATCTCCCAGAGTATATAATTTTCCTCATCGGGCCCAACACATTTTAAGAGAAGCCAAGTGTAGGCTCTTTTGTAGAGTTGCCCGGCAATTATGACAAACCTTGAGGCCTGTTTCATAAGTTTTCGAGCTTCTTTTTCATCCTCTGGGGTCATACCCCCTCCAAGTAGTCCATGATTGGTTTGGTCTAATCTGGGCTTAATTTGAGCTCAGCTACGGCTTGCACCCGTAATTGGATACTTGGTTCAGATACTTCTTCCACATGGACCAGGGCAGGTTGGCCCTCGCCCAAGGCCAACCTGGACAGGGCATCAGCCTTCATATTCCCCTCCCTCAGAATTTGCCGTATCGTGAACCTTTTGAGCCCTGAGGTCAATTCCTTGACTCTGTTGAGGTAGGCCAGCATGGTATTGTCATTGGCTTCAAACTCTCCCGATATCTGATTAGAAACCAATTGAGAGTCGGTGCTCAGGTCGACTGTCTGTGCTCCGAGCTGAGCTGCAATTTTTAGCCCCGCAATCACCGCTTCCTACTTAGCTTCATTATTGGACGTCGGAAAGGCGAACTTGAGGGAGTATTGGTGCTCATGCCAGGTCGGGTCGAGGATGACCACCCCAACTCCGCTTCCAGACTTCCCTGAGGCCCCATCCACATGGACCTTCCACATATCTTCCGAGTCATGCTCGGCTTAGCCAATGTATTCCACCACAAAGTCCGCGATGGCTTGGGCTTTGATGGCTGTTCTGGGCTGGTAGGTGATGTCAAATTGACTCAGCTTAACTGCCCACTTCAGCAGCCTGCCCGACGCCTCCGGCTTGTGCATGATGGACTTGAGTGGGGCATCCGTCATGACCTTAATTGGATGAGTATCAAAGTATGGTTTCAACTTTCTTGCCACTGTGATGAGCGCGAGAGCGAGTTTTTCCAAGGAGGAGTATCTCACCTCGGCCCTTGCAAGGTTTTGCTGATATAATAGACTGGCTTCTGCTCCTTCTCTTCTTCTCGGACTAGTGCCGCTACCACTGCTGTCCCCGAGCATGCTAGGTATAGTACGATCTCCTCCCCCACCCTAGGTTGGGATAGCAGGGTGGCGAAGCTAGATACCTTTTTAGCTTTTGGAAGGCGTTCTGGCATTCCGTAGTCCATTCAAAGTTCTTAAGATTTCTCAATATTTTGAACAGAGGAGCACACTTGTCAGCCGACCTGGACATGAATCTGCTTAGTGCTGCGACCTTGCCTGCTAACACCTGGACGTCTTTCACGCAGGTCGGCGGTACCAGGTCAAGTATCGCCTAGACCTTCTCCGGGTTGGCTTCTATTCCTTGGGCTGTGACGATGAAATCCAAAAAATTTCCTGCCTTGACGCCGAATGCGCACTTTTTCGGATTTAGCTTTATCCTATAGTGCTCCATTACGGCGAAGGCTTCAGCCAGGTCGGCTTCATGGTCTTCCGCCCTTCTGCTCTTAACCAACATGTCGTCTATATAGATCTCCATATTTTGGCCAATCTGATTTTTGAAAACCTTGTTCACCATCCAAGTGTAAGTAGCTCCAGCATTCTTGAGGTCAAAAGGCATGACCTCAGAGTAGTAAATACCTTTATCGGTTGTGAAGGCAGTCTTCTCTTCATCTTCGGGAGCCATCTTGATTTGGTTATACCCTTTGAAGGCATCCATGAAAGAGAGTAGCTCGAATCCGGATGTGGCATCCACCATCTGATTAATCCGAGGTAGGGGAAGCAGTCCTTAAGGCAGGCTTTGTTGAGGTCGGTGAAGTCAATACACAGTCTCCATCCACCTGAGGACTTAGTCACTAGCAGCACATTGGATAACCAGGTTGGGTACTGGATTTTCTTTATGTGGCCGACGTCCATCAACTTGTCCACTTCTTCTGCTATAATTTGTTACTTATCATAATAGAAGTGTCTGCTCTTTTGCTTTACCGGATAGTGATTTGGGTCGGCATTCAGGTGATGCTCAATCACTCCTGGGTCAATACCTGTCATGTCAGAGGCAGACCATGCAAATATGTGTTCATTTTCCATGAAAAATTGGCTTATACCTTTTTTGAGGTCGGCAGAGAGTTCACTTCTGATTTTTGCTCTCTTTGTTTTATCGGAGAGTTCCACCTCTTGAAGGTCTTCAACCAAGCTGCCTCTCTTAGCATCCCTCTTCTCCTCGGGCAAATCTGGTCCCCAGCCAACCTGATATTTGGGTCGGAGTGAGTTTTCATAACATTCCCGAGCTGAGAATTGGGCTCCGCGAATGGTGGCCGTTCCGGCCGGGGTCGGGAATTTCAGGGCCTGGTGGTGGACAGCTCTGAAATGATTGAGTGCCACCCGATCTAAAATCCCATTGTAAGTGAAATTGCAATTCATCACAATGAAGTTGGCTTGCATTGAAACCCGTTTGTCTCCATCTTCCAACTTCAGTAGGAGGTTGATGACCCTTTCGGCTCGGTAGGCTTGCCCGATGAAGCCAGTTAGAGTGCCCCTCAATGGCCTGAGTCGGCTCCTGTCCAACCCTATCTGCTCAAAAGCGCTGAGGAATAAGACTTCTGCCGAGCTCCCGGTGTCCACCATCAACCCTTCACGGTGAAGTTGGCTATTTCAGCGCTGATCACTAGTGGGTCGTCATGGGGCAATATCACCCCCTCCAAGTCTTCTGAGGAGAAGGTGAGCTCCTCCGTCTCTGGGGTCAGACCCCGCACCGGTCCATGCTCCCTCCCCGCCCGAACATAACCCTTCCTACCTACCGAGGTTTCTCTACCCAACGCCAATCCTCCTGCAATGGTTTCAATCACAACCAAACGTCCGCCCCCAACCAAGCGCTTGGGTGGACTCCTCTCTTTATCTCTTTGATCGTGATTCCGAGTCGGCTGCTGATCTACGTACCTCCGGAGTTGACCTCGGGCTATCAATGCCTCGATCTCCTGTTTCAAGTCTTTGCACTCCTCGGTGGTATGGCTGTAGTCCATATGATAGCGACAATACTTAGTCCTATTGCGCTTCTCAGGTCGGCCTTTCATTCTTGGAGCTGGAGGTAGGTGGTTCTGATGTTGGATCTCTATCAGGATCTGCTCCTTTGTGGTGTTAAGGGGAGTGAGCATAGTGAACCGAGGGTTCTGCTTCGGCTGATGAGGCTGCTTACCTCGGTCGTTTTGGACTTTACTCCCAGGTTGGTCTCGGGAGGTCTCTCCCTTATTACCGGCTTCCTTCTCCTTGTCATCATCCCTCTTCGCCTGATGGATTTCTTCCGAGTGTATGTACCCTTCTGCTCGCACCATCAGCTCGACTACAGTATCCACGGGATCGATGGCCAAGGAGGATGTAAGGGGGCTCGACCTGAGCCCGCTCTGGTAAGCTATCAACGCCATGGAGTCTTCCAGGTTGGGAATTTTGAGGGACTCCTCATTGAATCTAGCTGTGTAAGCCCTCAAACTTTCTCCTCTATGCTGCTTCACCAACAGCAATGTAGAAGTGTAACGGGTGGCGCGTCGGCTTCCCACGAAGCGGGATAGAAAAGCCTCAGCCAGCTGATGAAAACTTGCAATAGTACCAGGACGAAGTTTTTGGAACCAGTCCAAAGCATTGCCAACCAGGGTGGTCGGGAAAGTCTTCGTCTTCATGAGGTCAGACATTCATGCAGAGTCATGTAGTGATCAAAGTTGAGCAAGTGGTTGGCTGGGTCGTTGTCCCTATTGTAGATTGCCAAGTTGGGCATCCGGTTGCCGGTAGGTAGTGGCGTGGCCAGCACTTCAGGTGAAAGTGGGCTTACGCCGAGCTGGTTGATGACCTTGGCTATGGAAGCTGCGGTCTTGGTCTGCTCGGGGTCGGCTTAAGCCGCCCTTTTTCCTCTCGCCTCTCCAGGTCCCGCCACTTGCTCTTGGAAGCCCTCCTCGTCTTGCATCCATTTTTGTCTTGGGTCTGGGATGCGGAACTATCGACGCGCGGGCCGCGACATAGCTTCTTGCGTGGCCGGGGGGTCCTCAACTAGCCGGGCTACCTGCTCCTTAAGTTCTTCAAACATCCTCAGCATCATCTTTATCTCCGGTGATAGGCTGGAGTTGGGGTCTCCATCTGTCGTGGGGTTAGTTTGTGTGGCTAAGTGTATACGTTGACTCGTTCCAACGTCGTCTTGGGTTAGGTTTTGGCTAGGCACCTGCGAGGTTTCGAGGTCCCCATCCGGGTTGGGCGAATCTTCTACTGGTGCGCTGTGGCTTCTTGTTTGTACCATGATGGTTTCTCAATGAGTGATGAGGAGAGTGATAGAAAGAACTTCGATTCTTCCCACATACGGCGCCAAACTGTCGAGGTCGGAATCTCGACGTTGAGGTTGGGAACTACCTCTGCCGAGCTGGAAATCTAGGTCGGCTTCTTGACTTGGATTTTCGGGTCAGCTACCTGACCTGCACAATGAAAAGGAAGGAAAAGACGAGGTGATGACCCGGATTTTCCCTTTGGGTGTGCGAATGATTAGTATGGCCGAGGTGGAGAAGTAGCTGAGAGTATTTAATGATGAGTTTTCTCAGAAAAAAAGGGGTGGAGCTCTATTTATACTAAATTCAGATCTGACAGCATTTAATGCAGTGCAGCTTTATGTCCCATCAGGGCTTTATGTCCCATCAGAACAGTTGTTTGCCGAGATCGGGGTTTCCTAGGTCGGAGTGAGGTCGAATCAGCATCTAGGTTAGGCATTAGCTGAATGTGCTGGGTTTGACTCCGATTAGTCTGCATCAACTCAGTGCGGGCATCATACCTCAACTCGGGGTCCTCCTTGTCAATTGTAATTTGTAAAAGCAAGAAAGGTTGCAGACAATGATAATGTGATATTCATAAAATAAATGTTAAGGGTGTATTTATGGATGGTAGTGAGTTGAATGGGCTGTTAAAAAAGATGGAAAAGATGATGGTGAGCAAAATGGCCAATTTTTTATTTTTGTCAAGAAATGGGAAGCTGTTAAGAGAGACGGAAAGGGTGGGTATTTGTGCTTTGGGAAATTGGCCGTTAAGGGAGTTTCATGGAAAGTCACTATATAATGAAAATGTTTGTCAAGTCTTAAAGAGTCGAATAAAATAGTCAAATAAAAATATATTATAATAAAAAAAATTGAGTTTAAACTACACAGTCGGCGTCCATTTTGTTTTTGGCAAAAAGAAAGTCTTTTATGGCAGTGGGATGGTGGCTTGATTAATTTTGTGTCTCTTTCAACGGTTGAGAGAATGTAGTCATCGTAGATGACTGTGAATTGTGGCCCCATAACCAGAAAATGGACATGTTGAGGGTGCATCTCAACAGCCCAGAAGGGTGGTGTTACGTGTAACAATCTCATGAAACTTCCAAACACTTTCTAACTCTGCCAGAGCCATTATTCTTCTGTTTTCTAAAATAGTTAAGTAGTAATTTATAATAATTAAAAATTTTAGATTTAAATTTGTATATCTTCTAATATTGTTTAGCTTTTAATTAATATAGAGGATGTATTGTGACATATTACAATATCAGAATATTATAACTTCTAAATGAATCTAATATAATAATGAATTTCTTGTCATAAAAATACCTCTATCAACATTTTAAAACTGAGAAAAAAATGGTATAGAACAAAGTTAAATTAATTTTCGGAACAAGAACAGTGGAATATTGTAATGGTCCGCTATCCAAGTTTACTTGACCATTGTACCTTTTTAAGATGCATCATTGCATCAATCATCATGTGAAGAAAATTATCATGATTAATTAATTATGTAGCTGGTCAAACCAACTTCAAATATTCATCGTCTTCAATTAATTCTGCAGATGGAGGAATCGAAGAGCTAATAAAATAAGCATTAAATATGCTGACTAATAAACGTCTTTGTGAACCAAAGTGTGCATTAAATATTAAGAGAACGATTTAACAGATTGGTCAACATTATATCTGAAGATGGTAAGTTAACTTTTAGCATGTGATGATCCTTGCTTTAAAGATATTCCAATTCAACGTCGACTTTGACTGCATATGAGATATAAAGTTTGTAACTTCGCATAAAAGTGGTTAAACATATAATCAAGCATGACACTCCTTGTCCGCTGCGTCATTGAAAAAAAAAAAAAAGAAAACCATTGAAAAGGATTATATATATATATATATATATAGATAGATATTATCACTACAAGAAAAAATATATTCTGCGACTGTCCGTCGTCATTCCATCTCCAAATTAGCAATAGAAATTAGACGGAACTTGTTGTAGCCAAGAATTGTGACAAATTAAAAATATTTTTATTTTTCTTATTTTATTATTATTATTTATATTTTAATTATTATTTTCACAATTGCTATTACTTAAAATAAAAAATCGTTTGATAATATCATATATTAAATTATTATCTCATTTAAAAATTTAATACATTAGTGAGTGACTTATTATTTCTATAAATTATTGAAATCAACAATATGCAAAAAAGGGTGTCTTTCATGAAAGCTAATTGGAATGAACCTTAACATAAAGTGATTGTTCATGTGTACGTGTCTAGGTCAGCAATTGTGTGTATGTGTGAGTGTGTGAAACAGAGCGATAGTGGGGGACTGTGAAAGCATATGTATGTGCCTGTGTTGAATCCAAACAAAGCAGGCAGTGATAATTGGCAGTGGAGAAGTATCTGTCTTAGGCTATTTTTAATAAAGTTTTTAAAGTATAAAATTTTTTAAATTTAAGTATTTTTAGAAATCTCAGTATCTAAAAAGCAACATTAATGATCTAAATATATCTGGGGTCCACCACTTTTGTCATTTTTTAAGTCAAAATAGAGACGGAGTCTCTATTTTTATCAACAAATTTGTAGAAAAAAATAGAGATTGAGTCTCTATTTTGATATATTTTAAGCCAAAAATATTGAACTCCACGTACTTTTGTTATAAATAATGTTATTTTTTGAGTTATAGAACTCTAAAAACACCCAAATTTAAAAAAATTTACATTATAAAAACTCCACTAAAAATGCCCTTAGAGGGCCTTAGAGGGCCCCTGCTAGTAACTGAAGAAACAAAATCCATCTATTATTGCATCTGTCTACTTCTCAGATCTCAGGCTCCATTTATGTTCGTTTAAAACCAGCAAAGACCATTAATAGTACGACGCCCAATATTCTAAACAGAAAAGCGGACCAGCAACTCAAAATAAATGGAAATAGCCGAAGGCCCACTAGAGGACTAAAGCTCACACCACTAAACAAGCAGCCCAAATTATGACAAAACGGACCAATGCACAATAAACCAGACTAAACAGTAGCCCTAATATAGAACCATAACAAGCGAGAATCATTAGCATCTAATCGGCTGGACTACTAATAAAGCCCAGAGGCTCAATAAGTTGGACGAAACCATGAGCTTGTGCTGGACTAGCAATAAAATGAAAGTTATTCTATCCACGGATTAGCATAATACCCTAGAGCATGGCGCAACTAACATACTCTTTGGAATAAATAAATTCTATAAAATTTTATAAAATTCATTTACAATTTAACTTTTTGTATCTGGAGCACCTCTTTAAAAAATTAAAATTCAAGATTTACAAATCCTGAATTTACTTAAATTCTACCCAAATCCTTGCTCAAGAGGTGTAACTTACAATTTCAAGCCACCAAATTAGTTAGTCATCTTTTAAAGACTAAGTTGTACTCTAATTTTTTTTTTTCTTTTTTACTACTCTTATTCTTCTGTTCTCATGCATCCCCTAGGCCTAGGTAGCTAGTTATTCTTATGCTTCTTACGAGCTTGTTCACGATAAATTTATTTTTCATATTTCTTAATCCAAACATCTTTTCAAATATTAAGTTATTTATTCATCCATCCTTATTTTCAGGTAGTCTTAACACACTTAATTAGACATCTAAAATTACAAATTAGTTATTCATATTATCTATTCATCAATATTAATTAATTAAATTAATTTAAAATTAATTAGTGACATTGATGGAATACATATTCATGTCAAAGTTTCAAAAGTAAACGTTCAAGATATAGAGACAAAAAAAGAAATACCTATAATAAATATATTTACAAATTACAAAACTGACTTAATAGTGTTTTCTCGTTCCAAATAAGACAATTCGTTTATAAATACAAATCCTTAGAAAATTTATTTATTAATCAAACGAATTTCATACTAAGTGTTTCCATACAGTCTACAAACGTTTTTATTATTTTATTACTATTTTTTTTTTTTTTTTTTTGTAATTCAAGAGAGTCCTTAAACTGCATAACACATATCAAAATATGTTATGTACGAAAATTAATCTCAAAATTTTAATGTCTATTAATTGTTTTTTAACAGTACGGGAATAGTAGGATTAATATGTGAAAATTTTAAAGATAAAAGTTAATAAGTGCTACGACAAATAAAAAAATAGGGATAAAATGTGAATTTAACCTTATTATATATTCAGAGTCCTTTTCGGCATCTTCATTTCATTTGCTTGTATCAGCAGAGAAAAAAAATAGTTTCCTTTTTCGTTATGTGCATGCTTTTGTGCTGCCTTTGAATCGCAATCGGTTAGGTTTTCATGTTGAAACAGTACATGGCCAGGTGTTACTTGCAACAAGAAGCTTGTTTTATATCAACCCTTTGCTTATTCACTTCTAATTTATGTATTAAATATCAATAAGTCTTTCGTGCTATGGATAAAAATTCCATATAGGTAAGAGTGCCCATAAATTTTGGATTTATCTTAGTAGAGACTAAAAGTACGCTATTTAATATTTATATATAGACATTTTATTTTAATTACGGACTAATTGATTTTCCAACTAAAATTATACATAAAAGTGAAAATATAACATATAACAACACTCTTTTTATTATATGGTGACTAAAATTTACGTAAATTAAATAGAAAACAACAAGAGTAACATAAAAACAAAAAAACGTATACAAAATTAGAAAAGAAAAGTATATATATAACATTCACATTACCACAATACAAAATCAACATAGCACAAAAAAACACCAGGAGAAGGACGTTTATGATCATCATCATGGACAATTGGACATGAAAAAACATTAGCAGAAAACAGCAGCAGTAGCAGTATCCACCACCGTGGCCAAGGACAAGAAAAGTACTCAAGAGAAGAGGATTGTGAGAGAAATGCCCCAACAAGAAGGACAAAAACAGAACATGCATTGAGAAAATTGAAAGTGATATTGGACGGGCTATATATATATATATATATATATATATATATATATATGCAAGGAACAAGCTGCGATCAACTATTTATATATCCATGCGAGGAAAAATCCCACTTATCCAACTCCAATAGCTCTCACAACTATGCAGGAACGGGCTACATATATTATCCACCAAAAAAGAAATAGAAAATGGATTTGAAAGCTAACTTCATTTTAGTAAATAACCATGCGAAAATTTGGCGCTTGATGGCTCCACGGACAGGGGTGACAAAAAGGTATGTATTTTTCATGGCTTTTTGTTCCATATCTATTTGTATGATTGTATCAGATGATTGTAAGTGCAAGAAAGTTAGAACAAAAATGAAATCTTGCTGTGTAGAATGAAGTGCGTTGATGATGATTTGTATTTATAGATGGTTAATTAGGGAACTGTTTAAGAAAGAGGGACTGGGTATATATGTGAATGCCCAAAGGGGGATGAAGGAGGTTTCGTGGAAGGCGCCAGTTGTAATATTGACTTTGAGAATGACAGAGACCATTAGTAATTTTTATACATTTGTCTCATATACTCAATTAACATATTTCCGAACTCAGTAACTTAAGTATCGGAGAAGTTTAACGGACGCAATTTCGATGGTCTTGTTTTGTAAGTTTTTAGAGTTCGTCCACCAACAAGTAAGGTTGTCACCAGATTCTATTTTTAGAGTTCGTCCACCAACAAATAAGGTTGTCACCAGATTCTTACTTTAATAGAGTGGTTTATAAATACGCATTACAAATTTAAATAATAATAAAAATTAATCGTTTTGAATTCATAAATTTAAGATTCAAGTAATTATCTTTTAAATATATAAAATTATACTCGCTTTGAGGTCTGAAGATTTCGACATGGAACTCCAGGCAGTAGTCTAATGTT
This sequence comes from Ehretia macrophylla, assembly GCA_037974665.1. NCBI lineage: Eukaryota > Viridiplantae > Streptophyta > Magnoliopsida > Boraginales > Ehretiaceae > Ehretia > Ehretia macrophylla. Next base: position 32,359,730 of record CM075771.1, read on the forward strand.
CTAACTGAGGTCATGCGGTCCTATACATTAAGAGAACGATTTAACAGATTGGTCAACATTATATCTGAAGATGGTGAGTTTAACTTTTAGCATGTGATGATCCTTGCTTTAAAGATATTCCAATTCAACGTCGACTTTGACTGCATATGATATATAAAGTTTGTAACTACGCATAAAAGTGTTATAAACATATAATCAACCTTGACAATCCTTGTCGGCTGAGTCATTGAAAAAAAAAAACCATTGAAAAGGATTATATATATATATATATAGATAGATAGATATTATATAATTGGAAATGGAGAACAATATCTACCTTTTGGCTTAATTATATGGAGCCAATAATTGGAGAGGATGAAACACTAGATGGATAGTAAAAGAAATCACATAATTAAATTCAATTATTGGTAGGATTCTCGTATCATTTTAGACAAACGACTTCTATTCTTTCACAAAAGAATCAATTCATTTAGTTTTTATGTGAATAGGTTCATAATAGAAAATACACTAATCCTGAGACTTGTAAAGAGTTGATGAAGAGGAAAAAGAAACAGAGCTTTAACGTTCAATGCCCTGTTTGGCAGACAAAGAAGGTTCTCTTTATCATCATCTGCATGCTTGCACACTGCATGCCTTCGAGTCTCTTTTAGTCAAGAGCCATCACATCCCAATAGGTGATGAGGTTTACGTGTCAAAACAGTATATAGCCGCGAGTTAGTTGCAACATGGAGCATGGAACAGTGAAATGTATCAAAATCGCTATTTTTTCCCTTAAATGTCAAGTCTTTCATGCTATATAGGTAAGCGCAAATTTAAAATTTTGTCTTAGTAAAAATTAAAGTGCACAATTTAATAGTTATATACCTTGTGACTTAAAATTCAGAGATCTTCAACATAATTTACAACTTCATAAAGCATGTTAAAAATGTTGTTAGCAAAATTATATGGTAATAATAAAAGGCGATCAGAATGGGGGTAAACATGAACATTTTAAAGCATAAAAGGAAATCACAATGGTGGAACACATGAACATTTCAGAGCATAAGAAAAATTAAATAAATGTTCAAAACAAATTGAGAAAACTATAACAGTAAATGGAACTAATACAACATTATGTCAAGAGTTGCCTTTCCAAAGTGTTCGGAGATGCAAGCATTTTGCCCCTGAGTTTCCAAAATATTACTTGAAAATTGTTAAATAATATATATAATTCTCTTATATTAATAATTCATAAATTTAAAATCATAAAGAATATACATTACTATACATAATACCAAATAATTTTAGGATGTAATCTCTTTTTTTTTTTTTTAAACGATATCAGAATTTGATCTTAATCCAGTCTTGTCCGTTTGTTCCTTTATGTCAACTCTTGTACACAAATCTTCTTAGTGATTTTATTTTTCCAAGTTAATTCTAGTATTATTCAAGGTTGCTTAATTTTTTCAACTTAGGTCACATATGACATTGAATGTTAAGAACACAATTGTTGCACCTTAATAAATCATAAAGTACAAGACCCCCATATATAACAATAAAGTATTTTCCAAATAGAGTATGTATATAATTGAAAATGTCAAATATGCTCTCCGGATATAAAACATAACAACGATTCTGTGAAGCATCAAATGTTCTAAAAATATACTTGAATTGGTCTAATTCAATTGTCTACAAATACAACATAATTATATTTGAATTGACCTTTAGGTTTTCAGTTGAAAATTTTCAATGATTGACACATATTTAGGGTTGAAACTAGCCTAGCCAAGCCCAATATTAGATTGATCAAATCTAATTCGACTAGTGTTTTTTAGCTTTAGAATCTTGTTCACTAGTCAAGTTCAAGTGGTTTGATGACATTCTATATATTTATTGGAATGATAAGTTATCCCCCACTGAGTTTTTTTTTTTTGGGTCAAGTATTTCTTCGAGTTCAAACTAAATATTTATATTAACAAACGTATAAATTGTGTTCGAATTTGATTCAATAATTACACAAACCGATTTTAAAACAGAGTTTTTCATAAGCCAAGCTCAAGTGAGTTTCAAATAGCTTAGCTCGCTTTGAATCTCTATTTATTTCTCTATATTAGATAGGGGTTCCGAGTCCCTAAGTGGTGAAATGAGAGAGTTGTAAGTTATTATTGTTGGACTAAAAGAAATTTGTGTTTGCTTGAAATAGTCCAATCCCACATTGATTATGGACAAAAGGATTAAATCCCTTTAAATTAGAGTGCATCAATTAATCGAATAACTTGGAGTATTATTATGTAATATCACGATATATGTGGTCATACTTTTGACTAGTTTAAATAATATGTCTTTTTACTTGGTTCTATCTTATTTGGTTGTTAATGTTAAACATCATGATATATGTGGTCACACTTTTGACTAGTTTAAATAATATGCTTTTTTACTTGGTTCTATCTTATTTGGTTGTTAATGTAAGATATTAAATTTTCAAGATTTAACTCACCACATACATTTTTTTTTCGTCCCCAGTAACACCATATAGAAACACTAGTTTTTGAAGCGTACACGACCATGAGTCACATAGAAGAAATTTATGCAAATACAGATGGAATAGTGCACAAAAATGGTAAATTCGAACTCAAACTTGATTAGACTTCTCTAAACATAACATTATATACTTAAATATATATTTAAATAAATTAATAATCAAATTTTAAGTTTTTAATATTTTTAATGTCTATTATCATTCCTTATTAGGTTAACCATTAATAACCTTTTATTAAAACTAAACTTTAACAAATAACTCATCAGTTTCATAATTATATTTTTAATCAGATCGAAGACCATTGGCTTTAAATTTAGCTCTATCTGCTTTTGTTCCTAATTTGAAAACATTTCTCTAGCCAATGTGAAGTAATAAATTCGGAGCCAGTCTGATGGTCAAGAGTGGACTTCTGTTAGGTGAATAATTAATACAAATAATCTGAGGCCCAATGTTCAAACACAAAACAGCAAATCGGAAACCCAAGATAGACATGAGAAATAGGCCGAAGGTAAACCAGAGGACTAAAGCTACACCACTAAACAAAACCAAATAATCAGGAGAGCAGACCAAATCAAGACAAAACGGGCCCAAGTGCAATAAACAAGACGAAACACTAGCCCTAAGCAACAAGCCAGAATAATCAGGTGCTCATCGGCCCGACTAGCAATAAAGCCCCAGAGGCCCAATAAGTCGGACTAAACCATGAGCTTGTGCTGGACGAATCCATTTTCATTACCTGAGACGTTATACACAAAATTGAATCTCAAGAGGTCATGAGCTTGTGCTGGACGAATCTATTTTCATTACTCAAGACATTGTACACGAAAGTGAATCTGAAGACCTCTCGAAATTCAATTAAAACATTATACACGAGACCAAATGTTGGCCAGGTTATTCAGTGTCCTTTTTGGCATCTTCAGGTCATTTGCTTGTCTTACCAGATTAAAACATAGAAGTTTCTGCTTTCCGTTATGTCATATGTGCATGCTTGCGCGCTGCCATCGAATCGCAATAGGTGGTCCAGTTTTCATGTTAAAACAGTACGTAGCTAGGTATTATTTGCGAGAACGAGCTCGTTTTATGTCACTACTTAACTCATTCATCTCAAAATTATGTACTAAATGTCAAGTATTTCTCGTGAATATGATAAAAATTTTAATGATATAGAAAAAAGTGAAGCAGTAATATAATATAGAACCACATTAGCCCTTAACATTAACAATACAACAATACAACAAGAATATAGCACAAAACACCAGCAGCGTCATGCATGCACGACCCTAAACGCAAGAGAAGACCATTAAAGTGATGGAATTAAACATTAAGAAGCAGAAGTAAAACAGAACACACGGATTGAGTCGGGCATTGAGGATAAATAGAAACTGACAATGGACGTGTTCATGTTATCCACCAAAAGAGAAATGAAAAATGGGTCTGAAAGCTAACTTCATTTTAGTGAATAACCATGCGAAAATTTGGCGTTTGATGGCTCCACGAACAGGGGTCACAGAAGGGTATGCATTTTTCATGGCTTTTCCTTCCATGTATGTAACATAAATACTCCAAAAATATAACTTGAGGTAAATACTCCAAAAGTATAACTTGTAGTGATGGATTCCTCATCTCATACATACATCAAGGTCGAAAAGAAAAAAGACAAGATAGACTTTGAAACCTCAACTTGATTTGTTTTGACATTTCGTCTCTTTTAATTTAGGATTAAACGCAAGTGAATTACAGCCAAATATCAAATCATAGTCCCTATTTACTACTTTACAAAGAAAAAACAACAAGAGATTATTATAGCTAGGAAGGACCTTGATCAACATTAATATGAAGATGCTGAATCTAGCTTTTAACATGTGATGATCCAATTGCTTTAGATGATAGTCCAATTCAACGTTGACTTTGACTGCATTGACATATAAGGTTTGTAAATTGTAACTGTGCGCACAAGTGATATAAAAATAAATTTAAGCTTAAGACTCTTTCTTTGCTGAGCCCTGAATAAAATTTAAAAAGAAAATTAGAAAGGATAATATATCCTTTCATTTATTTTAATCACTTATTTTCTCTTACCGAACTCAACGCTAATACAGAATAACTCTGTCAAATATGTTTGTTAAATGTCTTTTATACCCTTTCATTTTTTCCTCTTTTTCTTTTTTCTATTTTTTTTTTCCTTTTCTGCCTCCACCTTCTTCTTCCCTCTGCACAAAAACACACACACTAACACACAACACAATTATCAAATACACAAACACACACACTAACAAAGATCACAACTGACACACACACAACACATATAAAAAAAGACTAAATTCACATTCAAATTAAAAATACAACAGCTCAACATCAACATAGCAAAAAACACCACCAGCAGAGGGTTTATCACCGTCGTAGACGTCAAAAAGAACCACCACCAGCAGAAGGATTATCACCGTCGCCGACGTCGGAAAACACCACCACCAGATTTTTTTCCCACCGTGACAGACAACAAAACTCAATACAAGATCACACAACGATAGCATCATCAACAACAACGACAAAAAACAAACGGAAACTGATAATTATGGACTTGTTACACATGTTATCCACCAAAAAAGTAATGAAAAATAGTTTTGCAAACAAACTTCATTTTAGTGAAAAACCATGCGAAACTTTGGCGTTTAATGGCTCCTGATCGGACAGGAGTCACAAAAGGGTATGCGTTTTTCATGGCGGCCTTTTGTTCTATATCTATTTTTATCGTGGAAAGTGAGATATTACTTTTTATTGGTGATTGTATATACAGATAACAGATGGTGGGGGCGTATATATGGAGATGGACGAGAGCCAGGAAGGGGGAATTTGGGACTTTGGGTGTTTCGTGGAAGCGCGTGGGGGCCGATCGACCGCGTAAAAAATGTCTCTTTTTTTGCTTCTGAGGAGGCTGAAAAATGTCTCTTTCAACTATATGTATATATATATATGTTAGCACAGAATTATATGAATGTTTCAAGTCCTTTTTGCATGCTTTTTTTTTTTTTGTCAAGAGAAAACATTCATTCATTAAAAAGGAAAACAGCACAATTTAAGCAATCCCGTAGGGTTCAGGGGGGAGCGAGGGGGGGCGGGGCCCAACCCCCAAAAAAATATTTATATATTTAATGGACTTTTTCCAAAAAAAAAAGATTTGATCTTCAACTAAAAAATCAAAAAGTTATAAAAATTTACAAAAATATGAAGTTAGTTTGGTGATTATTCACAATTATCAACATGCCTTATTAAGGGTGTAGGTTCAAGTCACATAGACACATTTTTTTATTAGTATGTGTATGACTATTACGGCTTAGTTTGATTTTTTTCTTTATTAGATAAATAAATATAACTTTGAGGTGTTTAGTACTATACCACAGTTACATTTTTGTGCCAGTTTTTTTCTAGTATATATATGTATATTACTGCTTGATTTGATTTTTTTTCTATTAGATAGATAGATATAACTTTGAGATGCTTAGTATTATGCTTGTTTTGAACTGCTTCTTTTTTTACTGTAAAAATTAGGTTTATTTTTTACTAACCCAAAAAATATTGTACATTAGATTTCTAGCTTCACCCCTGATAGGGTTGAAATCCAAATTCATAAGACAAAATAGAATATTAGAAGTCCAATCTAATGGCGAAGCTTCCTTTAGTTTTTTCTTAGCAACCCAATCACATAGACAATTAGCATATCTCTTATACAACGAATCTTGATATGAGGATCCTCCACCACAATATTACGGATATTCTCCACAATGACTTTATCTCTCCAATTCGCAAAGTGGTCTGGAGAATTAATTGCGTTGATCATTGCTTCTACATCACTTTTAATTGTAATGTTCCAGTTGGTCTGCTTAGCAACAAGACTAGCACGTCTTAATGCCAAAGTTTTTACATGCTTGAATTTATAAAAAGTTGGAGGCTCATAGGATCGAATTTTGGTATGTTCAGCAGTAGGTTTAAAAATTGAAACCGATCGCCTATTTTTCAAAGAGTTTTTAAATAAAATTAAAATTAAAAATGAATAAGCTCTAAATAAGAACTTTTCGAAAAGAGTTTTCACGAAACTATTTTTGCATTATATGAAAGCTGATTTTCGTTTTTTTTCCAAAAAAAATATCAACTCAATAATTTTGAAAATCCATTATTATCCTTAGAATTTTTCGAAAATACATTTTCATATTTTTTAACAGTACTTCTGATATGACAAGATTAAATAATTAACGGTTTCTACTCAACAAAACTTCTAACAAAGCTCAATCGCTAAAAGTTCTATAGCTCAATAGCTAAAATTTCACAATTAGATCAACACAAACATTTTATCTATCACCAAATAAAGAAGAAATTGGACAGAAGATGTTGAAAGAAGGGAAATATTGTATCGCCATTTTCTAAAGGTAATAAAAAATTTAAGAAATGGGGATTACGATCTTTAGAGAAATAATTTATGATCTTATATAATACTCTTTAGGTTTATAATTTTTTTATTTTATACATTTCGAAGTTGTAAAGGTTTATAATTCTTTTCATATGTAAGATAATTTTACATTCTAAGATATCTAACTCACATCGATTATTTCAAGATATCATTAATTCTAATATTAATTGGGAGGATAAGCATCCATGTTATTAAGAGAGCACAGTCTTCTTTAAAGCCAAATAATATAACTTGGTATAAATTACTATGCCAATCTCCAATATTAAAATTGAAAACCTAGGACCTCTTCTCATTTAGCATTTAATTTGAAGGACGTTAGAATGGTCCTTGCGAGCTTTGAAAAGGGGTCGGTGATGATTACTTAGAAATTCCCATCTTCTATTAATAAATGTTCAAAAAACATACCAAGAAAATTTATCAAAAATCTTCTCAAAGTCAAACACATAAATTAAATAAAACAACAGTAGATATTATACCCAAATAAAAAATTTATCTGATCACTCTTTATAAACGAACCTTATGAAGGAACCCTGAAAATTCGAGGTATTAAATTCTCACTCCAACCCATTCCGCTTATTGCATAGATTGGACAGTGTAGAATCATACAAAGTTAGCAACTGAAAGTACAAAGTTGAGCCATAAGGCAGTCAGAAATCATTTGAGAGATAAGCAATCATCTAGATACGTACATTTATGAACAACCACCGTTTACAAAGCAGATATGTCTCAATTTCATCATAGCCAAAGGTCAACTAAACAAAGTCAAAATGGCCAACGAGAAACTTTTCCACAGGGAAAAAGACATTGAGCTCCCGAATTTCTTTTTGCTTATACTAAACAAGTATTGAGTTTTTTTTACTTCCATGTCCCTTCTTTAGTTGACCATAGATTAAAAATAAGTTAACCATGTCCTTAATAAGTGCTGATATAAGATCATCTAATAATCCTTGTGTCACCAAATATAGTAATGGTGACTGGTAATGTGGTTACATATAAACTCTGGGCATTACTTTTATTGTATGAGTTGCGTTGATTGTCATGTGGACTAATTTATCCAAAGAAGTCGTTGTGAATTTGGACTATTCCGAAGTTGAAACTGAGTACTCACAAATGGTCATTGTATTTTTAACGGGAGATGCGGGTCAAAATAACTATCAAAAACCTTGGATAGAAGATTGCAAGTTGATCTTGCAGCAACATTTGATTTTCAAAATTCGTCATATTTATTGCAAATTAAATAAATGTACAGATCGGTTGGGATCTTATGGTCTTCACTTTTCACTAGTTTTGTTTATATGAACATTTACCTTCAGGTTTGAATCCTTTATTAGAACAGGACAAAAGAGGCAAAAAAAAAATCCTTTAAATATGTCATAAGGTAGCCTCACGGGCTGTTGTTAATATTTTCTTAATCTAATGGCTTTGCCTCCTTTAAAAAAAAAAAAAAGAGAGAGAAAAAAAATTCACAAGAAAAAGGCCTACCCTATCCTGGCCCAAAATAAAAAGTACATAAGACAGATTTCACAAAGAACAAAAGGCCAGCACATACAGGCCCTAACCATATAGAAGACTAAAGACCAAACCAAAAGGAACAGCAAGATATGGACAAACCCAATATGAGAAAAGAAGGTACAAGTCAACGGACCAAGGCCCAGGCCCATTACCATATCATTTGACTTGATCCTTTGTAAGTGATCGAAGGTAAATTACATATTGAACCCTTTATAAGAGCTTTTTTTTTTGGTCAATAAAATGCAGAAATTTCATTAAAAACAACATGAAGTTAGCCAATTCCAGTTGACTCCAAATCTGAATTAAGCAAGTAACATAGCAAGTTAATTAGCCAACCCAAATTTGGAGGACAACTTAAATTGTCACTGGCACAGTTTCTGGCCACAGAGATTGACTTTTAACTATGCTAATATATATCAAGACAGGAAATAAGAATAAAATTGAGGTAAAAATTATTCGCCAAAAGTTCATTAAATATGACTCACTGACAAGTTTGAATATAAATGACTAAGCTCATCTTGTCGTGACAATTCTGAACACCCTCAGAGTTTATAACTTTATAATAAATTTAATATGATGTTATTTATAATAAATTCCTCATCATTAAATAAATAAATAAATAAAATTGAAGTAAGGATTATAGGCCAAAAGTTCAATAAAAAAGACTTAGGTACAAGTAAATTTTGAGTCAATCTAGACCAATCCATCAAATATTATGAAATGATATAGGTTAAAACTTAGGACATTTAACCATAATAACCGTTGTATCAAAGTTGATGCCTGAAACACGAACAAGTAGCACGTGTAGGACCAAATTCTAGCATTAGTTTCAAGTAAAATAACTTGAGCTTTGATCTTAAATCTAAAGAGTAATGATAGATGTCATAATATTTTTATTACTTAAATATCACTTTTTATGTGTATGCTTAGTTGACATATTAAAAGAAAAAAGAAAATTAAAAAAAAAAATCAGTTAACATGCCAACTAGACATACACATTTGATGTAGTATTTCGGTGATAAAAATAAAGTAACAATTAACATTACTTAAATTGATATGATGTTAAGTGAAATAACTCAAGATATATTAATCTTGTCGCACCAGGTTTGGGCAACCGCCGATGAGGCAAATCAACGAACGTGCACCGGCGACGCGTTGGTCAGCATCGAATTCAATAGAATTTGTTTGCGGCTCACTATAGGCCATAAGGTCGTGATTAAGCTTGACCGTGATGTATAATTTTATATATTCTTGTGCCCCATTCTGTGTTTGGCTATTTGTTAATTCATCTAAAGAACAGAATAGGTTAAATGATCAGGGCCTTAAACCATTATGTGAGGCTGGTCAAACTAAATATTGATGCTTAAGATGTTAAAGATTTTAATATGGATAAATGATAAGATATAATAAAATTAATAGATAAGTTTTTAGATTACTAAATCTAAAGATAATATATCATTTAGGATGAAACATTAGGTTATTTAATTCGTTTTAGGACTCCATAACATTTGTCATCTTATTTTCATTTTAAACATTAATGTTACTAGTTACACCTTCAATTATGAGTCATAGTCACACTTCATAAGATAGGACTCATTTTTTGATAGTTGACATGGATAAATTCCAGCCACTTATTAGAAAAAATCTAAAACTTTTGTAGTCCATGGTAATTAGTAAAATAGTAAATATTTGAACGTAAGATATTCCAATCAAATATATTATACAGAAACGTCCATATTGTATCAACAAAAACGACAACAACGCAATTATTGATACGTTGTAATTAAAAATTTTAAATTCGACTTCCATCACCCTCCATTTTACCCAAAAGAAAAGAGACAACCACGCCAAACACTGATATCAACGCAGCAAATAACAAAAACACCAGCTATAGCTCCACCACGGCGCCTCCGCTGACCATGCTAGTACTTGTCTTCATGGTAACAAAGGAAGAAATGAAAAGTGGTTTTGCAAACTAGTTTTATTTTACCAAGCAAGCATGGGAAAATACGGCGTTTTATAGCTCCTTGCTTAGGAGTCATAAATGGGCATGTGATGTTTTCGTTGCATTTGACAACGTATGGTGGTGTCTTCTTAGAATTGCAGGGTTCACGGTTTGTTGCGCTTTAGTCCATCGATAAATATGAAAAGACGAAGGAACTTAGAATTTAATAAAATAGTCAAATAATAATTTGTTATAATAAAATATTTTAATTTGAAATTACAGTTTCGGCTTTGTTAAAAAATTAGTGTATTTTAATGACAAATGTAACAACACATGCGTCAGATGTAATTTTTATATTTCTTTTATTTAAATTAATTAATTTTCGAACAAAAGTACCCTTACTTAAATACATTTCTTTTTTCTTTTTTCTTTTTTCTTTTTTCTCTTTCCACCCATTCTTTCACAAAGAAATAAAAATACAGTATCATCATCCCCACTAGCCCCCACCCCACCACCACGTCACCTCACCCCAGCCACCCTGTCAGCACCAAAATACTATCGATGCTGTAGGCGAAGTTTATTTTCCAATGCCAGAACAGATCATCACGTAACCACCAATGCTACAGGCAAAGCTCATTTTCCAATTCCATAATAGATCAACGTGTAACCTATATTTCTAGGTTGAGCCCAAGTAGCTTCATGCTTTAATTCTGCTAATCTCCAACAAACTATATGCATCCTTCAGCTGAAAGCCACATATATATATATATATATATATATATATATACATATACATTTATAGATCTATGTATGTATAATATATAAACCCACAAGGGCCTTGTTAGGGGTTTTTGAACCAGGAGGTTTGGTGCATTTACTATAAATCGCAAAAATAAAAGGCTTGAAATCCGCTATTATTTTACTAACATTTTAAACGGTGTAAAATGTTATCGCTCTCTCTTAAAGTAAATAAAAGGCAAAAAAGGAGAATTTATATATCATGCAAATAAATCTCCTTTTCCATTTGGTAGGAAACAATTTAAATTAATTTTCGGAACAATAACAGTGGAATATAATAGTGGTCCGTTTTTTAAATTACTTAAAATTATACCTTTATTTAAGATGCATAATCATGTGCAGAAAATGAAGTATCAAGTATGCAAGCCTCCCGGAGTTGTGTGATAGTAAGTTGGTGTAAGCCTCTATCATGACTAGAAACAGGGGTGGAGGCACCTTACCAGGGGTGTACGCCTGAAAAAAACAAAAAAAAAACAACTTAAGGGTATTTTAGTAATTTTAGTATTTAATTATTAAAAAAAACAAAATAAGAGTCAGCTTTTTTCCATTCTCATTTTACCTTTTGACTTTTTCCCACCGACCCCCCGATCACCCTCATCTTCATCCTTACAATTCAAGCTCCAAAAAAAAAAAAAAAAAAAAAAAACTTGATCATCAGCTTTACAGCCTTGTGCCACTGCTAGGTTTCTTTCTTTATCACTTTCAAAATGGGTCACTACTACTTTTATTTCTTTTGGTTTGTCTGCTTCTTATTTTTTACTTGCTTATTTCATCTGCTTATTATTACAAAAAAAAAAAAAAAAAAAAAAAGAAGATCATAGTGAAGATTTAAACAAGAAATGGCTTTTCGTATAAAGATGAGTACCTTGGATGATCTAGATGCTGTTAGAACTTGGAGCTCATAAATATGCACCGCACCACCAAAGAAAATGATTACTATTGATATCTCATTTTAAATAATATGAAATACATGAATTTTTTGAAAATTATATAACCTCTCTAAATGCAGAGGAACTAGATAATAAATCGAATTTAAGGAATTGAACTGATTAAACACTAATCTTTATTATATACCTTCATGATCTTTAGAATTTTTTTATTTTATTTTTAAAAAGTCAGTGTTTGGAATTGGTTCGGTGATGTTCATTGTTTTCTAAAGAGGTTTAATTACTTGGAAGATTTGATTAAATAATAATTTTTTTAAATAGTTATTAAAAGGAGTATTTCAGTAATTTTTTCCCCTAAATTTTTCATGATTGGTCAACCAAATAAAAACATCTAATAAAGAATAATAATTCGAAGAAGTTAAAAAATAATAGAACTATAATTATAAGCTTACTTTCACATAATTGCTGTCAGCTAAGAAGAAGACATGAGGTTACGAAATATGCTTATTTTTTTATTGATGCAATTATTGTTCTTATGCATAGGTTGTTTTTAGGAAAATTAATTTCTACATATTGATGGAGAAATTTCTAAAGAAAAAGTCAATTTTTTAGGAACAAATTTCTTCGGAATCTAAGGAGGTGAGTAGTCAAGATGATGGGCAACATTGTTCAAAGCAACCTTGAATTGAGATCAATTTAAAAGATTTATCAACAGATCCTAGATTACGCCCAAAAATTACGTCTGACAATTCGAATGATCGAGATACAGTGCAGATATACTATTTGCAAAAAGGGCCTTGCCAACCCTGTAATCATGATTTTCCCAAAAGAAAAGTGGGGGATAAGTTTAGAAGATTTTGTCCATCTTGGTTTAATGAATTTGGCAGTTGGTTAGAGTATAGCATAGAAAAAAATGCTGCATATTGTTTGCATTGTTATCTTCTTAGGCCTGATATTGGAAAGCAATCAGGTGGAGACACATTTGTTACATATGGGTTTATGAATTGGAGTCATAAAAGTAGATTTAACACTCATGTTGGAGGTCCGAATAGTGCGCATAACATAGCGTACAAGAGGTATCAAGACTTGATGAAGCAAAGCCAACACATCGAAACTGTTATCTTTAAGCATTATTGTACAAGGAGAGTCATGTCTCTGTATATATTTTTGTACTTATATTTTTATACTTGTTATAATTTGTATAAGTTAAATATTATTTTATGTATTGATAAGTATCTTAACCTTGTATTACGAACTATATCACTGTTACAGGTGGAGCTAGACATCGGGTGCCTACACTAACTTTCGGTGTCTGACTAGAAATTACGTAAAATAGAAAATAACAAGAGTAAAATGAGAAAAACTAGCAGATCAAATAAGAAAAGAAAAAAAAAAGATATATAACATTCGCATTATAGCAATACAACATAGCACAAAACAGCACCAGGTGAAGGACGTTTAGCAGCCAACGGCAGGAACCGCATCAGTATCCACTACCGTCGTCATGGAGAAGAAAACTACTCAAGAGAAGAGAAGAGAAGAGCATTGTGAGAGAAACAATAACAAGAAGGACAAAAACAGAACATGAGGTACGTGTCGAGCATTGCGGAAATGGAAACTGATATTGGACAGGACGAGTAAATAAACACATGTTATCCACCAAAAAGGAAATGAAAAATGGTTTTGAAAGCTAACTTCGTTTTAGTAAATAACCATGCGAAAATTTGGCGTTTGATGGCTCCTCGGACAGGGGTGACAAAAGGGTATGCATTTTTCATGGCTTTTTGTTCCATATCTATTTGTATGAGTTTGTATCAGATGACTGTAAGTGCAAGAAAGTTTGAAGAAAAATGAAAGCGTGCTGTGAAGATCCACAAGTGTTGATGATGAAGTATTTATAGATGGTTCGGGAAGTTGGTCGTTTAAGAAAGGAGGACTGCATGGTGGTGAAAAGAAGTTTAACGAGGTTTCGTAGAAAGTTACTTGTAGGATCGATGGCGACATAATTTTTTTTGTTTTTTTTGTTTTTGTATGGCGACATAATTGAGAGAACGTTACTTGAGATGACAATCTTTGAAGTTTTTACTTTTTTTTTTTTTTTTTTATTGTGAGTTTTTTACTTTTCTTAGACAAGCAGAAGATACAAAGAAAATCTGACTTCAAATTATACAAGATTCCAATGAACAAAACGGAGAAGCAAACGACAAATAATGCTAAAGGGTTTTTTTTTTTTTTTGGTCAAATTGCTAAAGGGGTTGAAAAAACCAAACAAGGGTGAGAGAACTTATAGTAATTGTATAAACAACTCAAACTGTTACAAAATTGACTCAAGGAAATAAAAGTTAAGAGTTATTAGACGAGAAAAAGAGACAGAGTTGAATATTGTGATTAATAGAGAAAACTTTCTCTGTCACAATTTGAGGAATTAACTTCGAACAACATTCAATATTAATTTATTCCATTGTGTTAATATTTGATCATCATCACTATTTTCTCCACCGTACTATTTGATTGAAACTTCCATTGTATTTCTATCAAAATGGGCTATGTTAAAAATGCGTTCTTGATAAATGACTTAAGAAAACTATGCAAGAAATGAATTTTGTGTGATGCCTTGAAGTGTTTCAGGAGGTTTTGGTAAGGGATATTGTGATGTTCTTACACTAATGTGAAACATGCTGTAAGTATGGTTTACAAATAATTATTATCAATTGTAGTAACGTTTAATTTCACATCATATCTAAATATTTGGTCGCAAAATCAATCTAAAATTTAATTTATTCTTTTTGCCACTTATTATGTATTTCTTGATTTAGATCGATTATAGTTTGCAATCACAAATTGTCACTATTGCTCCCTAAGGCTCTTGGATTCGGCAAATTATTAATACCCATCAAAAAGGGATTGTGAGTGAAAATCAGATAACCTTAATTATACATCCGAAGAGTCTATAATTAATCGTTGTTGTACACTAAAAACATATTTTTCAATGTCTTCATCACTTAAAACATAGATATAAGTCTTATCAAACGATCGTATTCAATTTTAAATGAAATATTTGTTTATTAACTTGACAAAATGAAGTATTAATTAGTCACCTTATGATCAATGTCATATCTCATAAATAAACCACAATAAGTTACAACTAACACAATGAATGTATCTCCTATAAATAAAGGAAACTCATATGGATGGTAGACAAATGTGAATTTCCCAGATATATTTGTAGAAGAGTAATATTGTTGAGGGAATAGGAAAATACCGATTATTTATCAGGTTAGTAAGATTGATCCAATACTATTTTATATTTTTCTTAATGTATTAAAAAATATTTAGAATTATATATGGTTCGTATTTGTAGAAGAGTAATATTGTTGATGTATATTTTCTTTCCCTTCTGCATATACACGAGTTGGAAAAATTTAAAAGCTAGTAGTTTAATTATCCCATTCTTTGGCCTTCCTACAAAAATGGAAGAATAAAAAATGTTGTTTTATATAATTATCTTAATTGAGCTGTCAATAAGCACACACCCTTTGGTTGTTTCTTGGTGATTACTTTCACATTTGAGTGACCCTATGTGCTTTAAAGGTAGCCTTTCATCGACTTTCTTCTTCTTGTTAAAAAAATCGAAAATTTTAAATTTAGCTTGTGCAAGATTCAAACTTGGAACCTTTTGTTTGAGTTTAGCTTGATTGCCGCTAAGTTGGGGATATCCCTTGGCATCAAAGGAAAATGTAAAAGTAATTATTCGGTTTAGATATAACTTGTGCAAAATTTGAACTTGTGAACTTTTACTTGAGTTTAGATTATTTGTCGCTAGGCTGGAAATTGAGTTTAGATTGTGGATTGAAAATCAAAACAACACACGATAATCTTTGACTTTGATAGTGACGACAAAGAGCACTAATACTTTCTTAGAATTCATTAGAATTTGCCGACATGAAACGTGAAAGTACCTGCTTCATAATACATACGTTGCAAATTAAAGAATGACATGCACATTAAGTCTAGGGTCCGTTTGTTTGACAAAATATAACTTGAATGGAAAAATATTTGTCTGAAAATATAATATTTTTTGATATTTAGTTGTTATACTACAAAATATTTTATGATATTTAACTTTTATAGTAAAAAATAATTTTTAATAGAAGATTTTGATAAACACACGTGCACGCGCATGCACATACAAACACATATATTTTTATAAACATAAACATGTTTTTATGATGTGATAAGTGTCGTGGGAGGGGGGTCAGGGAATTGAAGTGAACTGTGGAGTGATTCTTATAACTAACTTTTGTCAAATTGACTGAAAATATCTTTTTACTATTTAAAAATGTTATGAGTGGCTGGGTCGACTAGTGTACAACGTGTAAAAATATTCCAATGAAATTTTTAATACCTTTCAACGTTGCGCCTGTTAAAGAAAGATGAAAAAGATAAGAAACAAAATTTATCCCACAAAGGATAAAATTTTAATTTATTTGGTGCATATTTTAGGTCGAAACGCTATACTTTTGAGATTTTGATTCACATTCAGTTATTTGGCCAAGGGAGGAAACGTTGGCATGCCACATCTGCTCTTTGAGTGGATAAAGTTAATTTAGTAACGTTATGCTATAACTCCGTGGATTTGAATCGTTTCATATAATATAACATTATGAAATAACAAAAATTCAATGATAGTAAAATCTTAGGATCATTTCATCATAATTACATGAATAGTTTAATTATCATTAAATCTCTTCCATAACTAAAGTGGGTATTTAACTATATTTTTAAAAACACAGAGACTATTCAATTACGTTTATAAAATACAATAAAGTAATCAGTTTATTCATAAAATACAAGAGTGGTTAAGTTTTTTACTCTTTTACTTATGAAG
This sequence comes from Ehretia macrophylla, assembly GCA_037974665.1. NCBI lineage: Eukaryota > Viridiplantae > Streptophyta > Magnoliopsida > Boraginales > Ehretiaceae > Ehretia > Ehretia macrophylla. The sequence goes on from CM075771.1 coordinate 32,376,740, forward strand.
ATCCAAAAAAGATATATATATATATATATATGCCTTATGATTACTACTTCTTCCATTGATAACATTCCCTTGAGAATTGTAGCTTAATTTGAATTGAAAATATATTTCTATATTTATAGTAATAATTTCCCAACTGCTAAAAAGTGTAACATGATAACACCAAATAGTCTCAACGACTTTGTTCACAATATTTTTAACTAGAGTTCTACTGTAAAAAATTCTAAGGTAGCGATTGATATATTAAAATAGGGTTTGAATGGAATGATATTCTCAATTTTTTTCGATTCTCATGCTTGGTATAAAGGAATGAATTTGGGAATCTTATCCCCAAAGAAATTTCATTCCCTTGTATATGAAAATAGTCATTCCAGAACAAATATATGAGAATGGGTCATTCTCATGTGTTTAAGAATGAACTTGATTACCATACCCCCAAAATTCAACAATAATAATAATAACAATAACAATAATAATAATAATAATAACAATAATAATAACTAAGAAATATAATAATAATAATTATTATTATAAAAATAATAAAATAATAATAATGATAAAATAAAAACAATAATAATAATAATACCTAATATAATAATAATAATAATAATTATTATTATTATTATTATTATTATTGTTGTTGTTGTTGTTGTTGTTGTTGTTGTTATTATTATCATTATTATTTATTATGTTTATGTTATCTACGGTTATATTCATGTTTATTTTTATTTTTAATACGATAAGAATAAAAGGGCAATCTTGACATATTATACAAGTCATTCTCATTACTACTCTTCATTCTTAGAACATACAAAGCATGTCATTCGCATTCTCAAATTCATTTCATTCCCAATTTCTTTTCATTCATGTCCAAATCTATTATAGTATACCAATCGTTACCTAAAATTCAAATGTTAAAATTTCAATATTAGGCAAATAGACCCTAAAATCACAAAACAATGATAATAAACAATTTGTAAAGATATGAAATATTCAATTCAAGTTAATCTACATTAGCCACTAAGATTTAGGTTGTGTGATTAAGTAGCTACTTGTGACTTAAGATCTCAAGTATGAAGTCATGCCCTTTATTACAAATATTGTTACTCTTATTAAAGAAGAAAATGTGTTAAGATACACTGTTGTAGTATAAAATTTATAATTTCAAAATAACGGATGTGATATTCCGGGTCAATTTCTCAAACTGTATAATTAGCCAAATAATAAAACAAAATTCCCAATGAGACAAAAGAGACGGTGAAGAGTCAAAGATTCCAAACCTTGCAGCGGTAGATTCCTTTCTGGGTCTCCACTTTCTAGATCCATCCCGTGAAAAGTACCCCCTTCAACCAGATTCTAGGGATGACAATGGGGACATAGATTGCGGGTATCCGTTCTACCCGCCCCACTAGCACAAAAAAATATATTTTTTTAATTAGAGTTCTCATACACAATAGTTAAATCAAAATTTATTTTTAATATTTGAGACTCAATTACTATAATATTATTTTTACTATTTAATTGTAAGAATAATTAATATTAGACCTTATTTAAGATCTATATTTATATTTATCATTAGTATAACTTTAATTTATATTTTGAAGTTGCATGATTCAAATTAATTATAATTCTTAAGGTTTAAAAAGAATAATAAAAACTCTGTGGGTAATTCCCATTCCCCACAGGGATTCGGGGGCGGGGACAGAGCGGGGGTTAGGGGTATAGAATGAGGGGACGGGACGGGAGATGGGAGAGCTTTTTGAATAACGGGGCTAGGCGTAAGAATAGCTTCCCCCGCCCCTACCCCACCCCATTGCCATTCTTACCCGACCCTCTTCCCAACTCCACTCTCAAGACTCATACCATAAAGACAAATTTACCCTCATCTATGCCACTACGTGCAACACTACAAAAAGAAACTCAAAAAGTCTTCCTTATTTCTTTATTCCTTATTTTCTTTCATCTTCTCAAAATCAATCAACCCTTTACACACACACACTCTCCCTCTCTCTCTCTGGGAAATTCTTCCATCAGCGATGGCTGATGGTCAGTCAAAAATCTATGGATAAAATTGTGACTCATCATTATCGTGGGACCTAGCATATTGTACACTATATTACACATAATTACGTTAATACCCTCATGCGAAATGTATAATTGGGCTGCAATATTCTTGTGTGTCCCACCAATGTATTTATTTATATTCTCCAATCTACGTGGATCCCATTACCATATATATTTAAAATATATAATTTATTATTTTCTCGTTATGATCCTATAATACTCAATTGATTTGGAAATCTAAATGTCACATCAGCATTTAATACAATCACATCAGCATTTAATACATTTAAAATACTTCCACCTACACTATAAAAAATTCCTGCTCAAAATTTCAGTGAGTGAAAAATGATACAATCTGTAGATGGACGTCTTGAATTAGTAGAAAACGTATTGTTATTCGTAGTAAGGCATTTATATTAATTGTAGAAAGAGTAGAAACATTGGGTTAATGTATAGCACTTATATGATTATTTGTAATAAAACTAAATTATTGTATACATTATTGGTAGTAAGTTCTCCTTCCAATTAAAAAATTTTCCACTCAAAACTTCATTGAGTAAATAAACGATACAATATGTAGAGGGGCATCTTGAATTAGTAGGAAACATATTGTTATTCATTGTAAGGCTTTTATATCAATTGTAGAAATGTGAAGTTAATGTATAGCACTTATATGATTATTAGTAATAAAAATAAATTATTATATAAATTATTGGTAGTAAAATGTCAAATCGTATCATAATTAATGGTGGATGTAAATCAAATCATTATCATATCAGAGATTAATTTACTCAACTACTTAACCAACTATAATAAATGGAGCTTAATGCCTATATAAGAAATTGTTGTAGAAAATATTTTTGCACTATATGTTGAACCAATTCAAGGTTAGCAATTTAATTTTTTTTAATCATTTTTACTGTGTTTTTTTTATAATCAATAGTGTTATTATGATAACGTAGAGGAAACATATGTTGAACTGTATATTGTTATGTTTACAAAAAATTGAACTTGTTAGATTATTTGTTAATTTTGTTTGTAGTATTAATTCCTAAATTATTTATATGTTATACTTTACTAATAAGTGAATATTTATTATTATTTGTTAATGGTATACTTATCGTATGATTGTTGTATTAGTTTGTATGCATGGGTTAACATAGTGAAAAATATCCCGCAATATAGTATTATTGGTAGATATGTGTTAGTATGCTGTCATATATTATAATAAGTTAAATCCGAAAAAGGTATATTATTCAGAAGTATTTTGTGTGTACCAGATATAAAATATCTATGCACCTGTACATACGTTAATAGGTTGTGTTATGTAGGATTATGTAGATTTTTAATCTTTCTCAATATCAAAGAGATTTGTGATATTATGTTTTATACATGATTGATTATAACAAGTAATTTTAATGTCATTATTGTAGTAATACAAAGATGACTGACAATGTGATTCCCGATGTTGCTCCTACCTCATCAAATTTGCCACATTTGAGCAAACAAGATATATTTAACATGATATTTGAGTCGGAGGACGATGCATTTCAATTTTACAACAATTACGCACTTGTTACTGGGTTTAGTGTTAGAAAAGAGAGTGTTCACAAAGATAAAGATACAAATCAAGCAAAAAGTCGATTATTTGTTTGTTGTTGTCAGGGTTTTCATAAGAAAGCATACTTGGAGATGCCTAACAGACAACGAGAACATCGACCCTTGACAAGATGTGATTGTACCGCAAGGCTTCGTATAAAGCTCGATAAAGTGAAGATGCGTTACGTTGTAACAAACTTTGTCGAAGAACACAATCATGAGTTAGTACCTAAGTTTTGTGTATCCCAGATGCGATCACACAGAAACGTTGACGAAGGTCACAAAGATGGAGTCCACTCTTTGCTTAGGGCTGGAATAACAACTAGCAAAATTTATGATGTAATTATGTATGAGTCTGGTAGATATGAGAATGTTGGTTTCACTAGGAAAGATTTGTATAACCAATTAAACCGTGATCGTCGAGCAGAAATATGTGACGAGGATGACCAAGTCGCATTGGCTTATTTACACGGTAAATCGGAGGGTAATCCTGGATTTTTTTTCCAGTACACGATTGATTATGAAAATCGATTAGATAAGTTGTTTTGGTCAGATGGAAGGTCGAGAGATGAATATGCAGTATTTGGAGATATTTTAATATTTGACGCAACGTACAAAACCAATTTATACAAATTTTCCTTATGATATTTGTAGGGGTAAACAATCACCGAAACATGTGTATATTTGGTGGTGCGTTAATTCAAAACGAGTGCACTGATTCATATTTTTGGTTGTTGACAACATTTTTGCCTGCTGAACAATAAACATCATTTATCAATGGTTACTGACGGAGACAAGTCAATGCATGAGGCAATTGTTGAAGTGTTCCTCGACTCCAAACACAGGCTATGTATATGGCATCTCGGACGTAATGCCACTACAAATGTGAAGATACCAGAGTTCAATGCCACATTTTGCCATATGATGTCCCTGAAATGCTCCATTAAAGAGTTTGAGTATGAGTGGAGGAAAATGGTTATTGAGAATGGCCTTAAGAATAACCCGTGGATAACATGGGTATTCGAGAGGAGGCACATGTGGTCCGATGCCTACCTTCGTGGTCATTTCTTTGCCCTAGTGAAGAGTACTCAACGCGGCGAGGGCATGAATGCACATTTCAATAGATTTCTTGGTAGTAGCAGGAATCTCATTGATTTTGTTAGAGACTACCACCGAGGGTTGGAACGCCTTTGAATTAACAATGTCAATGAAGAATATGTAACAAATTATACAAAGCCAGTCTTGGAAACCCAATTGTTGGAATTGGAGGATAATGTAACTAAGCTTTATACCCGAGCCGTGTTCAAAAAGATCAGGAAGGAAATTGATTTGCAAGCAACGCTTACGCATGAACAAGTTATTTCTCATTCTAATGAATCTCGTACCTATGTTGTGACCGATTATAATAACGAACGATTAATTCAGCATGTCTTGTTTAAAAGAGGGGGATTGCACATTAGTTGTGAGTGCCAGAGGTTTGAATCGTGTGGGATGTTGTGTAAGCACATTATATATGTGCTTAAGTGTATAGGTTTGAAAGCAATCCCACCATCATGCATCCATCAACGTTGGACAGCTGATATCAGTGAATGTTTTTGCCAGAAAAATTTGTCGAGCGCAACCACAAACGAAGTCGAAATGGCCTGACACTGTTACATAATGTCGAAGTATAGCGAGATGGGTTTTTATGCCAAACAGACTAACGAGGGATATACAGAAGTTATTGATGGTATCGCCACACTAACCACTCGTGCTAAGGAGGCGTGGATGATGGAACTGAATATTTCCATTGGTGTTGAGGGATCATCACAACCTGTTCAATTTGATGTCTTGGATCCTAATAGGGCAAAGCCAAAAGGCACGAGGGATAAAAATCCCCAAAAACAACGAGCACAAAGACGTTGTAGTAAATGCAGGTTAGTAAGCTAATTATTTAATTATTGTAAAATAATCAAATTTTGTAAACATACATATTAATTATGTGTATTAAAATTTTTTGTAGGCTTGCTGGACACCAATCAAACAATTGCCCAAAGGTAAGGGGTGATATATCCATTGATACTAGTCCCCCGTATCAGGCTATGAAGGAAGTCCCTAGTCAATCATCAATATCGACCCCTTTTGTAAACATGGGTTTCGCAATACCCGATCATATGCAATGGTCTGTTGGTGTTAACGTGTTGCAGACTGAATATGGTAGTAGTTCAATGCAATATGGAGACGCTAGTAATACTGTAATGGAGCCTATATTTGTCCCACATAACGTTTCAACAACCTCAACTTTTCATATGTCAAACGTTCGGTATCAATGACGATAAGGTGATTTATAATTTGTAGATTTTTACGTATATCCATGCATATCTATAAATTATTCCTATAAATTGTAGATTTTTACGTATACCCATGCATGTCTACCAACTTTGTATCAATTACCAACATGCCCTTGATAAACCCCAACCACTATAAAGTATCTCATTCTTTCATTTCTTTATTTTCCCAGCATATTTTCTTGTTTGTCTCTTCCCCATTCCCCCTTCACAAGAATGACATTCAAAAGAACCCACAAAGGTAAATATTTTTTTAGCTTCATTGTTTTACCTTCACTTCATATGACATATATGACATATTTTCTTGTACATGACCATTTTAGTTTATACAAGTTTGAGCTTTTTTGTTTGTGGATTTTTATTTATATTTATAATTACTCTTCTTGTTTACTTACATTTAAAACTATATATTTTAGCATAGTGAAAATGTGAACATCGACTCGTCGCAGTCGATTTTCACAAGACCCAGCACTTGACTTGCGATACATCAACACGAAATGTCGTTGTTATCAAAAGGCAGAAATTATTGTCGTATCAGATGAAAAGAAGGCTTCAAAAGGGTGTTTATTCTATAATTGTGATACATGTAATTTTTTAAAATGGTGGGACCCTATTAAAGCTTCTTGGGAAGGCATTGAGTTGGCCGTTACTAAGAGATTGAGAGATGATGAAGATAGTGGAGAGAAGGTGACATTTCCTACGGAGAAGAAGAAGAAAAAAAAGAAAAAAAAGAGTGATGATATCGCAAAGTTGAACATGCTTCTTCTTATAGTTTGTTGTATTTTGTTGGTGTTAGTCTTTTGTGTTGTAATCTTTAAATGAAATGTATGCATTTCATAGAACAAATCCTTGCATGTTCAAGTGGAAGATGACTCGTAGTTAGTCATCTTTAATTTTGTTTTTGGTTAATTTAAAATATTGCTAATGTTTAATTCCTAAATTCTGATCAAAATTTGGTGTACAATGAAAGTTAAAACTTGAAATTTGTCTATATATGGTCAAAGCGGCAACTTTAAATTTCTTTTGTCAAAATAAATAAAATTATTCATGTTTTATGCAAATGATCATATGTTGCTTCGCACGAGTAAAAAAAATTTGCCCAGGGCGAACTGACTGTCGGAAATGATTATTTCAGGCTTCTCCCGAGCAAAAAATATACGCCCACGGCGAAGCTGTCTTATTCAGTAGAACAATTTGATGCTTCGCCCCATCGAAAAAATATTCGCTCTGGGTGAAGCTGACTGCCGCAATTGATAATTTGTTGATTCGCCCGAGCGAAAAATGTTCGCCTAGGGCGAAGCTCACTAAGGCAAACCAATGGTAATTTGGTTATTGTTATTTTGATTAGTTGAAAGAACCGGAATTTTGATATTCAAATTTTGATTATTTCAAAACCCCGGGAAATTGGAATTTAAAATTTTGATTATTTCAAAAACCCGGGAAGTGGGAATTTCAAATTTTGATTATTTCAAAAACCCAGGAAGTGGGAATTTCAAATTTTGATTATTTCGAAAATCCAGGAAGCAGGAAACTCAAATTTGATAATTTGAAAAACCCGGGAAATGGGTTTTTCAAATTTTGATTATTTCAAAAACCCGGGAATTGGGTATTTCAAATTTTGATTATTTCAAAAACTCGGGAAGCAAAAAATTCAAATTTTGACTATTTGAAAAAAGTCATTGACGAAGAAAAAAACAACTGATAAAGCTATTCTCAATTTTGACTTTTCATTCTCTGTTTACTTTCTCTCTATTTTCCATATTTTTCTCTCTTTATATCTCATAATTTTTTTTCTCTCTCTCTAGTTTCAATCTTTCTTCTCTATTCTTCGTCATTGTTTTCTCTCAGAAACACGCCTCACGGGAAATTTAAAAAAGGAAAAACAACGGTTTACTTGCATACTAACTTGGTCGTTCGATTTAAAAGGCGAAGATCAACGGCTAATATCATTTTTTATATTTATTCACACAAAGATACTACAAAATCCCTATTATACCCTTACCTAAATTCTTTATCTTATTCAATTACTATCTACCTTTGTGCCGCTTTGTTCATCTTCTTTAGGGAATGGTTCATCTCCTTCATCACTCATCAGCTTCGACTTTCGCCATAACTATCATGACCAAAAAATGTAAGTTCTTTTCCATTTTATTTTGTATGATATTGCAGTATTTGATTCTTTTTTGTTGATTGATGGAGGACGATTGTGTTTGATTCTTTTTATTTATGGCTTTCATGTTGCAGCAATCTGAATGCTCAACCATGGTCTCAGCCATATGAGTCCTGCATAGTATTGTAAAGAACACGTCTATAAGAATTAGTTTTAGAATGTTTATAGTTTTTTAAAGGTAATATCTGAAAGTATTGTCATATAGATCTGCTACCGAATTGGTCAAAGAACATGCTATTAGCCACGAGTCCTGCATAGTAGTGTAAAGAACACATCTACGTGAACTTAGTTTTCTGGCTTTTACTTCTTGGAGGAAAAGACCATCTACTTCCACATCTGCAACCATGTTGAAGAGGGCTACTTCAACCTTTTCTTTTTTATATAAATTTTAATATCTGATATTATTTTACATCATTTCATTTGTTTCAGTTTGGATATGTGCTCATTGACGTACAATTATTGTTGATTATGTACTTTGGTATGATCTATTCATATTATTTCATGTTAAATTGCAGGAATTTAAACATTGAAAAAATTAAAGAAGCAAATCCAAAAGCTACAGTGACCAATTTTGTGCGAGCAAAGATTGTTCGAGAGTAGAAAGAGCTCCCAGAGGTTGAAAAGGATATCTTTAATAAGATGACTCGGGCTATTTGGTTTAGTTTCTGATTTATAAACAGTTACATGATAAGGCCTATAATTTATATTGCTTGGTGTAAACAATTCATCTTATAATGATGAAACTATACAATTGCCTCTTTATCTATTTATTCTTGTAAGAGCTTATAATCAGTGAATAACTGAGTGATTACTTTATCCAATTTAGGTCCTAAGGTTAAAGCATTACGTTGGATTGAAGGTATAATTTCATCTTGCATTGGTCCTTATCTATTTACACTGACTTTGCACTTTAGGTTTTACTTTCAGTTGTAGTTATGGCAACAAAGCGTCAACGCACAACCGCTGACAAAGTCAGAAAGGCTGCGAGTTCGTCCACAGACCAAGCAGCCGATTTACCAAATTTAGAGAAGTTCTTAAAATGTCTCCCTGTATGTGAAACGTACTTTTGGTTGGAAGACCTGGAGCAATCTGAAGGCACTAAATGGGCCATTGAAACCTTCAATACTGATGCATTACATTATTTCATGCAACGTCCCCGAGATGCAACTGTTTCTGTTGATGTAGTTCGCCATTTCTATGCTACATTGACATGTATAGATGACAACACTGTGGAACCTAAATACCAAGTCAAAATCAAACAACAGGTACTCACATTCATAGCTCATGATATAGCATCAGCTCTTTGGGATGGAGATAATTTCAATGAAGGCGTTGAGGAGCCCGAGATGCATGACTTCAAGACAATAATTGATGATATGTGTGGAGGGCGAAAGACTGAAAAAGGAAAAGCCATCAAAGTTGCTTTTCTTCCACCTCACGTGTGGTTGGCGAGTCATTTTGTCCACGAAAAGCTTTATCCGCAAGGGCACGCTAATGAGAGGAGGGGAAAAGCATTGGCAATTTTGTATTGGTTATTCAAAGGGCAACCTTTCCTAGTGGCACCGGTGATTATTGATTGTATGTTACGCACGAAGAAAATGGCCCTGACTGACCGTACAAAGTCAGCTCCTCTTTACTACCTATGGTTAATTACGAAGCTAGTAAAAAACTTGGGATACAAGATGAAGTCAATTGACAAAGAGAAATCATTTGAGATGAGTGAGTTTTCACGATTGAACTTCAAAGCCAGCCGAAGAACACTTATAAAGGGTGAATGCAGCAAAAATGACGGACACCCGCCACAAGGATCTGTTACCCTTGAGGATATATATACACGATTGGAACAGATTGGAGGTGACGTGAACCAATTGGCTTCGCATGTGACTAGACTTGAAGAAGAACAGAAAGAAGGGTTTGCAAACATTACATCACGTTTAGACGCTCTATCAAGATCTCTGTTGGTCAATGAGACCACTTTTGACCCATAGTCTTTTTCAACCTATGCATTTTGTTCTTTTGGACGAGGAAACCACTCTTTAGTTAAATTTAGGTAGCTTGAACTTGTGTTGGCATAGACAAACTTGTGTTAATCCTTGAAGTTTTTTTTAATATATTGTTTATGACAGCTTAATGTTGCAATTTTACGGTTCTTATATTTTTTTGGTTCATTATTTAATGATGATTTCGCCGAGCGAAAAATTTCGTCCAGGGAAAAATTCATTATTATAACCTTAATGCTACTTTGCTCGAGTGAAAATTTGTTTGCCCACGGTGAACCTCCCTGTTGTAACCTAAATCTTGATTTGCCCGAGTGAACAATTGTTCGCCCAGGGCGAAATTCACTGTTCTAATTCAAAATGCTGCTTTGCCCAAGCAAAAAATTGTTCGCCCAGGGCAAAACTCGCTGTTCTAATTCAAAATGCAGCTTTGCCTTAGTAAAGAATTGTTCGCCCAGGGCGAAACTCACTGTTCTAATTCAAAATGCAGCTTTGCCCGAGCGAAAAATTATTCGCCCAGGGCGAAACTAACTGTTCTAATTAAAAAATGGGGCTTTGCCCGAGCGACTAAATATTCGCCAGAAACGAAGTTCATAAATAATTTTGAAAAGGGAAAATATTTCAAAAAAATTCATAACATGATTGCACCATAATAAACAAAAAGTCATAAAGTTGTAATAGATTGGTATAAAAACATAATGATTAAACAACCATGATATTGAATTGCATTGTGAAAACATAGTAACACCAAAAAACTATTATGTTGCCAACATCATAATTACAATGCGAGGCTCTTTCTTCACAAATTACAAAAAAGTGTCCAAAACCGCATTGCAAATACCATGGCTATCCCATTACTAGAAATAAGAGTACTACATGTACTTAGAAAAGGATCATAAAACACTCCGAGCTGGATTACACTCATTAGACTTGTGTCTCCACAATTGGATTGCTAATTGTGTGCGTTCAAACTCTGATTGTTTGGCAGATAAGTACTTCACATTTTTGTATGATTGCAGCATTAAACAAACGTAAAGACCGCAATCCCAACAGTTGTGTTGAGTCGGAACCCATTTAGGTCTATGAAATGGGAATGCCGTTATATTTGGCATGTTGGGGCATGCATCCCCATGAAGCTCCTTCAAGAGGCTGTCCAATGACTTTAACTAAAATAAGGCAAATGATTAGTATACATCGAGCAAAATCATTCTAATGTGAACAAAACAAATTACAAGTAAAATTTGATCAGTATTTTACCAAACGCGTGACTTCTTCATCTACGTCGTTCTTCGATCTGCTTGTGAAATTTGAATCACAAATATTCACTAATTGAGACACAAAGTCAATGTGACACAACAACCAATAATTGCGCTCAAAGTTCATTGGTACAAAGATCTACAAGAAAAATAATATTGAAGTTAACTTTTTTCAAATATGAAACAAACAACTGACAAAAACGTTGACAAGTACTTATTACTAATAGAACAAATCATTATTAGTATTAAGTTACCTCTTTGCAATTTATTAGTTCACCGGCGTATTTTTCACCAACACAGTAACTACGCTTCAATTTTTTTGGACTAGGCGAATGTGTACCAAGCATTTGTTGCTACAAACAATCACATTAATGTAAGCAATTAGACATTTTTATATAATGAACAAGAATTTACTGCTAATTCATATGTAAGACAGATTAGTCAACATCATAATTCACAACCAATTATACATACCGATAACAACGTTGGTAGGTACCATGCAGACATTTTTTCATCTTTTTCACGAGCTTTGATTGTCAATTGTCATACCAACGTATCAATTATCTGAAAATCATATATTAAAATGGATAACTACCCAAAATTCATTATAGGTGCAACTTTCTTGAAATTTTTCTTAAAATCTTCATAGGGCAACTCACGTTTCCAGATAAACATATCATTGGTCGAAGTTCACACATTTGTCTCCTCGTTAGATGCCCCATTTTGTTCTTTACAACTATTTCCCTACAAAGAATAATAGCACTCATTAGTATGTAATAAAGACCAAGTGTGAAAAATGAATTATAAGCTCATTTAACTCACTCTGGATTATTTTCACTGGAAAATAAGAATGATACCAAATCGCGATCATTTGTCAAAAACACCAAACCCCTTTCGAACGGTATATCCATCTCCATCAATTGATTTGGTTTGAAGCTATCCTCCTCTGTCTTAATAGACAAATCAATATATTGTTTACTATCATCAAGCTTTGGGGCTAAGCAAGTAACATCAAATTCTTCAAACAATCGCCTACGAGGAGCTACACTCAAATTTAGGGGATCAACATTCCTGTTAAAATGAGGGGAGTTTTCCAAGACATAATCATTGTTATGAGCTTGCGATTGCAAGGGAACTTCCCTTCGAAATTTTTCCACTAAGACATCCCAAAATTTCATCTGTAATTTGTGAGAATTTTCATGCCAATGATGTTTCTGATCCCTAAAGGATGGCTAACCTGCTGCATTAACCTCTCCAACATGATTGTATTCCTTACTTTGTTCCTTCACCTCATCTCCATCTCCCTCTTCATCAAGCCCACCTTTTACGGCACGTTCGTCTCTATCACTCTCATCCTCATTGACATAAGTAGCTTTAACTGCTTGATTTAACAAAAGGTGCTCCAACTTTTCAAACATTTTTGCAACATAACTTGTCAAATTCTCCAACTTCATGTTCACCTCAGATATTTCTTCTTTCATCACGTCAACCTTCCTCTCAATGGTTGACAAACTAAGATTGTAGTCAGATGTCTGCTCAAACCGTTCCCGTACCACACATAAAGATTGCATATTGTTATACCCACCAAGATTGTCGTATTTTTGTAATCTATTCCGAATCTCTTTGTTTGTCCAAAACCCTACCCACGGGTTTTCATCATGAACTGGTCCTTGTCCATTAACCGGATTGAAATATTCAAAAAAAAAGTATCTGCAATGAGAAAAATAAATGTTGATTAAAAATTTGATTCGGAAAAGATATAAAATTTTTGATTGTATTTAATTACTTACCATCAACGAGAAGAGACAACCACCCACATATTTAAATCTCAGGCATCTCGTCCATTCAATGACCCTTGACAAGGAGTTTAGCATAAACTCTGCCCAATTGAAGCTCGAAATAGCATCTACATTCTTCATAGCATGTAACAGTTGTTTTTTTAAAGCAAAATCACTTATGGGAGCCAGAAAGTGTCCTATGATGTATATGCAATACATACCCTTGAAATAAGCCTACAGCTTCTACATGCTATCATCTTCTCGTGCAATTTGCCTAGCGGAATTAAAGAGTCATAAACTTCAAACTTCTTACATAATTCAACTATGTCCTTACTAGGACCCTTGCGAGGTACAGGTGATCCTTTATCTGGTAATCCAAATATTTTTTCAATATGAATGGGTTTGACTTTCAATTCGTGACCATGAACTCTAAGGTGTTGGTCATTGGATCAAATTTGTCCATTAGTCATTTGCAAAGTGGGTGTTTTAACACTTTGCATTGAATATTTAGTAACGACCCAAATCCGATATCACAAATGACATGTCTTTGTTCCTCAGTTAACTTGCTATGTACCTCCACGATCTTAATTAAAGATAGGCGTGTATGTACACTATCCTACAATAACAGGTTTTCATTTATTACCAAATAAGTCAAAAATAACATCTATAAACATTTTCAAAAATTACATACCTTGGCATTCCTTACAGCCCTCCTTTTTTCTTTGTACTCTTTGGAACTTTGGTTAAACATAACCTCATATTTATGCTTTTCCTCATGCGGGAGCGCATTCCACTCCTGCATGATTTTTGCACGTACATTGACATTTTTTCCTGTGTGAGTTTCTCTTGATTTAAGTTCTTCATGTCTAACCTTCCTATAAACATATTATCCATTTTAAATAAACGTGTTATATCATAAGGAACACATAAATGTGCATAAGATACATCACTTACAAGAAAAACCCATAAGTTGATGTCGGTTTTTTCACAATTTTGGTATTACTTGTTGATGCTCTATTCTTCTTATTCATGGAAGAGGTATCAATTTCCATATGCTCTATTTACCACGTCCTCACCCTTGTGTACCATAAATAAATGATTAATTATTAACAATTTAAAAACATATAAGAAGAACACTTGATGGCAATTGGCGTTATTTGCTTAAACATGGAAGAATAATAATTCAAGAGCTTATAATAATTCTCTCTTCTACTAAAAGAATTATAAGCGATAAAGTCGCATGTAATAACAAAGTATCACAACACATTATCTATTTTATTGCATACTTCACTTGGTCAAATTTTGATGCTACATTTAGTCCTTGTTCCCTAAAAATGCATCAAGTGTTAATGAAACTTGTTAATTAAGCACCCATTATTTTATTTTCTTATGTTTCCTTGTTTGAGCCAGATGCAAGAAATAAGAGTTGTTTGACATATATCTCAGTGAAACTAAGCTAATTGTGGATTTGTTTCCACTCTGCCTCCAATTATTTTATGGAGATATAAAATGTCATTTCTCTCATTCTACATTGTGTTATTTATTTCTCCTATTCTTTTTTCTCAAAGTTTAATTGTCTTTTAGCTACTTCAATAACAGAATCAGGGAAACAAAAATATAAATTAGCGAAGGAACTGATAGCAGCAGTTAGCATATATAAATTTGAAGCTGAAAAGAAGTAAAATGAGACGGAAGAGGACAAAATAGGCATGGTTACCTTTGATGCCTCTAGTTGAAGTTTTGTATATTTTGGCTGTAAATAGAGTTACAGCAGCAACAATCAACCTATCAATGCCCAAAACACATTGAGCATTCCCCTCAAACACCTTATCCTAAAACACATTCCCCTCAATCCTCTGCCTCCCAACCTTCCTCTATAGTTCTACATAACATGGTTCCATTTTACATATTATGCTAACATATATGTGTTCTACTTCATTGAACATATGCCTACATTATCTTTGAACGAACAAGAAAATGCAAAAGCAAAAACATACAAAATAAAATGGAAAAAAAAACTTATATATTTTTCCTTAAAGTTGACGGAAGAAGAACGAGCCGTTGAACACGATTATAGTGTCGAGCATTGTCGAGCCTTTGAACGAAGAACAAAATCACGCACAAAAAAATCGAGCCCTCTTTGCTTTGCTTTGAAATTGCTAAGTGTTTTACGTTAGAGAGCTTAGCTTTGAACATATTTTAAAAATAAAAAAATAAAATCTGATATGAAGGTTGAGTGTATGGGGTTTGAAGTGATGTGAAGGTTGAGTGTATGAGTTTCCAAAATACATTGGGAATTATGCAAAGGCTAATAATGTCATTTTAAAGTTAAAGGATAAAATAGACATTTTATGCATCTTTAGTATAAAAAATATGTAAAAATAAGTATAAGGATAGTTTAGTAATTGCAATAACATAATATTTAAATAAAATTATCAATATCAGCCATTGATCTTAAGTTTAGTAATTGCAATAACATAATATTTAAATAAAATTATCAATATCAGCCATTGATCTTAACTCTTAAAATTCAACGGTTGAGATCAACCATGGCTGACATCAGCCATAGCTGATAGAAGAATGACTCCTCTCTCTCTCTCTAAATGTTTTTTTCTCATTTTTTGGGGTTTTGGTTTCTTCTAGATGAGCCGAAGCTTGAAGCGACTCACGGTAGCGTTCACATTCTCGGTCTACAACAAATCAACCAAATTTTTCTCTCTAATCTTGCCTTTCCTCAAGCACGCTTTCTCCAAAACCCTACGCTTTTTGTCCTCTTCTATGGAACCTTTCCTCTTCTCTCACGATCTCAACGACGACGGTTTCCCCGTCGATCCTCTTCCTTCCCCTCTTTCCACTTTCTCCACCGCCGATCCTCTTCCTTCCCCTCTTTCCACTTCCTCCACCGCCGATCCTCTCTTCCTCGTCACCTTCAGGTAATGACGATTAACATCAATACGCCGCCGTTTCATTTCACTTTAATTTTCAAGAATGTCGTCGTTTTTGATTTTTTTAGTTTAATTTTGAAGAACGACGTTGTTTTCGATTTCTTTTCTATTTTTAGTTTAATTGATTGTTTATTTTTTTTAGGTGGTGGAATGAAGTTAGGGAGGCGTTGTATGGCGGTGGAGCGGAGGAGGTTGTTGACGGTGTTTTGTATGATGCGGCGACCTCGTTTGTGAAGAGAGGGGATGCGTGGGAGGATGAGGAAGTGGAGGCGGAGATTGTGTTGGAGATGAGGAGAGAAGGCGAGACGGAGAGGAGGGAAGAAGGCGTCTCCGGTTGTGGTGGAGGCGGAGATGGTGATTTGGCATTACTTCTATTATACAAGTTGGTGGTTGCCATGTGGACTAGTTTATTCAAAAGAAGTCGATATAAATTTGGAATATTCTGCAGTTGAAACTGACTTAAAAATGGTTATTGTATTTTTAACGGGAGATGTAGTTCAAAATAACTATAAAAAATTTGTCATATTTATCACAAATCAAATAAATATACAGATTGGTTAGCGTGTTATACTCTTCACTTTTCACTGATTTTTGTTTACACGAACATATTTACCTTCATGTTTGAATCCTTTATTAAAACAGGACAAAAGGGTCAAACAAATCCTTTAAATATGTCAGAAGATCGCCTCGCAAGTCACAAGCTGTTGTTAATATTTTCTTAATCTAATGGCTTTGCCTCCTTTAAAAAAAAGAGAGAAAAAAAAATCACAAGAAAAAGGCCTACACAATCTTGGCCCAAAATAAAAAGTACATAAGACAGATTTCACAAAAAACAAAAGGCCAGCACATACAGGCCCTAACCATATAGAAGACTAAAGGCCAAACCCAAAGGAACAGCAAGATCTGGGACAAACCCAAAATGAGAAAAGAAGGTACAAGTCAAAAGACAAAGGCCCAGGCCCATTTCTATATAATTTGACTTGATCCAATGTAAGTGACCGAAGGTAAAGTACATATTGAACCCTTACGAGTTTTTTTTTTTTTTTGGTCAATAAAATGCAGAAATTTCATTAAAAACAACATGAAGTTAGCCAATTCCAGTTGACTCCAAATATGAACTAAGCAAGTAACATAGCAAGTTAATTAGCCAACCCAAATTTGGAGGACAACTTAAATTGTCACTGGCACAGATTCTGGCCACAGAGATTGACTATTAACTATGCTAATATATATCAAGACCCGAAACAGGAATAAAATTGACGTAAAAATTTTAGGCCGAAAGTTCATTAAATAGGACTTGGTTACAAGTTTGAATACAAATGACTATGCTCATCTTGTCGTGACAATTCTGAACACCCTCAAAATTTATAACTTTACGATAAGTCTAATGTGATCTTATTTATAATAAATTTCTCATCATTAAAAATAAATAAATAAATAAAATTGAAGTAAGGATTATAGGCCAAAAGTTCAATAACCAAGACTTAGCTACAGAAAAATTTTGAGTCAGTTTAGACCAATCCATCAAACACTGTGGAATGATATAGGTTAAAACTTAGGACATTTGACCATAATAACCGTTGTATCAAAATTGATGCCTGAAACACGAATTAGTAGCACGTGTACATAGGACCAAATTCTAGCATTGGTTTCAGGTAAAATAACTTGAAATTCGATCCTAATCCTAAAAAGTAATGATAGATATCATTATATTTTTATCACTTAAATATCACTTTCTATGTATATCCTTAGTTGGCATGTTAAAAAAAAAAAGAGATTTAAAAAAAAATTAAGTTAACATGCTAAATAGGCATACACATATGAGATGGTATTTGAGTGATAAAAATAAAATAACAAGTAGCATTACTCAAATGGATATGATAGTAAGTGAAGTAACTCAAGATATACTAATCTTGTCGCACCAGGTTTGGGCAACCGCCGATGAGGCAAATCAACGAACGTACACCCGCAAAGCGTTGGTCAGCATCTAATTCAATAAAATTTGTTTGCGGCTCACTATAGGCCATAGGGTCGTGATTAAGCTTGACTGTGATGTATATATATTCTTGTGCCTCATTCTGCGTTTGGCTGTTTGTTAATTTATCTAAAGAACAACATATGTTAAGTGACGATCAGGGCCTTAAACCATTATGTGAGGCTGGTCAAACTAGACATTGATGCATAAGATGTTAACGATTTCAATATGGATAAATGATAAGTTATAATAAAATTATAAAATTAATAGATAAGTTTTTGGACTACTAAATCTAAAGTTCATATATCATTTAGGATTGAACATTAGATTATTTAATTAGTTTTAGGACTTCATGACGTTTGTCGTCTTATTTTTGTTTTAAACATTAATATTACTAGCTAGTTACACTTTCAATTATGAGTCATAGTCACACCTCATAATATACGACTCATTTTTTGATAGTTGACATGGATAAATTTCAGCTACTTATTAGAAGAAATCTAAGACTTTTTTAGTCCATGGTAATTAGTAAAATAATAGATATTTGAACGTAAAATATTCCACTAGAATATATTGTACCAAAACGTGCATATTGTATCAACAAAAACCACCCTCCATTTTACCCAAAAGAAAAGCGACAACCACGCCAAACACTGACATCAACGCAGCACATAACACCAACACCAGCTATATATAGCTCCACCACGGCGCCTCCACTTACCATGCTAGTACTTGTCTTCATGGTAACAAAGGAAGAAATGAAAAGTGGTTTTGCAACTAGTTTTATTTTACCAAGCAAGCATGCGAAAATATGGCGTTTTATAGCTCCTCGCTTAGGAGTCATAAATGGGCATGTGATGTTTTTGTTGCATTTGACAACGAATGGTGGTGTCTTCTTAGAATTGCAGGGTTCAAGGTTTGTTGCGCTTTGATCCATCGAAGAGATGAAGAATCCCATAATTTAATAGACTAGTCTGTGCAATAATTTATTATAATAAAATATTTTAATTTGAAACTACAGTTTCGGCTAAAAAAGAAAAAGAAAAGGGAGGAAAGAAGGAAAGAAGGAGAGAAGCAATTGAAGCGAAGAGAGGTGACGGGTGATGGTATTGAAGACACTACATTCGTCGCTTTATATAGAGGGAATTTGTTTTGAAAATAATATATATATATATATATATATATATAATATAATCCATATATATATATAATCCATAGAGGGAATTTGTAGACTCTTATGGGCAGCCGACATCCTCTGATGTGTGCCACGTGTACACATAGATGATTTCAAGGGTGGACGATGCAGTTGGCTAACTTGGTTGTGCGTGCCGAACAAAGCTGGAGGCGACGACGCTCAAAAGTTGATATGTTGACGAAACGCCTCAAATGACGCCATGCACTCGTTGGCGGTAGAGTAGTAGGAGAATCTTCCAAGACTAAAAGAGTGGAATTTATATATGATTCTGGTCTCAAGATCTGTCATCATTTGTACTAATATTTTAAATAATATAAAATATTTTAGGTCTCGATCTTTTAAATAAAAAAAGAAAAAAAAAGTGGAATTTAAATATCATGCAGATAATTTTCCTTTTACTTTTGGTAAGATCAAAATTAAATTAATTTTTGAAACTAGAACAGTGGAATATAATTATAGTGGTCCGTTTTTCAAATTACTTAAAATTTTACCTTTTTAAGATGCATAATCATGCAGAAAATGAAGTATTAAGTTCCACTCAATGAGCACCCTCCTAGTGGAGTGGGGGCGCAACACTTCATTGTCAAATAGGCTGTGAAGACTGCAGATGCTTGGGCCCCTTTTATGAAAACAAGTATGCAGGCCTTCCGAAGCTGTGTGATAGTTGGTTGGTGTAAGCCTCGAAGAGGTTGAAAGTTAAATGTGGATGGTTGTACTAAAGGTAATTCAAAATTGACAGTCGTAGGAGACTTGTTTTGCGATGAATCGGGAGCTTGGCTTACAGGGTATGTGGTCAAGATGGAGAGTTCAACAAATGTGCATGTTGAGCTCATGGCAGTATCGGAAGGGATACAGTGAGCTATTGAATAAGGGCATTGATCACCTTGATGTTGAACCAAACTCACCAACTATTGTGCGATGCTTCACGAGACTAGTATGGGAAACAATTTATCGATGACTGCAGGCGTATTTTGTGTGTCAAGTCAGAATTTTGAGTGAACCATATTATCGAGAAGTCAACTGGTGTACAAATTTTTTGACAAACAATTTTTTATTTGTAAGCATATGCTAGCACGAGCAGGTCATGAAGGGGCTGATTGACCTAATAGATAGTTATGTAAAAGGTGATACATCCCCTAAACTATTGGTTATATAATCAAAATAATAAAATAATATCAAGATGATAAAAATTCACAGTAAATCATCTAATTACAATATTTGTTTATAAATAAATATTCAGTTCAAATAAAACTATAAACAATTAAGTATATTAACATTTATATAGAGTAGTTTGTGAAGTTCGCGTGGGGTCGTTAAACACTACTCGTTCCCCTTTTGCCACTCTATAAAGTAGGCACAAACAAAATTGCTTATTATAGTTAGGGTCTTCGTCAACATTAATATGTCTAGATGGTGAAGTTTATTTTTTATTTTTTATTTTTTTATTTAAAAGAGTTTTATAAGCTAATATTACATCACTTAAGATATCTAGATGATAAATTTTATTTTTTCATGTAATAGACTTTGGCTGCATATTCCAAATAAAACCTATATGTAAGCAATATTAAAATATAATCATGCTTAAATCTCTCTCTGGTGAATCTTGAATAAGTTAAGAAAAAAGAAAAAGGATAGTATTTATAACAGTTACTACAATAATTTAAAATAAGAATTATGTCTCTTGTTTTTCCTATTTTGTGATGGGTAAGGATCCTCACTCTACTTTGTTCTCTTATTTTATAGATAATCTGTTGTAGTATGGGTATTAGATTTGCTAATTTTAAATCTTAGTCACTGAATCCAGAGTAATAGACGAGTCATCTATGAAAATGCGTGTCTTTATAAATGTTGAAAATAAATATTAATTAAAATTTAAAAGGACTAAATTTGATGGTTCATAATATTCTTTCTTTAGAATATGAGAGAATAGGCAAATATGTGGATAGTTAAAGAAATCACACAAATATCATTGTTGGTGGGATGGTCGAGAAATTGAATTGGCAGATCACATCTACTTAAAAATTTCCAAATATCAGTAGGGTGAGTCATAAATAGTTGAGGAAATGAAGAATCTCTCTCTCGATATATATATATAGGATAGATACATCAATGTCCTTATGGCATCTTTAGGTTATTTACTTATCACCCACCAAAATTTACTTGTCTCAGGGGAAAAAAAAAAGTTTCTCTTTTTGTTTTTTCATTTAAGAAAGTTTTAAGTCATTTTATATCATTTAAAATGTTATACACGAGAGTAGACCACGAGATACTAGGATTTAGATTCTTATCTCAAGAGCTAATTGAGGGATTCAACTGACAAATTCAACTGGCTAAAGCAGAACACGACCCAATTATATGCATTGAAATTCTTTCAAAGATGACCTACGGGATTGAGAGAAAAAATGAAGAAGAAAAGGTTGTTTTGGAGATAACGAAGTTTAAGACATATAACAGGTATTTAAAGCAAGATTCATATATAAAGTTCCGCCTTTCGTTATATGCATGCTTGCACACAGTCTTGGGAATCACAACAAGTGAGGAGATATCTGCAATATGGAGCCAGGAATGGTGAGAGGAATCAAATTAAACCGTTCCTTTTTCATACATCATATCGATGACCAGAAAGTATGTATAACGGAAATTAACAAGAGAAATCGTAAACAAAAGAAAAGTAAGCAATATATATAAAATAATTACAAAAGGAAGAAATAACATTAATTCATATTAATTAACAATAACACGTATACAATAATAAAACACCAACTAGAGATACGCCGTTGGCCAACATCAACATGGCACATAAGTACAGAACACTCTCCAGCAGCAGGTCCACCACCGTCAGCAGAACTGAAGTGAAGAGCATTAATTGTGTAGAAAGAAGACAGGAAGAAGAAGAAGAAGAAGATGATGATGATGACGACGATGAGGATGACGATGATGAAGAAAAAGAAGAAGAAGATGACGAAGATGATGATGAGGATAATGATGATAAAGAAGATGATTTTGATTTGACGACGACGATAATCGATGATGATGAAGAAGAAGAAGAAGAAGATAACGGCGACGACAATAATGATGATGATGAAGAAGAAGAAGATCTCCTTCCTTCCTGAAATTGGACGTGTTTATGTTATCAAAAACAGAAATGAAAGATGGCTCTGCAACCTAACTTCAATTTAGTGAATAACCATGCGAATATTTCGCGTTTGATGGCTCCTCGTACAGGAGTCACAATAGGGTATGCAATTTTCAAGGCCTTCTGTTCCATATCCATTTGTATCAAGGGAAGAACAAAGATGATTGTAAAAGCAAGAAAGTTAGAAGAGAATGAAATTTTTTTGCTACACAGAAAGAAAGTTGCAGATCAAGGTGTTTTTAAAGATGGTGGTGCGCGAAATTGTACGTTTAAGTGAGGTTCCTGGAAAGTTTATTTGCAATTTGCAAGAGTGCAAATCTGTTGATGCCACCTGCATAGCATTCAAGGGTTGAGATGATCCCCGTGGATATGTAATTTTGACTTTCTTCAAAGAGGTAAAGGAAAGATAGATAGTCTCCTAGTAGTTGTTTGTTTAATTAGGCACGTTGAGCATTTTGATTTTTGAGGATGATCCAACTTGCAGTCATTAGAAAAGTCTCTTTCAAGTGGAATTGGACTGACTTTGCGTCTCTTGGGCCTTGGTTCGACTGCCTGTTTGCTTTTGTAATGTTTGGCCCAAGCGTCTTCTTTAGGAAAACTATTCGATGAGTTCAGATTGACATCAGTCTCTTATATATTGGTAAAAATTATACATGTATATCCTACTAACTATGTGAGAGACTAATGAATCTGTCCATCATGACAATAAAATTTCCCGTTTCTTGAGTTGGTGGGTCTGCTTGAGTCGTTTGTGTTGTATATTGTGTTATACCTTGTGATGTCTTTGTTGTACTTTTGATGTTCAGTATTGTTAATTGATGAATGTTTTTCAAACTAACAAAAAAGGTGGGATTGTAAGCATATATATAATATATGTATTCTAATATGCGTGATTTTATAGCATAATATACAAATATAATTAGTAGTAAAATCACATACATGTTTAAGATATGATAAAAGCAAGTTGTAATAGTTACTCGATTACTGACGAAGGTGCAGCGGAAGAATGAATCCCATGCTTTAAAGTCCGATCAATAGTATAAGATATCCACACAATATTTTTTTATGCTAGAATCCGCTATTCTTTTTGCATTCATAGGCTTGCGTGAAACAATCCCATGAAACTTTTTCACTTTGCTCATCTGTACACTAGTCATGGGTATTAATTTTTGCAAATTAAGAAAACTTATAGAAATGA
The DNA here is from genome assembly GCA_037974665.1 of Ehretia macrophylla. Taxonomy (NCBI): domain Eukaryota; kingdom Viridiplantae; phylum Streptophyta; class Magnoliopsida; order Boraginales; family Ehretiaceae; genus Ehretia; species Ehretia macrophylla. Next base: position 32,400,377 of record CM075771.1, read on the forward strand.
TCAGCACGAAATAAAATAGGGAATAGTATCGCATTTGTACATTATTCTACTCCTCACAATAGGGAACACACGCACAAAAAATAAATAAATAAATAAATAAGTAACGAAAAAGACAAGCAAGGAAAAAAGAAAGTAAAAATTGGGTGAAATGGTCGAGTAGCAATTATAGTAATTAAGGGTGTTAAATTTGAACAATGACTACAACCTCTTTTATATTAAAAAACAAAAAAACAAAAAACGTGAACGAGGCTAAGTATATGGGGCATACAAAATTAATTTATATTCTTTTTAGAAATTGAAAACCTAAAAGCCCATTGTTGTGGTTTTGTGTTTATGTTAACAAAATTACTTAATTAAAATGGCTTTTTAGGATGTCTTATATGAAGAAAGCGAAGTACAATTATTATATAAATTTAGGTGGACGAACCAACTTCGAATGTCGAGTGTTTTTCGGCGTAAAGGGGTTAGTTGGAATAAAGAGCACTCAGATAAGCAATAAATATGCAATCAAGCAGGGCCTACCAAACGTCATTATAAACCAAAGGTGTTCACTTGAGTTAATTATAAGTTAGTTTGACCGATTTATATGCTAAATACTTTTATTTTTTGTCAGAGTTTATAATATAAGCCAAAAACCTTGTAATATAGTGAGTGTACATACAAATGATAATGTAATTGTTGTGCTCATAGATTGAGTAATTATTAATTACTCAGTCAGTTATGCCAAAATTCACAAAACAATTAAATAAATTCAACAATGTAAAAGAGAAAGTATTACAATATCTCTACAAAGGAAAATCTCTCAAAACCTATGCTAAATCTCTCTCAATTATAATGTTATGAGATTGTAATAATGCAAAGTAACTCTCTCTCTCAAAACTGCAAAAGAAGAGCCCATTTCATGCATAGAAGCATAATTAAGTTTTCCAAGGAATTAACATAGGAAAAGATTTTCCCGCTTCTATTCCTTCCTTCAAAATTACGTAATCTAAAATTTGAAGGATGCTCTATATTGTGGTTTCTAAAAGTCGATTCAGATCAAAATTCGACATCCAATCAATATATTTGTTAAATTTTCTATGAACATGTTTGAGCTAGTGACTAAAGATCGAAATAACATTTGATACCCTTTATAGAAGATTTATATTATTATGAAGATGAATAGTGGTGAAGTGATGACGCTTTAATTATTACTCAACCATCATTAATTTTAATAATAATATTATATTATTATAAAATCTAAATCCTTTATAAAAGTTTATTGAGCAAACATCGGAGGATAAGTATATAAAAAAAAAACAAAGAAGGGGACGTGAATCTCCTATGTAACGGCTTCAAGACTTCAGGTCACATATTATGCTCAACTTGCCCTTGTCTCGAATAATTAATTTATTTTACACGTGGCGATCTCCCAGGCAATTAGTTGTCCAAAAGAGTCCACAAACCGCGTTCTATGAAAATACTCAAAGCAGCTTAACACTACTTGTCTGCTTAATGCTGCATAAAGCGAAGACTTGTATAAAAAAAAAAAAAAAAAAAGGAAAAAGAAGACTTGTATACTAGTAACATCGTCATCTGCAAAAACCTCTGTTTGCTTCAATTGCTCTCACTTTCTTTCCTCTCTTTTTTCTTTATTAGGCAAAATTGTAATTTAAACTTAAATTCTTTAATTATAACATATTAATAATCGATTATTTTATTCAATTCTGGAGTTCTTTTATCTTTTCATATTTATTGATGGACCAAATAGCATCAAACCCTGAAACCCAATTAATTCTTCTTATGATCGGTAGCTTATTATAGAATATATTCTTCATTATAGATCATGTCATTTATATTTTTGAATCCTTAAGAATAGGATTGAGAGGATAATTCTAAAGTGTTTATTTAAATATAGTTAACATATTAATTATAAATTGTCCATTTGAGGAGATTATCGGACAGGAGTCACAAAAGGGGTATGCGTTGTACATGGCCTCTTGTTTCATATCTATTTACTATCAATAAGATCTGAAGAAATTAAGATGATTGTTGTCGAGGTCGGAATCTCGACGTTGATGTTGGGAGTTACCTCTGTCGAGCTGGAAATCTAGGTCGGCTTCTTAATCTGGATTTTCGGATCGGCTACCTGACTTGCACAAAGAAAAAGAAGGAAAAGACGGGGTGATGACCTGGATTTTCCTCTCGGGTGTGCGAATGATTAGTATGTCCGAGCTGGAGAAGTAGCTGGGAGTATTTAATGACGAGTTACCTCAGAAATGAAGAGGTAGAGCTCTATTTATACTAAATTCGGACCTGACAGCATTTAATGCAGTGCAGCTTTATATAATTGATTGAGTCTCTATTTTAGCCAAAAAGTTAATAAAAGTGGCGAACCCCTTGTATTTTGACTCTAAATTTAGAGATCCGGTCTCTAAAAATTACCAAAAATAATATGTTTTTATAAATAGTGTCTCTATTTAGAGACCCAAAAATTGATTGAGTCTCTATTTTAGTCAAAAAGTTGATAAAAGTAGCGATTCCCATATATTTTGACTCTAAATTTAGATATCCGATCTCTAAAATTACCAAAAATAATATGTTTTAGTAAATAGTATCTCCCATTGGAGATACTCTTAGAAAAGTCTCTTTCAAGTGGAATTGGAATGACTTTGTGTCTCTTGGGCCTTGGTTCGGCTGCCTGTTTGCTTTTGTAATGTTTGGCCCAAGCGTCTTCTCTAGGAAAACTATTCGATGAGTTTAAATTGATATCAATCTCTTATATATTTATGAAAATCATACATGTGTATCCTACTAACTATGTGAGAAACTAATAAATCAGTTGACAATAAAATTTCCCGTTTCTTGAGTTGGTGGGTCTCTTTGTGTCGTTTGTGTTGTATATTGAATTATACCTTGTGATGTCTTTGTTGTACTTTTGATGTTCAGTACTGTTAATTGATGAATGTTTTTCAAACTATCAAAAAAGGACGGATTGTAAGCATATGTATAATATATGTATTTTAATATGCGTGATTTTATAGCATAATATAGGAAAAATCTCATATTTAGTCCCTATTGTTTGCAAAGTGTCTTAATTTAGTCTTTATTTTTTAAAATGTCTCAATTTAGTCTTGATTGTTTCTCTAAAAGTTTTAATTTCATCCCTATTATTTAAATTTTTTAATTTCGTCCTTATTGTTTTTCTCAAAAAGTTTCAATTTAGTTCTTATTGTTTTTAAAAAGTTTCAAATTCATCCCTATTGTTACACAAAAAAATTTAATTTAGTCCTTAGATAATGGGGATGAATTTGAAACTTTAAGAAAATAATAGCGATAAAATTGAAACTTTTGGTGAAACAATAAGGATTAAATTGAGACATTTTAAACAATAGGAACTAAACTGAAACACTTTACAAACAATAGGGACTAAATGTGAAATTACTCCCATAATATACAAATATAATTAGTAGCGGAATCACATACCTGTTTAAGGTATGATAAAAGCGAGTTGTAATAATTACTCGATTACTGACGAAGGTGCAGCGGAAGAATGAATCCCATGCTCTAGAGTCCGATCAATAGTATAAGATTTCACGCAAGATTTTTTTATGCTAGAATCTGCTATTTTTTTTGCATTCATAGGCTGGGGGGCGGGGGGGTGTGGTTTGCCTGGAGGGCGTGGTTCTCCCTCCAATTGCGTGAAACAATCCCATGAAACTTTTTCACTTTGCTCATCTGTACACTAGTCATGGGTATTAATTTTTGCAAATTAAGAAAACTTATAGAAATGATCAGCACGAAATAAAATAGGGAATAGTATCGCATTTGTACATTATTCTACTCCTCACAATAGGGAACACAGGCACAAAAAAAAAAATAAATAAATAAATAAGTAACGAAAAAGACAAGCAAGGAAAAAAGAAAGTAAAAATTAGGTGAAATGGTCGAGTAGCAATTATAGTAATTAAGGGTGTTAAATTTGAACAATGACTATAACCTCTTTTATATTAAAAAACAAAAAAACAAAAAAACAAAAAACGTGAACGAGGCTAAGTATATGGGGCATACAAAATTAATTTATATTCTTTTTAGAAATTGAAAACCTAAAAGCCCATTGTTGTGGTTTTGTGTTTATGTTAACAAAATTACTTAATTAAAATGGCTTTTTAGGATGTCTTATATGAAGAAAGCGAAGTACAATTATTATATAAATTTAGGTGGACGAACCAACTTCGAATGTCGAGTGTTTTTCGGCGTAAAGGGGTTAGTTGGAATAAAGAGCACTCAGATAAGCAATAAATATGCAATCAAGCAGGGCCTACCAAACGTCATTATAAACCAAAGGTGTTCACTTGAGTTAATTATAAGTTAGTGAGTGTACGTACAAATGATAATGTAATTGTTGTGTTGATAGGTTGAGTAATTATTAATTAATAGGTTAGTTATATCTAAATTCATGGAGTAACTAAATAAATTTAATAATATAAAAGAGAAAGTATTATAATATTTCTACGAAAAAAAATTTCTGAAAACCTATGCTTAATATATCTCAATTATAATGTTATGAAATTGCAATAATGCAAAGTAACTCTCTCTCAAAATTGCAAAAGAAGAGCCTATTTATAGAAGAGAAACTAGTGTTAATCCTAATATGATTAGGACAATAAATAAGGTTAATGTTAATATTATGAGAATTGAGATTCTCCTCTTTTACTCTCATTCGAGTTGTTTTTCTAAATTGGTTTAGAAAAATAGAGTCACTTTCAACAGTAATGAGGTCATAGATTAATTAATTATGTTTTCTCTCATTATAAGAAAATAAAATCAGAAAAATAAAGCTAGGGAAACTAATAACTTTATGTGGATAGGGAAAACATTCTCTCTTTTACTCTTCTGAAAATTATGTTCTATAATTGATTAATGTAAGAAATATCTAATAACAGGAACAAGAAAAATGAAAAACAGAAAAAATCAGCATCCAAAAGAATGATCGGAAAAGAAAGTGTAAGCAGAGTGCACTTTCAGATGGTCTTTAATTATTACATGAATGAGTTAGTGTTGGATCGGTTACAAATCGCTGCTTTCTTTGTAGTGTTGTCATGAGTTGCACGTCATTTTTTATTTTATTTATTTATTTATTTTATACATAAAAGCATAATTAAGTTTTCCGAGGAATTAACATAGGAAAAAAAAAAACATAGGAAAAGTTTTTCCCGCTTCTATTCCTTCCTTCAAAATTACGTAATCTAAAATTTGAAGGATGCTCTATATTGTGGTTTCTAAAAGTGGATTCAGACCAAAATTCGGCATCCAATCAATATATTTGTTGAATTCTCTATGAACATGTTTGAGTTAGTGACTAAAGATCGAAATAACATTTGGGACCCTTTATAGAAGATTTATGTTATTATGAAAATGAATAGTGATGAAGCGATAATCCCTTAATTATTATTCAATCATCATTAATTTTTATAATAATATTGTATTATTATAGAATCTAAATCCCCTTAGGCTATTTTTACCAGAGTCTCTATTTTAGAGACTCCGGTATCGTATAATTATTACGTATTATAGTTCATTTGATGAAACAAAAATTTATAAAGTAGAGATTAAAATCACCAAAAGTGGGCTCGAGTTTCTAAAAAGTACAGAGTCTCTAAAAATGTTAACAAATTTGTTAACATTTTTAGAGACCTGGGCCCACTTTTAGTGATTTTAATTTTTACTTTATGAATTTTTATTTCACCAAATAAATTATAATATGTAATAATTATACGATACTAAAATCTCTATTTTAAAAATTTTAGTAAAGACAACCTTATAAGAGCTTATTGAGCCAACCCAGGATAAGTATATAAAAAATAAATAAAAAAAACAAGTGGACGTGAATCTCCTATGTAACGGCTTCAAGACTTCAGGTCACATATTATGATCAACTTGCCCTTGTCTCGAATAATTAATTTATTTTACAAACCGCGTTCTATGAAAATACTCAAAGCAGCTTAACACTACTTGTCTGCTTAATGCTGCATAAAGCGAAGACTTGTATAAAAAAAAAAAAAAAAAAAGGAAAAAGAAGACTTGTATACTAGTAACATCGTCATCTGCAAAAACCTCTGTTTGCTTCAATTGCTCTCACTTTCTTTCCTCTCTTTTTTCTTTATTAGGCAAAATTGTAATTTAAATTTAAAATTTTTAATTATAACATGTTAATAATCGATCATTTTATTCAATCCTGGAGTTCTTTCATCTTTTCATATTTATTGATGGATCAAATAGCATCAAACTCTGAAACTCAATTAATTCTTCTTATGATCGGTAACTTATTATAGAATATATTATTCATTATAGATCATGTCATTTATATTTTTGAATCCTTAAGAATAGGATTGAGAGGAAAATTCTAAAGTCTTTATTTAAATATAGTTAACATATTAATTATAAATTGTCCATTTTAAGAGATTATCGGACAGGAGTCACAAAAGGGGTATGCATTGTACATGGCCTCTTGTTTCATATCTATTTACTATCAATGAGATCTGAAGAAATGAAGATGATTTTAATTTGTAAAAGAAAGAAAGGTTGCAGACAATGATAATATGATATGCAGAAAATAAATGTTAAGGGTGTATTTATAGATGGGGGTGAGTTGAATGGGCCGTTAATAAAGACGGAAAAGATGACGGTGAGCAAAATGGCCAGTTTTTTTTTTTTGTCAAGAAATGGGAAGCTGTTAAGAGAGACGGAAAGGGTGGGTATTTAAGCTTGTGCTTTGGGAAATTGGCCGTTAAGGGAGTTTCATGGAAAGTCACTATATAATGAAAATGTTCGTCAAGTCTTAAAGAATTGAATGAAATAGTCAAATAAAAATATATTATAATAAAAAAATTGAGTTTAAACTACACAGTCGGCGTCCATTTTGTTTTTGGCAAAAAGAAAGTCTTTTATAGCAGTGGGATGGTGGCTTGATTAATTTTGTGTCTCTTTCAACGGTTGAGAGAATGTAGTCATCGTAGATGACTGTGAATTGTGGCACCATAACCAGAAAATGGACATGTTGAGGGTGCATCTCAACAGCCCAGAAGGGTGGTGTTACGTGTAACAATCTCATGAAACTTCCAAACACTTTCAACTCTGTCAGAGCCATTAATCTTTTGTTCTCTAAAATAGCCAAGTGACAATTTATAATTATTAAAAATTTTATATTTAAACTCGTATATTTTCTAATATTGTTTAGCCTTTAATTATTATAGAGGATGTATCGTGACATGTCACAATATTAGAATATTGTAACTTTTAAATGAATCTAATATAGTAATGAATTTCTTGTTATAAAAATAACCTTATCAACATTTTGAAACCGAGAAAGAAATGGTATAGAACAAAGTTAAATTAATTTTCAGAACAAGAACAGTGGAATATTGTAGTGGTCCGCTATCCAAGTTTACTTAACCATTGTACCTTTTTAAGATGCATCAATCATCATGTGAAGAAAATTATCATGATTATAATTAATTATGTAGCTGGTCAAACCAACTTCAAATATTCATCGTCTTCAATTAATTCTGCAGATGGAGGAATAGAAGAGCTCACAAAATAAGCATTAAATATGCTGACTAATAAACGTCTTTGTGAACCAAAGTGTGCATTAAATATTAAGAGAACGATTTAACAGATTGGTCAACATTATCTGAAGATGGTAAGTTTAACTTTTAGCATGTGATGATCCGTGCTTTAAAGATATTCCAATTCAACGTCGACTTTGACTGCGTACGAGATATAAAGTTTGTAACTTCGCATAAAAGTGGTTAAACATATAATCAAGCAAGACACTCCTTGTCGGCTGAGTCATTGAAAAAAAAAAAAAAAAACCATTGAAAAGGATTATTTATATATATAGATAGATATTATATAATTGGAAATGGAGAACAATATCAACCTTTTGGCTTAATTATACGGAGCCAATAATTGGAGAGGATGAAACACTAGAGGGATAATAAAAGAAATGACATAATTAAATTCAATTATTGGTGGAATTCTCATATCATTTGAGACCAACAACTACTATTCTTTCACAAAAAAATCAATTAATTTAATTTTTATCTAAATAAGCTCATAATAGAAAATACACTAATTCTGAGACTTGAAAAGAGTTGATGAAGAGGAAAAAGAAACAGAGCTCTAACATTCAATGGCCTGTTTGGCAGACAAAGAAGGTTCTCTTTATCATCATCTGCATGCCTTCGAGTCTCTTTTAGTCAAGAGCCATCGCATCCCAATATGTGATGAGGTTTACGTGTCAAAACAGTTTATAGCCGCGAGTTAGTTGCAACATGGAGCATGGAACAGTGAAATGTATCAAAATTGCTATTTTTTCCCTTAAATGTCAAGTCTTTCATGCTATATAGATAAGCACAAATCTAAAATTTTGTCTTAGTAAAAATTAAAGTGCACAATTTAATACTTATATACCGATAATTTTTTTTTAATAAAGACTAATTGATATCAACTTAAAAGTACACATATTTTTAATAAAATTTAAATTGCACCCCTCACTCACCATTCACTAACAGAGGCCTCATGTATATATATATATGTGGGAAAAATTGAAACGGTAACGTAACAATATTCTTTTTTTTTTTTTTATGTCAGTAGGGTTTTGTTCTATAACTCACTATATATGTGAGAGGTTGCGAGTTCAAATCTCGCTAGTTACGTTGTATAGCTTAAGCCTCCTCCAAAATAAATAAATAAATAATATTCTTTTTATTATAGCGGTGACTATAAATTATGTACGTAAAATAGAAAATAACAAGAGTAACATGAGAAAAATTAGAAAAGAAAAGAAATATATAACATTCACATTATAACAATACAACAGGACAACATCAACATAGCACAAAACAACACAAGGTGAAGGACGTATACGAATATATGATCACCGTCACCGACATGAAAAACATAGCAGAAAATATCGCAAGCAGACAGCAGCAGCAGTATCCACCACCGTCGTCATGGACAAGAAAAGTATTCAAGAGAAGAGGAGTGCCAGAGAAACAATAACAAGAAGGACAAAAACAGAACATGCATTGAGAAAATGGAAAGTGATATTGGACGGACTACATATATATATATATATGCGATCAACTATTCACAGATCTATGCGAGGAAAACCTTCACTTGTCCAACTCCAATAGCTGTCGCAACTGTGCAGGGACAGGCTACATATACTATCCACCAAAAAACAAATGGAAAATGGATTTGAAAGCTAACTTCACTTTAGTAAATAACCATGCGAAAATTTGGCGTTTCATGGCTCCACGGACAGGGGTGACAAAAAGGTATGTATTTTTCATGGCTTTTTGGTCCATATCTATTTGTACGATTGTATCAGATGATTGTAAGTGCAAGAAAGTTAGAAGAAAAATGAAAGCTTGCTGTGTAGAAAGAAGTGCGTTGATGATGATTTGTATTTATAGATGGTTAATTAGGGAACTGTTTAAGAAACAGGGATATGTGAATGCTCAAAAGAAGCGGGGGGGGGGGGGGGGGGTGGGAGTGGCGGTGGTGTGTGGGGGGAAGAAAAATGAAAGCTTGCTGTGTAGAAAGAAGTGTTGATGATGATTTGTATTTATAGTTCGGGGGGGGGCGCGGCGGGGGGAAAGGGAAGAGCAATGAAAGCTTGCTGTGTAGAAAGAAGTGTTGGGGGGAAAGAAAAATGAAGGCTTGCTGTGTAGAAAGAAATGTTGATGATGATTGTATTTCTAGATGGTTAACCCCCCACCTGGGGGCGTAGGGTGGGGGACGGTTGTTTCGTGGAAGGCGCCAATGATAATCTTGTAATATTGACTTTGAGAGTGACAGAGGCCACTTAGTTATTTTTCATAATTAGTTAGAATTTAGACGATTACTACATACATTTCACAGAATGACATTCATTTTAAGTTTAGGGTCCGTTTGTTTCATAGAAAATAATTTGAATGAAAAAAATATTTGTCTGAAAAATATTATATTTTTCGATATTTGATTGTCATTATAAAAAATATGTTATAGTATTTGACTTCCGTGAAAAATACTTTTTTAATAGGAGATTTTGATACACGCACACAATCAACACAAACACATATATGTATCTAAACATAAATATGTATTTATGGGTGTGATAAGTGTGGTGATCAGTGGGGGGTCACGGGTCGTAGTGGAGCATGAAATGAAAAATATTTTACAGATTTAAAACATATAAATATTTTACACTCTTTATAATTAATCTTTTTAATTGATTGCAAAATATTTTTCACTATTTAAAGATGTTACCAAAGGTCGAAAATCAGAAGAATATTTTTTAGAAAAAAATTGTACGTTTGTTTGCCTAGATGACAAGGACGAGAAATCCAATCAGCTAGATTCGTACATTGATGAGGTAAAGCAATCATCTCGACACGTTTTTGTGCGTGTTTCTACAATGACGAGAAAACGGGTTATTTAGTAGATGATGGAGATATGTTAACCAATCAAATAGCCCCTTTTCTACAAGGTCGTTGATACTGGCGGTTGCTGTTAAGAGTTGCCGGGTGGACTAGTGTACAACGTGTAAAATTATTCCCATGAATCCGTTTGTTTGCCGTAAAATATTTTTTATAAAAATATTTTTTAAATTTTATGGTGTTTAATAATATTAAAAAATTAGTTAATCATAAAATATTTTTTAGTTAAAAATTACGGTTGTTTTTTTAAAAATTTTACGGTGTTTGGTAATACCGTAAAATATTTTCTGGTCAACAATTACGGCTAGTACAAAATTTTGTAAAATATTTTTGAACTTTGGAAAAAGAAAATATTTTACGGAACTCACGATACATCTAAACATCAAAAAATATTTTCCAGTAATCTATTTTTTAGAAAAATATTTTCTCCTGATAAGTTATTTTACGGCAAACAAACAGAATCCTGTAAAATATTTTATTTTTAAAAAAAATATTTTTTACAAAAAATATTTTATACAAGCAAGTTATTTTACGGCAAACAAACGGAGCCGAAATTTCTTGTATCTTTCAACTTTGCACCGGTTATGTAAGACAAGTCATTTTGAAAAATTAAGAAAGACGAAAATGGTAAGAACAAAATTAAATTAATTTTCAGAACAAGAACATTGGAACATATGTAAATGAAACATTGAATGTGGATTCTCGAAAAAATTTGACGAACTAATTATTAATTAAATTACTATTCACTCTTTTTCTTTTAATATGAACGTCCTTGAATTATCAAAGTCTAATTTCTTTTGTATGGAGCAAAAAAACTTAAGAGCTTCTATGAAATAGGGGCCCACTAATTACTAATTTACTTAAAAGCTACACCTTTTTAAGATGCATTGCGTGTTGAAAAAAAATAATAAAAAAAAGATGCATCGTGTGAAGAAAATGAAGTGTTAATTATGTAAATGCAGGTGGTCACCAACTTCAAATATTAATTGTCTCTAATTCTGTATATGTAGGTGGAATAAAAGAAATTCAAATTTTAATTTTCTTTAATTATGTACATATGTAGGTGGAACTCTAAAATGAGCATTAAATTTGTTGACTAGCGTGTGCCAATAAACGTCTTTATAAACCAAAGGTGTCTTTTGAACAAAATAAAAAATTAGCTGCCTTTGAACTGGCATTCCTCTGTCCCTTTGCAGTTGCTGTCTCTCCTCATTGAAGATGTTTACCCACGGGGATTGGTTGAGTTGGTTAGCTTGAGAGTGTCTTTTGTTTGTCTAAAAAAAATTAATTAATTAAAAAATAAAAAAACAAAGGTGTCTACTTGGGGTACCACTTAATTAGTTTGACCAATTTATATATGCCTTTCGTTTTCAAATGTAAGGGTAAATGATGATGCCGATGATGTGAAGTGGTGCATGGTAGTGTTGAGAGGGAGAAAAAGAGATGATGGAAGACAAGAGAGAAGTAATAGATAGTTTGAGGGGGAGGGTGGGGGTGTGGGAGGAGGGTGCACAAGAAGAAATGAGGGGCAAAATAAAAGAAAAAGAAAAAAGACTTAATAAGATTCTTTGTACAAGTTAGCAGCTGAGAGATATATTAGTTTAAGGAATTTATCCATATTTTATATTTATGTGTTTTGACGTGCAACGAAATCTCTCTTACTTATTTAGTAAAAAAAGAAAAACAAATTCATTTAATTGAATCTCCAAACTTTTATTATTGATGTTTTAATTCATTCCCATGTCTAAATATGGTACATGAACATAAAATGGTATTATAGATATGAATGCAAATTAAATTTATGTTTATCTTAAGAGTAACAAAAGTTAAGCTTTGGCCCTTGAGATGTCAATTCTTTTATCATTTTACTTTTTTTTTTTTCCCGAAGCCATCTAAGTTGACTCGGTGCCTAGTTAAAATTTTAAGTTGGCATTGTAGGCCTTAGACTTCTCCTAAAATTAAACTAAGTCTTGTCTTAATAGGTAGGGTCGGATATATAAATCATACGATGTCATTTTTTCCTATCGAAAATATTTCTTTTATAAGTTCCATACACATAAGGTTTCGTTTAATTGTCTCTGTCCAAGTAATCTTAGGTTTACCTCTACCCCTCTTCTGGTGTATTACTTTTAAATTTTCGCACCTTCTAACAGGCGCTTCAACAAGTCGTCTTCTGACGTGGCTAAACTATCTCAAGCGATTTTTCTTCATCTTATCCTCAATCGGGGCCACTCTTACTCTTTCATGTATTACCTTGTTTCTGATCTTGTCCTTACTAGTTTTGTCATACATTCATCTCAACATTCTCATCTAAATCACCAACATTTTATGAACATGTTAATATTTTACCGCCCAACACTCCGAACCATATAACATAATAGGCCTAATGGTTATCTTATAGAACTTCCCTTTTAGCTTAAATAGTATTTTTCGATCACACAAAATTTTTGACGCATTTCTCCATTTCGTCTATCCTGCTTTGATTCTATGATCAACGTCCACATTAATCTCCCTATCTTGTTGAACCATAGAGGCCAAGTATCTAAAACTATCTTTTTCTTGTATTCTTTCTGAATCTAATTTTACTTTTATCTCATTTAGCGACTTATTTTTGCTAAACATACATTTCATATACTCTGTTTTTTATCTGTTTAGTTTATGATCTCCATAATTTTATCTTAGTATTTACACTTTCTCTAGACTCATTTCATACAGTATATTGGTTTTTTGACAATTTTTTTTCCAATTTACAGATAATATTATTTTGATAGGACCTCCCCTGAATTGAAAAAAAAAAATTGTCAAAAAATCAATATACTGTATATAGTCAATTAAAGAGACCTCATCAATCAAGTTTTATATTGATTTTTTAAAATTTTCTACTTTTAATTCGATTGATCTGATCTTGACTATTTATTAACGGAAATATTCTCTCTTTTGGTCCTCAATTATGTTCCGTTACGTAATGTAAGAAATATCTAATAAACAAGAACAAGAAAAACAGAAAAAAGAAAATTCCGCATCGAAAAGAATGATCTAAAAAAGAAGTGTAAGAAGAGTGCCCTAAGAATTCTCTCCTAATTATTACATGAACGAGTTCGAACCAAGCATAGACTTAAGAAGGTGTGTAGTTCACGAAAAATATTTTCATTCTTAGAAATTAAATTCAAGGGAGTCACATTCCTAGAAATGTGAATAAATTAGTTTGGTATGTCAAAAATATTTTTAAAATATTGTCAAATTCTTATAAATATTATTTTGTTATATTTAGTTTAAACTCAATATTTTTAAAAATTTTGAACGATTTTCTAAAATCGTCCCTTGTTCAAAAAGATAAAAGTATTGTAGGAGGTAGTGGTAGTGGTGTTGTGGTGGAGGGGGAGGTGGAAGAGAAGGTGGTGGTTGGGGTGAGTAGCTCTAATGTTAAAGCAGTCTGTATTGTGTACGTATATCTTCCGTATAATTTTCTTTGAACAGAGATGACTGAAAATTCTCGTCTCACCCAATTCAAATCCAGTATCTAATAAAGCAACCATGTTCAATTGGTCCAGTACGTATCGCAAAATATTTCAAATAATCATTTGACCCTTTTTCTTTTCAAGAGATATTTTCATTACTAAAACCAAATTACAGCAAAAGGCCAATACCCTTGCCCCAAATAAGAAGTACATAACAAACGACCACAAAGAACAAAAAATCAGCACATACAGGCCCAGAACACAGGCCCTAACATTTCAATCTTTACAAGAGTTTAATTGGCCAACACCACATTGGCAGACAACTGAAGTAAGAAGTTTGAATGTAAATGGCAATGCCCGTCTTGTCGCATCCATTTTAGACAACCTCGGATTTTGGTCAGTCTACTGGTATGTTAAGGTACCTCAACTGCATACATTAGTGAATTTTTACTTGATACAATGATAAACAATTCGTCTCGTAATGATACTTTCTTAAATTTTTAAAACTTTTATCGCTCTATTCCAGCAAGAACAGAGAACCCGTTGCTCTTGCAATTTTGCGTGTGCTAAGTTGTAAAGTTGCTAACAGCCGTAAACAATAAATTTTATTTGCGGTTCATCATAGGGTCATAATAAAAGCTTGACTATGTGGTTGACTCCAACGCAGCCCTAGCACACTCAACTCAAGCAGCGAAGGATGAAGGGAATTCTTTAACTTCCACATCCCACCACCACAACTTTTGGTGCTGCTAGAAAGCATTTAATTGGCCGAATCTACTGAATCAATAGAAAAAGAAGAGCTCGTGCGTAATTAGCGAAGTAAGCACTCAACCAAAGGGCGCAACACGTACTCCATTTCTCTCCCTATCGGTTGAATATCTTCAAACCTCGACCATTGTTTTTTGTAAAATGTAGGTTTCGCGCTTTGCTAGTTAGTTTATCTCAGGAACATAAATGAATGATCACAAGGGGCCTTTGTCAACCATTATGTGAAGCTGGCTAACTCTAAATATTATTCTGACCAATAAATAAATATTATTTTTTATGATGAGAAATTTTACTTTAGATAAAATTATATTAGATTTATTTTAAGGTAATAAATCATGTGATTTAGCAACGCGTCTCAATGCTTGTTCCAAATAATTAAAAGACCAAACAATATTAGCCACTATCCATTTGGTCTAGTGGTATGATTCTCGCTTTAGATGTGAGAGATTTTGAGATCAAGTCTCGTGTGTAATATCCTAAATGATGTACATGGCTTAGACCTCCCTTAAATAATAAAAAAAGAGACCAAATAATATTTGTAATGAGAATAGATAAATTAAAACTCAAGACTTTTAATTATAATAAGTCACTTCTCGATCATTCTACCTAACATTTGAGGCCAATAAATATATAGATAATGATGCATAGGATATGACACTTTTATGACTGTTAATACTGAGAATAATTGAATTTAACTCAATAGTCGCTACATGTTAGAAGAAATATAAGTCACAACTTTTTTTGGTGCATGATAAAAAAAATTATCTATTCATCTGCATGAAGATATTAAAATTCTAATCACGTTTAGATCATTTTCAGTAGTCAAACAAAACGGAAAAACATGCTTTCAGTCTCAGATGATATGTTGAAATAGTACTATAAAAACCTTCAATACTATAATGATTCATATGATACGAAAGCCAATTAAGCGTTTTACAAATTTATATTGTAGTAATAGGCATATCAAAAGATAACATAACTGGAATTTACAACGCACAAAGGCGACATCAACGCGGCACACAACACCACAAAGCAGCTATAGCTCAACGGATTTGAATTGTCTCGTATTATATAACGTTACGAGAAAAATTCAATAATAGTAAACTGTTCAGGTCATTTTACCATAACAAAATGGACAATTTAGTAATATCAGATTTCCCTCATAATATTATAATATTTCGAGATGATTCAAATTCGAAACACTAAGGCTATCCTCAATAGAGTCTTTATAATGGGTATCTATCTATCATTTTAGAGACCCATATAGAGACCAAAATCAATATTAAAGACCCACTTAGAGACCAAAATAAAAAAAACTATTTTAGAGACTCATTTAGAGATCAAGATAAAAAAAAAATTCCCAGTAACGGTCTCTATAAAATTGAATATCTATATTGTGTTAATTTTAATTTTACATATTAATTTGATTATATGTTATTTTTTCTCGTGTGTTACCTTTTTTTTTAATTAGTTGTTATTTAGATTATCTCAACTTTTTTAACGAATATTTCAACAAAAAAAAAAATAAATTGTGATGAAGATAACATTTAAATAATTAGGATTACGTTTATTTACATAATTGAATGAAAAAAATTAATTAAAAATCTCTAATTAAAAAAAAACCCTACGTAAAAAAAACCTTAATTACAATAATGTAATTAAAAAAATCTAATTAAATAAACCCTAATTAAATATATAAAAAAACTTAACTACCATAAAAAAAAACCTAGATATAAAAGCCCATTTCCTCATTTCATCCGCTCCCCACTCACCCACCCACCCACCCACCAACCAACCCCTTCTTCTTCTTCCCTTCCTTTCCCCGCCGCCTCCAACCCTCTCCCCCTCCTTCTTTTTCCCTTCCCTTCCCCACTTCCCCCACCCCCTTCTCCTATGCTACCCCACCACCACACTGTAATTTTTTTTCCCCAGTGAATTCTCGCTTCCCCCACCACCCTCTACCCCTGCTTCCCCGCTTCCCCCACCCCACCCCACCCTACCCCACCCCCTTCCCTTCTTCGGTGCCACCCCACCACCACCGAAATCACCACCACATTATTTTTTTTTTTTGTTTTTTTCTGTGAATACCTTTTTTCTTTTGCTGTTTGTTGAAAAAAGAGGTAGTCAATCTGTTGTGTTTTTTTGTTTTGAATTTGTGAGGCCTTTTTTGTTGAAGATGGTGTTGAATCTGTTGATGACAATATTTTTTGGTTGCATATATAGAAAATTTTCAACTATAATTTTTTTTTCAGATTTCAAACAAATCAAATGGCTCTTTTGTCAAATCTGTCAAATTTTTTTTATTTTTTTTGATTTCAGATATGACATCGTCAGATTTGACTTTTTATTTTTTCATTGAAGATTGTACATTTTTAAAGACTCCATTTTGTCTTTTTCTATAGTCTCCATTTTTTCAACAAATTTGTTGAAAAAAATAGAGACTATGTGCTATTTTGAATACTCAAAGCTTGACTAATATCATGTTTGTACCAAAAACTATCAAATAGTGTTTTAAAGACCCCCATTGGTGTTGATTTTTAATCAATAGAGTCTCTAAAAACAGCAATTATTGTTGTTTAAAGACTCCATTAAGGATGCCCTAATGCCCCGATGATGCTAGTATGTGTCTTCTTCATGGCAACAGAGGAAGAAATGAAAAGTTCTTCCGAAAACTAGTTGTATCTTACTATGCAAGCATGCGAAAACATAGCGCTTTATAACTCCTCGATTGGAACCATAAATGGGTATATGATGTTTGTGTTTCATTTGCTAGTGGTGTTTTCTGAGTGTTGGATATGAAATGCGTTGAGCTGAGCTAGATTTGTCTAGTTCTTGATTGAGCTGAGGTCCTGCACAAATAAAGAAAAGGGATAACGAATGTTATCTTTCGCGTTCCTCTTCGGACGAGAGAATTAGTGGTTGGTTTGGGTAAATTATCCAACAATATGATGACAAATTTAGAAGTTGGATCAAAATGAATTACCTTTTTCACTTTCCTAATGCTATTTATAGTAAATGTTGAAGATCTTTTAGGTGAGCTCCACCTGTCCTTACCTTCTAATTTGATGACAAGTGGCTTGATGCTAATGGCTATCTTCTTCCCTTTTGGGGCATTTTAGTAATTGCATAATTCACCATTTTTGGGCCATATCACTTGCCCCCCAGAACACCCGAGCTCTAGAATAGGTTTCGGGAGTTCTGTAATAATTTTCTTTTTTCTTTTTAAATGCTGGGCAATAAGTTGGGCGACGCTTCGATTCTTGCGCCTCTGTGTCAGTACAATGATCATGTGCCTTTTGAATGAACGGTCACGATACTTCCCGCTACTAGATTCGCATCGCTTTTTCCCCTATATATATACGACATTCCCCCATCATTTTCACTCTTTTATCTTTTCACTCTCTCGTACTTTAGCCTTATTTTTACTCTGGACCACCTTTAGTGTTCGGGTTGGAAATTCAAACCCTTTTAACCTCCTAATCAGCTCTGGAAAGTAGAAGATAGTAGGTACGTCCCCACTTCCTTAGTTTTCCTTTCTTCTGATTTTTATTTCTTTAGCCATGACCGGGTTTGATAGATGTATAGATTCCCAATATGAGTCTATTCGGTCATACGGTAGGGGAGCCGACGACGATTCTGCTAGTTCCGACTCTGAGGCCATGTTAGTAACTAGAGAACCTAGTGGAGATATAGGTTGGGATGATGTAGAGGATAATGAGGGTCAAGAAGTCGGGACTCAAGAGGTCCCTTCAACTCATGAGGGCACGGATGACCCAATAGAATTAGTTGGGTTTACCGACATAGAAGAGTACCACGGCTCAGCGATTCCCCCTTAGAGGACCTTAATGGAATAGAACTCCATACCGAACCAATTGAATGCCCTTTCCCTCTACCGAGAACTGGTTCCTCAAACATAGTAGATAGACCCGAGAAAAAAATAAAACCTTATCCCCCATGCCCCGATTTGGTGCACTCCTCTATCCCTACCACTCAACACTCCCTACCACTCAACACCCCCCACCCCACAGCGCTCCCCTACCCCCACTCCCCCTCCCTCACCCCACATTTCACCTATCCCCCACCCCACAGCGTCGTCCTACCCCGCTTCCCCCACATACATATAAACAATATATATATATATAAAATATATATATTCATAACATAATTGTTGTTATATATATATATATATATATTGTATTTATATTATTTGTATTTATTTTTGTTTTTTGTTATTTTTAGTTGTTTTTGAAATTTTTAGGTTTTTTTTTTCTTTTTTCTGTTTGTTGTGTTTAAGTTTCTAATATGTTATCATTTTTAATTATTATTATTAATTTTCTCTTTTTTTGGTTAAATTTTTAATTATTGGTTTGATTTTGTAGGTTCTCGCCAGAAAAAAGCATTGACTAGCAGAGACATGTCCTGGTGAGACAAGAATATAAGAATGCATTTTACGGAGGTGAGTATTTCTTTCTTTTTCTTTTTCCGTTTCCTTTTCCTTTTCTTTGCTTGTATTCTTTTGAAATTGTGCTAGCAGTCACTAGTGCTCCAGAAATCTGAAGGTACCTCATGGGCATTCTGAAAACCTATTTAGGTTACTATCTAATAGTGTTGGCTTTGCTGCAATTTATTTGATTAGTCTTCTGAAAAAGGTTGATTTCCTAAGTTCACAAGCTCAATATTCGGAAGAGTTTAAGTGAAACTATCACACTTTGTTGAAGATTGAAGGTTGAAGGTTGAATAGTTTTAATTGAAACACTCACACAATGTTTGGATTTATTTATTTGATTATGGCAAGATTAAGCATTAGTTGGACACCTTTTGGCACTTGCATAAATAAAAAAAGGAAATAAAACATGGGATGGAAGGAATCTGCAGTAAGCTTAGCTATTAACATTAGTTCGACTTAAAAATGTGTACCTTTTTTGTCTCTTAGGTTGTGTTGTGATGGTCTCAAGTTTTTTGGTAAATCAGCGACCGAACCTTTTTTTTCTTTCCTCAACACTCAGGAGAATTGTAGCCTGCATGCCTCATGTTTTCATCAGAGATTTCAATTGCATTCCGTCACAATATGAAAAAGAAGGTGGGAAATTAAAAGCATTGAGTGATATTTAGAGGTTCAAAGTTTTTTCTCACTATTTAATTAAAAGCGTTGTTAACTTTTAAGGGGTTAAAAATGATTCAGCCTGATATAGTTGCAATTGAATCTTATCATCTGATGCGTTTTTGGAAAGCTTGAAAGAGTAGTAATAATAGATAACAATCGATTTCCATTAACTGAGACATTGATGTTCAGAATTTGATAATAATAGATTTCCACTAGCTGAGACATTGATGTTCAGAATTTGGTTTTAGGATGAAGACAATATTGCTCCTATTTCCTATTTGTCAATTTCATTTGATTGCACCCTGTCGATCTTTGTTTTCTGCTTCTTCTGTTACATTGTATGCTTGAGTGTATATAGTACTCACCATGAAGTATATAGTTGCAAACATCTGTTAGAAATCTCAGTTATTTTGATCATGTAATTTATATGAGTTTATATGCTTTCCACAAAAACCACAAGAGAAACATCTCTTTAGGTTTGCTTGATTTCTCCACAGAATAATGAAAATGTAGATAAACTAGTTCGCATCTCGCATTGGTCTTCTTTTTTCCTTTCCTTCCTAACTTCCTGAAATGGCATAGATGAGCAGTCTTTCCTCCCTGTATAGAGGACATTAAAATCATATCTTGGGTACTGCTTGGTATTTTTCAGGATGATGGACTAACGGCTACAAGACATGGGCACAGATAGATAAAGCATTATGCTTAATTTCTTTAGTTATCTAAACTTATTGAGTAAACATCGCTTGGCCCTTTCTCTCATTATGATGTTTCATGAACCTATTTTGAGGTGTAGAACCTGCAGATATGAATGAAATCTATTTGAGGACAATCCCTTGAGGATTTAAATCATACATCATTTGATTCAATCATATGGGACTGCATTGCACTCTGGTCTAAACATGTTAACCAATTACTTCAGATACATGCAAGCAGTGGTGGATGAAATCATATTCCAAAACATTGACTACTAATAAATTTCTTTTTTATGTTGTTAAATTTCATAGCATCCAAGCAGTTGGTATTTGGGTAAGCTGTTGGAGGCGTTTAAGGACATTGCCGATAAATTATTGAATGGTATTATTCAATTTTGACTCTCAATTGAATGAGCTTCAGTGCCATATTTCTGTTTAAGTACATCCTAATGGACTGGAATATGTGTAGACTCATTTGCAGGTATAACTGAGGAAGCTTTACTGAATGCACTTGGAGATATTCATGAGTTGAGTTTTGTAGATATTGATGACTTTCACCTTCTAAACTTGCCTAAAATTCCAAATTCCTTTAGAGGAATCAACAAAAAATGCTTTTCATTAAAATGCTGGCTGGCCATATGCTCCGATGATTCAATTAAGTGTGTAAACCTTGACTTCTCAATGCCATTGCAATACTTGTGATTTCTTTCTCTGTTACTGCTAGTTTCTGATTTTGATTCTTTTGATTTTATTAGAGATAGAAGATATTGAACAGTTTTGAACTTTCTCTGAAAGTATCTTGGAGATTTCTTGATTGCTTCATATATGGACGTCACTGAAGAATCTGGTTTTGACGTAACGTATGTAAAGGAAATAGAACAGATCGTGTTGCTCATGCAACGGTTGTCGGTTCCACCTCAACAGCTGCTTCTGCATCTGCCTGGTGATGAAGATCAATCGAGGCGTTGAGTGTTTTTTTAGATATTAAAACAAATTATATTTTAAATTTATATTTTTGTTAAGATATTAAAACAATTTGTAATTTTAAATTTATGATTTGTTTGGATTTAATTTAAATTATAATTTTATATTATATATTTATTTATTTATATGCATTAAAATTTATATTAATTTTTTATATTAATTTGATATTTGAAAAAAAAATTAATTTGGTTATTTTGATTACAAAAATTGCTAAAAAAAATAATTAAAGATTAGCGACAGCTTGTTGACGCATACTTTGGCGACGGTTAGGTGATGACATACTTTGGCAACGGCTAAGCGATGAAAAATTGTGGTGACGGTTTGGAGATGATAACTTTTGGTGACGATTTGGTGACGACTATTTTTGGAGAAGATTTGGAGACGGATTTTGGCGACAAAACAGTGATGAGGAAAATTCGTCACCAAAGGAGATGAATTGGAAACGGACTAAAAATTTCGTCGCCAAAAGTGACGAATTAGCGACGGGGCGACAAATTGGCGATGATAGTTTAGGCGACGGTCAATTTTCGTCTTCGTACCATCGCCAGCCGTCGCCAATTCTCTTTTGGCGATGGCATGGAGACGAATTTTAGGCGTCGTCAAAAACAGTTTTTTTTGCAGTGTATATAATTGGAAATGAAGAACAATATCTACCTTTTGGCTTAATTATACGGAGCCAATAATTGGAGAGGATGAAACACTAGAGGGATAGTAAAATAAATGACATAATTAAATTCAATTATTGGTGGAATTCTCGTATTATTTGAGACCAATGACTTCTATTCTTTCACAAAAGAATCAAGTAATTTAGTTTTTATCTGAGTAGACTCATAATAGAAAATACACTAATTCTGAGACTTGTAAATAGTTGATGAAAAGGAAAAAGAAACAGGTGAAATTCACTAAATGAATAGTAAAAGAGATCACATAATTAAATCCAATTATTGGTGGAATGTTGTATCAATTGAGACGAATGACTTCTGTTTTTTCACAAGAAAATTGATTAATTTAGTTTTAATCTAAGTTGGTTCATAATAGAAAATATACTTAGACCATCTCCAACAGCTCCTCTACTTTTTTCTTACATTTAGAGAATTTGAAATATTTTTCCTATTTTTACAGATTCTTTTTTTCAGTTTCACTCCAACAGCTCCCCTATTTTTAACCAATCCCTTATTTTATAGAATCCATATTTTCGTTTTACTCCAACAGCTCCCCTATTTAGAAAATTCCTACTTCTATAACATTAAAACTATGGGGGATGGGATGGGAGAGGGATTTGATCCCCCAACAATGGAAGATCTAAATTTCAAATCATTTATCCCCTAAAATATAGGGGATCATTTAAGAGAACTGTTGGAGCTATATGGCACCAACAACTCTCCCAAATTTGATGGTTTTGGACATTTGAAGGAGCTGTCGGAGCTCCCCTTACCCTGAAAATCTAAGGTTTGGCCATCTTTCATTTGCGGTAGACGTTTCCAATTCAGCCCAACGGAAACGCGCGTGAGGACTCCGTTCATGGCAGATTACATCTACGTAATGAGTTCTAAAAGTTTATAAGGTGAGTAGGTGACTTGTAAAGAGTGGATGAAGAGGAAAAAGAAACAGAGCTTTCACATTGAATGCCCAGTTTGGCATCGTCAGTTAAACAAAGAAGGTTCTCTTTATCATCATCTGCATGCTTGCACACTGCATGCCTTCGAGTCTCTTTTAGTCAAGAGCCATCGCATCCCAATAGGTGATGAGGTTTACGTATCAAAACAGTATATAGCCACGAGTTAGTTGCAACATGGAGCATGGAACAGTGAAATGTACCAAAATCGATATTTTTTCCCTTAAATGTCAAGTCTTTCATGCTATATAGGTAAGAGCGGATCTAAAATTATCTTCGTAGAAATTAAAGAGCACAATTTAATACTTATATACCTATAATTTTTTTTTTAATAAAAACTAATTGATATCGACTTAAAAGTACACATATTTTTAATAAAATTTAAATTGCACCCCTCAATCACCATTCACCAACAGAGGGCTCATGTATATAGGAAAAATTGAGAAGGTAACATAACAATATTCTGTTGGGTAATTTATCAAAATAGTCCTAAATTTTTATTTTTTTAACATTTAAATTCCCTATCTTTTATTTTTTGACAAAATGGTATTTTATCTTTTATTTTAGTGACAGCCGTTAGTCCTAGGAGAAAAATTTGTCAAAAAATAACGTTAGTAAGTACGTGAATGACACGTGACTACAAAATGCACAAATTTTAGGAGTAAAATTGTCACGCATTAAATTATAAGCATCCTAAGATTTATGTATTTCGCGGTCACGTGTCATCCACGTACTCACTAACATTATTTTTTAATAGATGTTACTCCAAGAACTAATGGTTGTTACCAAAATAAAAGATGAATGATCATTTTGTTCAAAATAAAAGATAAGAGACTTAAATGTCGAAAAAGATAAAGATTTAGGACAATTTGGATAAATTACCCTATTCTTTTTATGTCACTAGGGCTTTGACATAGTGTTATGTTACTTACTATATATGCGAGAGGTTGCGAGTTTAAATCGTACTAGTTATATTGTACGACTTAGGCCTCCTCTGAATAAAATAAAATAAAATATATTCTTTTTTTATTATAGCGATGACTAGAAATTACATACGTAAAATAGAAAATAACAAGAGTAACATGAGAAAAATTGGCAGAGCAAATTAGAAAAGAAAAAGAAATATATAACATTCACATTATAACAATACAACAGGACAACATCAACATAGCACAAAACACCACAAGGTGAAGGACGCATACGTACGAATATATGATCACCGTCACCGACATGAAAAACATAGCAGAAAATATCGCGAGAACCGTCGTCATGGACAAGAAAAGTATTCAAGAGAAGAGCATTGTCGGAGAAACACTAACAAGAAGGACAAAAACAGAACATGCATTGAGAAAATGGAAAGTGATATTGGACGGGCTATGTATATATATATATCTATGCGAGGAAAAAGATGCTATCAACTATTTACATATCCATGCGAGGAAAAACCTCATTTATTCAATTCTAATAGCTCTCGCAACTGTACAGGAACGGGCTACATATATTATCCACCAAAAAAGAAATGGAAAATGGATTTGAAAGCTAACTTCATTTTAGTAAATAACCATGCGAAAATTTGGCGTTTGATGGCTCCACGGACAGGGGTGACAAAAGGGTATGTATTTTTCAAGGCTTTTTGTTCCATATCTATTTGTATGATTGTATCAGATGATTGTAAGTGCAAGAGAGTTAGAACAAAAATGAAAGCTTGATGTGTAGAAAGAAGTGCGTTGATCGCCAGTTGTAATCTTGACTTTGAGAGTGACAGAGACCATTTAATTATTTATAAGGGAAAATCTCTCATTTATTCCCTGTTTACAAAAAAAAAAAAATTAATTTGGTCTCTATTGTTTAAAATGTCTCAATTTAATCTTTATTATTTTTTTAAAAAAATTTAATTTCACCTTTATTGTTTAAAGTTTTTCAATTTCGTCTTTATTATTTACGAAAAAAATTTAGTTTCATCCCTATTATTTTCAAAAAAATTCAAATTCGTCCTTATTATTACTTAAAATTTTCAATTTAGTCCTCAAATAATAGAGATGAATTTGAAACTTTAACAAAATAATAGAGACGAAATTAAAACTTTTTTAAAAATAATAAGGACAAAATTAAAATTTTTGAAAAATAATAAGGACGAAATTGAGAGATTTTAAACATTAGGGAAGAAATTAAAACTTTTGGTAAAATAACATGGACTAATTTGAGATATTTTAAACAATAAGGATCAAATTAATTTTTTTTTTGCAAACAATAGGGATTAAATGTGAAATTTTCCCTTATTTAGAATTAATTAGAATTTAGCCGAACATTACATATATACATTTCACAGTATGACATGCATATTAAGTTTAGGGACCGTTGTTTGACAGAACATTCATTAAATGGAAAAAATATTTGTCTTAAAAATATTATATTTTTTGGTGTTTAATTATTACATTGAAAAATATTTTATAGAGTTGGACTTCCATAGTGAAAAATATTTTAAATTTTGACACACACATGTGCATGCCCTAAACTTAGAACCCCATGCCTCTAAACGAGAGTTTCAAATTAACTGACTCAAAATGGTTAACCCAAATTATTATTTAAATTCACAACACCTACTTACAATCGGTTGGTGTCTGTGTCTGAATACTATTCTGTCATGCCACGAGCCTAGAACCCCAAGCCTCTAACCGAGAATTTCAAATAAACTAATCTACAATAGTTAACATGACAAGTTATTATTTAAACGCACAATATCCACTTAAAAATTATACATTTAACATTTCTTCCACTAATATGTGATTTTATAGCTTGAATTGAGAACTAAAACAAACCAAATATTGGGAATGAGAGGTACCACAATTCCAAAGAGATGGAAGAAAGGTGAATTTCCAATAACAACTTTTTCTCATCATGTTTCCATGTCACTTCGGCTGTTGGTAAGTTGAAGATCATCTTGCAAGAATATCAGAGTGAATGCTGAAGGTGACATGGATTTGTATGCAGACAAGGAAGTTTGTTCCTTTTTATTTTGACAAATAAGCAAGCCCTAGGTAGGAAATGTCTCCCTTTATGTTGACCATCATAATTTTCTCTTGTTCTATTGGAAGTAAATGGGAGCTTATGCCTAATATATTTCTTCCCTTGTTTCCCTTTTCTTGGGGGAGAAGGGGCATAATGAGCATATTGTATCTCAGAATTTCCAAGTAATCTGAATCTATAAAAACATTCTAAGAAAAGGCTCATATATTCTTGTAAATTTTATCGGGTATATCAGCAGTGACTTAAAATTCAGAGATCTTCAACATAATTTACAACTTCATAAAGCATGTTAAAAATGTTGTTAGCAAAATTATATGGTAATAATAAAAGGCGATCACAATGGGGGTAAACATGAACATTTTAGAGCATAAAAGGAAATCACAATGGTGGAACACATGAACATTTCAGAGCATAAGAAAAATTAAATAAATGTTCAAAACAAATTGAGAAAACTATAACAGTAAATGGAACTAATACAACATTATGTCAAGAGTTGCCTTTCCAAAGTGTTCGGAGATGCAAACATTTTGCCTCTGAGTTTCCAAAATATTACTTGAAAATTGTTAAATAATATATATAATTCTCTTATATTATTAATTCATAAATTTAAAATCATAAAGACTATACATTACTATACATAATACCAAATAGTTTTAGGATATAATCTCACTTTTTTTTTTTAAACGATATCATAATTTGACCTTAATCCAGTCTTGTCCATTTGTTCCTTTATGTCAACTCTTGTACACAAATCTTCTTAGTGATTTTATTTTTCCAAGTTAATTCTAGTATTATTCAAGGTTGCTTAATTTTTTCAACTTAGGTCACAGATGACATTGAATGTTAAGAACACAATTATCGCACCTTAATAAATCATAAAGTACAAGACCCCCAGATATAACAATAAAGTATTTTCCAAATAGAGTATGTATATAATTGAAAATGTCAAATATGCTCTCCGGATATAAAACATAACAACGATTCTGTGAAGCATCAAATGTTCTAAAAATATACTTGAATTGGTCTAATTCAATTGTCTACAAATACAACATAATTATATTTGAATTGACTCTTTGTTTATTAATTTATCATCCTTGCATAATCCACGAAGGCTAAGACGTCATCACCTTGCGATATATCATATGGTAGCCAATGTGCAATTTTCATATGGTAACGTAACAAGGTTACTTGATGGCATTTTTAGCAAATGACTTATATTGGTTTTAGGAATGGAAGCAGATGGAATAGTGCACAAAAATGGTAAATTCGAACTCAAACTTGATTAGATTTCTCTAAACATAACATTATATACTTAAATATATATGTTCAAACACAAAACAGCAAATACCCAACATAGACATGAGAAATAGGACGAAGGTAAATTGGAGGAAGACAGTGATTGGTATGTGAGAATGAGTTGAGAATGAAATGTGATTCTCAATTCTATTTTAATTATCATGTTTGGTATGAGAGAATGAACTTGGGAATCTCATTTTCACATACATGGAAATAGTCATTTCAGACCAAATACATGATAATAGCTCATTTTCATGTATTTGAGAATAGACTTGACTATTATATACCTATTATATAACATAATTTATTATAAATAATTTGTTTTACAATAATAATAATAACAACGAAAAAATATAATAATAATTATTATAAAAATAATAATTATAATTATTATAAAAATAAAAAATAAAAATAAAATAATAATAATAAAAAATAGTGATTAAATAATAATAATAATAATAAAATATATAATAATAATTTTATTAAAATAATAATAATAATTACAAAAAAAATAAAAATAATAAAAATAATAATAATAATAATAATAATAAATGATAATAATAGTAAATAAATAAATAAATAATAATAATATTGTTTAAAATAATAATAATAATAATACTAAATACTAATAATAAAAAAAAGTAAAATAATAATGACAAAAATAAAAACAAAAAAATAATAATAATACCAATAAATAAGGGTAAAAACCATTTTAGTCTCACAGGTTTGGTCTAAAGACCAAATTGGTCTCTCAAATTTGCAAAAAGACCAAAGAGGTCCCTCCAGTTAACTTTTGTTAGTCAAATGTTAACATTCAAAGGATTGACCGAATTAAAAGACCATTATATCCTTAAGCAACTTATATTAAAAAAGAAAATTACAATAAAACTCTAAATCAGTCTAAAAAAATATAATTCACATAATTCGCGTAAAAAAAAAAAAAACTAAAAAATATCAGTTCAAACATAAACAAATTAAAATCAGTAATATATCGTTAAAAAATGAACAATCATGATTCATCTTCTTCTCTGACCGGTACCCTCGCTGCTAATTATGTCAATGATAATTGTTCATTTTTAACGATATATTACTGACTTTAATTTGTTTATGTTTGAACGGATATTTTTTAGTTTTTGGTTTTTTTTTCCTGCACAAATGATGTGAATTATGTTATTTTAGACTGATTTAGACTTTTATTGTAATTTTCTTTTATAATATATGTTGCCTAAGGATATAGTGATCTTTTAACTCAGTCAACCCTTTGACTATTAACATTTGGCTAACAAAAGTTAACTAGAGGGACCTCTTTGGTCTTTTTGCAAACCTGAGAGACCAATTTGGTCTTTACAACAAACTTTAGGGACTAAAATGGTTTTTGCCCCAATAAATAATTATAATAATAATTTAAAATTATTATTATTATTTATGTTTATATTATTTACGGTTATATTTATATTTATTCTTATTTTTAATACTATAATAATAAAAGGACAATCTTGTCATATTCTATAAGTCATTCACATTACTACTTTTAATTTCTAGAACAAACCAAACATGTCATTCTCATTCCCAAGTTCATTCCATTCCTAGTTTCAATCAATTCCTTGGCTCATTCTATTCATACCTAAATCTATTCTAATGTACCAATCGCTACCTAAAGCTACACCACTAAACAAAACCAAATAATCAGGAGAGGAGACCAAATCAAGACAAAACGGGCCCAAGTGCAATAAACCAGACGAAACACTAGCCCTAAGCAACAAGCCAGAATAATCAGCTGCTCATCGGCCCGACTAGCAATAAAGCCCCAGAGGCCCAATAAGTCGGACTAAACCATGAGCTTGTGCTGGACGAATCCATTTTCATTACATGAGACGTTATACACAAAATTGAATCTCTAGAGGTCATGAGCTTGTGCTGGACGAATCCATTTTCATTACTTAAGACATTATACACGAAAGTGAATCTCAAGACCTCTCGAGATTCTATTAAAACATTATAGACGAGACCAAATGTTGGCCAGGTTATTCAGTGTCCTTTTTGGCATCTTCAGGTCATTTGCTTGTCTTACCAGATTAAAACATAGAAGTTTCTGCTCTCCGTTATGTCATATGTGCATGCTTGCGCGCTGCCATCGAATCGTAATAGGTGGTCCGGTTTTCATGTTAAAACAGTACGTAGCCAGGTATTATTTGCGAGAACGAGCTCGTTTTATGTCACTACTTAACTCATTCATCTCAAAATTATGTACTAAATGTCAAGTATATCTCGTGAATATGATAAAAATTCCAATGATATAGAAAAAAGTGAAGCAGTAATATAATATAGAACCACATTAGCCCTTAACATTAACAATACAACAATACAACAAGAATATAGCACAAAACACCAGCAGCATCAGCAGTATCCAACAGCGTCATGCATGCACGACACTAAAAGCAAGAGAAGACCATTAAAGTGATGGAATTAAACATTAAGAAGCAGAAGTAAAACAGAACACACGGATCGAGTCGGGCATTGAGGATAAATAGAAACTGATAATGGACGTGTTCATGTTATCCACCAAAAGAGAAATGAAAAATGGGTTTGAAAGCTAACTTCATTTTAGTGAATAACCATGCGAAAATTTGGCGTTTGATGGTTCCACGAACAGGGGTCACAGAAGGGTATGCATTTTTCGTGGCTTTTTCTTCCATATATGTAACATAAATACTCCAAAAATATAACTTGAGGTAAATACTCCAAAAGTATAACTTGTAATGATGGATTCCTCATCTCATACATACATCAAGGTCAAAAAGAAAAAAGACAAGATAGACTTTGAAACCTCAACTTGATTTGTTTTGGCATTTCGTCTCTTTTAATTTAGGATTAAACGCAAGTGAATTACAGCCAAGTATCAAATCATAGTCCCTTGACACTAATTATTGAAAACTGTCAATATACTTTTTACAGGCACGACTATTTTTGTTTAACACCTTTTTTTTTATTTATTGTTTAACATATATTTATTGAGAAGTTGGTTATTACGCCACTTCAAGATGATTGGTTGAATTAAGCATCACTAGCAATTTGCCTCCCTTAGATTTGAAAAAAGAAATAAATAACTACTGTTAGCCCCACAAGCGTCTCTATTACTATATATGTTGCCCTGAATAAAATGCATATCAATCTTATATTTTCGTTTTGGTGGCCATATCAAGTTTAGGTTATAACTGTGAAGTGAACCTTGATTTTGCAATTCTTGAATTATAAACAAGTTTTAGCTCATAGCTCGAATTTATCTATCACCAAATAGAGAAGGAACTTTGGAAAGATGATGTTGAAAGTGGGAAAAGTTATCGCCATTTTCTAAACGTAAATAGAATTATTAAAAATTTTGAAATTTCATCCTAAATTTATTAGTCTTATATAATTAGATAATTGTATATTCTAACATGATCCAACCCAAAAAGCCTTTTTTCCCAATAATAATATATTTCAAGCTATGAATGAATCTAATTAAACCATGTTAATTACTTAACGCATACTATTATTATTATATAGATTGCACAGAATAAAAGTAATGGATTCCAAGTTAATTACTGAAAGTACAAAATTGAGCAGGTGGTTAACAATTGTTTTGTGGAATAACGAGAAAAAGATGAGATCATATCCTAATTCTTAAAGGCAATTAATTAGAGTTGGCGAGCTCGATGATGGAGATGTTAACCAATGAATAACTAGTTTTTTGAGACGCTGATGTTGAAAAATGTGGTGCATCATCTTAGGAAGAAGAATTGATAAAATAAAATAAAATCTTAGGAAGAATTACGTGAAAAAATTCCATGAAACTTCCAATCTTCTACACCTGTTATGTATAGACAAGTCATTAACAATTTGGAATGTTAAGGAAATACGAAAATAGAAAGAACAAAATTAAATTTTCGAAATAAGGACAATGGAATTTATTAGTGTTCCGTATTGCAAATTATTAACATAAAGGGGACAACAAGAGAAAATAACAAAAAACAACGAAAATATTTTAACGGAACAACAAACGTGATATTTTTATCCAAAAAAAATATAGAATATCAGCAGAAAGAAAAAAAAGTATATCTTCGTGGGGGTAAGTCATAGGACAATATGGATAAAATTGAAACTTCATGACAGAGTTTGGGACTAATTAAGCTAAATATTGTGGGGGAAAATGGAATTTTCCTGTTTTACAAATCAAAGAAAATAACTCCTAAACTTTTTAATATTTCATAGAAAATATTGGCTTATCAAAATTATTTTTTGCTTTTTGGATGATGCTGTCTCACAATTTTTTTTTCCTTTTAAATTGAATGCTATTTAAAAGATATTTTAATTTAAAAAATTAATAAACTCTTGTAAAAAAATAATAATAATTTATATATAAGAATTAAATTGTATTACAACTCCACACTGAAAAAGTCTCCATCCGCCCCTATTTACTACTTTACAAAGAAAAAACAACAAAAGATTATTATAGCTAGGAAGGAGCTTGATCAACATTAATATGAAGATGCTGAATCTAGCTTTTAACATGTGATGATCCAATTGCTTTGGATGATAGTCCAATTCAACGTTGACTTTGACTGCATTGACATATAAGGTTTGTAAATTGTATCTGTGCGTACAAGTCATATAAAAATAAATTTAAGCTTAAGACTCTTTCTTTGCTGAGCCCTGAATAAAATTTAAAAAGAAAATTAGAAAGGATAATATATATATATAAGGGAAAATTTCACATTTAGTTCTTATTATTTAAAGAATGTCTCAATTTAGTCCTTATTATTTAAAATGTCTCAATTTAATCATTATTGTTTTACCAAAAGTTTCAATTTCGTCCTTATTGTTTAAAATGTCTCAATTTAGTTCATATTGTTTTTAAAAATTTTAATTTCATTTCTAATATTTTTAAAAAGTTTCAATTTCTTCCCTATTATTTTCTTAAAGTTAAATTCGTCTCTATTATTCAATGACTAAATTGAAATTTTTTGAGAAACAATAGGGACGAATTTAAACTTTTTAAAAATAATAAGGATGAAATTAAAATTTTTGAAAAATAATAAGGACGAAATTGAAAAACTTTAAACAATAGGACGAAATTGAAAATTTTAAGAAAACAATAAAAACTAAATTGAGATATTTTAAATAATAAGAACTAAATTAAATTATTTTACAAACAATAGAGATTAAATGTAAAATTTTTCCTATATATAATTATACTACTCTAATTGGAAATGGGCAACAATAACGGCAGTGGATGAACCACTAAATAAATAGTAAATGATATCAAACAAGTACCACTATTGGTTGGATGGTTGAGAACTTCAATCATTGGCAGATTATATCAAATTTAACAATTTTGAATCATTGAGAGGGTGGCCTTTTAAAGGAATTTTGTTTTGAAACCATTATCATTTTAAACGATTAAAGTATTTATTTTTTGTATATGTATTTCACGAGTCATTTGAACGTATGTGGCAGAGAGAATTTTAATAATTGTTTGAAAGATTTTTCCTATTTAAAGAGTTTTTTTTGGGTCAACTCGTTAAAGAGTTGAGAAAGCAGAAAAAAAAAAAAAAAACATAACAGGACACATTCAATATCCTGTTTGGCATCTTCAGGTTATTAATTTGCTTGTTTCATCAACAGAGAGAAACATAGAATTTTCTCCTTCCGATGTGCATGCTTACACACTATCCTCGAATCTGAATAGTTTTCAAAACGTCTCGAATGTTGCAGATACAAACTGTAGATTTCATTTTAACGCGTGAGTTCACACGCTAAAGTAAAAAAGTGGAGCTTACAAATGTTTGTAAGATAAATCCCTTCAAATCACATTAGTTCAGACTACACGTGAAAACAGTTCATAACCTCAAAAAATTTGCAATAGGGAGCCTAGAAGAGTGAAAGGTATCAAAATCGTTAATTTTTTTTGTTAATAATCATAATTTCTATCTTACGATTAATTGATTAAGAATAGCTAAGGATCTTATGTTGGTATTAGATTAAGTTTATGATTTATTGTTTAACTCTCTTCATCGCGTGTCACTACTAAGATTATACCAAAGTTAACATCTAGGTGAGCAAGTTAGTGAGAGAGACGAGTTACGTGTAAATGGAGAAAATTAGATCAAGACTCAACTACGATATTTTGTTAAGAATAGCTTAATTACATTTTAAAACTAATTGGAACTTTAAGAAGTAACTTAAAATATTTTATGGCGGTATTAAAATATATAATTTATCTATCAATATAAGAAAATTATATTATTTAAACTTTCGAAAGGAACTCAACTCAAAACGATCAGTCTCAAAGGATCTTATCGGGAAAGCACACTGTCCAAAAACCCACATTCTACACTGGCTTAATGGCTTGACCAGTGTTGATCGTGATTAAAAATTAGGATTATTTCATTTATATTCTTATCATTTGTACTTTACACCTTTAACCCTATCTTTTTATTTTAATCACTTATTTTCTCTTACCGAACTCAACGCTAATACAGAATAACTCTGTCAAATATGTTTGTTAAATGTCTTTTATACCCTTTCATTTTTTCCTCTTTTTCTTTTTTCTATTTTTTTTTTTCTTTTCTGCCTCCACCTTCTTCTTCCCTCTGCACAAAAACACACACACTAACACACAACACAATTATCAAATACACAAACACACACACTAACAAAGATCACAACTGACACACACACAACACATATTAAAAAAGACTAAATTCACATTCAAATTAACAATACAACAGCTCAACATCAACATAGCAAAAAACACCACCAGCAGCGGGTTCATCACCGTCGTGGACGTCAAAAAGAACCACCACCAGCAGAAGGTTTATCACCTATCGCCGACGACGGAAAACACCACCACCAGATTTTTTTTTCCCACCGTGACAGACAACAAAACTCAATACAAGATCACAAAACGATAGCATCATCAACAGCAACAACAACAAGAAACGGAAACTGATAATTATGGAACAACACATGTTATCCACCAAAAAGGTAATGAAAAATGGTTTTGCAAACAAACTTCATTTTAGTGAAAAACCATGCGAAACTTTGGCGTTTGATGGCTCCTGATCGGACAGGAGTCACAAAAGGGTATGCGTTTTTCATGGCGGCCTTTAGTTCCATATCTATTTTTATCGTGGAAGTGAGATATTAGTTTTTATTGGTGATTGTATATACAGATAACAGATGGTGAGGGCATATATGTATATAGAGATTGATGAGAGCCAGAAAGGGGGGAGTGGGACTTTGGGTGTTTCGTGGAAGCGTGTCCGGGGCGGATCGACGCGTAAAAAATGTCTCTTTCGACTATATATACATGTTAGCACAGAATTATATAATATTTCAAGTCCTTTTTGCATACTTTTTTTTTTTTTTTTTGTCAAGAGGAAACATTCATTCATTAAAAAGGGTTGAAGTGCATCAGACCTCTTATACTTTAGTGAAAGTGTACAACACCCCTCTATAGTTTAAAAACCCCCTGAGTTAGTCCTTGTAGTTTTTCAAAAGTGCATAACACCCCCTACCGTTAAAAAAATCATTAAAT
Source organism: Ehretia macrophylla (assembly GCA_037974665.1). Taxonomy (NCBI): domain Eukaryota; kingdom Viridiplantae; phylum Streptophyta; class Magnoliopsida; order Boraginales; family Ehretiaceae; genus Ehretia; species Ehretia macrophylla. The sequence goes on from CM075771.1 coordinate 32,435,369, forward strand.
TTAACAGAGAGTGTACTTCACATGCGTTAAGTGAGATTTTTTTTTAATTTTTAACAAATTTTTTCATTAAATAATTATATGAATTGACCAAATTACCATTTTTTTTGCCTAAACAAAAGAAGAAATGGCAAAAGAGATAAATTAAAAAAAAATGATATTTACGTCTTTTTTACAAAATTCGTTAAATATGACGGATTTTATAACTATAGGGGGGTGTTGTGCACTTTTAAAAAATATAGGGACTAGTTCAGGGAGTTTTTGAACTATAGGAAGTGTTGTACACTTTCGCTAAAGTATAAAGGGGTCTGGTGCACTTTACCCTATTAAAAAGGAAAACGGTACAATTTAAGCAATACCGTAGGGTTCAGGGCGGGGGCCCAACCTCCAAAAAAATATTTATATATTTAATGGATTTTTTTTATAAAAAAAACAGATTTGACCTCCAACTAAAAAATAAAAATGTTATTGAAATTTACAAAAATATGAAGTTAGTTTGATTCTTTTTCTATTAGATAGATATATATAACTTTGAGGTGCTTAGTATTATACCACAGTTACATTTTTTTGTCCGTTTTTTTGCTAGTTTGTATATGTATAATATTGCTTGATTTTATTTTTTTTTTCTATTAGATAAATAGATATAACTTTGAAGTACTTAATGTTATGCTTGTTTTGAACTGCTTTTTTTTTTACTGTAAAAATTAGGTCTATTTTTTACTAATCCAAAAAATATTGTACAAAAAAAAATTGACCTCCCCAATATTAGATTTCTAGCTTCACCCCGGATAGGGTTGAAATCCAAGTTTATAAATTGATACAAACAAGATGGAATATCAGAAGTTCAATCTAATGGCGAAGCTTCCTTTAGTTTTTGCTTAGCAACCCAATCACATGGATAATTAGCAGATCTCCTGATACAACGAATCTTGATATGAGGATCTTCTATCACAATCTTACAGATATTCTCCACAATGACTTTAACTCTCCAATTCACAGAGTAGCCTGGAGAATTAATTGCGTTGATCACTGTTTCTACATCACTTTTAATTGTGATGTTCCATTAACAACAAGACTAGCACGTCTTAATGCCAAAATTTTTACATGCTTGAATTTATAAAAAGTTGGAGGCTCATAGGCTCGAATTTTGGTCTGTTCGGCAGTTGGTTTAAAAATTGAAACCAATCGCCTATTTTTTAAAGAGTTTTTAAATAAAATTAAAATTAGAAATTAATAAAGTTTACATTAGATCTTTTTGAAAAGAGTTTTCATGAAACTATTTTTGTATTATATGAAAGCTGCTTTTCATTTTTTTTACTAAAAAATATCAAATCAATAATTTTGAAAATCCATTATTACCCTTAGAATTTTTCGAAAATACATTTTCATATTTTTTAACAGTACTTCTGATATGACAAGAACAAATAATTAACAACTTTTACTCAACAAAACTTCTAACAAAGCTCCATTGCTAAAAGTTCTATAGCTCAACAGTTAAAATTTTACAGTTAGACCAACACAAACATTTTATCTATCACCAAATAAAGAAGAAATTGGACAGAGGATGTTGAAAGAAGGGAAATATTGTGTCGCCATTTTCTAAAGGTAATAATTTTTTTAAGAAATGGGGATTACAGTCTTTAGAGGAATAATTTATGATCTTATATAATACTCTTTAGGTTTATAATTTTTTTATTACATAAATTTCGAAGTTGTAAAGGTTTATAATTCTTTTCATATGTAAGATAATTTTACATTCTAACATATCTAACTCACACTGATTATTTCAAGATATCATTCTAATATTAATTGGGAGGATAAACATTCATGTTATTTAGAGAGCACAATCTTCTTTAAAGCCAAATGATACAACTTAGTATAAATTACTATATCAATCTCCAATATTGAAATTGAAACCCTGGCGCCTCTTCTCATTTAACATTTGAAGGATGTCAGAATGGTGCTTGGGAGTTTTGAAAAGGGGTCGGTGATGATTACTTGGGAATTCCCATCTTCTTTTAGTAATGTTCAAAAAACATACCAAGAAAATTTATCAAAAATGTTGTCAAAGTCAAACACAAAAATTAGGTAAAACAACAGTTGATGTTATACCCAAATAAAAAATTTTGGGTTAATACCACTTTTAGTCACTTATATTTGCCTTCATTGATACTTTGGTCTTTTATCTTTAAAAATATTATTTTTCAGTCTCTTATCTTTTAAATTTGGGATACCATTAGTCTTATTTACTAAATCCGTTAATTTTTGGACGGAAATAGCACGTGCGCAGCACATGTGATTTTTTTCCCCCCAATTTGTAGGGGTAATTTGGTCCGTGCAAGTGCTATTTCCGTCCAAAAATTAACGGATTTAACAAATAGGACTAACAATGTCCCAAATTTAAAAGATAAAGGACTGAAAAGTAACACTTTTGAAGATAAATGATTAAAATGTCAATAAGGGCTAAAATAAGAGACTAAAAGTTATATTAACTCTAAAAAATTTATCAAATCACTCTTTAGAGGCAGTCAGAAATCTTTCTTGCAAGATAAGCAAGATAACGTGAAAAAAAGAAAAAGGACATCTTGCGGTAATCATTTGATATATAAGCAATCATGTAGATACGTACATTTATGAACAACCACTGTTTACCAAGCAGATATGTCTCAGTTTCATCATAGCCAGAGGTCAACTAAACAAAGTCAAAATGGCCAATTAGAAACTTTTCCACAGGGAAAAAGACATTGAGCTCCCGTATTTCTTTTTGCTTATACTAAACAAGTATTGACTTTTTTTAAACTCCCATGTCCCTTCTTTAGTTGACCATAGGTTAAAAATAAATTAACTATGTCAATTAACTTTTTTGTCCTTAATGAGTGCTGATATGAGATCATCTAATAATCCTCGTGTTATTAGAGATAGTAATGGTGACTGGCAATGTGGTTAAAATATACTCTGGTAATTACTTTTATTGTACAAGTTGTGTTGGTTGCCATGTGAACTAATTTATTCAAAAGAAGTCAATATGAATTTGGACTATTCGACAGTTGAAACTAACTCACAAATGGTTATTGTATTTTTAACGAGAAATACGGTTCAAAATAACTATCAAAAATCTTGGATAGAAGATTGCAAGTTGATCTTTGGCAACATTCGATTTTCAAAATTCGTCATATTTATTTCGAATTAAATAAATGTGCGGATTGATTGGCGTCTTATGATCTTCACTTTTCATTGATTTTTGTTTACATGACATTTACCTTCAGGTTTGAATCCTTTATTAAAACAGGACAAAAGGGGCAAAAAAAAATCCTTTAAATATGTCATAAGATAGCCTCACAGGCTGTTGTTAATATTTTCTTAATCTAATGGCTTTGCCTCCTTTAGAAAAAAGAGAGAAAAAAAAAATTACAAGTAAAAGGCCTGCACTATCCTGGCCCAAAATAAAAAATACATAAGACAGATTTCACAAAGAACATAAGGCCAGCACATACAGACCCTAACCATATAGAAGACTAAAGACCAAACCAAAAGGAACAGCAAGATCTGGACAAACCCAATATGAGAAAAGAAGGTACAAGTCAACGGACCAATGCCCAGGCCCATTTCCATATCATTTGACTTGATCCATTGTAAGTGACCAAAGGGATACATTGTGAACTGAGTATAAACCATAGCGGTAAATTCAGAGTAAATACGAGGCAACTCAGATCTATGATACATAAGATATATCCATGTAAAATGAGAATAGTCATCTACAAATATCACAAAGTACCGAGATCCCTCCATGGTGTGTGTAGGAGAGGGTCCCCAAATGTCAGAGTGGATTAAATCAAAGCATGCTAAAGATAAAGAGTCATTATTATTAAAAGCTAAGACACATTGTATTCCAAGGTGATAAGATAAGCAATGAAAAGTGTCCAGAGAGACTTGTCCTAAGGAGCCTCTAGAGGCCAAATGTTGAAGTTTGCCTAGAGAGCCATGACCTAATCTAGAATGCCATAAATAAAGAGAGGGCAAGGTTGGTGAAGTGGTAGCTGATGAAACAGTGTGAAGATGAGGCGGAAGTCGTACATGAATCAGCTCAAACAGTCGCCCAACTTTATGGCCTATCCCAAGAACTTGTCCTGTCTGAGGGTCCTGTACACGACAACCAGACATAGAAAAGATAACAGTTAGACCAAGTTCACATAATTGACCAACTGAAATAAGATTAAAAGTAAGATTAGGAACAAGATACGTGTCAGGAAAGGAGGCATGAGATGTAGAGACAGATCTTATGTGACTAACAGGCATGGAAGTGCCATCAGCCATGTAAATGGAAGGGACAGAGGAGTTGGTGACTGTATTTGTGAGACTGTGTGTGTCAAACGTCAAATATGAAAAATAAATTTATCGTGAACAAGCTTGTAAGAAGAATAAGAATAATTACCTCCCTAGCCCTAGGGGATGCATGAGAACAGAAGAATAAGAGTAGTAAAAAAGGGAAAAAAAATTAGAGTACAACTTAGTCATTAAAAGATGACTAATTAATTTGGTGGCTTGAAATTGTAAGTTGCACATCTTGAGCAAGGATTTGAGTATAATTTAAATAAATTCAGGATTTGAGTAGAATTTAAATAAATTCAGGATTTGAGCAAGGATTTGAGTATAATAATGTAATTTTTTTTTTAAATTCGGGTGTTTTTAGAGTTCTATAACTCAAAAAATAACACTATTTATAACAAAAGTACGTAGGGTCCATCACTTTTGGCTAACAAAATATCAAAATAGAGATCCAATCTCTATTTTTTTCTACAAATTTGTTGATAAAAATAGAGACTGAATCTCTATTTTTACTTAAAAAATGATAAAAATAGTGGACCCCATATATATTTAAATTATTAATATTACTTTTTAGAGACTGAAACTTTTAAAAATACCTAAATTAAAAAAATTTTATACTTTAAAAACTCCATTAAAAATAGTCTAAGGCAGATACTTCTCCACTGCCAATTATCACTGCATGCTTTGTTTGGATTCAACACAGGCACATACATATGCTTTCACAGTCCCCCTCTATATCTCTGTTTCACGCACTCACACATACACACAATTGCAGACCTAGACACGTACACATGAACAGTCACTTTATGTTAAGGTTCATTACAATTAGCTTTCATGAAAGATACCCTTCTTTGCATATTGTTGATTTCAATAATTTATAGAAATAATAAGTCACTCAATAATGTATTAAATTTTTAGATGAGGTAATAATTTAATATATGATATTATCAAATGGTTTTTTATTGTAAGTAATAGCAATTGTGAAAATAATAATTAAAATATAAATAATAATAATAAAATAAGAAAAATAAAATTTTTAATAATTATTATGTTAATAATAATAATAATGAAACTACAAATAAAATTAAAAATAATAAATAATAATAATAATAATGATCATAATAATAAATATAATTATAACAATAACACTAATAATAATAATAAAAATAATAAATTATTATTATTATTTAGTATGTTAATTACTTTTATGTTGTTTTTGTTCATATTCAGATTTATTCTTATTTTCAATACTATAATAATAAAAAGGTAATCCTGATATATCACACAAGTCATTTCCATTACTACTCATGTATAATAGTTATCAAACATGGATTTAGAATCAATATCTCCATTACTGTCTTAATTCGTAGAATATACCAAATATGTCATTTTTATTTTCAAATTCATGTCCTTCACAGTTCTATTTCGTTTCTTAGCTCATTCCATCCTTGTCCAAACTAATTTCAGTGTGTCAATTGCTACTTAAAAATATCTCAAGTTTTTAAGGCCCAAATATATCATATACAATTTTTTTTTGGGGTTAATATCGTATACAATAAACGCGACCAAATTACGTTAGAAGTCTAGAAGCTTAGCTTATGAGTTATGTCTTCACTCTTCCGTCGACAGCTATTGTTGCTTTTATTTTTAAAAGTTAGATAACCAAAAGATCACTTATAAAGATAAAACACTAATTTGACAAAATCGTTAAAGATAAAGGACCAATAATAGGGCAATAATTCATATCGCAACTCATAAGTCTTAGCGGCAGAGTCATCTTCTTATCAAGATTGAATATTCATTTATGACAAATGTTATTATATTTATAAATTTTTTATAGTTTTATTAGAACTTAATATTTATTTATAAACAAATATTGTAATTAGATGATTTACTGTGAATTTTTATCATCTTGATGTTATTTTATTATTTGATGATTTATTTTTGTATTTTTTTTACTTTTAATTAAATTGAATTTTTTCTAGTCTAGATGTGTATTTATTTCAGTTTAAGTTTTTCGTTTTTAAAAAAAATAATAATTTTAGGCTATCTTCTGTTTCATATAAAATATCTTCTTTATTTTTTATTTAATTATCAACCTTGAGTTTGAAAACCCGTATCTTTTTAAATATTTATCAGCGGGTACAATTAAATTCATTGGATTTCGGGTTTGCATTTGGTAACATGGTAGTCTAGTCTCAAATTGACCATTTTTCGCACTCTTCATTGTACATTAGCTACTATATGATATATCGCAAGGTGATAACATCTTTTATTTTTTTGGTCGAAGGGTGATAACGTCTTAGCGTACCTGGATTATGCAACGAAGATAAATTAATAGACAAGGAGTCAATTCAAATATAATTTTGTTTTTTTGTAGACCAATTGAATTAGTCCACTCAGTGGATTTTAATTTTTTTGACGTACAAGAAGGCTAAAAGTCGGTTACTACATAACTAATAGTTTAGGGGATGTCTCACCTTTACATAACTATTTATTAGGTCAATTAGCCCCTCCATAGCCTGCTCGTGCTAGCATATACTTACCAATAAAAAATTATTTGTCAAAAAATTTACACACCAGTTGACTTCTCGATAATATAATTCACTCGAACTTCTGGCTTTACACACAAAATACGCCTGCTGTCATCGATAAGCAGTTTGTACAAAATATTTCCCATACTAGTCTCGTGAAGCATCACACAATTGATCGTGAGTTTGTATCCCTTCCAATACTGGCATGAGCTCAACATGCACATTTGTTGAACTCTCCATATTGACCACATACCCTGTAAGCCAAGCTCTCAAAATAAGTCTCCTATGATTGTCAATCCTGCGTTACACCAACCAACCATCACACAACTTCGGAAGACCTGCATACTTGTTTTCATAGAAGGGCCCCATGCATCTGCAGCCTATTTGACAATGAAGTGTTGCGCCCCCACTCCACTAGAAGGCTGCTCATTGAGTGGAACTTAATACTTCATTTTCTGAACATGATTATGCATGTTAAAAAGGAATAATTTTAAGTAATTTGAAAAACGGACCACTATTATATTCCACTCTTCTTGTTCCGAAAATTAATTTAATTTTGATCTTACCATAAGGAAAACAAAAAATTTGTATGGTATTTAAATTCAATTTTTTTTTCTTTTTTTATTTAAGAGAAACCTAAAATATTTTACATTATTTAAAATATTAATACAATTAATAATGGATCTCGAGACCTTTATTATCTAAAATGAGAATCATTTATAAATTCCACTCTTTTTAGTCTTGAAAGATTCTGGGATTGGTTATATATGTGAATGCCCAAAGGGGAATGAAGGAGGTTTCGTGGAAGGCGCCAGTTGTAATATTGACTTTAAGAGTGATAGAGACCATTAGTAATTTTTATACATTTGTCTTATATACTCAATTAGCATATTTCCGACCTCAGTAACTTAAGTATCGGAGAAGTTTAACGAACGCAATTTTAATGGCCTTATTTTGTAAGTTTTTAGAGTTCGTCCACCAACAAGTTAGGTTGTCATCAAATTCTTACTTTAACAGAATGGTTTATAAATACGCATTATAAATTTAAATAATAATAAAAATTAATCGTTTTAAATTTATAAATTCAAGATTCAAGTAATTATCTTTTAAGTTTATAAAATTATACTCGCTTTGAGGTATGAGGATTTGGACATGGAACTCGAGGCGGTAGTCTAATGTTCTAACTAAGGTCATGAGGTCCTTTATATTAAGAGAACGATTTGACAGATTTGTCAACATTATATCTGAAGATGGTGAGTTTAACTTTTAGCATGTGATGATCCTTGCTTTAAAGATATTCCAATTCAACGTCGACTTTGACTGCATATGATATATAAAGTTTGTAACTACGCATAAAAGTGTTATAAACATATAATCAACCTTGACACTCCTTGTCGGCTGAGTCATTGAAAAAAAAAAAAAAAACCATTGAGAAGGATTATATATATATATATATATATATATTACGGTTAAATTCACTTTGTAATCCTATCCTTTACATGTCTTGTCGCTTATTACCACTCATTTTTAAAAATTCCCACATATTAACCCTTCTGTCAACTTCAGTTAAAATAAAAAAAAAACAAAATAGTATTACTATTTATATTTTTGGACAAATATACCCCTTCTACCAAAACACACACCCACCCACGAAACAAATGCATACACTCCTCCATCATCAACAGAGACTCTCTCTGTTTCTTCATTCTTCTTCATCATCAACAGATACACACCCTTGCCCCCCTCCCAAAAAAAAAAAAAAACCCACAAACACAACAAATAAAAAAAAATAGAAAACACACAAACACAATTTTTTTTCGCATACAAAACAAAAACACATTACGCATTCCTCAGATATCCACAGTATTCATTAACAAAGCAAGAAACACTTTCCCAATTACAAAATCTATTGACTACCCGACATCCTTATTATATTATGGTTTCATCAGAGTTACACCAAGATGAGAGCCCTCATCTCCACTACTTCTTACAATTCCCTTTTAGGTTCCAAACCCAAAATCAAATGTTCTTTGACCTCAAAAAAACACACAGACAGTAACAAACCCACACACGAATCAGTCGCGGGGGTTTGGGGTTAAGATTGTGGGTTTTGGAGTTAGGGTTTGGGGTAGATTATATTGGGATTAAGATTGAGATTGAGATTGAAAGGTGTGGGGAGTTTTGTGTTTTTTTTTTTGTTCAAGGGTAAAATGTGTTTTTTTTTCGTTTAAGGGTAAAGTTGTCTCTAGAAACAATTTCTAAGGGTAGCTTAGTAATTGTGCTATTTTTATTAACAGAACTTTTAATATGTCAAAGTTGACCAAAGTCAATGGTTAATAAGTGAAATTTTTTAAAGATGAAGAGTAATAAGTATCACGATATGTAAAGAATAAGGTTAAAAAGTGGGTTTAACCCTAGATATTATATAATTGGAAATGGAGAACAATATCTACCTTTTGGCTTAATTATACGGAGCCAATAATTGGAGAGGATGAAACACTAGATGGATAGTAAAAGAAATGACATAATTAAATTCAATTATTGATAGGATTCTCGTATCATTTTAGACAAACGACTTCTATTCTTTCACAAAAGAATCAATTCATTTAGTTTTTATGTGAGTAGGTTCATAATAGAAAATACACTAATCCTAGGACTTGTAAAGAGTTGATGAAGAGGAAAAAGAAACAGAGCTTTAACATTCAATGCCCTGTTTGGCAGACAAAGAAGGTTCTCTTATCATCATCTGCATGCTTGCACACTGCATGCCTTCGAGTCTCTTTTAGTCAAGAGCCATCGCATCCCAATAGGTGATGAGGTTTACGTATCAAAACAGTATATAGCCGCGAGTTAGTTGCAACATGGAGCATGGAACAGTGAAATGTATCAAGATCGCTATTTTTTCCCTTAAATGTCAAGTCTTTCATGCTATATATAGGTAAGCGCAAATCTAAAATTTTGTCTTAGTAAAAATTAAAGTGCACAATTTAATAGTTATATACTGATAACATTTTTTTTAATAAAGACTAATTGATATCAACTTAAAAGTACACATATTTTTAATAAAATTTAAATTGCACCCCTCACTCACCATTCACCAACAGAGGCCTCATGTATATATATATATGGGAAAAATTGAAACGGTAACGTAACAATATTCTTTTTTTTTTTTTTTTATGTCAGTAGGGTTTTGTTCTGTAACTCACTATATATGTGAGAGGTTGCGAGTTCAAATCTCGCTAGTTACGTTGTACAGCTTAAGCCTCCTCCAAAATAAATAAATAAATAAATAAATAATATTCTTTTTATTATAGCGATGACTATAAATTACGTACGTAAAATAGAAAATAACAAGAGTAACATGAGAAAAATTAGAAAAGAAAAGAAATATATAACATTCACATTATAACAATACAACAGGACAACATCAACATAGCACAAAACACCACAAGGTGAAGGACGTATACGAATATATGATCACCGTCACCGACATGAAAAACATAGCAGAAAATATCGCGAGAACCGTCGTCATGGACAAGAAAAGTATTCAAGAGAAGAGGATTGTCAGAGAAACAATAACAAGAAGGACAAAAACAGAACATGCATTGAGAAAATGGAAAGTGATATTGGACGGACTACATATATATGCTATCAACTATTCACAGATCTATCCGAGGAAAACCTTCACTTGTCCAACTCCAATAGCTGTCGCAACTGTGCAGGGACAGGCTACATATATTATCCACCAAAAAAGAAATGGAAAATGGATTTGAAAGCTAACTTCATTTTAGTAAATAACCATGCGAAAATTTGGCGTTTCATGGCTCCACGGACAGGGGTGACAAAAGGGTATGTATTTTTCATGGCTTTTTGGTCCATATCTATTTGTATGATTGTAAGTGCAAGAAAGTTAGAAGAAAAATGAAAGCTTGCTGTGGAGAAAGAAGTGCGTTGATGATGATTCGTATTTATAGATGGTTAATTAGGGAACTGTTTAAGAAAGTGGGACTGATTATATATGATCACTGCTCAATGGGGATGAAGAAGGTTTCGTGCAAGGCGCCAGTTGTAATCTTGTAATCTTGACTTTGAGAGTGACAGAGACCATTATTAATTTTTTTATAATTAATTAGAATTTAGCCCTACATACATTTCACAGAATGACATGCATTTTAAGTTTAGGGTCCGTTTGTTTGACAGAAAATAATTTGAATGGAAAAAATATTTGTCTGAAAAATATAATATTTTCTGGTATTTGATCGTCACGATAAAAATATTTATAATGTTTGACTTCCGTGAAAAATATTTTTTCAATGGGAGATTTTGATAGACACACAATCAACACAAACACACACAAACATATATATGAATATAAACACAAACATGTATTTATGGGTGTGATAAGTGTGGTGTTCAGTAGGGGGTCAGAGATCAGAGTGGGGACGTGTAGTGAAAAATATTTTATAGATCTAAAATACATAAATATTTTACACTTTTTATAATTAATTTTTTAAAATTGAATGCAAAATATTTTTCACTATTTAAAGATGTTACAAAGGTCGAAAATCAGAAGAATATTTTTTAGAAAAAATTTGTACGTTTGTTTGCCTAGATTACAAGTACGAGAAATCCAATCATCAAGATACGTACATTGATCCAATCATCAAGATACGTACATTGATGAGGTAAAGCAATCATCTCGACACGTTTTTGTGCGTGTTTCTACAATGACGAGAAAACGGGTTATTTAGTAGATGATGGAGATATGTTAACCAATCAAATAGCCCCTTTTCTACAAGGTCGTTGATACTTGCGGTTGCTGTTAAGAGTTGCCGGGTGGACTAGTGTACAACGTGTAAAATTATTCCCATGAATCCGTTTGTTTGTCGTAAAATATTTTTTTGAAAAATATTTTTTGAATTTTACGGTGTTTAATAATATTAAAAAATTAGTCAATTCTAAAATATTTTTCGATTAAAAAAAATATTTTTTCAGAAAATATTTTTTGAATTTTATGATGTTTAATAATATTAAAAAATTAGTCAATCATAAAATATTTTTTGATTAAAAATTACAGTTATTTTTTTAAAATTTTACGGTGTTTGGTAATACCGTAAAATATTTTTCGGTCAACAATTGCGGCTAGTACAAAATTTTGTAAAATGTTTTACGGGACTATGGGAGAAGAAAACATTTTACGGAACTCACGATACATCTAAATATCAAAAAATATTTTCCAGTAATCTATTTTTTGGAAAAATATTTTCTCCTGATAAGTTATTTTACGGCAAACAAACAGAACCCTGTAAAATATTTTATTTTTTTAAAAAATATTTTTTACAAAAAATATTTTTTACAAGCAAGTTATTTTACGGCAAACAAACGGAGCCGAAATTTCTTGTATCTTTCAACTTTGCACCGGTTATGTAAGACAAGTCATTTTGAAAAATTAAGAAAGACGAAAATGGTAAGAACAAAATTAAATTAATTTTCAGAACAAGAACATTGGAACATATGTAAATGAAACATTGAATGTGGATTCTCGAAAAAATTTGACGAACTAATTATTAATTAAATTACTATTCACTCTTTTTCTTTTAATATGAACGTCCTTGAATTATCAAAGTCTAATTTCTTTTGTATGGAGCAAAAAAACTTAAGAGCTTCTATGAAATAGGGGCCCACTAATTACTAATTTACTTAAAAGCTACACCTTTTTAAGATGCATTGCGTGTTGAAAAAAAATAATAAAAAAAAGATGCATCGAAGAAAATGAAGTGTTAATTATGTAAATGTAGGTGGTCACCAACTTCAAATATTAATTGTCTCTAATTCTATATATGTAGGTGGAATAAAAGAAATTCAAATTTTAATTTTCTTTAATTATGTACATACGTAGGTGGAACTCTAAAATGAGCATTAAATTTGTTGACTAGCGTGTGCCAATAAACGTCTTTATAAACCAAAGGTGTCTTTTGAACAAAATAAAAAATTAGCTGCCTTTGAACTGGCATTCCTCTGTCCCTTTGCAGTTGCTGTCTCTCCTCATTGAAGATGTTTACCCACGGGGATTGGTTGAGTTTGTTGGCTTGAGAGTGTCTTTTGTTTGTCTAAAAAAAATAAATTAATTAAAAATTAAAAAAACAAAGGTGTCTACTTGGGGTACCACTTAATTAGTTTGACCAATTTATATATGCCTTTCGTTTTCAAATGTAAGGGTAAATGATGATGCCGATGATGTGAAGTGGTGCATGGTAGTGTTGAGAGAGAGAAAAAGAGATGATGGAAGACAAGAGAGAAGAAATAGATAGTTGGCGGGGGGGGGGGGGGGGGGGGGGGGGGGGTGCACAAGAAGAAATGAGGGGCAAAATAAAAGAAAAAGAAAAAAGACTTAATAAGATTCTTTGTACAAGTTAGCAGCTGAGAGATATATTAGTTTAAGGAATTTATCCATATTTTGTGTTTATGTATTTTGTCGTGAAACGAAATCTCTCTTATTTGTTTAGTAAAAAAAAGGAAAATAAATTCATTTAATTGAATCTCCAAACTTTTATTGTTGATGTTTTAATTCATTCCCATGTCTAAAAATGGTACATGAACATAAAATGGTATTATAGATATGAATGCAAATTAAATTTATGTTTATCTTAAGAGTAACAAAAGTTAAGCTTTGGCCCTTGAGATGTCAATTCTTTTATCATTTTACTTTGTTTTTTTCCCGAAGCCATCTAAGTTGACTCGGTGCCTAGTTAAAATTTTAAGTTGGCATTGTAGGCCTTAGATATCTCCTAAAACCAAACTAAGTCTTGTCACAATAGATGAGATCGGATATATAAATCATACGATGTCATTTTTTTCTATTGAAAATATCTTTTTTATAAGTTTCATACACATAAGGTCTCGTTTAATTGTCTTTGTCCAAGTAATCTTAGGTTTACCTCTACCCTTCTTCTGGTGTATTATTTCTAAAGTTTCGCACCTTCTAACAGGCGCTTCAACAAGTCATCTTCTGACATGGCCAAATTATCTCAAACGATTTTTCCTCATCTTATCCTCAATCGGGGCCACTCCTACTCTTTCACGTATTACCTTGTTTCTAATCTTGTCCTTACTAATTTTGTCATACATTCATCTCAACATTCTTATCTCAGTCACCAACATTTTATGAACATGTTGATATTTTACCGCTCAACACTCGAAACCATATAACATAACAGGCCTAATGGTTATCTTATAGAACTTCCCTTTTACCTTAAGTAGTATTTTTCGATCACACAAAATTTTTGACGCATTTCTCCATTTCGTTCATCCTGCTTTGATTCTATGATCAACGTCCACATTAATCTCCCTATCTTGTTGAATCATAGAGGCCAAGTATCTAAAACTCTTTTTTTCTTGTATTCTTTCTGAGTCTAATCTTACTTTTATCTCATTTAACGACTTATTTTTACTAAACATACATTCCATATACTCTGTTTTTTATCTGCTTAGTTTATGATCTCCATAGAAAAAGAAGAGCTCGTGCGTAATTAGCGAAGTAAGCACTCAACCAAAGGGCGCAACACGTACTCCATTCCTCTCCCTATCGGTTGAGTATCTTCAAACCTCGACCATTCTTTTTTGTAAAATGTAGGTTTTGCGCTTTGCTAGTTAGTTTATCTCAGGAACATAAATGAATGATCACAAGGGGCCTTTGTCAACCATTATGTGAAGTTGGCTAATTCTAAATATTGTTCTGACCAATAAATAAGTAAATATTATTTTTTATGATGAGAAATTTTACTTTAGATAAAATTATATTAGATTTATTTTAAGACAATAAATCATGTGATTTAGCAACGCGTCTCAATGCATGTTACAAATAATTAAAAGACCAAACAATATTAGCCACTATCCATTTGGTCTAGTGGTATGATTCTCGCTTTAGATGTGAGAGATTTTGAGATCAAGTCTCTTGTGTAACATCCTAAATTGATGTACATGGTTTAGACCTCCCTTAAATAATAAAAAAAAGAGACCAAATAATATTTGTAATGAGAATAGATAAATTAAAACTTAAGACTTTTAACTATAATAAGTCACTTCCCGATCATTCTACCTAACCTTTGAGGCCAATAAATATATAGATAATGATGCATAGGATATGACATTTTTATGACGGTTAATACTGAGAATAATTGAATTTAACTCAATAGTCGCTACACGTTAGAAGATATATAAGTCACAACTTTTTTTGGTGCATGATAAAAAAAATTATCTATTCATCTGCATGAAGATATTAAAATTCTAATCACGTTTAGATCATTTTCAGTAGTCAAACAAAACGGAAAAACATGCTTTCAGTCTCAGATGATATGTTGAAATAGTACTATAAAAACCTTCAATACTATAATGATTCATATGATACGAAAGCCAATTAAGCGTTTTACAAATTTATATTGTAGTAATAGGCATATCAAAAGATAACATAATTGGAATTTACAACGCACAAAGACGACATCAACGCGGCACACAACACCACAAAGCAGCTATAGCTCCACGGATTTGAATTGTCTCGTATTATATAACGTTATGAGAAAAATTCAATAATAATAAATTATTCAGGTCATTTTACCATAACAAAATGGACAATTTAGTAATATCAGATTTTCCTCATAATATTATAATATTTCGAGAGGATTCAAATTCGAAACACTAAGGCTATCCTCAATAGAGTCTCTATAATGGGTATCTATCTATCATTTTAGAGACCCATATAGAGACCAAGATCAATTTTAAAGACCCACTTAGAGACCAAGACAAAAAAAACTATTTTAGAGACTCATTTAGAGATCAAGATAAAAAAAAAAAAATTTCAGTAACGGTCTCTATAAAATTGAGTCTCTATATTGTGTTAATTTTAATTTTACATATTAATTTGATTATGTGTTATTTTTTCTCGTGTGTTACCTTTTTTTTAATTAGTCGTTATTTAGATTATCTCAACTTTTTTAACGAATATTTCAACAAAAAAATAAATAAATTGTAACGAAGATAACATTTAAATAATTAGGATTACGTTTAATTACATAATTGAATGAAAAAAATTAATTAAAAATCTCTAATTAAAAAAAAAACCCTACGTAAAAAAACCTTAATTAAAAAAACCTTAATTACATTAATGTAATTAAAAAAATCTAATTAAATAAACCCTAATTAAATATATAAAAAAACTTAACTACCATAAAAAAAAACCTAGATATAAAAGCCCATTTCCTCATTTCATCCGCTCCCCACCCACCCCTTCTTCTTCTTCCCTTCCTTTCCCCGCCGCCTCCAACCCTCTCCCCCTCCTTCTTTTTCCCTTCCCTTCCCTTCCCCACTTCCCCCACCCCCTTCTCCTATGCTACCCCACCACCACACTGTAATTTTTTTTTCCAGTGAATTCTCGCTTCCCCCACCACCCTCTACCCCTGCTTCCCCGCTTCCCCCACCCCACCCCACCCCACCCCCTTCCCTTCTTCGGTGCCACCCCACCACCACCGAAATCACCACCACATTGTTTTTTTTTGTTTTTTGTTTTTTTCTATGAATACCTTCTTTTTTTTGCTATTTGTTGAAAAAAGAGGTAGTCAATCTTTTGTGTTTTTTTGTTTTGAATTTGTGAGGCCTTTTTTGTTGAAGATGGTGTTGAATCTGTTGATGACAATATTTTTTGGTTGCATATATAGAAAATTTTCAACTATAATTTTTTTTTCAGATTTCAAACAAATCAAATTGCTCTTTTGTCAGATCTGTCAAATATATTTTTTTTTGATTTCAGATCTGACATCGTCATATTTGACTTTTTATTTTTTCGTTGAAGATTGTACATTTTTAAAGACTCCATTTTGTTTTTTTCTATAGTCTCCATTTTTTCAACAAATTTGTTGAAAAAAATAGAGACTATGTGCTATTTTGGATACTCAAAGCTTGACTAATATCATGTTTGTACCAAAAACTATCAAATAGTGTTTTAAAGACCTCCATTGGTGTTGATTTTTAATCAATGGAGTCTCTAAAAACAGCAACCATTGCTGTTTAAAGACTCCATTAAGGATGCCCTAATGCCCCGATAATGCTAGTATGTGTCTTCTTCATGGCAACAGAGGAAGAAATGAAGAGTTCTTCCGAAAACTAGTTGTATCTTACTATGCAAGCATGCGAAAACACAGCGCTTTATAACTCCTCGATCGGAACTATAAATGGGTATATGATATTTGTGTTGCATTTGCTAGTGGTGTTTTCTGAGTGTTGGATATGAAATGCGTTGAGCTGAGCTAGATTTGTCTAGTTCTTGATTGAGCCGAGGTCCTGCACAAATAAAGAAAAGGGATAACGAATGTTATCTTCCGCGTTCCTTCTTGGGCGAGAGAATAAGTGGTTGGTTCGGGTAAATTATCTAACAATATGATGACAAATTTAGAAGTTGGATCAAAATGAATTACCTTTTTCACTTTCCTAATGCTATTTATAGTAAATGTTGAAGATCTTTTAGGTGAGCTCCACCTGTCCTTACCTTCTAATTTGATGACAAGTGGCTTGATGCTAATGGCTATCTTATTCCCTTTTGGGGCATTTTAGTAATTGCATAATTCACCATTTTTGGGCCATATCACTTGCCCCCAGAACACCCGAGCTCTAGAATAGGTCTCGGGAGTTCTGTAATAATTTTCCTTTTTCTTTTTAAATGCTGGGCAATAACTTGGGCGATGCTTCGATTCTTGTGCCTCTGTGTCAGTACAATGATCATGTGCCTTTTGAATGAACAGTCACGATACTTCCCGCTACTAGATTCGCATCGCTTTTTCCCCTATATATATACGACATTCCCCCATCATTTTCACTCTTTTATCTTTTCACTCTCTCGTACTTTAGCTTTATTTTTACTCTGGACCACCTTTAGTGTTCAGGTTGGAAATTCAAACCCTTTTAACCTCCTAATCAGCTCTGGAAAGTAGAAGATAGTAGGTACGTCCCCACTTCCTTAGTTTTCCTTTCTTCTGATTTTTATTTCTTTAGCCATGACCGGGTTTGATAGCTGTATAGATTCCCAATATGAGTCTATTCGGTCATACGGTAAGGGAGCCGACGACGATTCTGCTAGTTCCGACTCTGAGGCCATGTTAGTAACTAGAGAACCTAGTGGAGATATAGGTTGCGATGATGTAGAGGATAATGAGGGTCAAGAAGTCGGGACTCAAGGGGTCCCTTCAACTCATGAGGGCACGGATGACCCAATAGAATTAGTTGGGTTTACCGACATAGAAGAGTACCACGGCTCAGCGATTCCCCCTTAAAGGACCTTAATGGAATAGAACTCCATACCGAACCAATTGAATGCCCTTTCCCTCTACCTCAAACTGGTTCCTCAAACATAGTAGATAGACCCGAGAAAAAAATAAAACCTTATCCCCCATGCCCCGATTTGGTGCACTCCTCCATCCCTACCACTCAACACTCCCTACCACTCAACACCCCCCACCCCACAACGCTCCCCTACCCCCACTTCCCGTCCCTCACCCCACATTTCACCTATCCCCCACCCCACAGCGTCGTCCTACCCCGCTACCCCCACATACATATATACAATATATATATATACATTATATATATTCATAACATATTTGTTGTTATATATATATATTGTATTTATATTATTTGTATTTATTTTTGTTTTTTGTTATTTTTAGTTGTTTTTTGAATTTTTTAGGTTTTTTTTTCTTTTTTCTGTTTGTTGTGTTTAAGTTTTTAATATGTTATCATTTTTAATTATTATTATTAATTTTCTCTTTTTTTGGTTAAATTTTTAATTATTGGTTTGATTTTGTAGGTTCTCGCCAGAAAAAAGCATTGACTAGCAGAGACATGTCCTGGTGAGACAAGAATATAAGAATGCATTTTACGGAGGTGAGTATTTCTTTCTTTTTCTTTTTCCGTTTCCTTTTCCTTTTCTTTGCTTGTATTCTTTTGAAATTGTGCTAGCAGTCACTAGTGCTCCAGAAATCTGAAGGTACCTCATGGGCATTCTGAAAACCTATTTAGGTTACTATCTAATAGTGTTGGCTTTGCTGCAATTTATTTGATTAGTCTTCTGAAAAAGGTTGATTTCCTAAGTTCACAAGCTCAATATTCGGAAGAGTTTAAGTGAAACTATCACACTTTGTTGAAGATTGAAGGTTGAAGGTTGAATAGTTTTAATTGAAACACTCACACAATGTTTGGATTTATTTATTTGATTATGGCAAGATTAAGCATTAGTTGGACACCTTTTGGCACTTGCATAAATAAAAAAAGGAAATAAAACATGGGATGGAAGGAATCTGCAGTAAGCTTAGCTATTAACATTAGTTCGACTTAAAAATGTGTACCTTTTTTGTCTCTTAGGTTGTGTTGTGATGGTCTCAAGTTTTTTGGTAAATCAGCGACCGAACCTTTTTTTTCTTTCCTCAACACTCAGGAGAATTGTAGCCTGCATGCCTCATGTTTTCATCGGAGATTTCAATTGCATTCCGTCACAATATGTAAAAGAAGGTGGGAAATTAAAAGCATTGAGTGATATTTAGAGGTTCAAAGTTTTTTCTCACTATTTAATTAAAAGCGTTGTTAACTTTTAAGGGGTTAAAAATGATTCAGCCTGATATAGTTGCAATTGAATCTTATCATCTGATGCGTTTTTGGAAAGCTTGAAAGAGTGGTAATAATAGATAACAATCGATTTCCACTAATTGAGACATTGATGTTCAGAATTTGATAATAATAGATTTCCACTAGCTGAGACATTGATGTTCAGAATTTGGTTTTAGGATGAAGACAATATTGCTCTTATTTCCTATTTGTCAATTTCATTTGATTGCATCCTGTCGATCTTTGTTTTCTGCCTCTTCTGTTACATTGTATGCCTGAGTGTATATAGTACTCACCATGAAGTATATAGCTGCAAACATTTGTTAGAAATCTCAGTTATTTTGATCATGTAATTTATATGAGTTTATATGCTTTCCACAAAAACCACATGAGAAACATCTCTTTAGGTTTGCTTGATTTCTCCACAGAATAATGAAAATGTAGATAAACTAGTTCGCATCTCGCATTGGTCTTCTTTTTTCCTTTCCTTCCTAACTTCCTGAAATGGCATAGATGAGCAGTCTTTCCTCCCTGTATAGAGGACATTAAAATCATATCTTGGGTACTGCTTGGTATTTTTCAGGATGATGGACTAACGGCTACAAGACATGGGCACAGATAGATAAAGCATTATGCTTAATTTCTTTAGTTATCTAAACTTATTGAGTAAACATCGCTTGGCCCTTTCTCTCATTATGATGTTTCATGAACCTATTTTGAGGTGTAGAACCTGCAGATATGAATGAAATCTATTTGAGGACAATCCCTTGAGGATTTAAATCATACATCATTTGATTCAATCATATGGGACTGCATTGCACTCTGGTCTAAACATGTTAACCAATTACTTCAGATACATGCAAGCAGTGGTGGATGAAATCATATTCCAAAACATTGACTACTAATAAATTTCTTTTTTATGTTGTTAAATTTCATAGCATCCAAGCAGTTGGTATTTGGGTAAGCTGTTGGAGGCGTTTAAGGACATTGCCGATAAATTATTGAATGGTATTATTCAATTTTGACTCTCAATTGAATGAGCTTCAGTGCCATATTTCTGTTTAAGTACATCCTAATGGACTGGAATATGTGTAGACTCATTTGCAGGTATAACTGAGGAAGCTTTACTGAATGCACTTGGAGATATTCATGAGTTGAGTTTTGTACATATTGATGACTTTCACCTTCTAAACTTGCCTAAAATTCCAAATTCCTTTAGAGGAATCAACAAAAAATGCTTTTCATTAAAATGCTGGCTGGCCATATGCTCCGATGATTCAATTAAGTGTGTAAACCTTGACTTCTCAATGCCATTGCAATACTTGTGATTTCTTTCTCTGTTACTGCTAGTTTCTGATTTTGATTCTTTTGATTTTATTAGAGATAGAAGATATTGAACAGTTTTGAACTTTCTCTGAAAGTATCTTGGAGATTTCTTGATTGCTTCATATATGGACGTCACTGAAGAATCTGGTTTTGACGTAACGTATGTAAAGGAAATAGAACAGATCGTGTTGCTCATGCAACGGTTGTCGGTTCCACCTCAACAGCTGCTTCTGCATCTGCCTGGTGATGAAGATCAATCGAGGCGTTGAGTGTTTTTTTAGATATTAAAACAAATTATATTTTAAATTTATATTTTTGTTAAGATATTAAAACAATTTGTAATTTTAAATTTATGATTTGTTTGGATTTAATTTAAATTATAATTTTATATTATATATTTATTTATTTATATGCATTAAAATTTATATTAATTTTTTATATTAATTTGATATTTGAAAAAAAAATTAATTTGGTTATTTTGATTACAAAAATTGCTAAAAAAAATAATTAAAGATTGGCGACAGCTTGGTGACGCATACTTTGGCGACAGTTAGGTGACGACATACTTTGGCAACGGCTAAGCGATGAAAAATTGTGGTGACGGTTTGGAGATGATAACTTTTGGTGACGATTTGGTGACGACTATTTTTGGAGAAGATTTGGAGATGTATTTTGGCGACAAAACAGTGATGAGGAAAATCTGTCACCAAAGGAGATGAATTGGAGACGGTCTAAAAATTCCGTCGCCAAAAGTGACGAATTGGCGACGGGGTGACAAATTGGTGATGATAGTTTTGGCGACGGTCAATATTCGTCTTCGTACCATCGCCAGCCGTCGCCAATTCTCTTTTGGCGATGGCATGGAGACGAATTTTAGGCGTCGTCAAAAACAGTTTTTTTTGCAGTGTATATAATTGGAAATGAAGAACAATATCTACCTTTTGGCTTAATTATACGGAGCCAATAATTGGAGAGGATGAAACACTAGAGGGATAGTAAAATAAATGACATAATTAAATTCAATTATTGGTGGAATTCTCGTATTATTTGAGACCAATGACTTCTATTCTTTCACAAAAGAATCAAGTAATTTAGTTTTTATCTGAGTAGACTCATAATAGAAAATACACTAATTCTGAGACTTGTAAATAGTTGATGAAAAGGAAAAAGAAACAGGTGAAATTCACTAAATGAATAGTAAAAGAGATCACATAATTAAATCCAATTATTGGTGGAATGTTGTATCAATTGAGACGAATGACTTCTGTTTTTTCACAAGAAAATTGATTAATTTAGTTTTAATCTAAGTTGGTTCATAATAGAAAATATACTTAGACCATCTCCAACAGCTCCCCTATTTTTTTCTTACATTTAGAGAATTTGAAATATTTTCCCTATTTTTACAGATTCTTTTTTTTCAGTTTCACTCTAACAGCTCCCCTATTTTTAACCAATTCCTTATTTTATAGAATCCCTATTTTCGTTTTACTCCAACAACTCCCCTAATTAGAAAATTCATACTTCTATAATATTAAAAATTATGGGGAATAGGATGGGGGAGGGATTTGATCCCCCAACAATGGGGATCTAAATTTCAAATCATTTATCCCCTAAAATATAGGGGATCATTTGAGAGAGTTGTTGGAGCTATATAGTACCAACAGCTCTACCAAATTTGTTATGGTTTTGGACATTTGGGGGAACTGTTGGAGCTCCCCTTACCCTAAAAATCTAAGGTTTGGCCATCTTTCATTTGCGGTAGACGTTTCCAATTCAGCCCAACGGAAACGCGCGTGAGGACTCCGTTCATGGCAGATTACATCTACGTAATGAGTTCTAAAAGTTTATAAGGTGAGTAGGTGACTTGTAAAGAGTGGATGAAGAGGAAAAAGAAACAGAGCTTTCACATTGAATGCCCAGTTTGGCATCGTCAGTTAAAGGGCAAATCTTACAAATAGTCCCTATTGTTTATAAATTTTTGACAAATAGTCCCCATTGTTTGTAAAAGTTTTACCAATAGTCCCTATTGTTTCACATGTCATTTGATTAGTCCCCATTGTTTGTAAAAGTCCCACAATTAGTCCCCATTATTTGCAAAAGTCACTCAATTAGTCCCCATTGTTTGCAAAAGTCACTCAATCAGTCCCAATTGTTTGCAAAAGTCACTCAATTAGTCCCCATTGCACAGAATAAAATTAATGGATTCCAAGTTAATTACTGAAAGTACAAAATTGAGCAGGTGGTTAACAATTGTTTTGTGGAATAACGAGAAAAAGATGAGATCATATCCTAATTCTTAAAGGCAATTAATTAGAGTTGTTTCTGCGGTTTGCGAGCTCGATGATGGAGATGTTAACCAATGAATAACTAGTTTTTTGAGACGCTGATGTTGAAAAATGTGGTGCATCATCTTAGGAAGAAGAATTGATAAAATAAAATAAAATCTTAGGAAGAATTACGTGAAAAAATTCCATGAAACTTCCAATCTTCTACACCTGTTATGTAGACAAGTCATTAACAATTTGGAATGTTAAGGAAATACGAAAATAGAAAGAACAAAATTAAATTTTCGAAATAAGGACAATGGAATTTATTAGTGTTCCGTATTGCAAATTATTAACATAAAGGGGACAACAAGAGAAAATAACAAAAAACAACGAAAATATTTTAACGGAACAACAAAAGTGATATTTTTATCCAAAAAAAAAAAAAAAGAATATCAGCAGAAAGAAAAAAAAGTATATCTTCGTGGGGGTAAGTCATAGGACAATATGGATAAAATTGAAACTTCATGACAGAGTTTGGGACTAATTAAGCTAAATATTGTGGGGGAAAATGGAATTTTCCTGTTTTACAAATCAAAGTAATTAACTCCTAAGCTTTTTAATATTTCATAGAAAATTTTGGCTTATCAAAATTATTTTTTGCTTTTTGGATGATGCTGTCTCACAATTTTTTTTTTTCCTTTTAAATTGAATGCTATTTAAAAGATATTTTAATTTAAAAAATTAATAAACTCTTGTAAAAAAATAATAATAATTTATATATAAGAATTAAATTGTATTACAACTCCACACTGAAAAAGTCTCCATCCGCCCCTATTTACTACTTTACAAAGAAAAAACAACAAAAGATTATTATAGCTAGGAAGGACCTTGATCAACATTAATATGAAGATGCTGAATCTAGCTTTTAACATGTGATGATCCAATTGCTTTGGATGATAGTCCAATTCAACGTTGACTTTGACTGCATTGACATATAAGGTTTGTAAATTGTAACTGTGCGTTAAAAATAAATTTAAGCTTAAGACTCTTTCTTTGCTGAGCCCTGAATAAAATTTAAAAAAAAAATTAGAAAGGATAATATATATATAAGGGAAAATTTCACATTTAGTTCTTATTGTTTAAAGAATGTTTCAATTTAGTCCTTATTATTTAAAATGTCTCAATTTAATCATTATTGTTTTACCAAAAGTTTCAATTTCGTCCTTATTGTTTAAAATGTTTCAATTTATTTCATATTGGTTTTAAAAAAAATTTCAATTTCATTTCTAATATTTTTAAAAAGTTTCAATTTCTTCCCTATTATTTTCTTAAAGTTAAATTCGTCTCTATTATTCAAGGACTAAATTAAAATTTTTTGAGAAACAATAGGGACGAATTTAAACTTTTTAAAAATAATAAGGATGAAATTAAAATTTTTGAAAAATAATAAGGACGAAATTGAAAAACTTTAAACAATAGGACGAAATTGAAAATTTTAAGAAAACAATAAAAACTAAATTGAGATATTTTAAATAATAAGAACTAAATTAAATTTTTTTACAAACAATAGAGATTAAATGTAAAATTTTTCCTATATATAATTATACTACTCTAATTGGAAATGGGCAACAATAACGGCAGTGGATGAACCACTACATAAATAGTAAATGATATCAAACAAGTACCACTATTGGTTGGATGGTTGAGAACTTCAATCATTGGCAGATTATATCAAATTTAACAATTTTGAATCATTGAGAGGGTGGCCTTTTAAAGGAATTTTGTTTTGAAACCATTATCATTTTAAACGATTAAAGTATTTATTTTTTGTATATGTATTTCACGAGTCATTTGAACGTATGTGGCAGAGAGAATTTTAATAATTGTTTGAAAGATTTTTCCTATTTAAAGAGTTTTTTTTGGGTCAACTCGTTAAAGAGTTGAGAAAGCAGAAAAAAAAAAAAAAAAAAAAACATAACAGGACATATTCAATATCCTGTTTGGCATCTTCAGGTTATTAATTTGCTTGTTTCATCAACAGAGAGAAACATAGAATTTTCTCCTTCCGATGTGCATGCTTACACACTATCCTCGAATCTGAATAGTTTTCAAAACGTCTCGGATGTTGCAGATACAAATTGTAGATTTCATTTTAACGCGTGAGTTCACACGCTAAAGTAAAAAAGTGGAGCTTACAAATGTTTGTAAGATAAATCCCTTCAAATCACATTAGTTCAGACTACACGTGAAAACAGTTCATAACCTCAAAAAATTTGCAATAGGGAGCCTAGAAGAGTGAAAGGTATCAAAATCGTTAATTTTTTTGTTAATAATCATAATTTCTATCTTACGATTAATTGATTAAGAATAGCTAAGGATCTTATGTTGGTATTAGATTAAGTTTATGATTTATTGTTTAACTCTCTTCATCGCGTGTCACTACTAAGATTATACCAAAGTTAACATCTAGGTGAGCAAGTTAGTGAGAGAGACGAGTTACGTGTAAATGGAGAAAATTAGATCAAGACTCAACTACGATATTTTGTTAAGAATAGCTTAATTACATTTTAAAACTAATTGGAACTTTAAGAAGTAACTTAAAATATTTTATGGCAGTATTAAAATATATAATTTATCTATCAATATAAGAAAATTATATTATTTAAACTTTCGAAAGGAACTCAACTCAAAACGTTCAGTCTCAAAGGATCTTATCGGGAAAGCACACTGGCCAAAAACCCACATTCTACACTGGCTTAATGGCTTGACCAGTGTTGATCGTGATTAAAAATTAGGATTATTTCATTTATATTCTTATCATTTGTACTTTACACCTTTAACTGTCTTTTTTTATTTTATTCTCTTCTTTACTCATACCGAACTCAAAGCTAATACACAATAACTCTGTCAAATATGTTTGTTAAATGCCTTTTCTACCCTTTCATTTTTTCCTCTTTTTCTTTTTTCTATATTTTTTTTTCTTTTCTGCCTCCACCTTCTTCTTCCCTCTGCACAAAAACACACACACTAACACACAACACAATTATCAAATACACAAACACACACACTAACAAAGATCACAACTGACACACACACAACACATATTAAAAAAGACTAAATTCACATTCAAATTAACAATACAACAGCTCAACATCAACATAGCAAAAAACACCACCAGCAGCGGGTTCATCACCGTCGTGGACGTCAAAAAGAACCACCACCAGCAGAAGGTTTATCACCTATCGCCGACGACGGAAAACACCACCACCAGATTTTTTTTTCCCACCGTGACAGACAACAAAACTCAATACAAGATCACAAAACGATAGCATCATCAACAGCAACAACAACAAGAAACGGAAACTGATAATTATGGAACAACACATGTTATCCACCAAAAAGGTAATGAAAAATGGTTTTGCCAACAAACTTCATTTTAGTGAAAAACCATGCGAAACTTTGGCGTTTGATGGCTCCTGATCGGACAGGAGTCACAAAAGGGTATGCGTTTTTCATGGCGGCCTTTAGTTCCATATCTATTTTTATCGTGGAAGTGAGATATTAGTTTTTATTGGTGATTGTATATACAGATAACAGATGGTGAGGGCATATATGTATATAGAGATTGATGAGAGCCAGAAAGGGGGGAGTGGGACTTTGGGTGTTTCGTGGAAGCGTGTCCGGGGCGGATCGACGCGTAAAAAATGTCTCTTTCGACTATATATACATGTTAGCACAGAATTATATAATATTTCAAGTCCTTTTTGCATACTTTTTTTTTTTTTTTGTCAAGAGGAAACATTCATTCATTAAAAAGGGGTGAAGTGCATCAGACCTCTTATACTTTAGTGAAAGTGTACAACACCCCTCTATAGTTTAAAAACCCCCTGAGTTAGTCTTTGTAGTTTTTCAAAAGTGCATAACACCCCTACCGTTAAAAAAATCATTAAATTTAACAGAGAGTGTACTTCACATGCGTTAAGTGAGATTTTTTTTTGATTTTTAACAAATTTATTCATTAAATAATTATATGAATTGACCAAATTACCATTTTTTTTTGGCCTAAACAAAAGAGGAAATGACAAAAGAGAGAAATTAAAAAAAAATGAAGGTATTTACTTCTTTTTTACAAAATTCATTAAATATAACGAATTTTAGAACTGTAGGGGGGTGTTGTGCACTTTTAAAAAATATAGGGACTAGTTCAGGGAGTTTTTGAACTATAGGGGGGTATTGTGCACTTTCGCTAAAGTATAAGGGGGTCTGGTGCACTTCACCCTTAAAAAGAAAAACGGTACAATTTAAGCAATCCCGTAGGGTTCAGGGCGGGGGGCCAACCTCCAAAAAAATATTTATATATTTAATGGATTTTTTTTATAAAAAAAAAAAACAGATTTGACTCCAACTAAAAAATAAAAATGTTATTGAAATTTACAAAAATATGAAGTTAGTTTGATTCTTTTTCTATTAGATAGATATATATAACTTTGAGGTGTTTAGTACTATACCACAGTTACATTTTTCTGTCCGTTTTTTGCTAGTATGTATATGTATAATATTGCTTGATTTGATTTTTTTTTCTATTAGATAAATAGATATAACTTTGAAGTACTTAATGTTATGCTTGTTTTGAACTGCTTTTTTTTTTTACTGTAAAAATTAGGTCTATTTTTTACTAATCCAAAAAATATTGTACAAAAAAAAATTGACCTCCCCAATATTAGATTTCTAGCTTCACCCTGGATAGGGTTGAAATCCAAGTTTATAAATTGATACAAACAATATGGAATATCAGAAGTTCAATCTAATGGCGAAGCTTCCTTTAGTTTTTGCTTAGCAACCCAATCACATGGATAATTAGCAGATCTCCTGATACAACGAATCTTGATATGAGGATCCTCTATCACAATCTTACAGATATTCTCCACAATGACTTTAACTCTCCAATTCACAGAGTAGCCTGGAGAATTAATTGCGTTGATCACTGTTTCTACATCACTTTTAATTGTGATGTTCCATTAACAACAAGACTAGCACGTCTTAATGCCAAAATTTTTACATGCTTGAATTTATAAAAAGTTGGAGGCTCATAGGCTCGAATTTTGGTCTGTTCGGCAGTTGGTTTAAAAATTGAAACCAATCGCCTATTTTTTAAAGAGTTTTTAAATAAAATTAAAATTAAAAATGAATAAACTCTAAATAAGAACTTTTTGAAAAGAGTTTTCATGAAACTATTTTTGCATTATATGAAAGCTGCTTTTCATTTTTTTTCCTAAAAAATATCAACTCAATAATTTTGAAAATCCATTATTACCCTTAGAATTTTTTGAAAATACATTTTCATATTTTTTAACAGTACTTCTGATATGACAAGAACAAAAAATTAACAACTTTTACTCAACAAAACTTCTAACAAAGCTCCATTGCTAAAAGTTCTATAGCTCAACAGTTAAAATTTTACAGTTAGACCAACACAAACATTTTATCTATCACCAAATAAAGAAGAAATTGGACAGAGGATGTTGAAAGAAGGGAAATATTGTGTCGCCATTTTCTAAAGGTAATAATTTTTTTAAGAAATGGGGATTACAGTATTTAGAGGAATAATTTATGATCTTATATAATACTCTTTAGGTTTATAATTTTTTTATTACATAAATTTCGAAGTTGTAAAGGTTTATAATTCTTTTCATATGTAAGATAATTTTACATTCTAACATATCTAACTCACACTGATTATTTCAAGATATCATTCTAATATTAATTGGGAGGATAAACATTCATGTTATTTAGAGAGCACAATCTTCTTTAAAGACAAATGATACAACTTAGTATAAATTACTATGTCAATCTCCAATATTGAAATTGAAAACCTAGGGCCTCTTCTCATTTAACATTTGAAGGATGTCAGAATGGTGCTTGCGAGTTTTGAAAAGGGGTCGGTGATGATTACTTGGGAATTCCTGTCTTCTTTTAGTAATGTTCAAAAAACATACCAAGAAAATTTATCAAAAATCTTGTCAAAGTCAAACACAAAAATTAGGTAAAACAACAGTTGATGTTATACCCAAATAAAAAATTGGGTTAATACCACTTTTAGTCTCATATATTTGCCCTCATTGACACTTTGGTCCCTTATCTTCAAAAATACTATTTTTCAGTCTCTTATCTTTTAATTTTGGGACACCGTTAGTCCTATTTGCTAAATCCGTTAATTTTTGGACGGAAATAGTACGTGCGCAGCACATGTGATTTTTTTTCCCCCAATTTGTAGGGGTAATTTGGTCCGAAGTGTGCCGCGCACGTGCTATTTCGGTCCAAAAATTAACAGATTTAGCAAATAGGACTAACAGTGTCCCAAATTTAAAAAATAAGGGACTGAAAAGTAGCACTTTTAAAGATAAATGACTAAAATGTCAATAAGGGCTAAAATAAGAGACTAAAAGTGATATTAACTCTAAAAAATTTATCAAATCACTCTTTAGAGGCAGTCAGAAATCTTTCTTGCAAGATAAGCAAGATAACGTGAAAAAAAGAAAAAGGACATCTTGAGGTAATCATTTGATATATAAGCAATCATGTAGATACGTACATTTATGAACAACCACTGTTTACCAAGCAGATATGTCTCAGTTTCATCATAGCCAGAGGTCAACTAAACAAAGTCAAAATGGCCAATTAGAAACTTTTCCACAGGGAAAAAGACATTGAGCTCCCGTATTTCTTTTTGCTTATACTAAACAAGTATTGACTTTTTTTAAACTCCCATGTCCCTTCTTTAGTTGACCATAGGTTAAAAATAAATTAACTATGTCAATTAACTTTTTTGTCCTTAATGAGTGCTGATATGAGATCATCTAATAATCCTCGTGTTATTAGAGATAGTAATGGTGACTGGCAATGTGGTTCATATATACTCTGGTAATTACTTTTATTGTACAAATTGTGTTAGTTGCCATGTGAACTAATTTATTCAAAAGAAGTCAATATGAATTTGGACTATTCGACAGTTGAAACTAACTCACAAATGGTTATTGTATTTTTAACGAGAAATACGGGTCAAAATAACTATCAAAAATCTTGGATAGAAGATTGCAAGTTGATCTTTGGCAACATTCTATTTTCAAAATTCGTCATATTTATTGCGAATTAAATAAATGTGCGGATTGATTGGCGTCTTATGATCTTCACTTTTCATTGATTTTTGTTTACATGACATTTACCTTCAGGTTTGAATCCTTTATTAAAACAGGACAAAAGGGGCAAAAAAAAATCCTTTAAATATGTCATAAGATAGCCTCACAGGCTGTTGTTAATATTTTCTTAATCTAATGGCTTTGCCTCCTTTAGAAAAAAGAGAGAGAAAAAAAAATTACAAGTAAAAGGCCTGCACTATCCTGGCCCAAAATAAAAAATACATAAGACAGATTTCACAAAGAACATAAGGCCAGCACATACAGACCCTAACCATATAGAAGACTAAAGACCAAACCAAAAGGAACAGCAAGATCTGGACAAACCCAATATGAGAAAAGAAGGTACAAGTCAACGGACCAATGCCCAGGCCCATTTCCATATCATTTGACTTGATCCATTGTAAGTGACCAAAGGGATACATTGTGAGAATTGAGTATAAACCATAGCGGTAAATTCATAGTAAATACGAGGCAACTCAGATCTATGATACATAAGATATATCCATGTAAAATGAGAATAGTCATCTACAAATATCACAAAGTACCGAGATCCCTCCATGGTGTGTGTAGGAGAGGGTCCCCAAATGTCAGAGTGGATTAAATCAAAGCATGCTAAAGATAAAGAGTCATTATTATTAAAAGCTAAGACACATTGTATTCCAAGGTGATAAGATAAGCAATGAAAAGTGTCCAGAGAGACTTGTCCTAAGAAGCCTCTAGAGGCCAAATGTTTAAGTTTGCCTAGAGAGCCATGACCTAATCTAGAATGCCATAAATAAAGAGAGGGCAAGGTTGGTGAAGTGGTAGCTGATGAAACAGTGTGAAGATGAGGCGGAAGTCGTACATGAATCAGCTCAAACAGTCGCCCAACTTTATGGCCTATCCCAAGAACTTGTCCTGTCTGAGGGTCCTGTACACGACAACCAGACATAGAAAAGATAACAGTTAGACCAAGTTCACATAATTGACCAACTGAAATAAGATTAAAAGTAAGATTAGGAACAAGATACGTGTCAGGAAAGGAGGCATGAGATGTAGAGACAGATCTTATGTGACTAACAGGCATGGAAGTGCCATCAGCCATGTAAATGGAAGGGACAGAGGAGTTGGTGACTGTATTTGTGAGACTGTGTGTGTCAAACGTCAAATATGAAAAATAAATTTATCGTGAACAAGCTTGTAAGAAGAATAAGAATAATTAGCTACCTAGGCCTAGGGGATGCATGAGAACAGAAGAATAAGAGTAGTAAAAAAGGGAAAAAAATTAGAGTACAACTTAGTCATTAAAAGATGACTAATTAATTTGGTGGCTTGAAATTGTAAGTTGCACATCTTGAGCAAGGATTTGAGTAGAATTTAAATAAATTCAGGATTTGTAAATCTTGAATTTTAATTTTTTAAAGAGGTGCTCCAGATACAAAAAGTTGAATTGTAAATGAATTTTACAAAATTTTATAAAATTTATTTATTCCAAAGAGTATATTAGTTGCACTATGCTCTAGGGTATTATGCTAATCCGTGGATAGAATAACTTCCATTTTATTGCTAGTCCAGCACAAGCTCATGGTTTCGTCCAACTTATTGAGCCTCTGGGCTTTGTTGCTAGTCCAGCCGATTAGATGCTGATGATTCTGGCTTGTTATGGTTCTATTTTAGGGCTACTGTTTAGTCAGGTTTTTTGTGCATTGGTCCGTTTTTTCATAATTTGGGCTGCTTGTTTAGTGGTGTGGGCTTTAGTCCTCTAGTGGGCCTTCGGCTATTTCCATTTATTTTGAGTTGCTGGTCCGCTTTTCTGTTTAGAATATTGGGCGTCGTACTATTAATGGTCTTTGCTGGTTTTAAACGAACATAAATGGAGCCTGAGATGGTGGGCGTGGGGGAGCTGGAAACTGCTATGCAGAGGCACTGCTCCATTTTTGTCATCTGAGAAGTAGACAGATGCAATAATAGATGGATTTTGTTTCTTCAGTTACTAGCAGGCGCCTTTAAGGCCTCTAAGGGCATCTTCAATAGAGTTTTTATAATGTAATTTTTTTTTTTAAATTTGAGTGTTTTTAGAGCTCTATAATCCAAAAAATAACACTATTTATAACAAAAGTACGTAGGGTCCATCACTTTTGGCTAACAAAATATCAAAATAGAGATCCAATCTCTATTTTTTTCTACAAATTTGTTGATAAAAATAGAGACTGAATCTCTATTTTTACTTAAAAAATGATAAAAATAGTGGACCCCATATATATTTAAATTATTAATATTGCTTTTTAGAGACTGAAACTTTTAAAAATACCTAAATTAAAAAAATTTTGTACTTTAAAAACTCCATTAAAAATAGTCTAAGGCAGATACTTCTCCACTGCCAATTATCACTGCATGCTTTGTTTGGATTCAACACAGGCACATACATATGCTTTCACAGTCCCCCTCTATATCTCTGTTTCACACACTCACACATACACACAATTGCAGACCTAGACACGTACACATGAACAGTCACTTTATGTTAAGGTTCATTACAATTAGCTTTCATGAAAGATACCCTTTTTTGCATATTGTTGATTTCAATAATTTATAGAAATAATAAGTCACTCAATAATGTATTAAATTTTTAGATGAGGTAATAATTTAATATATGATATTATCAAATGGTTTTTTTATTGTAAGTAATAGCAATTGTGAAAATAATAATTAAAATATAAATAATAATAATAAAATAAGAAAAATAAAATTTTTAATAATTATTATGTTAATAATAATAATAATGAAACTACAAATAAAATTAAAAATAATAAATAATAATAATAATAATGATCATAATAATAAATATAATTATAACAATAACACTAATAATAATAATAAAAATAATAAATTATTATTATTATTTAGTATGTTAATTACTTTTATGTTGTTTTTGTTCATATTCATATTTATTCTTATTTTCAATACTATAATAATAAAAAGGTATGCCTGATATATCACACTAGTTATTTCCATTACTACTCATGTATAATAGTTATCAAACATGGATTTAGAATCAATATCTCCATTACTATCTTAATTCGTAGAATATACCAAATATGTCATTTTTATTTTCAAATTCATGTCATTCACAGTTCTATTTCGTTTCTTAACTCATTCCATCCTTGTCCAAACTCATTTCAGTGTGTCAATTGCTACTTAAAAATATCTCAAGTTTTTAAGGCCCAAATATATCATATACAATTTTTTTTTTTGGGTTAATATCGTATACAATAAACGCGACCAAATTACGTTAGAAGTCTAGAAGCTTAGCTTATGAGTTATGTCTTCACTCTTCCGTCGACAGCTATTGTTGCTTTTATTTTTAAAAGTTAGATAACCAAAAGATCACTTATAAAGATAAAACACTAATTTGACAAAATCGTTAAAGATAAAGGACCAATAATAGGGCAATAATTCATATCGCAACTCATAAGTCTTAGCGGCAGAGTCATCTTCTTATCAAGATTGAATATTCATTTATGACAAATGTTATTATATTTATAAATTTTTTATAGTTTTATTAGAACTTAATATTTATTTATAAACAAATATTGTAATTAGATGATTTACTGTGAATTTTTATCATCTTGATGTTATTTTATTATTTGATGATTTATTTTTGTATTTTTTTTACTTTTAATTAAATTGAATTTTTTTCTAGTCTAGATGTGTATTTATTTCAGTTTAAGTTTTTCGTTTTTAAAAAAAAAAATAATTTTAGGCTATCTTCTTTTTCATATAAAATATCTTCTTTATTTTTTATTTAATTATCAACCTTGAGTTTGAAAACCCGTATCTTTTTAAATATTTATCAGCGGTTACAATTAAATTCATCGGATTTCGGGTTTGCATTTGGTAACATGGTAGTCTAGTCTCAAATTGACCATTTTTCGCACTCTTCATTGTACATTAGCTATTATATTATATATCGCAAGGTGATAACATCTTTTCTTTTTTTGGTCGAAAGGTGATAACGTCTTAGCGTACCTGGATTATGCAACGAAGATAAATTAATAGACAAGGAGTCAATTCAAATATAATTTTGTTTTTTTGTAGACCAATTGAATTAGTCCACTCAGTGGATTTTATTTTTTTTGATGTACAAGAAGGCTAAAAGTCGGTTACTACATAACTAATAGTTTAGGGGATGTCTCACCTTTATATAACTATCTATTAGGTCAATTAGCCCCTCCATAGCCTGCTCGTGCTAGCATATACTTATCAATAAAAAATTGTTTGCCAAAAAATCTGCACACCAATTGACTTCTCGATAATATGATTCACTCGAACTTCTGGCTTTACACACAAAATACGCCTGCTGTCATCGATAAGCTGTTTGTACAAAATATTTCCCATACTAGTCTCGTGAAGCATCACACAATTGTTCGTGCGTTTGTATCCCTTCCGATACTGGCATGAGCTCAACATGCACATTTGTTGAACTCTCCATATTGACCACATACCCTGTAAGCCAAGCTCTCAAAATAACTCTCCTACGATTGTCAATCCTGCGTTACCTTTAACACAACTGTCCACATTTAGCTTTCAACCCCTTCGAGGGTTACACCAACCAACCATCACACAACTTCGGAAGACCTGCATACTTGTTTTCATAGAAGGGCCCCATGCATCTGCAGCCTATTTGACAATGAAGTGTTGCGCCCCCACTCCACTAGAAGGCTGCTCATTGAGTGGAACTTAATACTTCATTTTCTGCACATGATTATGCATGTTAAAAAGGAATAATTTTAAGTAATTTGAAAAACGGACCACTATTATATTCCACTCTTCTTGTTCCGAAAATTAATTTAATTTTGATCTTACCATAAGGAAAAGAAAAATTTGTATGGTATATAAATTCTATTTTTTTTCTTTTTTTTATTTAAGAGAAACCTAAAATATTTTACATTATTTAAAATATTAATACAATTAATAATGGATCTCGAGACCTTTATTATCTAAAATGAGAATCATTTATAAATTCCACTCTTTTTAGTCTTGAAAGATTCTGGGATTGGGTATATATGTGAATGCCCAAAGGGGAATGAAGGAGGTTTCGTGGAAGGCGCCAGTTGTAATATTGACTTTAAGAGTGATAGAGACCATTAGTAATTTTTATACATTTGTCTTATATACTCAATTAGCATATTTCCGACCTCAGGAACTTAAGTATCGGAGAAGTTTAACGAACGCAATTTCGATGGCCTTATTTTGTAAGTTTTTAGAGTTCGTCCACCAACAAGTTAGGTTGTCATCAAATTCTTACCTTAACAAAGTGGTTTATAAATACGCAATACAGATTTAAATAATAATAAAAATTAATCGTTTTAAATTCATAAATTCAAGATTCAAGTAATTATCTTTTAAGTTTATAAAATTATACTCGCTTTGAGGTATGAGGATTTGGACATGGAACTCGAGGCAGTAGTCTAATGTTCTAACTGAGGTCATGCGGTCCTTTATATTAAGAGAACGATTTAACAGATTGGTCAACATTATATCTGAAGATGGTGAGTTTAACTTTTAGCATGTGATGATCCTTGCTTTAAAGATATTCCAATTCAACGTTGACTTTGACTGCATATGATATATAAAGTTTGTAACTACGCATAAAAGTGTTATAAACATATAATCAACCTTGACACTCTTTGTCGGCTGAGTCATTGAAAAAAAAAAAAAAACCATTGAAAAGGATTATATATATATATATATATATATATAGATATAGATATTACGGTTAAATTCACTTTGTAACCCTATCCTTTACATTTCTTGTCACTTATTACCACTTATTTTTGAAAATTCCCACATATTAACCCTTCTGTCAACTTCAGTTAAAATAAAAAAAAAACAAAATAGTATTACTATTTATATTTTTGGACAAATATAACCCTTCCACCAAAACACACACCCATCCACGAAACAAATGCATACACTCCTCCATTATCAACAGAGACTCTCTCTGCTTCTTTGTTCTTCTTCATCATCAACAGATACACACCCTTGCCCCCCCTCCCAAAAAAAAAAAAACCCACAAACACAACAAATAAAAAAATATAGAAAACACACAAACACAATCTTTTTTTGCATACAAAACAAAAACACATTACACATTCATCAGATATCCACAGTGTTCATTAACAAAGCAAGAAACACTTTCCCAATTACAAAATCTATTGACTACCCGACATCCTTATTATATTATGGTTTCGTCAGAGTTACACCAAGATGAGAGCCCTCATCTCCACTGCTTCTTACAATTCCCTTTTAGGTTCCAAACCCAAAATCAAAGGTTCTTTGACCTCAAAAAAACACAGAGACAGTAACAAACACACACACGAATCAGTCGCGGGGGTTTGGGGTTAGGATTGTGGGTTTTGGAGTTAAGGTTTGGGGTAGATTAGATTGGGATTAAGATTGAAATTGAGATTGAAAGGTGTGGGGGGTTTGTGTTTTTTTTTTTGTTCAAGGGTAAAATGTGTTTTTTTTTCGTTTAAGGGTAAAGTTGTCTCTAGAAACAATTTCTAAGGGTAGCTTAGTAATTGTGCTATTTTTATTAACAGAACTTTTAATATGTCAAAGTTGACCAAAGTCAATGGTTAATAAGTGAGAGTTTTTAAAAATGAGGGGTAATAAGTGTCATGATATGTAAAGGATAGGGTTACAAAGTGAATTTAACCCTAGATATTATATAATTGGAAATGGAGAACAATATCTACCTTTTGGCTTAATTATACGGAGCCAATAATTGGAGAGGATGAAACACTAGATGGATAGTAAAAGAAATGACATAATTAAATTCAATTATTGGTAGGATTCTCGTATCATTTTAGACGAACGACTTCTATTCTTTCACAAAAGAATCAATTCATTTAGTTTTTATGTGAGTAGGTTCATAATAGAAAATACACTAATCCTAGGACTTGTAAAGAGTTGATGAAGAGGAAAAAGAAACAGAGCTTTAACATTCAATGCCCTGTTTGGCAGACAAAGAAGGTTCTCTTATCATCATCTGCATGCTTGCACACTGCATGCCTTCGAGTCTCTTTTAGTCAAGAGCCATCGCATCCCAATAGGTGATGAGGTTTACGTATCAAAACAGTATATAGCCGCGTGTTAGTTGCAACATGGAGCATGGAACAGTGAAATGTATCAAGATCGCTATTTTTTTTCCTTAAATGTCAAGTCTTTCATGCTATACAGGTAAGCGCAAATCTAAAATTGTCTTAGTAAAAATTAAAGTGCACAATTTAATCGTTATATAGTGATAATATTTTTTTTAATAAAGACTAATTGATATCAACTTAAAAGTACACATATTTTTAATAAAATTTAAATTGCACCCCTCACTCACCATTCACCAACAGAGGCCTCATGTATATATATATATGGGAAAAATTGAAACGGTAACGTAACAATATTCTTTTTTTTTTTTTTTTATGTCAGTAGGGTTTTGTTCTATAACTCACTATATATGTGAGAGGTTGCGAGTTCAAATCTCGCTAGTTACGTTGTATAGCTTAAGCCTCCTCCAAAATAAATAAATAAATAAATAAATAATATTCTTTTTATTATAGCGATGACTATAAATTACGTACGTAAAATAGAAAATAACAAGAGTAACATGAGAAAAATTGGCAGAGCAAATTAGAAAAGAAAAAGAAATATATAACATTCACATTATAACAATACAACAGGACAACATCAACATAGCACAAAACACCACAAGGTGAAGGACGTATACGAATATATGATCACCGTCACCGACATGAAAAACATAGCAGAAAATATCGCAAGCAGACAGCAGCAGCAGTATCCACCACCGTCGTCATGGACAAGAAAAGTATTCAAGAGAAGAGGATTGCCAGAGAAACAATAACAAGAAGGACAAGAACAGAACATGCATTGAGAAAATGGAAAGTGATATTGGACGGACTACATATATATGCGATCAACTATTCACAAATCTATGCGAGGAAAACCTTCACTTGTCCAACTCCAATAGCTGTCGCAACCGTGCAGGGACAGGCTACATATATTATCCACCAAAAAAGAAATGGAAAATGGATTTGAAAGCTAACTTCATTTTAGTAAATAACCATGCGAAAATTTGGCGTTTGATGGCTCCACGGACAGGGGTGACAAAAGGGTATGTATTTTTCATGGCTTTTTGTTCCATATCTATTTGTATGATTGTATCAGATGATTGTAAGTGCAAGAAAGTTAGAAGAAAAATGAAAGCTTGCTGTGTAGAAAGAAGTACGTTGATGATGATTCGTATTTATAGATGGTTAATTAGGGAACTGTTTAAGAAAGTGGGACTGATTATATATGATCACTGCTCAATGGGGATGAAGAAGGTTTCGTGCAAGGCGCCAGTTGTAATCTTGTAATCTTGACTTTGAGAGTGACAGAGACCATTATTAATTTTTTTATAATTAATTAGAATTTAGCCCTACATACATTTCACAGAATGACATGCATTTTAAGTTTAGGGTCCGTTTGTTTGACAGAAAATAATTTGAATGGAAAAAATATTTGTCTGAAAAATATAATATTTTCTGGTATTTGATCGTCACGATAAAAATATTTATAATGTTTGACTTCCGTGAAAAATATTTTTTCAATGGGAGATTTTGATAGACACACAATCAACACAAACACACACAAACATGTATTTATGGGTGTGATAAGTGTGGTGTTCAGTAGGGGGTCAGAGATCGGAGTG
Source organism: Ehretia macrophylla (assembly GCA_037974665.1). Taxonomy (NCBI): domain Eukaryota; kingdom Viridiplantae; phylum Streptophyta; class Magnoliopsida; order Boraginales; family Ehretiaceae; genus Ehretia; species Ehretia macrophylla. The sequence continues at coordinate 32,474,409 of CM075771.1, forward strand.
GAGACGTGTAGTGAAAAATATTTTACAGATCTAAAACACATAAATATTTTACGCTCTTTATAATTAATTTTTTTAAATTGACGTTAAGTAGGGGGTCAGAGATCGAAGTGGAGCGTGTAGTGAAAAATATTTTATAGATCTAAAATACATAAATATTTTACACTTTTTATAATTAATTTTTTAAAATTGAATGCAAAATATTTTTCACTATTTAAAGATGTTACAAAGGTCGAAAATCAGAAGAATATTTTTTAGAAAAAATTTGTACGTTTGTTTGCCTAGATGACAAGGACGAGAAATCCAATCAGCTAGATTCGTACATTGATGAGGTAAAGCAATCATCTCGACACGTTTTTGTGCGTGTTTCTACAATGACGAGAAAACGGGTTATTTAGTAGATGATGGAGATATGTTAACCAATCAAATAGCCCCTTTTTTACAAGGTCGTTGATACTTGCGGTTGCTGTTAAGAGTTGCCGGGTGGACTAGTGTACAACGTGTAAAATTATTCCCATGAATCCGTTTGTTTGCCTTAAAATATTTTTTCAGAAAATATTTTTTGAATTTTATGATGTTTAATAATATTAAAAAATTAGTCAATCATAAAATATTTTTTGATTAAAAATTACAGTTATTTTTTTAAAATTTTACGGTGTTTGGTAATACCGTAAAATATTTTTCGGTCAACAATTGCGGCTAGTACAAAATTTTGTAAAATGTTTTACGGGACTATGGGAGAAGAAAACATTTTACGGAACTCACGATACATCTAAATATCAAAAAATATTTTCCAGTAATCTATTTTTTGGAAAAATATTTTCTCCTGATAAGTTATTTTACGGCAAACAAACAGAACCCTGTAAAATATTTTATACAAGCAAGTTATTTTACGGCAAACAAACGGAGCCGAAATTTCTTGTATCTTTCAACTTTGCACCGGTTATGTAAGACAAGTCATTTTGAAAAATTAAGAAAGACGAAAATGGTAAGAACAAAATTAAATTAATTTTCAGAACAAGAACATTGGAACATATGTAAATGAAACATTGAATGTGGATTCTCGAAAAAATTTGACGAACTAATTATTAATTAAATTACTATTCACTCTTTTTCTTTTAATATGAACGTCCTTGAATTATCAAAGTCTAATTTCTTTTGTATGGAGCAAAAAAACTTAAGAGCTTCTATGAAATAGGGGCCCACTAATTACTAATTAAATTACTTAAAAGCTACACCTTTTTAAGATGCATTGTGTGTTGAAAAAAAATAATAAAAAAAAGATCCATCGAAGAAAATGAAGTGTTAATTATGTAAATGTAGGTGGTGACCAACATCAAATATTAATTGTCTCTAATTCTGTATATGTATGTGGAATAAAAGAAATTCAAATTTTAATTTTCTTTAATTATGTACATACGTAGGTGGAACTCTAAAATGAGCATTAAATTTGTTGACTAGCATGTGCCAATAAACGTCTTTATAAACCAAAGGTGTCTTTTGAACAAAATCAAAAATTAGCTGCCTTTGAACTGGCATTCCTCTGTCCCTCTGCAGTTGCTGTCTCTCCTCATTGAAGATGTTTACCCACGGGGATTGGCTGAGTTTGTTGGCTTGAGAGTGTCTTTTGTTTGTCCAAAAAAAATAAATAAATTAAAAATTAAAAAAACAAAGGTGTCTACTTGGGGTACCACTTAATTAGTTTGACCAATTTATATATGCCTTTCGTTTTCAAATGTAAGGGTAAATGATGATGCCGATGATGTGAAGTGGTGCATGGTAGTGTTGAGAGGGAGAAAAAGAGATGATGGAAGACAAGAGAGAAGTAATAGATAGTTTGAGGGTGGGGGTGGGGGTGGGGGTGCGGGAGGGGAGGGGGGTGCACAAGAAGAAATGAGGGGGAAAATAGAAGAAAAAGAAAAAAGACTTAATAAGATTCTTTGTACAAGTTGGCAGCTGAGAGATATTAGTTTAAGGAATTTATCCATATTTTGTATTTATGTGTTTTGACGTGTAACGAAATCTCTCTTACTTGTTTAGTATAAAAAAAAAAGTTAATAAAAAGAAAAATAAATTCATTTAATTGAATCTCCAAACTTTTATTATTGATGTTTTAATTCATTCCCATGTCTAAATATGGTACATGAACATAAAATGGTATTATAGATATGAATGCAAATTAAATTTATGTTTATCTTAAGAGTAACAAAAGTTAAGCTTTGGCCCTTGAGATGTCAATTCTTTTATCATTTTACTTTTTTTTTTTTCCCGAAGCCATCTAAGTTGACTCGGTGCCTAGTTAAAACTTTAAGTTAGGCATTGTAGGTCTTAGACTTCTCTTAAAATTAAACTAAGTCTTGTCTTAATAAGTAGGGTCGGATATATGAATCATACGATGTTATTTTTTCATATCGAAAATATCTCTTTTATAAGTTCTATACACGTAAGGTCTCGTTTAATTATCTCTATCCAAGTAATTTTAGGTTTACCTCTACCCTTTTTCTGGTGTATTATTTCTAAATTTTCGCACATTCTAACAGGCACTTCAACAAGTCGTCTTCTGACGTGGCCAAACTATCTCAAACGATTTTTTCTCATCTTATCCTCAATCGAGGCCACTCCTATTCTTTCACATATTACTTTGTTTCTAATCTTGTCCTTACTAGTTTTGTCATACATTCATCTCTACATTCTTTTCTCAGTCACCAATATTTTATGAACATGTTGATATTTTACCGTCCAACACTCCGAACCATATAACATAACAAGTCTAATGGTTATCTTATAGAACTTCCCTTTTAGCTTAAGTAGTATTTTTCGATCACACAAAATTTTTGACGCATTTCTCCATTTCGTTCATCCTGCTTTGATTCTATGATCAACGTCCACATTAATTTCCCTATCTTGTTGAACCATAGAGGCCAAGTATCTAAAACTCTCTTTTTCTTGTATTCTTTCTGAGTCTAATCTTACTTTTATCTCATTTAGCGACTTATTTTTGCTAAACATACATTCCATATACTCTGTTTTTTATCTGCTTAGTTTATGATCTCCATAATTTTATCTTAGTATTTACACTTTCTCTAGACTCATTTCATACAATATATTGGATTTTTGACAATTTTTTTTTTCAATTTGCAGATAATATTATTTTGATAGGACCTCCTCTGAATTGAAAAAAAAAATTGTCAAAAAACCAATATACTGTATATAGTCAATTAAAGAGACCTCATCAATCAAGTTTTATATTGATTTTTTAAAATTTTCTACTTTTAATTCGATTGATCTGATCTTGACTATTTATTAACGGAAATATTCTCTCTTTTGGTCCTCAATTATGTTCCGTTACGTAATGTAAGAAATAGCTAATAAACAAGAACAAGAAAAAAGAAAATTCGGCATCGAAAAGAATGATCTAAAAAAGAAGTGTAAGAAGAGTGCCCTAAGAATTCTCTCCTAATTATTACATGAACGAGTTCGAACCAAGCATATAGACTTAAGGTGTGTAGTTCACGAAAAATATTTTCATTCTTAGAAATTAAATTCAAGGGAGTCACATTCCTAGAAATGTGAATAAACTAGTTTGGTATGTCAAAAATATTTTTAAAATATTGTCAAATTCTTATAAATATTATTTCGTTATATTTAGTTTAAACTCAATATTTCTAAAAATTTTGAACGATTTTCTAAAATCGTCCCTTGTTCAAAAAGATAAAAGTATTGTAGGAGGTAGTGGTAGTGGTGGTGTGGTGGAGGAGGTGGAGGAGAATGTGGTGGTTGGGGTGAGGAGCTCTAATGTTAAAGCAGTGTGTATTGTGTATGTATATCTTACGTATAATTTTCTTTGAACTGAGAGGACTGAAAATTCTCGTCTCACCCAATTCAAATCCAGTATCTAATAAAGCAACCTTGTTCCATTGGTCCAGTACGTATCACAAAATATTTCAATGAAATCATTTGACCTTTTTCTTTTCAAGAGATATTTTCATTACTAAAACCAAACTACAACAAAAGGCCTATACCCGGGCCCAAAATAAGAAGTACATAACAAACGACCACAAAGAACATTAAATCAGCACATGCAGGCCCAGAACACAGGCCCTAACATTTCAATCTTTACAAGAGTTTAATTGGCCAAAAAGTTAGAAGTTTGAATGTGGCTATGCCCATCTTGTCGCATCCATTTTAGACAACCTCGGATGTTGGTCAGTCTACTGGTATGTTAAGATACCTTAACTGCATACATTAGTGAATTTTTACTTGATACTTATCGTAATGATAAACAATTCGTCTCGCAATGATACTTTCTTGAATTTTTAAAACTTTTATCGCTCCATTCCCGCAAGGACAGAAAACCCATTGCTCTCGCAATTTTGCATGTGCTAAGTTGTAAAGTTGCTAACAGCCGTAAACAATAAATTTTATTTGCGGTTCATCATAGGGTCATAATAAAAGCTTGACTATGTGGTTGACTCCAACGCAGCCCTAGCGCACTCAACTCAAGCAGCGAAGGATGAAGGGAATTTTTTAACTTCCACATCCCACCACCACAACTTTTGGTGCTGCTAGAAAGCGTTTAACTGGCCGAATTTATTGAATCAATAGAAAAAGAAGAGCTCGTGCGTAATTAGCGAAGTAAGCACTCAACCAAAGGGCGCAACACGTACTCCATTTCTCTCCCTATCGGTTGAATATCTTCAAACCTCGACCATTATTTTTTGTAAAATGTAGGTTTCGCGCTTTGCTAGTTAGTTTATCTCAGGAACGTAAATGAATGATCACAAGGGGCCTTTGTCAACCATTATGTGAAGCTGGCTAATTCTAAATTTTATTCTGACCAATAAATAAGTAAATATTATTTTTTATGATGAGAAATTTTACTTTAGATAAAATTATATTAGATTTATTTTAAGGTAATAAATCATGTGATTTAGCAACGCGTCTCAATGCTTGTTCCAAATAATTAAAAGACCAAACAATATTAGCCACTATCCATTTGGTCTAGTGGTATGATTCTCGCTTTAGATGTGAGAGATTTTGAGATCAAGTCTCGTGTGTAATATCCTAAATGATGTACATGGCTTAGACCTCCCTTAAATAATAAAAAAAGAGACCAAATAATATTTGTAATGAGAATAGATAAATTAAAACTTAAGACTTTTAACTATAAAAAGTCACTTCTCGATCATTCTACCTAATATTTGAGGCCAATAAATATATAGATAATGATGCATAGGATATGACACTTTTATGACGGTTAATACTGAGAATAATTGAATTTAACTCAATAGTCGCTACATGTTTGAAGATATATAAGTCACAACTTTTTTTGGTGCATGATAAAAAAAATTATCTATTCATCTGCATGAAGATATTAAAATTCTAATCACGTTTAGATCATTTTCAGTAGTCAAACAAAACGGAAAAACATGCTTTCAGTCTCAGATGATATGTTGAAATAGTACTATAAAAACCTTCAATACTATAATGATTCATATGATACGAAAGCCAATTAAGCGTTTTACAAATTTATATTGTAGTAATAGGCATATCAAAAGATAACATAATTGGAATTTACAACGCACAAAGACGACATCAACGCGGCACACAACACCACAAAGCAGCTATAGCTCCACGGATTTGAATTGTCTTATATTAATATTACGAAAAAAATCTAATAATAGACAATTTAGTAATATTAGATTTTTCTCATAATATTATAATATTTCGAGAGGATTCAAATTCGAAACACTAAGGCTATTCTCAATGGAGTATGTATAATGGGTATCTATCTATCATTTTAAAGACCCATATAGAGACCAAGATCAATTTTAAAGACCCACTTAGAGACCAAGACAAAAAAAACTATTTTAGAGACTCATTTAGAGACCAAGATAAAAAAAAAATTCTCAGTAACGGTCTCTATAAAATTGAGTCTCTATATTGTGTTAATTTTAATTTTACATATTAATTTGATTATGTGTTATTTTTTCTCGTGTGTTACCTTTTTTTTAATTAGTCGTTATTTAGATTATCTCAACTTTTTTAACGAATATTTCAACAAAAAAATAAATAAATTGTAACGAAGATAACATTTAAATAATTAGGATTACGTTTAATTACATAATTGAATTAAAAAAACTAATTAAAAATCTCTAATTAAAAAAAACCCTACGTAAAAAAAACCTTAATTACAATAATGTAATTAAAAAAATCCTAATTAAAAAAATCTAATTAAATAAACCCTAATTAAATATATAAAAAAACTTAACTACCAAAAAAAAAACCTAGATATAAAAGCCCCTTTCCTCACTTCATCCGCTCGCCACCCACCCACCTACCCATCTCCCTCACCCCTTCTTCTTCTTCTTCCATTCCCTTCCCCGCTGCCTACAACCCTTCCCCCCTCCTTCTTTTTCCCTTCCCTTCCCCGCTTCCCCCACCCTCCTTCTCCGATGCTACCCCACCACCACACTGTAATTTTTTTTTTCCTGTGAATTCTCGCTTCCCCCACCACCCTCTACCCCTGTTTCCCCGCTTCCTCCACCCCATCCCACCCCACCCCCCTTCCCTTCTTCGATGCCACCCCACCACCACCGAAATCACCACCACATTGGTTTTTGTTTTTTTTCTGTGAATACCCTCTTTTTTTTTTGTTTGTTGAGAAAAGAGGGAGGGAAGCTGTTGTGTTTTTTTGTTTTGAATTTGTGAGGCCTTTTTTGTTGAAGATGGTGTTGAATCTGTTGATGACAATATTTTTTGGTTGCATATATAGAAATTTTTCAGCTATAATTTTTTTTTTCAGATTTCAAACAAATCAAATGGCTCTTTTGTCAGATTTGTCAAATATATATTTTTTTGATTTCAGATCTGACATCGTCATATTTGACTTTTTATTTTTTCGTTGAAGATTGTACATTTTTAAAGACTCCATTTTGTCTTTTTCTATAGTCTCCATTTTCTTCAACAAATTTGTTGAAGAAAATGGAGACTAGGTGCTATTTTGGATACTCAAAGCTTGACTAATATCATTTTTGTACCAAAAACTATCAAATAGCGTTTTAAAGACCCCAATTGGTGTTGATTTTTAATCAATGGAGTCTCTAAAAACAGCAACCATTGCTGTTTAAAGACTCCATTAAGGATGCCCTAATGCCCGGATGATGCTAGTATGTGTCTTCTTCATGGCAATAGAGGAAGAAATGAAAAGTTCTTCCGAAAACTAGTTGTATCTTACTATGCAAGCATGCGAAAACACAGCGCTTTATAACTCCTCGATCGGAACTATAAATGGGTATATGATGTTTGTGTTGCATTTGCTAGTGGTGTTTTCTAAGTGTTGGATATGACATGCGTTGAGCTGAGCTAGATTTGTCTAGTTCTTGATTAAGCCGAGGTCCTGCACAAATAAAGAAAAGGGATAACGAATGTTATCTTCCGCGTTCCTTCTTGGGCGAGAGAATAAGTGGTTGGTTCGGGTAAATTATCCAACAATATGATGACAAATTTAGAAGTTGGATCAAAATGAATTACCTTTTTCACTTTCCTAATGCTATTTATAGTAAATGTTGAAGATCTTTTAGGTGAGCTCCACCTGTCCTTACCTTCTAATTTGATGACAAGTGGCTTGATACTAATGGCTATCTTCTTCCCTTTTGGGGCATTTTAGTAATTGCATAATTCACCATTTTTGGGCCATATCACTTGCCCCCCAGAACACCCGAGCTCTAGAATAGGTCTCGGGAGTTCTGTAATAATTTTCCTTTTTCTTTTTAAATGCTGGGCAATAACTTGGGCGATGCTTCGATGCCCGTGCCTCTGTGTCAGTACAATGATCACGCGCCTTTTGAATGAACGGTCACGATACTTCTCGCTCCTAGATTCGCATCGCTTTTTCCCCTATATATATACGACATTCCCCCATCATTTTCACTCTTTTATCTTTTCACTCTCTCGTACTTTAGCCTTATTTCTACTCTGGACCACCTTTAGTGTTCGGGTTGGAAATTCAAACCCTTTTAACCTCCTAATCAGCTCTGGAAAGTAGAAGATAGTAGGTACGTCCCCACTTCCTTAGTTTTCATTTCTTCTGATTTTTATTTCTTTAGCCATGACCGGGTTTGATAGCTGTATAGATTCCCAAAATGAGTCTATTCGGTCATACGGTAGGGGAGCCGACGATGATTCTGCTAGTTCCGACTCTGAGGCCATGTTAGTAACTAGAGAACCTAGGGGAGATATAGGTCGGGATGATGTAGAGGATAATGAGGGTCAAGAAGTCGGGACTCAAAGGGTCCCTTCAACTCAGAAGGGCACGGATGACCCAATAGAATTAGTTGGGTTTACCGACGTAAAAGAGTACCACGGCTCGGGCGGTTCCCCCTTAGAGGACCTTAATGGAATAGAACTCCATACCGAACCAATTGAATGCCCTTTCCCTCCACCGAGAACTGGTTCCTCAAACATAGTAGATAGACCCGAGAAAATATGGCGTTTGATGGCTCCACGTACGGACAGGGGTCACAAAAGGGTATGCAGTTTTCATGGCGGCCTTTTCTTCCATATGGATCTGTATATATTGGTATCAAGCTAGAAGAGAAGAAAGATGATTGTAAGTTCAAGAAATTTAGAAAAGACTGAAAGCTGCTGTGTGGATAATCAAGTGTTGATGACGGCATATTTATAGATTTCTTAAGGAAGTTGGCCGTTAAGAGAGGAATTTGCTTGTGTGCGGAAACTGCACAAGTACGGTTTACAAATAGAGAGGTGGGCCCCACCTATGTGGGGCCTACATCTATGAGTCACAACCGCACATGTGCGGTAACCGCACAAAAGTGCAACCAGTTAAGAGAAACCGCGGCAATACCTTGTTGACGTCACCTGGCCTCGTGATAAGGGATCAAGCACCTCTGTTGACGTCATTAAAAAATACGGTTGTACAAAAGGGCCCAGTACCAAGAAAAGATTCACAACCTTAATTGACAAATTTTTTTTTTTTTTTTTTGGGGGATCACTAGATTCATAACCTTGACTTTGAGATATAGTAATTGCAATACTTGTAGAATTGGCATGGCTAGCATCTATTGCTACGTATGTTGCATGGAATGAAATGCATATCAAGCCTAGATTACAAGTGCCAAGTTAAGCTTTATAAGGGTATCTCCAATGGAAGGGCAAAATACAAAACTTACTAGTTTGGCTATGTTTAGAGACCTGTGTCTCTAAAAATCATTATTAATGATTTAAATATATATGAGACCCACCACTTTTGTCAACTTTTGAATTAAAATAGAGACTGAGTCTCTATTTTAACTCAAAAGTTGGCAAAAGTGATAGGCTTAATGTATATTTAAATAATTAATAATGGTAAGTTTTGTATTTTGTCCTCCCGATTGGAGATACCCTAAACAAGTTGTAGGCTCATAGCCTCAAATTTATATATCATCGAAAAATGAAGAAATTTTGAAAGAGGATGTTCAACGAGAGAAAACTTATTGTACTAAATTGTTAACAAGTCAGGATTTTATTTTTAAATTAATTGGTCTTATACAATGAGTACCTAGTCTCGAACATGTTCGATGATCTCGATTTTTCTTCCTTGCATAATCCAAAAAGGCTAAGACGTTTTCACCTTGCGATATATCATATGCTAGCCAATGTACAATTTCCATATGGTAACGTAACAAGGGTACTGATGCCATTTTTAGCAAATCACTTATATCATTTTATAGCCAATGTACAAATTTCATAAAGTAATACTTGATGGCACTTTTAGCAAATGACTTATATTGGTTTTAGGAATGGAAGCAGACGGAATAGTGCACAAAAATGGTAAATTCGAACTCAAACCTGATTAGACTTCTAAACAAAACATTATACACACACACCCCTATATATATATATATATACACACACACATACATACATATCTTTAAATAGATTAATAATCAAATTTCAAGTTTCTAATTTTTGTAACGTCTATAATCATTCTTTTTTAGGTTACTTATTAGTACCCTCTTATTAAAACTAAACCTACGGATAACTTATTTTAAATTTAACCTCTATCTGTGATCTTAATCGTAAATTTTGAAGGTCTACACTCTCCAAAGTGAATTAGATGTTAAAAATGCCAGAAGCGATCTCCTTTGCAACTCTGAGTTAAGTGAAGCTGCTTTATACACTAGAGGTGTCACAGTTGAGTTTGATCATATTGCAGGAAGGGGGTAACATCGGGCACAACATCGGAGAATAATGAAAGATTTTTTTTCTTAATACACTACAAAAAAAACTGTCAAAAGTCACGGTCTGTCTTCATTCTGTCACAAAAAAAGCAACAGAATTGAGACGAAATTTGTGAGTTGGTTAAAGCTTACTTTGAGCCTTTGGTCAAAAGAAAACAAAAGGCAATGGAAAATGAAGAAAAATCTTTGGTTGCAAAGTTAGGCACACACAATTTTGGGTTGATTTCACACTACATGTGGGAAGACTTTTGGTGCAAGATGAGCCTATAAATAGAGGTTCATTTTTCACCAGTTGAGCATCACCAAACATTCCAAGTTTGAGAGAAAACATAAGTTTTCTCCTGAGTATTTTCTCTTCCTCTTTTGTTGTTCTATATTTGTGAGTGAGAGTTAGTTTCTCCTATTATTTGAGAGAGTGATATTGTTCTCTCCTTATATTAGAGAGAAGGTTATTGTAAAATACTCCACATCATAGTGAAATCCTCCATTACTTGCCCGTGGTTTTTTCCTCGATTTGTTTGAGGGTTTTCCACGTAAATCTTGTGTCTCTACTTTCTATGTTCTCATTCATATTTTAGCTGCGTAATACTGCTTGTCCCCGACCATTCCGCTGCTCCGATACCCAACAAGTGGTATTAGAGCCACTGGTTACGGGTCACTGGTATTCATACGGGGTTATTGTTCACGGTTACTATTCATGCATACGGTATAGTACTATTCACATATACGGTATCGATACTATTCCCGTATACGGTTTTGGTACTATTCACGTATACGGTACTATTTACGTAAATAGTACTATTCACAGTAAAATAGTGGGAGCCGGTTCAACTTACGAAGCAGATCGTTGTTAATACTGTGGCGGCAAAATTTGAAATCGAGAAGTTCAACGGGAGAAATTTTTCCCTATGAAAATTGAAAATGAAGGCAATCTTGAGAAATGAGAATTGTTTGGCAGTAATTGGAGACAGACCAGCAGAGGTGACGGACGACAAATGAAAAGAGATGGATGACAACGCTATGGCTAATCTGCACCTGGCATTGGCAGATTCCGTATTGTCAAGCGTTGAGGAAAAGAAGTCAGCAAAAGAAATTTGGGATGCGCTGACCAAACTATATGAGATCAAGTCACTTCACAATAAGATTTTCTTGAAGAGAAGACTCTACACCCTTCGGATGAGTGAGTCCACATCGGTGACAGATCACATCAATACCTTAAATACGCTATTCTCTCAATTGACTGCAATTGGGCATAAAATAGCGGAGCTTGAACGTGCAGAAATTCTACTTCAAAGTATACCTGATTCGTATGATCAACTCATCATTAATTACACTAATAATGTTCTTTCAGATTCTGTTATTTTTAATGATATTGCAGCCGCTGTTCTGGAAGAGGAATCTAGGCGCAAAAGTAAGGAAGACAGAATCGAAAGTTCACAACAAGCAGAGCCATTATCAATGGTGAGAGGTAGATCAACGGAACGTGGCTCTAGTGGGAGCAACAACCATGGTAGATCAAAATCAAGGAGTAGAAAAAATATCAAATGCTACAACTGTGGCAAGAAAGGGCACTTCAAGAAGGATTGTCGGAGCAACAAAAAGAATCCCGAGGTGACAAATTCTCAGAGATGTGTGGCGACTGCACCAGATGATGGAGATATTTTATACAGCGAAGCAGCAACTGTATCAAAAGGCAGAAATGAGCTCACTGATGCTTGGATAATGGATTCGGGAGCAACATGGCATATGACCTCTCGTAGAGAATGGTTCCACAACTATGAACTTGTCTCTGGAGGATCTGTGTACATGGATAATGATCATGCCTTGGAGATTGCTGCCATCGGTACCGTCAAAATTAAAATGTATAATGGTACCATTCACATCATTCAAAGGGTACAACACGTGAAGGGCTTAAAGAATAACCTATTGTCCATTGGACAATTAGATGACCTTGGCTGCAAGACCCATATCGAGGATGGGATCATGAAGGTTGTCAAATGAGCGCTTGTGGTGATCAAGGCAGAAAAGATCGGGGTAAATCTATACATGCTTTTGGGAGATACGTTGCAAGAGACAGATGTATCAGTTGCATTAGCCGGTCAAGAAGAATCAACTATAATGTGGCATCGCAGATTGGGCCACATGACAGAACGAGGCTTGAAGATTCTTGCTGAACGTAATCTCCTACCCGGGCTCAAGACAGTAAACTTACCTTTTTGTGAGCACTGTGTTACCAGTAAGCAGCATAGATTGAAATTTGGGAGATCTACTGCCAGAAGCAAACACATTCTAGACTTGATCCATTCAGACGTTTGGGAATCACCGGTTTTGTCCCTAGGAGGAGCCAAATACTTTGTATCATTTATTGATGATTACTCCAGGAGACTGTGGGTGTATCCAATCAAGAACAAGTCAGATGTGTTTCCAATATTCAAAACTTTCAAAGCGCTGGTGGAACTTGAATCCGGGAAAAGGATCAAGTGTTTGAGGACGGACAACGGAGGAGAATACACTGACGGGAACTTCTTGGCATTTTGCAAGCAAGAGGGTATTCAGAGGCAATTTACTGTTGCACATACACCTCAGCAAAATGGTGTAGCAAAGCGGATGAACAGAACTCTTCTTGAAAGAATGAGACCTATGTTGGAAACTGCAAGTCTAGCCAAATCATTTTGGGTAGAAGTAGCTAGAACTGCTTGTTACGTGATAAACCGGTCATCGTCAATTGCAATTGGGTTGAAGACACCAATGGAAATGTGGATCGGAAAACCCGCAAATTATTCTACCTTGCACGTATTTGGGTGTCCAGTATATGTGATGTATGGTTCCCAAGAAAGAACAAAACTAGATCCAAAATCCAGGAAATGTGTATTTTTGGAAAATGCTGATGGTGTTAAGGGGTATCGCTTGTGGGATTCCACTGTCCACAAGGTTGTCATCAGCAGAGATATGATATTTGTAGAAGATAAACTGCAAAGTGAAGACGACAGCAACACTTCAAAGGAGACTACTATAATACAAATTGAAGATAAATCAGAACAAGGACATGCTTCTTCTGAAGCTGCACCGGAGCACGAGGAACATTAACCAGATGATGCTGAGGTTATAGAAGTCCGACGTTCATTGCGTCAGACAACAAGACCAACTTGGCATTCAGATTTTGTCATGGCGAGCAATGCTGCAAACTGTCTTCTAACGGAGGATGGAGAGCCATCTACATTTCACGAGGCTATAAAAGGTCCCGATATTGCCCTGTGGATGACAGCAATGCAGGAAGAAATTGAAGCTCTACATAAAAACAAGACGTGGGAGCTTGTTCCACTACCACCTGGACGGAAAGCCATTGGTAACAAATGGGTCTACAAGATCAAGAGAGATGGTAATGACCAAGTGGAGCGATATTGTGCAAGACTGGTGGTGAAAGGATATGCTCATAAAGAAGGAATTGACTTCAACGAGATATTTTCTCCTGTGGTAAGACTTATAACTATTAGAGTAGTCTTGGTCATGTGTGCTGTATTAAACTTACATCTAGAACAAATGTAAAGACGGCTTTTCTTCATGGTGAGCTTGAAGAAGAGATTTACATGTTTCAACCAGAAGGTTTTGTTGAGAAAGGGAAAGAAAAATTGGTTTGCAGGTTGACCAAATCTCTGTACAGTTTAAAGTAGGCGCCAAGGTGTTGGTACAATAGATTTGATTTCTTCGTGATTAGCCTTGGGTACAACAGACTCAATTCAGACCATTGTACGTACTACAAGAGGTTTGGCGATGATGATTTTATCATTCTGCTGGTGTACGTGGACGACATGCTGGTAGCAGGTCCCAGTAAAGATCGGGTCCAAGAACTGAAGGCACAGTTGGCTGGGGAGTTTGATATGAAGGATTTGGGACCAGCAAACAAGATTTTAGGGATGCAAATTCACCGAGATAGAGAAGGCAGGAAGGTATGGATTTTCCAGAAGAATTACTTGAAGAAAATCTTGCGGCGCTTCAATATGCAAGATTGTAAGAAAATCTCGACCCCGCTTCCTGTCAATTACAAATTATCCTCAAGTATGTGCCCTAGCACTGAAGCGGAGAGGATAGAAATGTCTCGAGTACCGTATGCATCAGCAGTGGGAAGTCTTATGTTCGCTATGATATGCACGAGACCAGATATTGCTCAAGCAGTTGGTGCGGTCAGTCGGTTCATGGCGAATCCTGGTAGAGAGCATTGGAATGCTGTTAAGAGGATCCTAAGATACATCAAAGGGACCTCGGATGTTGCATTATGTTTTGAAGGATCAGAATTTACTGTCAAAGGTTTTGTTGATTCGGATTTTGCAAGTGATGCCGATAAACGGAAGTCCACTACAGGCTATGTGTTTACAGTTGCAGGCGGCGTGGTAAGTTGGATATCTAAATTACAGACTATTGTGGCCCTATCTACAACAGAGGCTGAATACATGGCAGCTACACAAGCTTGTAAAGAAACAATCTGGATTAAACGGTTAATGGAGGAGCTCGGGCACAAACAAGGGAAAATTCCCTTGTTTTGTGACAGTCAGAGTGCCTTGCACATTGCAAGGAATCCAGTATTTCATTCCAGGACGAAACACATAGGTGTTCAATATCACTTTGTTCGAGAAGTAGTGGAGGAAGGGAGTGTGTATATGCAGAAGATTCACACTAACGAGAACCTAGCAGATGTCATGACAAAGCCAATCAACGTTGATAAGTTTGTTTGGAGTAGATCCTTCTTTGGCCTAGCAAAGACGTAAGCAACATGGAATTGACAAGTATGGAGAGATTTGAAGATCATCCAAAGTGGGCTTTAAGTGGGAGAATGTGAGTTGGTTAAAGCTCACTTTGAACCTTTGGTCAAAAGAAAACAAAAGGCAATGGGAAATGAAGAAAAATCTTTAGTTGCAAAGTTAGGCACACACAATTTTGGGTTGATTTCACACTATATGTGGGAAGACTTTTGGTGCAAGATGAGTCTATAAATAGAGGTTCATTTTTCACCATTTGAGCATCACCAAACATTCCAAGTTTGAGAGAAAACATAAGTTTTCTCTTGAGTATTTTCTCTTCCTCTTTTGTTGTTCTATATTTGTGAGTGAGAGTTAGTTTCTCCTATTATTTGAGAGAGTGATATTGTTCTCTCCTTATATTAGAGAGAAGGTTATTGTAAAATACTCCACATCATAGTGAAATCCTCCATTACTTGCCCGTGGTTTTTCTCTCGATTTGTTTGAGGGTTTTCCACTTAAATTTTGTGTCTCTACTTTCTCTATTCTCATTCATATTTTAGTTGCGTGATACTGCTTGTCCCCGACCATTCCGCTGCACCGATACCTAACAAAATTTAATAGTGACAAAAAAAGATGATTTAGAGACAACATACCAAAGTCATCTCCAAACCGTCTCAATTTAGTCACATAAAAGTGATGGAAATTAGATGGAATTTTTTATGCTTGAAAAGTGACAATTTGGAGACGGTATATCCAAATCAAATTGACTCATCTCAAAATTATTCCCTGACGAAGACGATTTGGAAACGTAACATAATTATCGTCTCCAATTTGTCTTCGCAAAGAGACGAAAAGGAGACAAAATCTAGACTAATCTTATTCACATGTTTGATCTTCTTAACTTGTGAATCGGATCTTTTATCTTCTTCAGTATTGAATGGCAACATGGAAGCTGACATGCAAACAAACCTAGTATGATGCATAAAAAAAAAAAGTTGTACAATACCTTCAATTTGCATGTGATAGCGAAAGGATTGAGAGTTTTCGGACTTAGTCACTTCGGACGTTGAAGAACTTAAGTAATTAAGTGATTGTATTTGTTGAATTAGTTAAAATAATAAGTAAATATAAATTATCAAGGTCAATAATTAATTAATAATAAGAGTTGGGTTATAGGTCTACAACTATTAGTTTTAGACCAATATTAAAAAACTATTATTTTCTTAAACAATATATTATATAAATATTTTTATTAATTAATTTTTTGCTAAATTAACAATCGGGTTTTAGGATTTACAGTTTTTTTTAATTGTTATTATCAAATTCTATCAGACTATGAGTCGATAACCACTTACAAAAATCAACTCCTAACAAATATTTCATCGATTTCATAAACGAATTTATAATCAGATTCAGTTTATAACCTTATCTGTTGCCATCACTGTTTGTAACTGTGCATACAAGTGATATAAAAATAAATTTAAGCTTAAGACTCTTTCTTTGCTGAGCCCTGAATAAAATTTAAAAAGAAAATTAGAAAGGATAATATATATAATTTTACTGCTCTAGTTGGAAATGAGCAACAATAACTTTTTTTTTTCTTCCTATTTTTGAGGGACTATAGCTTATCCATGAAACAATAACGACAGTGGATGAACCACTACATAAATAGTAAATGAAATCAAACAAGTATCACTATTGGTTGGCTGGTCGAGATTAAGAGGATATGAATCTAAGAGATGTTTTACTCCTTATATCATAGTCCAATAAAGGACGTAAGCTATCTGGAGGGTGATCGAGTGTCTGAACTTCCAACGTCTGTTGTAAGTTAAAATTTGCAAGTTAGTCAGCACACTTGTTAACTTCTTGGAAGACATGTTTCAGGAGGTACCCTCACAATTCTTTAAAATATTCTGACAATCCTCCAGGGTTGGTTTAAGTGGACTGTGAGTCGGGACGCTCAATCAAACAAGTTGCACAATCACCTGGGAATCAGATTCAATCAACATTCTATCAATCCTCATGAACTGTGCATGTTTCAATCCTTCTTTTAGCGCCGCAAGCTTCACAACATTATTAGAGGCAATGCCTAAATTAATCACAAATCCCGACTTCCAATTACCATCTTCATCATGGAAAAGCCTTCCTGCAACAGCCAAACCCGGGTTTTCTTTTGAGCAACCATCAATGTTCAACTTCCACTTCCACATGCCTCTAGCCTTTGTCCAAGCAACGTGCTTCAAATTTCGGAAAACATGACTACTATCCACCCTAGGCCCACTCCACACCTCAGCTATTTCCCGCGCATATCTGCATATGACTTGCACCTTCTCCTCAACCGTTTTACTCTCCTTGGTGCCAAATGTCACGACATTTCGCCACTTTCAAATCCACCAAAGAGCCACCGCAAAGGTAATATTCCATGGAACAAGTTGATGACTAGCCTTGCTCTTCAGATTAGCTTGTAACCAAGCCGTCCAAATGTCATTGTTAACCAAACAGCCCCTAGAGATACGTTGAGGAGAACTTCAATCATTGGCAGATTATATCAACTTTAATGATTTTGATCTCATTAAAAGGGTGACCTTTTAAAGGACTTTTGTTTTGAAACCACTATTATTTTAAACTATTAAAGTATTTATCTCTCGTACATGTATTTCACGAGTCATTTGAACGCAGAGAGAATTTTAATTGTTTGAAAAATGTTTCCTCTTTAAAGAGTTGAGAAAGAGGAAAAGAAACATAACAGGACACATTCAATATCCTGTGTGGCACCTTCAGGTTATTAATTTGCTTGTTTCATCAACAGAAGAAACATAGAATTTTCTCCTTCCGATGTGCATGCTTACACACTATCTCTGAATTTGAATAGTTTTCAAAACGAGCGTGAGCCCACAAGCTAAAATAAGTCAAACTACATGTGAAAACAGTATATAACCTGGAAAAATTTGCAATAGGGAGACAAGAAGAGTGAAAGGTATCAAAATCGTTAATTTTTTCTGTTAATAATCATTATTTCTATCTTATAATTAATTGATTAGGAATAGCTAAAGAATCTTATGTTGGTATTAGATCAAGTTTATGATTTATTGTTTAACTCTCATCACGTGTCACCACTAAGATTATACCAGAGCTAACATTTAGGTAAACGAGTTAGTGAGAGAGATGAGTTACACGTGAATAGAGAAAACTAGTTCAAGACTAAACTACGATATTTTGTTAAGAATCGTTAATTACATTTTAAAACTAATTGGTATTATAAGAAGTAGTCTAAAATATTTCATGGCGGTATTAAAATTTATGATTTATCTATCAATATGAGAGAATTATATTCTTTTAACTTTTGAAAGGAACCCAACTCAAAGCATTCAGTCTCAAAAAATCTTATCGGGGAAGCACTCTATCTAGCAACCTATATTCTACACTGGCTTAATGGCTTGACCGGTGTTGATCATGATTAAAAATTAGGATTAATTCAATTAAATATTATTATCATTTTTACTTTACAGGCAAATATACACATGTGAAACAATTAAATTTTACTGAGGACAAGTTCATTACACAGGACTCAGTTACTATGGACATATCTTGTTGCACCAATTTTGGACAACGGTCGATGGTGGCAAATCAAGGAACATGCACTTATGATGCGTTGGTCAGTATAGCAATTCTTTGTATCCCAAGTTGCGAACACCCGTGCGCAATAAAATTGGTTTGCGGATCATTACAGGGTCATAATTAAGCTTGACTGTGATGTATTCTTAGTTAATTGAATGATCACAAGTGGCCTTAAACCATTATGTTAAGCTGGATGCATAAGATGATATTAGAACTCAAATGTTTGATATCGATAACATCAAAAGTTTTAGAATCATTATATAAGCTCTTGAATTACCAAGTCCAAAACCAATTTATTTAGAATGGAACATTAATTTATTTAATTTGATTTAAGATAAAATTTTATAATTTTTATTATAATTTTAATATTGGATCTTAGTCTAATATTATTCATTCATGTTTAAACTTTAAACCATTCTCGTTTTAGGCATTCTAAATTCCCTATTTCTTCTACCATGTTTTGAACAATGGAAGGACACTGACCAAAGCAAACAAGAAAAAAACAAACAAACTTAAGATGAACGAGACATGAATTTGAAAATGAAAGAAAAAAATAGACATAACTTAATTTGAGGGTGAAGGCGATATAGAGGAGTAAGGCAGAGGCCATTGGGCAAATGGGCCAGCAGAAATAAGGGAGCTACACAAGGCTTCCACCTTTTAGTTTTGGAACAAATGAACTTTTTAGATTTTTTATTTTTTATTTTTTTGGGTCAAAAGGAACTTCATACAACACTCTTTTTTTCATTTAAAGGGGCCAAAGCAAATTTTACATAATTTTTAAAAGA
The DNA here is from genome assembly GCA_037974665.1 of Ehretia macrophylla. Taxonomy (NCBI): domain Eukaryota; kingdom Viridiplantae; phylum Streptophyta; class Magnoliopsida; order Boraginales; family Ehretiaceae; genus Ehretia; species Ehretia macrophylla. The sequence goes on from CM075771.1 coordinate 32,493,789, forward strand.
TTTTACACATCTCTAAAAATTAATCTATGAATTTTTCAGACCCAAAGCGAGAATAAAATTGACTAGATTGATACATAACGTTCGTGACTTTGCACATAAATGTTATAAAAGTTTAATAATGCTTGAAACTCTTTCTCCGCTGGGTTGGGAATAAATTTTTTGAAAAAAAGAGGGAAGATTAAAAAGGATAACAAATATAATTATTAACTACCCTAATTGGAAATAGGGAACAAATATCTACTTTTCCCCTCATTTTAGAGGGGCTATGGTTCACATAATTAATTATATCCCACTATTAGTCGGATTGTCGAGAAATTTATTCATTGACAGGTTACATCTACTTAATGAGTTCTAAAAATTTATAGGGTGACTTGTAAAGAGTTGAAGAAGAACCAAAACGTACTTGGTCTAGTGATATTTTTTTCATTTTAAGTGTTAGAAATTTCGAGATTAATTTTCGTAGGTAATATTTTTTAATATGTGTTGTACGCCATCAATGACTTGATTTCTTTTAATATATGTTGTACGTCATAAATGGTTTGGTTTGGGTGACAACGGATCTTGAAATCTGGTAGTGGATTTGGGCAATGCTGCCTCCATTCTGTTTCTCTCTATTGATAGGAGAGATTCTTGCTCTAGCAACTTGCCGTCGTCTCTTTGCCAGCGGCGTGGTTGGCTGGTGTGGCTAGGGTTGGCTGGCTTTCGGGTTTGGGTTGTGATTGTTGGCCATGTTTGTTTTGTTCTCTTGGGCTTGAGCCCATGTTTGTTGCTGTTATGTTGTTTAAGGTATCTTGGGCCTCGGACTAAGGTCTTACAAACCACTTATGCATCCATCAACTTCATGTGAATAGGTTATACAGATGATTTTTTGTTTCCCTACTCACGTACAAGCTTGGCAAATAATAGACACACAAGCTATTGGCATTGGCTAACTATTTTTTTACTTTTAATTGACAAATGACTTACTTTATGTAGGATGATATAAAATCTACTCCCAGACTGAAGAAGTTTAATACACAATATGGATTCTTCATAAAATCATAAATCATACTAATCTTGTAGTGGATGTGAAAGAATTTGCCCGAGAAAGTAACCATGTTCGTTTTATCGTCAAATAGTCGCGAATCAGAATCCAAAACACAATGTTTATTTTGGATTATAGTCCACAACTTAAATGTCGATTTGATTGTGATGACTACACACTATAGGCATAGTGAGAAAGATTGAGAGAGAGAGAGAGAAAAGAAGAGAAGACAGTCTCTGTCTTATGTTTCTTATTTTTTTAAAAACTGAACGTAACAGTTTAGAAGAATAAACTAATATGGTGGATATGGGAAGTTATTTGGATAACTTCCCATAACCACCTATTAACCCAAATAAGTCGGGCAGGGTCGAGTCAACTTATATTGGACAATCCAACACAGACAATAGATTATATGTTGCAAAGATGCTCTTAGATCGTTGGCTAACTTTCTTATCTATAAAATTTCCTCTTTACCTGACCAAAAAAATGGTATGCATTTCTTTTTTTTTTTTTGCTAATAGCAAGCGGCCGGTATATATTAAAGGGTGAATAGTCTCGGATTCTCTTATGGTCAAGCGAAACTAGCTATAATCCACTTGTGGTCAAAAAAATATAGTCAGACCCCCTTGTGGTCCACCCATTGATGCACACCATCCTCTCCGTCAAATTTTTTGTCAAAACTGAAGGAAAGTGTACTACACACGCGTAAAATGCGATTTTTATTGGTTTTTAATGTATTTAGTAATAAAATAATATATATATTTTTTAATTTAGTAATAAATAAAAAATAGGTGAAAATGAAAAGAAAAAAGAAAAAATTAATTTTTTTAATTACTAATATTATTTTATTATTAAATACGTTAAAAACCAATAAAAATTACATTTTACGCGCGTGTGGTACATTTTCTGTCAGTTTTGACAGAAAATTTGACGGAGGGAGGTGGTGTGCAGCAACGGATGGACTACAGGGGAGTTATAACTAGTTTCACTTGATCACAGGGGAGTCCGGGGCTAATACCCTATATTAAATGTGACAGACTTTGAAGAGGTAGATTTTGAAAGACATATATAAGTAGTGGGCTTAACTTATGAAGAGGAAGATTTTGTAAGAGACATTTATAAGTAGTCGGCTTTACTTTGAAGCGGAAGATTCTGAAAGAGACATTTGTAAGCATTACTTTGCAGCATCGTCGACCATTCTCATTAGAAAATCACTGTCCACGAACCTCCCTTCCTTCCCTTTTGAATGTCCTTCGCCGTTAGCCTCCGTCTCTGTTAACGGTCAATTTTACTCAACACCATATTTTTTTTAATTATTATTATTATTTAAGAAACACCTAAAGTGTACAACACATGATAATAAAACTCAAAAAAATTATCTCAAAAAGACCCTCTATACTTTGTAATTTTTATCTTTTTATTTTTTTATTTAAATAAATGCCTAAATTAATATTAAATTATATAAAAAAAATATTATACCTATTAAAAATCAATTTGAATCTTTCACACAAAGCGAAAACCATTAGTGGGGCAAATGACCAGTGGAAATTACTAATTTCCGTGTCTCTTAACTGTACATTTCCCTCAACGCCATCTTTGTCCCTCTATGCTTTCTATCTTTTCCGTCTCTCTTAACGTCCCATTCCACTCACCACCATCTATAAATACACACTTAACAGTTCGTTTCTGCATATCACATTTTTGTGGTCTTAAACCTTTCTTGCTTTTACAATCATCTTTCTTCTCTACCTGATACAAATAGATATGGAACAAAAGGCCATGAAAAACGCATACCCTTTTGTGACTCCTGTCCGAGGATCCATCAAACGCCAAATTTTTGCACGGTTATTCACTAAAATGAAGTTAGCTTTCAAACCCATTTGTCATTTCTTTTTTGGGTAATTAATATGAAAAAGGTCCGTTTCCAGGTTCTCTATATAGTACACGAGTGTTTTCTTCTTGTCCTTCTTCTTGTTGTTGTTGGTCAAGGTGGTAAACCTTCTTATGGTGGTGGTGATGGTGTTTTCTACTATGTTTCTTATGTTGTCCATGGTGTTAAAACTTAAACTTTCTGATGTTGTTGCTGATGGTGTTTTCTGCTATGTTTCTTTGGTTGGCCATGGTGGTGAACCTGCTTTTGGAGGTGTTTTGTACTATGATTTTATTGTCCGTGACGGTGATAAACCTTCACCAGGCGGTGTTTTGTGCTACGTTGATGTTGTCCTGTTGTATTGTTGATTTTGTGAATGTTAATTTTCCTTTTCTAAGTACTATTGCGATTTTGCTGTTGTTACTCTTGTTGCTTTCTGTTTTCATCGATATCTATAGGAAAACTCAAAAAGAATATTATTCATTATTTCACATAAATAAATCATAAATTTAATATCATTATGTAAGATTTGTGTTACTTTTCCTAATACCTTTAATGGCAGACTCATGATTCTTGACATAATATTAGATATGGTTATTGATTTAGTTTTGTCCAATCACGTGTAACTTATCTCTCTTGCTAACTCTCTTAGTTCAATATTTCAGCTCTAGTGTTCTAAGTGTGTGACTAATTTCTCATCGACTCTATTCTTCAATGCCAACTTGATATAATCTAGGTTGGTCACAAGTGAAAAGAAGAATTAAAAAAATATTATTCTTCCATATATATAAATCATAAACTTTAAAATTAACATGATTTAATATCTAAGTTCCTGCTCCTAGTTTTTTAATATGTAAACCTTTTAGAATCTCAGGAACAAGGCAAAGCCTGTATTGATTGTATTCACTTCTATAAATATACAATTGGAGTCAACATGATATTGCTGAACTCCTAGTTACATGCATGAAGTTGAACATTTGAAAAATAATGATAAGATAAAGTTAAGCTAATCCTAAGCTAGCAACTAACTGACATGATTTTGATTTTCAAACTGATTACACAATCATATTCTATCAAACCTGACCTATTGCGATCCGAAGGCAGTGTACGACCATGCACGTAATGAAAGGAGAAACTTCTATGTTTTTCTCTGCTGAGACAAACAAATAACCCCAAACAGGACATTTGAATGTGTGCTCTGTTTCTTTTTCCCCTTCCTCAACTCTTTAAGAAGTCACACTATCAACTTTTAGAACTTCCAAAAGTGGATGGAATCTTCCAATGAATGAAGTTCTCGTCAATCACACCAACAACGGGATTTTTTTATTTTTTTATTTAAAAGATGTCGAAATCATACATTACATATTAAATGATATTAATGGTAAAAATTGAGTTTACAATCTCTTATAATTACAGTGAAAAACATACGCCTTTAATATGATGAGAAGAAGGGTATTGATACCCATTTCGAAGAAGACACTAAGGCTCCGTTTGTTTGTCGTAAAATATTTTTCCGAAAAATATTTTTCAGATTTTATGATATTTGGTAATAGCGAAAAATTAGTCAACTATAAAATATTTTCCGGTCAACAACTGCGGCTGCTTTTTCTTAATTTTACGATGTTTGGTAACACCGAAAAATTGATCAACTGTAAAATATTTTACGGTCAACAATTGCGGCTAGTACAAAATTCTAAAAAATATTTTTATTTCCTTTAGGATAAGAAAATATTTTACAGAACTTACAGTACATTCAAACACCAGAAAATATTTTTCAATATTCTAGTTTCCAAAAAAATATTTTCCCCCACTAATTTATTTTATGGCAAACAAATGGAGCCCTGAAAAATATTCTATTTTCTAGGAAAACATGTTTTACTGAAAATATTTTCAACAAGTAAGTTATTTTACGACTAACAAACAGAGCCTAAGTGAAAAAAAGAAATTCAGCGTCACCTGGTACTCAAATATTAGTTTTTTTTTTTTTTTTTTGCAGTACATCCACGTGAAATGAAGAATAAATATCACTCCGTCCCTTTGTAAAACACATAAATATCAGTCAGCCCTCCTATGTTAACAAAACTATAAAAAATTATCCTATAATTTTTAAAAAATGACACACTGCTCCCTTCATTTTTTTTAAACTAACTGTGTTAAAAAATTATTAAAATAACATTTTTACTCTTATGTTATCACTTTTTTCCTTTTCTTTATTCTCTTTCCTCCCATTCTTTTCACCCAAAAAATTAAAAATTAAAAAAGAATTTTCATCATCTTCCTCAGCACTCCCTACCCCCGTCATACCTTCCTACCCCCACCCCTACCCCCACCCCCAATCCCAAACAAGCACCCCTCCACCCCTCTCCCCCCGCAAGATATTTAAATTACTCCTTTTACATTTGGCTAGGCGCTCGGGAAGAGATAACTAGTTGAAATGCTTCAAATTTCCAAAAAATAAACAGGTATAAATGCAAATCGATCATGATCACTAGGGGCTCACAAGGACCTGCTCAATGCAACTAAAAGGGTAATATCAAAGAAATCTATGTCATTCATTTCAGAGATGCAAGGGGCAGTGTGCGCTAAGAGGTCTGCTGCTTAAAAGCAAGCCACACATCACTAAAACAGGGCACCAGTATGCAAATATCAACATACTCAAAAATTCATCAGAGTCCTAAGATTTAGTGGATTCAACATTCACCAAGAGCTCTTTATTTCCCATGCTACCTAAAGAAGGCAAAAAGTTTCCCATTACCGTACAAATCAAAACACCACTTCTTAGCTTTGCGAGTTGATGGAGAAATAGCGCGTGGGGGGAGGGGTAGGTGGAGAAGATGATTTTTATGCCTTTTTATTTTTATTTTTTATTTTTATTTTGGGTAAAGATAGGTGTAAAGGCTTTTAGATCAATTACCTAACTCATATAAAAGCCAAAAACATTTCTAACTACAGAAATAGTGCGTGGTAGCACTTTGGACGGAAAAACATAGAGACAGCAAACGCAGGGGGGCGGTTTGTCATTTTTTAAAAATTATAAGGGGATTTTTGATAATTTTGCTAATACAGGGGGCAGGTTGATATATATGTATTTCACAAGGGGCGAAGTGATATTTATCCTGAAATAAATTAGGGTAGATGGCAATTACTATATAGGGTAAATAACACCAGTGGTCCTATATCTTTGAGAATTGGACATTTTGGTCCTATATCTTTTGAAATGAACCTTTTTTGTCCTAAATGTATTGTAAATTTGACACCGTTGGCCTAAGTTGTTTATTCTGTTGGTTTATTAACATTTTCTGCACGTAATTGACACATGCTTAGGTATAGAACAATACGCTGTGGGCATAGATAAGAGCACCTGTTCTTGTAGGAGGTACCAATCACGTGTAGAAAATGTTAATAACTTAACAGAATAAGCAAGTTAGGCCAACACTGTCAAATTTGCAATACATTTAGGATCAAAAGATTATTTTAAAATATATTATAACAAAGTGTCCCAACTCCCAAAACTACAGGACCACTGATGTCATTTTCCCTACTATATATTATCCTTTATAATTTTCTTTTTCTTTTCAATTTTATTTAGGACACACCAAAGAAATAGTTTTAAACATGATTATATTCTCATACTACTTACATGCAAAGTTGATGTTGGGAGAAAGGACACACACACCCCCATAAATCATACCCCCATAAATCACACAGCACAACAAAATCAACACACGATAATTTTAACGTGGTTCGCCCCTCTTTTTACGTCCATGATCCAAGTAATTTGGAACTCCATTATCATCAAGAATAAATCATTACAACGTGGATGATCTTTTAACAGGAAAAAATTCAAACTCTCCACTCACTCAAACGTTCATAAGTTTAAGAAAACTATAAAACCCTCACACCCATGACTTTATGAACGAAAAGTCTAAACCCTCTCTAAACGACTTTATTTATGAGTAAAGTCTAAACCCTCCCCATAATCGATTTTTTCTGGCAAAAGTACGAAAAACGCTCTCAATACTCGATTCACCTCCTTCCACTCCCCCCATGGGGTGTGGCTCTCGTAGCAAATAATTACAAGCTAGAAAATCTTATTTATAGACAACTAATCATAATTCCACTAGGATTGAAAATTTTATTTCTTCTGCTTATCTTCAACTCTTAATTGGACCTGAACTCAAACTAATAATTAATCCAACAGTTAAAATCTTTATTTCTCGTATGTAGTCAAATTCAATTTTGAATAGGGCTATCAGCAAAAGCGAGGATCATTACGTCCTCGAAGTAGATTCACGATCGTCACCACCATCTCCACTCTAAGAAAGTTTACTCGACTTTATATGCTGAAAAGGTCTAAAGCCGCCCTCGTGAAATTGGTTTTATCTAACAAAAACACAAAAGATATCTCAATGGCTTCTTTTAATCGAAGTACGAAAAACTATCTACATGATTACAAATTTTTTTGAACATTTAAAAAAATTTCTGCTCCCACTCCACAGTATTAGGTTAATACCACTTTACCCAATGATATATACAATATAACATTCTATTTCTTAATATTTATTTAATATTACTTAACTTCCTCCCATAATTTGGTTAAAGAAAATGTTATTTGTAACTGTCCAAATATTTTCCTTTCATAATATATTTTTTTCTATTCTGTAAAATGACCAATTTAATTTGAAGTACTTTGGAGCCAGTGAGGTAGTAGTCTAACCCAATGAGAGTAGTGTTAAGAATAGCTTTTTTATATGTAATCAAATATTACACACCATGGGTGGTTAATAGGTATATAAAACGACTCCTCTAAAAACTTTGAACTAGCCCTTATTCTTTTATATGTTTTGAAGTTCACCCTTAATATCATATTGGACGGAGTTCAAATCTAGCATCACCATTATCCCTTTGACCAATTGAAATTCAACTTTAGCGCTGCCAAGACACAATTAAAGCATAAGAGACAAAAATGGTATTTCTAGATAAAGTTTGGGGACCAATATTCATGAGATTAACTGGATATTTCCTAAGAGCTTGCTTAAGCTCAACTCTCCAGCAATACAATCATATTTTATTTGCCTTCTTTATGTTCTTTTATTAAATGTTTCTGTGGTGCATTGAGCATAATTAGGATCTATTTCACCATAAGAAATTTCGTGTTTGGAGACAACACATTTTTGTTTCCGTTCCGTTTCCAATCTGAAAAGGAGACGGAACAGAGATAAAAATCGGACGTCACCTTTCGATGCATCTTCTTTTTTGAATTTCATCTCCGTTTCGTCTCAAATGGAGACGAAAAGATATTTCGTCACCTTTCTATCTCGCTCACATTTCATCTCCAATTCGTCTCCCTCACATTTCGTCACTTTTCCGTCTCCCTCACATTTCGTCTCCGTTTCGTCTCCCTTACATTTCGTCTCATTTCCGTCTCTCTATAATTTTGTCTCATTTCCGTCTCCGTTCACATTTCGTTTCCGTTCCGTCTCCCTCACATTTTGTCTCATTTCCGTCACATTTTTTAAATTTCTTTAAAAAAATAATTTTAAAAAAAATTAATAAATTCAGATTATGTCAAAATTACTATAAAAATTTGAAATTTTTTACCATAAAAATTATACTAAATATATATATATATATTTACCTAAATCTATTACTTACACACCTATATATACAAATATGAAAGAAAAACAAAAACAAATCTGATTTTTTTTTTAAAAAAACCCTAAACTCATGATAAAACTATAAAAAAAAATCATATATTTACCTAAATCTATCACTTACACACACACACACGCAAACACATATATATGTATATATGAAAGGAACAAAAATTTAAATAAAGCTGAAATTAAAAAAAAAATCTTAAAATCATGAAAAAAACTACCAAAACTATATATATTTACGTAAATCTATTAGTTATACATACATATATATGGCATATATACATAGTACATATATAATCCAAACAAACGTGGTAGTATAAAAATAAAATCTAAAATCATTGGGTCAAGAACACTATGTACATATATTTGGCATTATATACAAACATATATATAATGAACTAAACCAAAACAAATTTAAAAATTAAAATAAAAGTAAATAAAGGAATTACCTTAAAATGAGGTAAATTAATAGTTAGTTCACACTTAAAAATATGAGTTAAGAGAAGAGGGAGGGAGGGTTATGCTCAAATTTTATTTTTTTTTGAATTTTCCCCCAAAATTCATTTGGGGGAAAATGAAAAAATGGCCGTGCCAAGTCCTTTAAAAGGACTTGGCACAAATTTTTTTTTTTTTTTTTTGTATTTTCCCCCAAAATATTTTGGGGAGAATTTTTTAATTGGTTCAAATGGCTGACAGCCACTTGAACCATTGTCTACCAAAAGGAGACGGACCAAATGGGTCCGTCTCCTTTTTTGGAGACGATCTCCTTTTTTTGGAGATAGACCATTGGTCTGACTCCTTTTTTTGGAGACGGATTCATTGGTCCGTCTTTTTTTTCGCATACCTTTCACTTTGCTCCTGTCATTAGACAAGTTATTGGGTTTTTTTTGCAAACTAAGAAAATGAAAACGATCAGAGCAAAATGAATTAGGGGGCAATATTGCGTATATATTGTACTCCTCTCAATTGGGAACACACACAAAAAGAAAAGAAAAGAAAAAAAGCAGAAAAAGTAACGAAAAAGACGTGCATGGAAAAAAGAAGCAAAAAAGTACATAAACAAGGGCCAAGCATACGGAGCATACAAAGTTAATTTATAAATTCTTTTTAGGAAATTAGAAACCTAAAACCCCATTGTTGTAGTGGTGTGTCTATATATTCTTTGTTTCTAAAAATTTATGTTTGGACGTTAATTGTTCATAGATTTAGAATAAGAGGTCGGTGCCTAACATTGGTAACATCCAACATCAAGGAGTTGTGAATTTAGAATGCCCTGAGTCCAAAATTTAGGCCTGCAAGTGAAATTGGGGTTATAAGTATAAGAAAATAAATGTTTATAAGTATTTTTTTTACTAGTCTAAAATGGCTAACTCGACAAAATGCTATCTCCTTTGGTCATGTAGATTATGTTCTATAATTAAATATAAAAAAGGTCGAATAAACAGGAACAAGAAAAATGGAAAAAGAAAAATCAGCATACCAATAGAATGATTGGAAAAGGAAGTGTAAGCAGAAAGGACTTATTAGATGGTCTTCAAATATTATTAACGAATCAGTTCGTGTTGGACAAAAGCAACCCTTATAATATTGGTCCTACTAAAAGTGAAATTACATTTCACAAAACACCTTGTGAAAGCAACCAAAGGTGAAATTACATTTGAGACCCTTTTTGAGAGCTTAATGACTCAACCCTCCCCTAGATTGGAATCTTATTGTACCCCAAGGGCTCCAAGACCTCTTAGATTTGGACTTTCCAAAGAGAGCCAGCTTGTTTGGATCGGTAACATTAAAGGAAATGAAAGGTTAGGGAGGTATTTTTTAATCTTTTTTTTTGTTTGGATTGTAAATTTAGAGAAATGAAAGGTTATGGAGGGATTTTAAAATTCCTCAATTTCCTTTGATGAGAAAAATTTTCCAATCCTTCCAAATTGGAGAAATTTTGGAGGAAAAAGAAATATTTTGTGTAAAAAATCTCTTTTGTCCCTACAAATATCATGGTTATAAAAATAAAAAAAATATTTATGTAATTTTGCATTTAAAATTATCCTTTCATTTCTTTTCATTCTCCAATCCAAATAAAAAAAATCATAACATCCTTTCTTTTTATATCCATTATTATTTTTTTACAATTCACACAAGATAATTCATTTACTTTCCTTTCTTTTCCTTTGTGCCATCCAAACAGGGGGTAAGGCTTGTAGGAGAGCCAAAAGGGAATTTGACTTGACTTAACAGGCTTGTAGATTGTGTAAGAAAGTCAGGAAAATGGCTCGAAAGGTTTGAGGAATGGCTCGGCAAGCGTAGAAAATAGATTGGTAAGCTCTAATTAATGTTATATTAAAGAATTATGGAGTTGCATTTTAAAATAGTGATTTAATTAATCCGAAAATACAGAAGGTTAGAGGTAGGTGGATCATCCTCAATCCAAATCACAAGTTGCATACTCTAATAAGTTAAATTGAGAGAATAGAAAGGACAAATTCATTAGAGTAGTTTGTGAAGTTCTCGTGGGGCCATTAAACTCTATTCCTTACCCTTTTGCTACACTATAAAGTAGGCACAAACAAAATTGCTTATTATAGTTAGGGTCTTCGTCAACATTAATATGTCTAGATGGTGATTTTTTTATTTTTTATTTAAAAGAGCTTTACAATCTAATATCATATCACTTAAAATGTCTAGATGGTAAATTTTGTTTTTCCATGTAAGAGACTTTGACTGCATATTCCAAATAAAATCCGTAATATATAAGCAATATTAAAATATAATCACACTTAAATCTCTTTCTCTGGTGAGTCTTGAATAAGTTAAGAAAGAAGAAAAAGGATAGTATTTATAACTATTACTACAATAATTTAAAATAAGAATTATGTCTCTTGTTTTTCCTATTTTTGTGATGGGTAAGGATCCTCACTCTACTTCGTTCTCTTAATTTATAGATGATCAATTGTATTTTGGGCATTAAATTTGGTAATTTTAAATCTTAGTCACTGAATCCAGAGTAATAGACGAGCCATCTATGAAAATATTGTTAAAATATATACTTGTCCCACATAGAAAAATTATAAACTTTAGATCATTTAATAAGATTCTGGGCTACTCTATTTGGCACCAATTGGTTTTAAGATGGAACCTCAGACTTTTTAATATGGTATCAGAACTAGGCCTATAGTCTACTCTCATCCATCTTTCGCGTGCGACCTATTTCAAATCAGGTCCACTTGTCTTCAATCTTTCGTGTGTGCATAGTCCACACACTTTCAATATTTCATATGTGTGTTCAATCTTTCATGTGTGACGCATCTAAAAAATTCGGTTTACATGTATTCAATTTTTCAAGAGTGACCATCTCAAAATAAGATCCATGCGGATTTAATCTTCCACGTGTGACCCATCTCAAATTAAGTCACACGTGAAGGGGAGTTTTAAAATACACTTGCCCTACATAAAAAAATCATAAACTCTTAGATCACTTAATAAAATCCTAGACTACTCCACTCAATACTAATTGGTTTTAAGATAGAAACTTAGGCTTTTTAACGAATACATGTCTTTAAAAATATTGAAAATAAATATTAATTAAGATTTAAAAGGATTAAATTTGGTGGTTCATAATAATACACTTTATTTACACTATGAGAGAATAGGTAAATATGTGGATAGTTAAAGAAATCACTCAAATATCATTGTTGGTGGGATGGTCGAGAAATTGACTGGCAGATCACGTCTACTTGAAAATTTCCAAATATCAATAGGCTGAGTCATAAATAGTTGAGGAAAGGGAAAATCTCACATTTAGTCCTTATTGTTTATAAAAAATTTTAGTTTGGTCCTTATTATTTAAAATGTCTCAATTTAGTCCCTACTGTTTCCTCAAAAGTTTCAATTTCATTCCTATTATTTAAAGTTTTTCAATTTCATCCTTAATGTTTGTCAAAAGTTTCAGTTTCATCCTTATTGTTTTCAAAAAATTTCATATTCATCCCTATTATTTCTCAAAAAATTTCAATTTAGTCCTTGAATAATAGGGACGAATTTAAAACTTTAAGAAAATAATAAGAACGAAATTGAAACTTTTTAAAAATAATAAAGACAAAATTGAAACTTTTTTAAAATAATAAAGACGAAATTGAGAAATTTTAAACAATAGAGACGAAATTGGGATTTTTTTACAAACAATAAAGATTAAATTGAGACAAATAAAATAATAAGGACTAAACTGAAACAATTGGATAACAATAGAGACTATTTGTAAAATTTTCCCTTGAGGAAATGAAGAATCTCTCTATATATATAGGATAGACAAATCAATGTCTTTATGGCATCTTTAGGTTATTTACTTGTCACCCACCAAAATTTACTTGTCTCAGGGAAAAAAAAAAAAAAAATTCTCCTTTTATGTTTTTATTTAAGAGAGATTTATATTATTTTATATCAATTAAAATATTACACATAAAAATAGAACTCAAAACCTCATGTATTTAAAGAAATATCCATATCTAAAGTTCCGCCTTTCGTTATATGCATGCTTGCACACAGTCTTGGGAATCACAACAAGTGAGGAGATATCTGCAACATGGAGCCCGGAATGGTGAGAGGAATCAAATTAAACCGTTCCTTTTCCATACATCTTATCGATGACCAGAAAGTATGCATAATGAAAATTAACAAGAGATATCGTAAACAAAAGAAAAGTAAGCAATATATACAATAATTACAAAAAAGGAAAAAATAACATTAATTCATATTAGCAATAACACGTATACAATAATAAAACACCAACTAGAGTCTAGAGATACGCCCTGGGACAACATCAACATGGCACATACGTACAGAACACCCTCCAGCAGCAGGTCCACCACTGTCAACAGAACTGAAGAGAAGAGCATTGTGTAGAAAAAAGACTGGAAGAAGAAGAAGATGATGATGACGACGACGACGATGATGAAGAAAAAGAAGAAGAAGATGACGAAGATGATGATGTTGACGACGATAATGATGATGAAGAAGATGAACATGAAGAAGAAGAAGATGATGATCATGATCATGATTTGACGACGATAATGATATGAAGAAGAAGAAGAAGAAGATGACGGCGATGACAACAATGATGATGATGAAGAAGAAGAAGAGGAAGTTCCTGAAATTAATGGACGTGTTCGTGTTATCTTTCTTTTTTTTTTCTTGCTTTAATCAGTGTCTTGACAATGATGAGTTTCACCTTCAAATAAAAATTATATAAAGTAGAAAACAACAAGGGTAACAATAGAAAGATTTGCAATAATAATTATGAAAGGCAACATAACATTCACACTAAGAATACAACAGCACAACATGAACATAGTACAGAACACCACCAACGTCATGCAGGTTTATCACCGTCGGGGCCATGAAGAACAACACCTCCACCGGAAGGTTTATCACCGTCACGGACACAAAAAACAACACCTCCACGGAAGATTTATCACCGTCGCGCGCGGACATAAAAAACAGCACCTCCACGGAAGGTTTATCACTCTTGGAAACATCAAAATCATAGAAGAAATCACCTCCAGAAGCACGTTAATTTACCACCATGGCTGACATAGAAAAAAGAAAACATAGCACAAAACACAATCACCAGCAATTTTTCCACCGTCACGGACAATATATAAAACTAAACACAAAAGCATTGTGATCGATAGCAACATCAAGAAGAAGGACAGAAGAGCGGTGACGGGCATTGAGAGAATGGAAACTGATATCGGAGGGGTTACATATATTATCCACCAAAAAAGAAATGAAAAATGGGTTTGAGAGCTAACTTCATTTTAGTGAATAAACATGCGAAAATTTGGAGTTTGATGGCTCCCCGGACAGGAGTCACAAAAGGGTATGCGTTGTTCATGGCCTCTTGTTTCATATCTGTTACTATCAATGAGAGAAGAAAGATGATTGCAAAAGCTAGAAAGTTAGAAGACAATGAAAATGTGATATGCAAAAAATAAAATTTGAGGGTGCATTGATAGATGGTGGTGTGTGGGATGGGCCGTTACAAGAGACGGAAAATAGAAAGTGTAAAGGGTGGGTTTTTAAGCTGCTTGTTAGGGAAATTGGCCTTTAAGATAGACGGACAATAACGGTGAACGGGGGAAACGGAAGGAAGGGAGGTTCGTGGACAGTGACTACGTATGAAAATGTTCATAAGTCTGCAAGAGTTGGGGTAAAATAATTATCTATTATAATAAAATAAAATAAAAATAAAAAAATTAAGTTTAAACTACACACTTCAGCGTTCATTGTTTTTTGTTTTGGGGGCTAAAAGAAAATCTTTTATGGCAGTGGGCGCTGCTGGTGGCTTGAATTTTTTAGTGTCTCTTAAACGGTTGAGAAAATGATGGTATTCGTAGAGAAGATGCTCTGCATTTTATGCTAATTAAAAGTCTCTTTCAAATGCCAACATACAAGCTAAGTACGCTTCGGCGTTCATTTTTTATTTTTTATTTTAATTTGCTAAGAGAAAGTATGTTATGGCAGTTGGCTGTTGGCTTGAGTTTAGCCTCTTTAAAGGAGAATGATAGTATTCGTAGAGATGACTGTGGCTTGTATGCTAATTAAAAGTCTCTTTCAAGGACCAAAACTGATACATGGACTTTCTCCATCATTGACGAAATAAAAAAGTTGGAATTGAATGCAAGTGCATAATCTTACAGCCGTAAAGATTATCTTTTATCGATAAGATTGAAAATTAGCCAATGATTTGGAGTATGTGTTGATTGGCATCTCTACATCACGAGATTTATAACTTGAGTTGGACTTAATATGGTTCTATTTATGGTGAATTATTGGTCATAAAAATAAAAAGCAAAGTTAATTACTCATCAATGTCAGAATCTTCTATGTCAATTTTTTGCAAAGCTTGTACTTAAGTAGGGATACAAAAGATCCGATCAACAAGTAAAGCATGGGACTTAACTTGTTCAGTGCATATTAATATTTAGCTAGTTTACAAGTGCTAATTAATTTCACCTTGAATTTGCACTTATTTTATTTTATAAACAATTCGTGGGCTCATATGCTCGAATTTATCTATCACCAAATAAAGAAGAAGTTTGCAAGGGAAATGTTGAAAGAGGGAAAAATTATCGCAATTTTCTAATTAAAGGAAAATAAAATGATCCAACCCCAATATTGAGTTCAAGTAAATAATATTAAGGACAGAATATAAAATGCGTGCCAATTAAGTTAGTTATATAAAGTACATATATAAGATAGTTAATTTAACATCCTTTGTGGCACGTCATACAACGACAAAAAAAGACGTTATAATGTTGAGGATTTAATTGATTTATGTTGTTTGTGTGGTCGTTTGCTTATCGATATAGACAATCATCTACACACATGATGCGAGCCCGGTGATAGAGACGTTAACCAATGAGATTACCATCTTTCGAGCCGGACGTCGTTGAATATTGCGGTGCATCTCAACAGCCAAGACGGGTGGTGTTACGTGTAACAATCTCATGAAACTTCCAAACACTTTCAACTCAGCACCTGTTATCTACACGAGACCATTAATCTTTTGTTCTCAGTATTGGGATAGAGTAATCGAGTAATAATTTATAATAATGAAAGATTTCATATTTAATTAAATTCTTATATTTTCCAATGTTGATTAATTAGCCTTTAATTGATATAAAAAATGTATCGTGACATGCATGTCACCATATCAAAATATTTACAACTTTCAAGTAAATCTTATCTAATTCTATTTACATTGAGTTTTTTGTTATGAAAAAAAAAAAAAACCATTATTAACATTTTGAAACTGAGAAAGAAATGGTATAGAACAAAGTTAAATTAATTTTCGGAACAAGAACAGTGGAATATTGTACCTTTTTAAGATGCATCAATCATCATGTGAAGAAAATGATGATTAATTAATTATGTATCGGGTCAAACCAACTTCAAATATTAATTGTCTTTAATTTATTCTGCAGATGGAGGAGGAATAGAAGAGCTAATGATCAGATAAGCATTAATATATATGCTGACTAATAAACGTCTTTGTGAACCAAACTGTGCACTTAATTGGCTTATTAGTTTGACCAATTTATATGCTATTCTTCTTCAGGGGTTAAAATCTATCAAAGTCGAACACCCTCAAAATCTAGTGATTGTTAATATGAAGGATAATAATGGCTTTTTCTTTTTATTTTTTTTATTAATTGTGATCGTGAATGCTTCTTCCACTTTGAAGGGGTCTATAAAAGTAGAATTTGGTATTTAGATATTATTTGATAATAACTTAAATGGTTATGCCACGTAACTAGCTAGCATTTGCATCAAAAATTACATTGACGATTTAAAATCTATCATTTGATTTAGTAAATGCGGTAATTATATTGATTTGTTAACTTCCAAGTGTTTCCATTAGTGCCTCTGATATGCGAAAGCACGCATATTCTGGCGATTCGCTATCCGCCGGCACAGCCCTAAGGCGACACCTCCCAAAACGACGCTTGATCAGCACTTCCCAAAGCGTCGATAATCTAAAAGGCGGCGCTTAAAACCGTCGGAAAAATTTAAAAACCACCGGCATTGGATTTTTTTGTAGTGAGAAGAGATAATGTATCATCACATAAATAGATGAGCAAGTCAGGTACACTTTTGCATACTTCATCACAGGTAAAGAGAACATCAATATATCAAAATTTATTTTATGAATGATTTCCAAAATTTTCTAATATAATACCTGTGACATCCCACATTTTTAGGTTTGACTTTTATTATTTTAAAAGATTAGCTCTTTGAATGATATTATTATGAGATTAGAATAAACTTTTATTGTTGGTTACTGGCTGATTTGAAGCCTAAAAATTAGGAAGACTAATTGAGTTGGCAGTTTTCTTCTTATAAAAGAAAAGGAAAAGGATCTGTTGGAATAGAATTCAAAAGAAACAGAAAGAAAAAAGAGAGAGAGAGAGAGAGAGAGAGAGAGAGAGAGAGAGAGAGAGAGAGAGTACAGTAGAGTATAGAAAGCAAAGGACGAAGAGAGAGAAAAATGAAATTAAATAAAATAAAGAAACTGTTGCAATTTTTTTTTGTTAAATACTATTGACTAAGAACCTAGTGGACGGAGAACTTCACTTGGCAATTTTTTTTGTTGTAGCAATTTAGATTTCATGGTGGAGGAAGTTTAATTTCAATTATGCATATTTAGAGATCAAGGTAAGTAGAATATACCATTTTCTTTTGTACCTCATCTGTTAACCAAAAGTGTCATTTGATCCATTGATCTTTGATATTTGTTGTGATTCTTATTAACCAATTGTATTCATTCATTGATATTCATTGTTTCAAGTCTTACAAACTATAAAAGTTGTGTATCAAATCTTAAACGGCTAGGAGTTAATAAGCCGTCATTTGTTATCGATTGTGTATTATGAATTCTGAATTATGTGCGTGATGCTAAGCAGCCACAACTTGAAATATGTTATGTTAGTGCTTGATAATATTGTGCTTGTCCTATTATTTATTGTCTTTGAGCCTTACCGTTTCTTGGGTATATTTTACTTACTGAGTATTGTATCGCTCACTCCTCTCTTTCTTACTTTGCAGATTATAGAGGTTAATCGGGTTTTATTGAGTTAGACTTTATGACGTGAAAGATGGAAAAGATCAAAATGTTAAGAATAGTCCTCATATTTTAGTGCAAATATTTAGATATTTGTTTTGGAGTTTCTAACATGTAATTTGAGGTTCAGTAGTTTTGCCTTGTAATTAGAGAGATAGTATTAATTTGATTATTCATTTATATTATTTAGTTGATTAAGGATTAGAGTCTTGCGGACTTATGAAGATTTATTCTTTTTAAGTTCGCGACGATCTCGTTCTCAAAATCTATATTAGTGAATTTTAGAGGCGTGACAATACCATTTTTATCTCTCATGCTTAAAATGTTCTCTTTCAATCACTAAAATACAATTTTCTGACATTTAGTCCAAAACTTTTTTTTTTTCGTCTGTACATTTAGTCCAAAACTAAGACGGACTAATTCCGAAATGATGGACTATAATGTATAAAGTGAATTACACGAGATGGATACGTCATTCTCATAAAACTTTAAAAGACCGAACATTGGGCATTTGTTATAATAATATGGTCCTTTCTTTGTACGCGAAATGTTCAGGGATCAATTTTTTAAATGTATAACATTTTTTGTATCTCGCTTTAAATAAATAAATTAATTAATTAAAGATAGTTTGTAGAAGTTATACGAATAAATATTTTACAGAATATAAATGTCAATAAAATATTCCAGTAAATGGGTTAATATTTGTACCTAACAACATAGAAACCAACTGAAAGTGGATATGCGAGTTGGAAAGCGAGAAGGCTACGACCTTCTCATGTTGTGTTACATCATATGGTACCCTATAAATATATAGGTCCTCTAAATTTAATAGTATTCTATTAGTTGTCGAGGTTTCATAGGATTTGTGTAATGAATATCCAATATCCACATTAGTAGAAAAAGTGGTAAGTAATTTATAAGGGCACGTCGCAAATTTAAATAATAATATAGATGAATCGTTTTAAATTCGTAAATTTAAGGTTTAAGTAATTATGTTTTAAATTTATAAAACTATACTCGCTTTGAGTTCTAAGGATTTGGACATGGAGCGCGAGGCAGTAGTCTAATGTTCAAACTGAGGTCCTGCGGTCATATTAAGAGAATGATTTAACAGATTGGTCAACATTATCTGAAGATGGTGAATTTGATTTAAAGATATTCCAATTCAACGTCGACTTTGACTGCGTATGAGATATAAAGTTTGTAACTTCGCATAAAAGTGTTATAAACATGTAATCAAGCTTGACACTCTTTGTCTGCTGAGTCGTGAATAAAAAAAAAGAATTGAAAAGGACGATATATATACTTTTTGGCTTATACGGAACCAATAATCGGAGATGATGAAATTCACTAAATGAATAGGAAAAGAGATCACATAATTAAATCCAATTATTGGTCGGATCTATTGAGACGGAGGACATCTGTTTTTTAACAAAATGAATTAACTAATTTAGTTTTAATATGAATAGGCTCATAATAAAAAATACATTAACCTTGAAAACCGAGGCTTGGCCATCATTTGTTTGTGGTCGACGTTTCCAATTCAGTCCAACGAAAACGCGCAGCGCAAACCAACGGGGGCGAATTCGTTCATGGCAGAGTACATCTACTTAATGAGTTCTAAAAGTTTATAAGGTAACTTGTAAAGAGTTGATGGAGAGGAAACAGTATATAGCCACGAGTTAGTTTTTTTTTGGGTCATGGAGCTTGGAAGAATGAAGTGTATCAAAATGGCTATTTTTTTCCCTTAAATATCAAAGCCTTCCGTGCTATATAGCTAAGAGCAGATGCAGAATTTTGTCTTAGTAAGGATTAAAAGTACATTATTTAATATTTATATACTGATAAATATTTTTTAGTGGGAGAGTAATTGATATTAACTTAAAAATACCGCTTACAAATATTCAAAATGGTCGGCCTTATTCTATATAAGCCATTCCGTAATGAGATAGACAAAGACACAGAAATCTACTAATAGAACTTTGTAAATCTTAGATTATATATATATATATATATATATATATATATATATATATTGGTCAGGATGCCTATGTATATAGGAAAGAATTGAAAAAGTAACATATAACAATATTCTTTTTATTATAATGATGACCAGAAATTACATAAAATAGAAAATAACAAGAGTAAACATCAGAAAAATGACTGACCAAATTAGAAAAGAAAAATATATATAACATTCATATTTATAACGATACAACAAGACAACATGAACATAGCACAAAGCCACAAAACACCACCAGGTGTGGACGTTTATGATCACCGTCACGGACATGAAAAACATTAGCAGAAAATAGTACTCAAGAGAACTCGAGAAGAGAACTGTGAGAGAAACACTAACAAGCTGAAGGAAAGAAACAGAAGATGCGGTGTCGGGCATTGAGAAAATGGAAACTGATATATATTGGACGATCGAGTTACACTCATGCATGCATGTTATCCACCAAAACTGAAATCAAAATTGGGTTTGAAAGAAAACTTTATTTTGGTGAATAACCATGCGAAAATTTGGCATTTGATGGCTCCACGGACAGGGGTCACAGGAGGGTGTGCATTTTTTTTCATGGCTTTTTGTTCCATATCTATATTTGTATCAAGGAAGAGAAGAAACATGATTTGTAAATGCAAGAAATTTAGAAGAGAATGAAAGCCTGCTGTATATATAGATATTGAAGTGTTGATGACGACGTATTTATAGATGTAAAAGTACTCGTAGAATTGGCATGCCTGACGTCCGAAGCCACGTCATGACGTCATACCCCGCATCCCGTGTTGACGCTATCAAGCCACTGGTGACGTCATTGCTCCACAATTTAAAAAGGGCAAATTTGACAATTAGTCCCTATTGTTTACCTATTTTAGATAATTAGTCTCTATTGTTTCAAAAGTCACGCGGTTAGTTCTTATTGTTTATAAAAGTCTCACCATTAGTCCTTATTATTTCAAAAGTCACGCGATTAGTCCTCATTGTTTGAAAAAGTCTCACCATTAATCCCATTGTTTTCAAATGTCTCACCATTAGCCTATATTGTTTGCAAAAGTCTCACCACTAATGGTGAGATATTTGCAAATATTGGGGACTAATATAGATACTTTTGCAAACAATAGAGACTAAATGAGTGACTTTTGAAATAATATAGATTACTTATGGGACTTTTACAAACAATAGGGATTAATCGCGTAACTTTTAAAATAATAGAGACTATTTGTTCAAAACTTATAAACAATAAAGACTATTTGTCCAATTTGCCCAAAACTCAATTCGGATGTACAAAAAGGGCCTAGTAGCAAAAAAAATTCATAACCTTGACTTTGAGAATAGTAATACTTGTAGAATTGGCAATTTGGCATGGCTTCCTGCTTCAGCCAACAGTTTACAAAGGAGAAAAGATCTTTTTAGTCTCTCAGTTTTTGCTTAAATGTCCAACTAGTCCCTCAACTTTTTGAAGCACTCAAACTAGTTCACGTCGTTAGACTACTTTTAACCTTAGAGGGGTAAATGTGTCTTTTTATGACAAAAGAAAAAAAAGGATCTGGACCTTGGAAAATCACTTACCTCACACACTCACACACCCGCGAACACCAAGTACCTCACACACACAAACACCCACTAACACACAATACCTCACACACACACGCGCGCGAACTAATCTTCCTAGATCGACGAAAAACAGCACGTTTGAGCAAGGGATTGCTTCAGCTTTCGACGCAGAACACTTATACGGTTTGTTTCTTGAAAAAATTCATTGTTTTGACATACATCAAATTTAATCTTAGGGTTTAGGGTTTTTTCATTTGGGACTTTATAATTCTGATTTCTCATAATTTATAGATAGAGCTTTCTATATAATGTAAATATATCAATGTTACGGTTTGTTTTCTTGAAAATATTATTGTTGTGATATATATATATATTAGATTTAACCGAGAAAGTAAATGATTTGTTGTTAGGATTTTTGAATTTGAGATGGACAATAGAACTCTATTTCTTAGCGTGTTTAACAAAGATAATGTAGATAGCCTTGTGAGATTACAAAAGATACAAGCTTGAATACTTTATCTTGGTAATTGAATTTCATAAGACATAGCTATATAAAAAATATATGCATGTGAGAAGACGCTGTTTTTATTGATTCATTATTGTTTTAAAATTTTTATTGAGGGTAATTTTTGTTATATAGGTATGGATCCACCAGCTTCTTTTAGGTGTCTTATAGAACCTAACAGGCTTACACTTGTAAGTTTTCCTCAATTACAATTATTTGTATAAAACATGGATTTTTCTTCTTTTTGCTAAACTGAATTTGCATGTTGTAGAGTATGCCAATAATTTTTTTTGAAAAATACCGTGAACTCTTGATGCCAACGTACACATTGGAGTGTGACGGTAGGTCATGGAGGGTGACATTGGAGAAGTCAGTTAAACCATTAGAGGTAGGTTTTTGTCCGCCTTTTCTACTTGAATCGAAACCTTAATGTCGAGTGTTAGTGAGTATTAGGACATTATACTCTCCTTAGTACCGTTCGTGCCCCATACCAATGGGTCACTTCACTGCTTTCAGTTACTTAAGGATAGATTAAGATAAGTGTTAGTTGTAGCTCTAAGGCCACAATTCCAGTAATGGAATTGGGTAAAGCCTTTACCTTTACTTGGTGTTATCAAGGCCACTAGTTCTGGTAAGGAATAGAGTTGGCTTTGCCCTTTCCTTATAGCTAATGCTATTAGGATTCCTTGTACCAAGGCCACTATTTCCTATTGGAAATAGAGTAAGGCCTTTACCTTTCCTGCTACTACTAGTTGTTCCCCCCGGAGGGCGTTTTCTAGTAGCCTTACGTCGCCCTACCAAACAAAAGAAGTCACTATCAAAGAGCTCGCCCCATTGAAGTACCAAAGGTGCGCTCAGCCCGATGACTAAGAAATGAGTTTGCCCTTGAATTGAAGTGATGAGGTTGCAAAGAGGGAAGTAGGGCTCCTATTGACTAAAGGTTGATTCTTCGCTTTCCTTTATAAACTGAGTACACTAGGAGAACAGTAGTTTCCTCTTGTTTCCTTTATATGAACACAGAATGATCAGCATTCCTTCTCTGGAAACCCATCTATCTTCGTCATCCGTTACTACTTTACAGACGATTGACTAGACGTTGCACATTCTATTTCTCTTAAAGCTGAAGAGTTTCTAGTGTTTACGTTGAAAGGCCCGAAAACTTTTAAATTTGAGATCTTCGGTACCAGTGTCTGTGAAAGAGGTATTAATGGTAATGGTAATGGTAAGTGATATAATAATTAGTTGTATATATTTGTGTCGAACATTAATTTTGTTACTAATCAAAATTGTGCTAATTATTTTCTTTATTGATGAATGTATAGTTGAGCCAATTCATATTGAGAGTTATAAGAGCCAGGACGTGGATGAAGAGATTGAGGTAGATGATGAGGAAATTGAAGAGATTGAGGTGGATGATGAATAAACTGCAGAGATCGGTGTTGAGCACGTAGCACCGGAACATTACCATTTGAAGGTACTAGTGAAGAATAAAAGACCTTACCTGGTAATTCTCCTTTTTTTCTTGTTCATCAAAATTTTCAAAACAGATCACGAAACATGATTACATGTTAATTTCATATTTTGATGTTGTAGTCGCTTGCAAAGGCTTTTGCTGAAGGGATTGGAATATATGACGTTGGTGAGATGATAGTGGTAGATTGTCATGAGAATGAATACTCTCTTGGCATTGGTAGGCGACAAGCTGGGACGTATTTCGCTGCATTTGGTTGGTCTGCCTTACGCAACACGCATGACATTGAAGTAGAAGACAGGGTTATATTTGACCAAATAAATGGAGGTAAATTTCGCTTGCAGGTAATTAGGATAGATGGTAGCAGCGGTGGAAGAAGATAATATGACTTTTTTTGTTTTATTCTTTTTTTCAGTAAATTATGATTTTTTTATAAACTTTGGAACTTTGGGACTTTGGAATTTATAATCATCATTTGGTTGTTTGATACTGACGAGATTATTTATTTTTGGACTCGTTTTTTATTGTAATTATTCATTGTTGATTTTTTATCTCCATTGTTGGTATTTTTAAGGCAGCTTAAACAACATTCAAAAAAAGCAGCCAAGGGAGAGAGAAATAAAGTTGTTAACAAGGACAATTTGGGAAAATCAATAAAATCAAACCTTGACTGTTAACTGACGAGAGGGACTAATTAGGGTGTTTCAAAAAGTTGAGGGACCAGTTGGACATTTAAGCAAAACTTGACGGACTAAAAAAAAATTTCTCGTTTAAAAAGTCTCTCGAGCTAGGGATAAAATGCAAGTGAATAATGTTAGGGCAACAAGCATCTATTGCTACATATGTTGCACGGAATGAAATCCATATCAAGCCTAGATGACAAGTGCCAAGTTAAGCTTTATAAACAAGTTGTAGGCTCATGGGATCGAATTTATCTACCACCAAATAAAGAAGAAATTTGAAAAGAGGATGTTGAAGGAGGGAAAAGTTATCCTAGTAAATTGTTAACAAGAAGTACCTAGTCTCGAATATGTTCGAAGATTTCAAATGATCTTTCAACCAATTGAATAATTTATGCCCGTAATGGATAGAAATAGAATTGGCTAACGTGGCTACTTTATCTTATATAATGCTCTTTAGATTTATAATTTAAGAAAAGATAATTTTAAGCTCCAAATTAGACCTAATATGGACCATGAAATTTGATCTTTTTAAATTTTAACCATTCATTTTAAATTTATTTTAACTATATTTTTTAAAATTAAAATTCAAAATGGATGGTAGAGATTTAAAAAGTTAAAACCTCATAACCCATAATATAACACTTCATCTAATAGAGGAGAGGAAAATGTCAAATATGCTCTCCGGATATAAAACATAACAACGATTCTGTGAAGCATCAAGTGTTCTAAGAATATTCTTGAATTGGCCTAATCCAATTGTCTACAAATACAACATAATTATATTTGAATTGACTCTTTGTTTATTAATTAATTATCTTCCCTGCATAATCCATGAAGGCTAAGACGTTATCACCTTGCGATATATCATATGGTAGCCAATGTACAATTTTCATATGGCAACGTGACAAGGTTACTTGATGCTATTTTTAGCAAATCACTTATATCATATTATAGCCAATGTACAAATTTCATATAGTAATACTTGATGGCATTTTTAGCAAATGACTTCTATTGGTTTTAGGAATGGAAGCAGATGGAATAGTGCACAAAAATGGTAAATTCGAAATCAAACTTGATTTAAATTTCTAAGTTTCTAATGTTTGTAACGTGTATAAAATCATTCCTTATTAAGTTAACTATTAGTAACCCCTTATTAAAATTATAACCAATCAGTTTCATAACTACATTTATAATCAGATCAAATACCTGTTGGTTTTAAAATTAAACTCTATCTGCTTTGGTCCTAATTGATTTCTCTATTAACGGCATAAATATACAGGTCCTTTAAATTAAATCTTTTCTTTGAACTCCTGTCAACGTTTAATATTTAGTTATAATAATCAAAGTTGGTTATCATTTGAAATCATTTCTCTAGCCAACAGTGAAGTAATAAATTTGGAGCCTGTCTGATGGTGAAGACTGAACTGTTAGGAGAATAATTAATCATACAATCAGAGGGCCAATGTTCAAACACAAAACGAGAAAATCGGAGCAGCAACCCAAAATAGATTTAAGAAATAGGCCGAAGGCAAACCAGAGGACTAAAGCTCACACCAACTAAACAAAACCAAATAAGCAGGAGAGCAGCCCAAATCAAGATAAAACAGGCGAAACTGCAATAAAGCACCACCAGCCCAAAAAGTACGATGAAACCATGAGCTTGTGCTGGACTTGGCAATAAAATGAAAGTTATTCGTTCTATCCGCGGATTAGCATAAAGCCCCAGAGCACGGCGCCACTAAATGTTTTTATTCTTTTAATTATTTTTTTTAATTCAATGGATGTTTTAAATCGTAAAAAGAATGTCATCTACAATAATTGATATTGTAGTATTTCATACTCATATTGAAGAACATATCGCTAGCCAAAGAACTCTTAGTAAATGTTTTTGAGTAAATAGCATTGTAGCCCCATATGGTTTGCCGAAAGTGTATAAGACCCCTATGTACTTTCTAAAGTGCACCAAAACCCTCTTGTGGTTTGAAAAACGTAGCACACGTGCCCCTCTGTCTTTTTTTGTCAATTTTTTTAACAGAAGTGGTTAAATGAAGTAAATGCCCTTATTTCCATTTTTCCATTTTTATCTTTTTACTAATCCAAAATCTCACCTCTCTCTTTCTAGTCCGACATAGCCGGTGGAGCAACGGAAAAAAGTTTCTCTCTAACTTTTAAGCAAATCTCCAGCCACTCTCCACTGAAAAATGCAGTTCTTCGGTGACACACCTGCCTCACTTATCGCACCTATCTCTACCTTTCTCTCTCACTAATCATTTCATTTTTTTTCTCTCTCTCTCTTAAAAAAAAAGAAAGAGAGAAAAATCTGATGTCGAAAGCACACGCAGTAAGTGTGTTTGTGTGCGAAGAATCGTTGCTGGGACTGCTAATGCTTTTCACGTTTGTAGCGTAACTTTTTATCGTTAATGGGGACATCTCCGCCACCAACGCAGATGTCCAAGGCCTTTACGCCACCAGAATCGGGGAACTCAACAAACATTGGAGTTGAAAGCTTAGACCAACAGTAGTAGTTATTTACCCATATAAAATTTTATGGGACTAGTCATATGCGTAAGGTGAAGTTCATCGAAGGGGCAGAAGTTGAGAGACATTATGTTAGGTCCAAATGGCTTTTTCCTTTATTTTTGTGCTATAATTGTTATATTTATTTCCTTATCTTTTCATCTCTTTGTACTTTCACATTTTTCATATAATAAAATTTTGCTATATATATTAGAGTTTTTCGTTCAATATCAGTGTGTGTTTGTGTGTAAACACGGACCAATGAATATCAGTGTGTATTTGTGTGTAAAGAAGACAGTTTGACTTTGCTATTATTATTATTTTTTTTTGGTGAAAATGGTATTTCAATAAATGTATAAACTTATTTTATTGGTAAAACTTATAAAAATCAATCAAAGTTGCAATTTAGGTGCATGTAGCACACTTCCCGTCAAAAGTTACGATTTTTTTGATGAAATGAGCTATGTTACTAAATTTTTTCAAACCACAGAAAATTTTGATACACTTTTAAAAGCACAAGAAGATCCTGTACACTTTTTTATTTACCCAATATTTTTATCTTTTCTTTTGTAGAGAAAATGTCATTTATTTTATTATTTAATTTTGAAAAGTACAAAAGGTTGGATGACTGTGGGCCACGCTCCATCCAAACCAGAACTGCGCCTACCATGAGTGCCACCTCCATATTTAAATGTGATAATTTTATAAAATATAAGCTTTATAAAAGTACAATCAATCTTGAAAAAATTTCTATATATACTAGTTGAGCCCGTGCAAACCCAATGTTCGTTAAAAAAATATTGTAAATAAAATTATTAAATGAGAATGTAAATTCTTGGTTGAAAACTTTTTAATTATGATTATATTTTTAAAACAATTGAAAAGAATATTATAAAATTTCTTATAATAAAAATCAACTTGCACCAATGAATTGAAAATAAATTACACAAAGATAATTTTAAATCTATAACATAATTCGGACAAAAAAAAAAGAGTAAATCCACAACATAACATTGTGAAAAGTAGTAAAAAAGAATAAGATGACACTTAAACCAGTAATAACTGTCATTATTGGACCCAAACAGTTAAATATAGCACCTAATATGAGCATTTTCCCCAACTTCAGCTCAACTGGAAGCATTGACAAGTTGCACCCTGCACATAAGCCCTATATTACTCATTTGATATATTCAGCAAGTCGAAAAACTACTTTCTGGAAAAAAATCAAAAGACAAGACTTACTAAAGAAGTGAGCAAAAATATTTCTAAATGTCTCCTACCTAGCACTGTAAGATTGTCATTTTCACCCAAAGTCCCAATTATCTTCAAGTACTCTAAAGCATTTTGAACCAGCAAAAGAAATTTTATCAAATATATGCAAGAGTGAGCAAAAAATAATTATATAAGAGAGTATAAATGGAAGATAGAAGGCAGGAAAAATTCCAGTAATCATGTCTGCAAAATTTTGTGGCGTGCATAAATTTGTGTCATGGGTCTAAATGCATGCAGGTGTGATAGCGAGAGAGATATTCATAGATAAAAGTTTTAGTTTGAACTTACAGACAAAGGTTCTGGTCGCTGCAAAGCCTTAGATAGGAAGTGAGGGATGCTACCAAGCTGTAAACTATTGATTTACAAACATGACGACTGTAAAGGTTTCCTCAATAGTTCTGGCAATTGATAATCTGCAAAAGCATCATATACACATCTAGGATAAATATGGTAATACTCGCCAGGTTAGACATGACCAACTCTTCCTCTCCTCTGAAAAATCAAGTGCAGATTGCTTCAAAAATTATACTAATGAAACAATCATGCGGCAAGAAATTACTCTAAACCTCATGAATATAAAATAAGGGCTCATTTCAACATCAAATGATCCGAATAATCCTACCTGCCGAGCTGAAGCCTTTGAAATCCATGAGGGAAGCAAACATGGAGTGTTATTTAATGCATCATAAGAAGTCTCTTTTGCCTTCCTGCAGTCAACCACAAAAACGACATCATTAATGGTAATGCTAGTTTCAGCCATCTTGGTAGCTAGAACAATCTTTCTGACTACACTTCAGGCTCATCAAAAATCAATATCTGTAGAAAACCAAAACCATGGATAAGAAAAATGGGATCTAAAAGCAACAAACACATGAATCATTAGTAAAATATCAACTTTTAACACATAGAATACGTATGACAGAAGCTAATAAGCATAAAATTAAAATGAGTTCTAAGTCATTGCATACTTCTTATATTAGAATAGTGGCTTTTGTTGTAGTTCTAGTACCTTACTCGCTTTGATTTCTTTCTTTTACATGCACTTTTAGAGGAATTCAAATATATTTAGCCGGAAACCTTATCAAATTGCTTCATGATTAACTATGTTTCCACTTATTACAACAATTGTTCAAGTGCACTAAACCACGACCCTGAATTGAGTAAAACTATTGGCCAATCAAATGCAACACCTCTTATATCTGCAACAACGAAAACCAAATTCACTATTTTTTCCCTCACTTCCAACTTGAAATTAGACAAGAAAATTTCTCATCTACCCCATTGCAAAATTTTCACCATGTACATCACTTTGAAACCCAAAATCTCCAGCTCATGTAACTTTATCAAAAGAACCCCTGTTGGCCTTTTTCATATCGGACCTCAAAAATCCATTATCATAATCACAAAAAGCTTCAAACTTCTAGCTATACAAACAGTGAGCTAAATGGACATCTTGATTTCTACACTTAATCAATCAAAGAAAAACAAAAGTTTGTTCGCAGTAAATCAACTAAAACAAACTATGAAATTACACAGAAAGAGATGAAAATTCATTTGGTTAGTACAACGCAAAAACTATAACCATCTTCTTACTTTTTACAAGCTGAATCCAAAATTCGATATTGAAACCTCTCGTCACTAAAGCGAGAATTATACCACTAAATCAAATATTTAGGGCGCTATGATATTTCTCATTTTGAATAAGTAAAAATATTTTTCGTAGTTAGATGCATATCTCTTGCATCTTTTTAGTTAGGATCTGTCACTATTACGTAAGAGCTATTACTTAAAAGATGCCAACGAATACTTCTTTAGACAGTTGCTATTATTTAACTTCTTTAACAACCAACTTATCGATCAATCAGTACAAACTCATGATAAAGATTCATCTAATAAATTGTTGAGCTTTACACCAAAAGCTTTTCTACCAACAACTATCAGAAAATAGGTTTATCATAAAAAAAAATATTTTCTACCAGATGGCAAGGAGATTCAAAAGCAGGTCAAGTATTTTATATATATTAGTATCTACTCATTCAACTACAAACCCTAAAATCTTTATAATTCTAAACCCTAAAAAACTACATAAAACATCATACCCATATGCTCAAACCTATAAATTATTATAAAAAATTCTATCTTTAATCATTTAAGCTTTGAAAAAAACTAATTTTTTCATGATCAAACATTGAAAAAAGACATACCTTGACATAATAATGTTTGCAAACCAGGAAGAGATAGAAATGATTCAGTGAAGACGGAAAGATCCTAGCTAAAATCAATTGTAAATATCACAAGATCTTACTTCAAAACAAGAGATACTTCAAAAACAAAACAAAAAAAACAAAAGAAAGAAAAAGAATAGATAAAAAGTAACTGTTGATGGAAAAAAGAACAACGAGCTTTTGCTTTTGCTTCTGCTTACAGAAGAGAGTGAGCAAAAGGGTGTTTGAGTGAGAATGCAAAAATGGAGATGGTGATGAGATAGCTACACATGAAGCTTTGAGGTGTGGAAGACAACTGATGAAGATATAGGAAAAGAAGAATGGAGAGAGCAAAAGAATAATCGAGAGAGGTATGTGTTGGTGTGTTTGACATAATACGTGTGGTCTGTGAGAGAGAAAAAGCGTCTGAACATGAAAGATATAATGATAGATCCGTGGATAGATCCAAACCGTTGATTGAGAAAGGGCATCATGGTCATTTAAAAATAAATGTATAATGATATATGCATTTAATGCATGACGACCTAAACATTTTACCTTGATTAGACAATTTCAGCCATTGATATTCTTTTAGTATATAATAGATATATATATATATATATATATATATATATATATATATATATATATATATATAGTAAAGACATCTCAAGTCCATTGATGGGTGTAGCTTTCCCAAAAAGCCAAAGGAAATTTGTAAGAATATTTATTTTATCTGTAATTTGCTGCCGAGGGCTAGGGTTGAGGTACTGCAGTAAATCGCGCAGATGGCATAAGAAGCGTGTAAGACAGGTGGTTGTACCTAGACTAGTTCCGGAATTCTAGAGAAGAATAGATACAATTATGTATTTTCTTTGTATTTAGGAAATTTTATACCAGTTAATATACTTGTATGTATTTAGTTGTATTGTCGACATTGTATCGGACCAGATGAAGAAGACCAGTATCTTCAGTACATAACCAATCAATCATCATTATCGAGACCATGATTCCACCAGACAAGCCATTATCACAAGAAGACAGAATTACTTTCGGTCACAGTAAAAGTAATCAAGTCAAAAGACAAGATCATTACAAAACAACAAAATAAGATTCGGCCACAGTTATCAACTGGTACTATTAATGAATAGTAAACATCACTTTTTGTTGTTCAACTTAGAAAAAGTTACTTTTGACTTTTCTTTTTCACTTTTGTATTCACATTTTGAATTCTATAAAAAGGCATTGTCTACCTCAGAATATAGGAGGAGAATTTTTCTTTCCATTTTTACCATTTTAGAATTTAGCTCAGAATCAATAGTATCACCAGACGGTACATCACTGTACTTCCACCATTGTAACCATTTCTTCAGATCTTCAATACAAGTAAGAGACTTTGTCTCTGATATCTTTCTGTTTCACTTATCTATTTGTTTCATTTAAAGTATTTCTATTTATTTATTTCTTTTCTTTCTTTTTTTCTTAATTTATTTCCATGGCATTCCTTAACTATATCTTCTTGGGTTGTTTCTGGTATCAGAGCCAGAGCAACTAAATTGTGTTAGTTTATCTGTTATCTGTCTGCTGAGTCCTAGGCAAGAGGTACTGCTGTAAGTCCTGCCGAGAGCGTAAGTCAGGTGTAAATCAGGTGGCCGGGTCTAGGATAGTTCCGGGGTCTTAGGTAGAATCACATAAGTTAGTTGTAATGGCATCTAGTATTAGTTCCACTTCAGTAGATACAGTTAGAAACACCATAGCAGTAAAAGAAGAAACTTGGACAGAACAAGAATTAGGTAGTTGGAAACCACCTAGGATGAAAATAACAGAAGTTTACCAGAAAGGAGTCTTTGACTTCAAGTCTCTTAGAACCATTAGATCTAAGGAAGAAATAGTTCCTTTAGTCAGTATTTCTGATCCACCACCAGGATTTGTCTATCTTCCCTCAACGTCTAGACACACTAGGTTCCATAGTCAATCTGTTCCTTATGGAATCAAGATTGAAGAACAGGTCACCCGACCAGTATACCATGAGTTTGAACCAGCAGATACATCATCTGTTGATCATAACCCAACAGCTTCTGACATGGGCTTGAACATGTTAACAAAAGAATTCGAAATAGATAAATAGTCTCTGAAAGAAGAATTTCTTTCTGAGAAGCATACCAAGAATAGAGAGTTGTTCTTTCATGCTACTACAAAAGAACAAAAAGATCAATATAAAGAACAATAACATCAGGCCATGAGAGTCGTCAGACTCAACATACCATTTTTTCTTTGGTTTAAAGAAAGAAACAAACCAATGAACATTATTGTCTTAGTTTCCAGAACTAGGCAGTGGAACTTACCCAGTTCTACAAAGACCTTAGAAGCGGAGTATCCGCCTTTTCAAGCAGCACAGATTCAGAATTCAATAGGTACCATTGACCTAAAGCCAGTAGTTGTTTCTACAACTAAGACACCAGAAGTGAAAGATATTGCTGAGGGAGGCAATTGGACCAATCTTCATTGGTCACTGTTCAGAAACAAGTAGAATGTATAGAACATATGTTAGAAAAAAAGACCAGCAGTTCATCTACCACTACAGAAGAGAAACTTAAAGAATCAATAGAAGTTTCCCTTAAAAAGCAGTCCCCTGCTCCTATAGTTAAAACATTTGATTCATTAAGACTCATTTCTAGCAGTAAGAAGGAAGTTATTCCAATAAAACCCCTTCCTTTTAAGATTTCCAGTATCATTCCTAAAGTTGAATCTCCAGGTGAGAAGAATGAAAAGCTATTACAGAACTCATTGACAAAGTTAAGAAACCACCAGATATTCCTACTAGTAGTCAGCCATCTACCAGTAGTCATCAAACCAGTAATCTACCAGCATTACAAGTCATTAAAAAATCAGGCCATAGTTCAGCTTGTTCCGATAGTGAACCAGATAGAACCATTTCCGAAAATCAGTTTAATGTCAACAAAATTGTTGGCCTTGGAAACAGAAATTATTACCCCATACCAACACCACCAGATCTTCTCATAGAGGAATCCCAGTCATAGAAAACCTATTCTGCCAACCAAATCTATGAATGGAACATAGATGGTAAGACATAATACCAGATCTTAGAACTTACCAAACAGATGACTATAGTTGACAACATCTATAAACAATCTGTTCCAGAAAGAACAGCCGTCAATAACATTATCCTTGGATTTACATGCCAGCTAAAAGGATGGTGGGATGACCACCTTAGTGACCAAACCAAGACTGTTATCTTAGATATGCAGAAAACCAATGACCAAGGAAACCCAATTATAAATGACCAAGGTCAAGCAGAATCCAGTGCCCTTTTGGCCCTAGTCTATATGATTACTTACCACTTTGTTGGTAATCCAATCATATATCAAGAACGAACATCTGAGATTCTCCAGAACCTTAGATGTAAAAGATTACAAGACTTCCGATGGTATAAAGATGTCTTTCTCAGTAAATTATATCAACGACCAAACAATAATGCCTTTTATTGGAAAGAAAGATTTTTATCTGGACTTCCAAAGTTGTTTGCCCAACAAGTGAAAGATGCCCTTTCACTTGAATTCCCAGACTTAGATTACAGTCTTATGACTTATGGAGATATCATAAGCCTGATTAACAAGACAGCTTTAAAGATTTGCACTGATCTTCATTTTAAAGCTCAATTAAAGAAATAGAACCTCACATCCAGAAATGAGTTAGGAAATTAGTGTGAACAGTATGGCATGGAACATATCCAGCCTCTTCATACTGAAAGAACTCATAAGTCTAAATCACATAGATTTAAGAGACATCATACAAGGAAGTATGATAAACCTTTTAGATCATTTAAGAAAAAGAAACATTACCAGAAGTTTCCCCAGAGTAAGTGGAAACCCAGATACAACAAAGATAGTAAAAAATAGCAGAACACTTCTGTCTGTTTCAAGTGCGGCAAGCCAGGCCATTTTGCCAAAACTTGCAGATTAAGATCCAGAATACAACAATTAGAATTAGATGTAGAAACTAAGAATAATTTCCTCCAGATAATTGACCAGTATGAGTCCAAGTCTAGTACCAGTTCTTCACAAGAATGTTCAAGTGAGAATAACATTAATCAGATAGGTACAGATTACTACTCTAGTAGGAGTATAGAATTTGAACCAGATTGTGCTTGTCCCAGTAAAGGACCATGTTTCTGTAACAAGAAACTTAATGTCATAACTAATTCTTACAGTCTCATGTTAGACATGATCAGTAAGATCACAGACCCAGACGAACGACAAGTCTATCTTCTTAAGCTCAAGAAGCTTATTGACCAGAAAGAAGAGAGACAAGTTACTACTATTCCAAGAGAGACTCAGAAAACTAATTATTCTGAAGTCTTAACCCATTTTCAGAAATGAAAGACCTTACCAGTAGGAATCTCTGATCTTCAAGAACTTAAAAATGATCATCACAGAATCGATAAGTTGGAACAAAAAATTCTTCGTCTCCAGTTAGATAACAAATTAGTTTTCAAGATCATCAAAATGATGAACAAATAGATAAACAGACTCAGATTGCTTTAGGCAAACTAAAAGTTGACCAACCAAATTATAGTAGTCCAAAAGAACAGAAAGAAAGGGAAGATTATCTTAATCTTCTTACCAAAATCTCATACCAAAAATGGTATGTCAATTTAACCATAGTCATCGAAGACTATAAATTTGATACCATAGCCCTCTTTGATTCAGGCGCAGATATGAACTGTATCCAAGAAGGAATCATACCTACCAGATTTTTTGAAAAAACCAAAGAGAAGCTTTCTACAGCTAACTCTACTAGATTGCAAATTCAGTACAAGTTATCCAGTGCACATGTGTGCAACAAAGGAATTTGTTTTCCAACCAGTTTTGTTTTAATTAAACAATTAAATTATGAAGTCATATTAGGGAATCATTTTCTCCAGTCTTTATTCCCTTTTTATGTCACAAAAAAAGGAATTTCAACAGAAGTTTTAGGAAAAACAGTTTTATTTCCATTCTTTTATCATTCAATGAAACGTGAAGTAAATACGATTCAAAGAAAGGAAGACCAGATTGCATTTCTCAAGCAAGACATCGATAGTCTTCGTATTGAGAACCAGATTTCAGAACAGTTGCAATCAATCCAGGATTTTTAAACCAAACTTGAAAAAGAAGTATGTTCAAAACTTCTTACAGCCTTTTGAAATAGGAAAAAATATATTGTTTCTTTACCATATGAAAAATATTTTTCAGAAAAACATATTCCTACGAAAGCTCATCCTATTTAGATGAGTCAGGAATATTTAGATTTATGCAAAACAGAAATCGAGAGTTTATTAGATAAAAAGCTTATCTGACCCAGTAAAAGCCCATGGTCGTGTGCTGCATTTTATGTTAATAAACATGCAGAGAAGGAACGAGGAGTTCCTAGATTAGTCATCAATTATAAACCTTTAAATAAGGTTTTATAGTGGATTAGGTATCATATACCTAACAAGTATGATCTCCTTAAAAGATTACACCAGGCCTAAGTGTTCTCCAAGATTGATATGAAATCAGGTTTTTGGCAAATCCAGATTTCAGAGGAGGATAAATACAAGACTGCCTTCACAGTACCTTTTGGCCAATATGAATGGAATGTTATGCCACTCGGTCTTAAGAATGCCCCTTCAGAATTCCAGAACATTATGAACCAGATTTTTAATCAGTTTACCAGCTTTACTATTGTTTACATTGATTATGTTTTAGTCTTCAGTATTGACATGCATCAACATTGGAAACATTTGCATTTGTTTTTAAAAGTCATCAAAGAAAATGGTCTTGTAGTTTCTGCACCCAAGATTAAGCTTTTTTAGACAAAGATAAGATTCCTTGGACATATGATTTCCTTCGGGAAAATCACACCTATCCAAAGAACCTTAGATTTTGCAGAAAAATTTCCAGATGTTTTAACAGAAAAGACACAGTTACAGAGATTCCTTGGATCTCTTAATTATGTCGCAGAATTTTATCCTGGCATTCGCCACATTTGTAAACCATTGTTTGAATGACTCAAAAAGAACCCTTCAGCTTAGTCTAAGGTTCACACTAAAGCTATTTGAGACATCAAGAAACAAGTTAAAGTTTTACCAGTTTTGACTTTATATCAACCAGACGCCCCAAAGATTGTCCAGATAGATGCTTCTGAACTTGGCTTTGGAGGTATTTTAATACAAGTTTTAAAAGGAAAAGAACACATTGTTCGATTCCATTCAGGCACATGGAATAGTGCTCAACAAAACTATTCTACAGTCAAAAAAGAAATTTTATCCATAGTCCTGTGCATTTCAAAGTTTCAGGATGATTTATTAAACCAGAAATTTATAGTTTGGGTTGACTGCCAATCAGGCAAAGATGTCTTGGCTAAGGACGTTAAAAATATAGCATCAAAACAGATTTTTGTCAGATGGCAAGCTATATTGTCAATTTTTTGTTTTGATATCTAGTACATCAAGGGTATTGACAATTCAATCCCTGATTTTCTAACCAGAGAATTTCTGACAGGCCACGTGTCTATCACTTAGGATTTTTTTGGGAATACCGTTCCAGTTTTCAATTTTTGCAGGTTTTACCAACGGCGGAATTCAAAGAACTTATTTCAGTTCCACCGAATTAACCAGTTTGGAATTCAGTTTCAATTCCATCAGCATCTTTTTAAACAGCCATTCCAGTAGCAGAGGACACACACCTCCTCTCGATTCAACGATGGCACCTAAGAAGGACAAAGGCAAAGCTAAAAGTCTTACCATAGCCTCTTACGCCCAGAAAACAGAAACTCCACAGACACCAGTAAAAACAAAGTCTTCATCTTCAACAACAAAGATACAAGACAAACAAATAACATATATACCAGATACACAACAGACACCCCTAGGAAGAAACCTTACGGTTTTAGGTCTTTGACCCTACATAAATCACTAACCAGTGTTCATGCAGGTTTTGCAGGAACTTTGTCTTCATAGACTCTAGTCAGTAACAAGTTTAAGCCTCTTGTTACCAAACCAAAGCAAACCCCATAACCTAAAGACATACCAAAAACACCATACATTTACAAGAATGTCTTTGACCAGATTCTTGTAACAGAACCAGAACATTTCAAGCATCACCCACAGAAATCTTTACTTGTTGCCGTTTGAACTGGACTAGTTGAAGTTTTATGAAATTCTTCAGTAATCATTGACTTCAGATATGGGAAGTCTTACCGTTTTACCTTAGTTTTTATGAGAACTTAGGAGAACAAAGCTCATTCATACTTTTCAACTTCAGAAGAGAAGTTGCACCATTTTGTCCAATGTTTTTGGAGAGAACATCGGAAAACTCATCTATTTCTAAGTTTTGTTAGGGAGCTTAGAAAGAAACCCTCATATCATGTGTTTTTGGGGAGAACTCATGAAAACTCCATTTGTTTCTATAGTTGTGAAAACTGGATGCCAAGACAGTCATCTTCACCTTCTTGTTCACTGATGTCATCAGGTTGGCTATGTTCTGATGCATCATCTGAATGGTGTTCTAACGTCATTTCTTGGAGTTGGAGCACAATGGCTTTGATTTCATCAAGGTCAGTAGCTGCAGCTAATCTGGACTAGAGTTGATTCTTGATAGTCATGAATTCTTGCTGGGCTATTGGAATAGCCTTCTATTGCTTTTTGTTGGCGTCAAGCCATGACTGGACTTTTAGGACTGAACATGTATTGTTGTTCATCTTATCCCACCACTTGACTTGTGGGTTCTTCTAAAGGCTGGAACAACATTTTGGCTTCCAAAGGAAGTATGCTGGAATTCTGAATGGGCATTCTTAAGACCAAATGGCATAACATTCCATTCATATTGGCCAAACGGTACTGTGAAGGCAGTCTTATATATATTTAATTTAAGGGATGCTTATACTATTTTACATATATCACTTAAGATATTATACACCCAAAATGAATGTCGAAAATTAAAATTTACTTAGTACATTATACACAAAAATGAAAAAGGAGAATTTACCACTAGACCAAATGGCCATTGGTTATTCAGTGTCCTTTTTGGCATCTTCAGGCCATTTGCTTGTCTTAGCAGATTAAAATAGAGAAGTTTATGCTTTCCGTTATGTCATATGTGCAAGCTTGCGCGCTGCCATTGAATCCGGATCGCAATAGGTGGTCAAGTTTTCATGTTAAAACAGTATGGTAGTCAGGTATTATTTGCAAGAACGAGCTCGTATTATGTTACCACTTTACCCATTCACCTCTAACTATAAAAAATCTAATGATATTGAAAAAAATGAAGCGGTAAAACATTTGAAAAGTTCGCAATCACGATAAGAAAATAATATATATATATTCACATTAACAATACAACAATACAACATCAACATAGCTCAAAACAACAGCAGCATCAGTAGTATCCACCACCGTCGTCATGCATGGACGACACTATACGAACGAGAAGACCATTAAAGTGACGGAAACATTATGAATTAAGAAGAAGGAAAACAGAACACACGGATTGAGTCGGGCACGAATAATAAATAGAAACTGATAATGGACATGGATGTTCATGTTATCCAAAAAAGAAGTGAAAAATGGTTTTGAAAGCAAACTTCATTTTAGTGAATAACCATGCAAAAACTTGGCGTTTGATAGCACCACGGACAGAAGGGTATGTATTTTTCATGGCTTTTTCTTTCATATCTATATATGTTGGTATCAAGGAAGAGAAAAAAGATGATTCTAAGTTCAAAAAATTTACAAGAGAATGAAAGCGTGCTATGTAGACAGAGAGTAGAAGGCCTTTTATATAGACGGAGATTGGGGAGGGGTGGTATGAGACCTCAACTTCATTTGTTGACTTGGCATTTCGTCTCTTTTAAGTTGGGATTAAACGCAAGTGAATAATGTTAGCTACAACAAAGTATCAAATCATAGTCCCTTGACACTAATTATTGAAAACTGTCAATATACGTTTTACAGGCACGACTGTCTTTGTTTAACATTTTTTTTTTGTTTAACACATATTTATTGAGAAGTTAGTGATCTGACTTATCAATCATGAGCTCCAATTCTTCATTAGAACCATTATCACTAATCACCCACCATACTAGTTGAAACTCCTACTTTAACATGACAAAAGGGGAATACCTACTCTAAGATGATTGGTTGAATTAAGCATCACTAGCGATTCGCCTTCATTAGATTTGAAAAAGAAATAAATGAATAATGTTAGCGCCACAAGCATCTATTACTATATATGTTGCCCTGAATAAAATGCATATCAAGCTTATATTTTCTTTTTTCTTGTTTTTTTCCCTTTTTGGTAGGCATTTAAAGTTTAGGTTATAACTGCCAAGTGAACCTTGATTTTGAAATTCTTGAATTTATAAACAAGTTTTAGCTCATAGCTCGAATTTATCTATCACCAAATAAAGAAGGAAATTTGGAAAGATGATGTTGAAAGAAGGAAAAGTTATTGCCATTTTCTAAACGTAAATAGAATTATTAAAAAAAATTGAAATTTCATCTTAAATTTATTAGTCTTTGTCGAGAGATAAACGAGAACAAGAGAATAGAAACATTGTGTCTATTTGATATATTGAGAAAATAATGTATTGCTCTTGAATAGAGAAAGTTATGTATATCAACTACAATGTACAAGCTATTATATAGATACAAGACTACTTGCTCTCTAAACTAATCTACTTGCTCTCCAAGCAAATCTAATTATGGTAAGTCTAACTATGGTAAAACTAGACAACTATATGCGGAATATTAATTATATACAAATTATACGTTAACACCCCCCTCAAACTCAAGGTGGTGTAAAGGAAAGTAACTTGAGTTTGCAAATTGGATCCTGAAGATGGCCCAGAGGATGCGCTTTTGTAAAGAGATCTGCAAGATGATTAACCGAGGGAGTATACCGGAGCTTGAGAGTTCCAAGAGCAACATGCTGACAAATGAAGTGACAGTCACACTTAATATGATGAGTGTGCTCATGAAATACATCATTGTAAGCAATCTGAATAGCACTCTGATTATCGTAATGCAGAGTAGTGCCAGGAGGCTGAGAAACACCCATGTTAGCGAGGAGCCAACGAAGCCAGATGACCTCTTGAGTAGCATCAACAAGTGCATGATACTCAGCTTCAGTACTCGAGCGAGCAACAACGGTTTGTTTCTTGCTGCGCTAACAAAGAAGAGAATCACCAAGGAAGAAACAGTATCCAGTCATAGAATGCCGATAAGTAGGATCACCAGCCCAATCTGTATCTGAGTAGCCATGCAAAGTTAACGATGAGCTGTAAGAAAAGAAGAGTCCATAAAATAAGGTACCCTTGATATAACGAAGTATCCAGAGAACTGCAACATAATGTGTGGTATATGGAGCAGACATGAACTGGCTGACTAGGTGAACAACATAAGCAATGTCAGGCCGAGTCACAGTGAGATAGATAAGACTACCAACTAGTTGGCGATACAAAGATGCATCTGGAAGTGGTGTCCTATCTAGGCGGGTAAGGCAGATATTAGTATCAAAAAGGGTAGATGCAGTTTTGCTGTCAGTAAGGCCAGCACGAGCCAGAAGATCAGAAGAATACTTGGCCTGAGAAAGATAGTAACCAGTCGAATCAGAGGAGACTTCAATGCCTAGAAAGTAACTTAGAGGGCCAAGATCTTTCATCTCAAAGTGGTAGTTGAGAAACTTCTTGAGATCAGAAATACCCGTCAAGTCATCCCCTGTGATAATCATATCATCTACATATAAGAGTAAGAGAATAATACCAGAATTAGAACGCCAAATAAACAGTGCAGAATCATAATTACTCAGAGTAAACCCGAAATCAGTAATAACCGAGCCAAATTTGGAAAACCAAGCACGCGGAGCTTGCTTGAGACCGTAGAGAGCACAACGGAGCCTACACACCTTATGGGGATGATGAGAATACCCAGGATGAGGTTTTATAAAGACTTCTTTTATAAGGTCCCCATTGAGGAATGCATTTTTGACATCCATCTGAAATAACTGTCATTGTCTAACAGTAACTACAGCAACGAATGTACAAACGGAAGTGAGACGAGCAACAAGTGCAAATGTTTCCTCATAATCAATACCATACTCCTGAGTAAAGTCTTTGGCCACCAAACGAGCCTTATATTGTTCTACGGAGCAGTCAGATCTGGTTTTAATTTTGTACACCCATTTGCATTGTCACGCCCCAAATCTGGTCTTAGGGAAACCAGCTCATAACGCGACGACACACGGACATTATAACGGCTGTAATATGGACATCCAACAAAAGAATATAAACACTCAAACACATTTATATAAAGTCTACATCCAAGTAGATACAATTCTCAAACCATGTTCTCAATGAGCATAAGTAAAACCAAAACGTGATCATAAATCCAATCATGATCACCTACATATACAATCAAAACAAACTAGACTTCAAAATAAATAAGTTATCAAGTATACCAAACATAAATTAAAACATAACCTCATTACAACAAACTACTAAAAGCCACTCAACATTGTTTCAACTCTATCACAAGCTAAACATAGTTCACATTCCATGGTTCCTCAATAGTCTCCTCGTGCACATAGTCAACGTCATGTACACCTGTAGCATGCATCACAGAAGGGTGAGCTTATTTATAACAAAGCTCAGTGGGGAGGGGAAACAGTTAAGGGAACTTTTAAAGCCACAACCTGTAAACCAGTTGATCATATTAGAAACAACATATAGCATGAGCAATAAAGCCATAAACCACGTTATAAGGATACTGCTCATTGTTTGTTGATGCCGTCACTTATAGCCCCTACACGAACTCATCACGTTCACTTTTCACATCTTCTTATCACTCCCGCATATTGGTACTCCGGATGTACCCACCTAGACACCCCACTCCCCATGGCCTTACACCGACCACGCGAGAATGGTGTCAGACTATGGTAGTCGTGCAATTACCTGCAAGCCCTATGCCGCCCGGCACGACACGACGCTACCAAGCCCCGCATAAGGTTGCAACCTTTCGAACATGGGTATCTACCCAACGCATTCACATTCGCATAAGGGTATCCACCCAACGCATTCACATTCGCATAAACCATTTAACTCATATTCATGACAAATAAAGGAGATCAACAAAGTAGGTTGAACTCCCAAGCATATTCACGTATTATGTTCATTTGACAAACTCCCAACCATATACCCGAGCAATCGTGCCACATTTAATATACAACAATATACTCACATTTAAAGGTAACACATTATTTAATTCAACCAAACTTCATTAAACATATATCCAACACATTAGTACCAATATTCAACTATCAAAGAATATGATCTTTTCAACACATTAACATCACCTAAGTACATAAAAACATGACATTTATACTTTAACACCAATTAAACCTTGAAAGAATATAATCACTACAAATCAACTTTAAGCTTCTAACAAGATTAAACCATCCTATGAATCTCTACAACACATAACTTCAACACAATCAATATAGCAACTAACCATAATGCATTATCAACACATTGCAACAACAAAACTAAGCATTAAACAAGCTAAACAAACAAATCTATAAAATTACATAGTTGCTGGAATTTTATGAAATAGATCAAAATAAACTCCTAAATTCACCAAACTCTCACTAAAGCCATGAAATCATATACCAATCACATATATATAATCATAAACACCAAATCTAACTCAAATTCTTAACTTCTAATTAATAAAGTTAATACATAATCACCTATTTAATCTCCAATAAATTCATATGTATGTATTAAGCTCTCAAATACTACTACAACATATAATCATCCATACAAGCATTTAAAACACACTTGTACATGATTTCCACAAATCAAAGTAAGCATATACTAACAAAAACTTAAAATCTCCACCTTTAGCTAAAGCACTTCAAATTCCTAATTCAACGGAAGCTTAAATTAATTAAATTGTATGTCTATGTTATTAATCTCTAAATACCCTGTTTGCTATCTAGAAACGAAGCTTATCGAATGTAGATAGTTCTAGGTTCAAACGGAACTCAATTCCGAGTTAAATTCATTGAGTTATAGCCATTTTAGTGCAAGTACTACTAACTGTCCAGTTGCAACGTTTTTCTGCCACATTTCGGAAATGGAAAAATCGGAAGGTCCAAACGTTGGAATCTGACTTTTTGTAAAACACAAAGTTTGTTCCCAACTGCCTAATCTAGCTACTGTAAAAATTTTGTTCAATTCTGAGGTCGTTTACTATTTTTAAAACGTAAAAGACGTTGGAGGCAGTGAGCTGTCCAATAAATGATTAATAGCTTTCATGGCAAATTCACTTCCTATCTTGCTTCTACAACATCATAAACCTCAAATACAAGTATAAACAAGATCACACAATACTACAACAACCTAGATCTATAAACCCTAGCACTTATCTTCAAAAATACAAAATAAATACAAGATATAACAACAAGAACACATCAAGCCCAAAAGTCTACTCCTAACACATATATCTAACATTATAAATCAAGATAACAACATTTCTTCAAACTAAATTTAATTTTCAGAATTTAAATCATGCAAGAACATAACCTCCCTCACCTTAAATTAGCAACTAAGGCAAGAAATGAAGATGAAATAGCAAGG
Organism: Ehretia macrophylla; assembly: GCA_037974665.1. Taxonomy (NCBI): domain Eukaryota; kingdom Viridiplantae; phylum Streptophyta; class Magnoliopsida; order Boraginales; family Ehretiaceae; genus Ehretia; species Ehretia macrophylla. Next base: position 32,537,847 of record CM075771.1, read on the forward strand.
AGCAACTTTTCTATGGATCAAACTTTGCTCAAATCCACCAAGAAATGAAGAATCAAGCTTGGAATGAATTTTTTTCTTCTCTTTTCTCTTATGGCAGAATTTTGTAGGTGATCTAGGTGTTGTGTGTGTTTTTCCTTCTGCAAAATGAACTTGGTTGTAATAAATAGGCTAAGTCCAATGGTCAACTAACTAAATAAGAAAAGTCAAATAACACTTATTTGGTTAAACCCGTATATACAAATCAGTTTTGACACATTTTACTAAAACGATCATAACTTATGCTAGAGAACTCCGATTTGCGAACGGTTTGAAGCGTTAGAAACTAGACTCGTAGAGCTTTCTAACCATATATAATTTGCCACCTAACTCTTTCCAAATTGTGCATTGAATATGTGTTATTTTGCAAGAATGATGTTAGGTTGCTATAAACAAAGTCAACAAGTCAAAGATGACAACTTTGAAGACTAAGGCTAAAATTACCTAGGAACCAAAGCTATTTCACATAATTACAAGTTTGTCATTCTAGCCACAATAATAGAAGTCAAAGTCAAAAGTCAACCCAAAATCAAATAAAGTCAAATACCACTTAAAATGCAAATAAAGACTTCTAATTAGATGATTAAAGCATTTAAATAAGCAATGCATGTTCGGGGTCTCACATCCTCCCCTTCTTAGAACAATTTCGCCCACGAAATTCTTACATGATCAATCAAACAACTTCGGATATTGCTGCTCGATCTGATCCCGACGTTCCCAAGTAGCCTCTTCTATACCATGATGATGCCACAAAACTTTGACCATGGGTATCCTTTTTGTACGCAGCTCTCTAATGTACTGATCTAGAATACGAATAGGTCGCTCCTCATAAGTCAGATTTCCACTAAGCTGCAACGGCTCCACCTCAAGAACATGAGATGCATCTGGATAATACTTCCTCAGCATAGAAATATGAAAGACATCGTGAACTCTAGAAAGACTCTCTAGTAGGGACAACCGATAAGCCAACTTGCCAACTAGGCCAATGATCTCAAACGGCCCCACATATCTCGGACTCAACTTTCCCCCTTTGCCATAACGGACTATGCCTTTCAGAGGAGAAATCTTTAAGAAGACCTGATCACCAACCTTAAACTCCAAGTCTCTTCTGCACTTATCAGCATAACTCTTCTGCCTACTTTGAGCGGTAAGCATTCTCTGACGAATAAGGCGAACATTCTCAATAGTTTCCACATACTCTGGCATCATAGCTGGATCAATCCCCTTCATCTCCCCAACCTCATCCCAATACAACGGAGAACGACACTTACGACCATACAATGCCTCATAAGGTGCCATCCCAATAGTCGCTTGGTAACTATTGTTATAAGCAAACTCTGCCAACGTCAAGTGTTTCTCCCAACTTTGCCCGAAGTCCATGACACTAGCTCTAAGCATATCCTCAAGTATCTGAATAGTTCGCTCTGATTGACCATCTGACTGAGGATGATAAGCTGTGCTAAAATTCAAATTAGTACCCAAAGCTTTTTGAAGACTCTTCCAAAACCTAGAAGTAAATCATGGATCTCGATCTGACACAATGGTAACAGGTACACCATGAAGTTTTACAATGTTATCAATATACAACTTGGCTAACTTCTTCAGACTATATTATATGTTCATCGGAATGAAATGTGCAGTCTTAGTCAATCGATCCACTACAACCCATACTGAATCAAAACCTCTTGGACCCTTTGGTAAATCCGTGAATAAATCCATTGTCACATGTTCCCATTTCCATTGAGGAATAAACAATGGTTGAAGCAAACCTGCTGGTCGTTGATGCTCAGCTTTGACTCGCTGACAAGTCAAACACCTAGACACAAACTCCAAGACCTCCTTCTTCATATTGTTCCACCAATAGTGTTGCCTCAAATCTCGATACATCTTGGTTCCGCCCGAATGAATTGTATACTTTGAATTGTGGGCTTCCATAAGAATCTCATTCTTCAAGGTTGGATAATTTGGAACACAAACTCTAGTTCTGAACCGCAACACACCATAATCGTGTATCTTGAAATCTGGTTTACCCTTAGAGATTTTCTGAAGATACTCATCTAACTGTTGAGCCTCGCGAATCCGAGTCAATAACAATGGTTGAATCTGCAAGTTAGCAAACATGACACCAACTTCTTTCAATTCTGGTTTCCACAAACCAACTTCTTCAAGCATCTCCCATTCCTTAACTGCCAACATAGAAAGACTAGTCTTACGACTAAGAGCATCTGCGACTACATTGGCTTTTCCAGGCACATAATTGATCGTGCAATTATAATCATCCAAGAGTTCCATCCATCGCCTCTGCCTCATATTTAACTCCTTTTGGGAGAACAAATATTTCAAACTCTTGTGATCAGTAAAGATTTCAAACTTATTACCCCACACAAAATGGCGCCACTTTTTCAAAGCAAAGACTATGGCCGCCAACTCCAGATCATGAGTAGGATAGTTCCCTTCATACTGTTTCAACTTTCGAGATGCATAAGCAATTACTCGACCATGTTGCATCAACACACAACCCAAACCTTCTTTGGAAGCATCGCTATAAATTACAAAGTTTTGACTACCTTCTGGCAAGGTAAGAACTGGAGCTGTAGTCAACCTCTTCTTCAACTCCCGAAAGCTGTCCTCACACTTCTCATTCCAATCATAACTAATACTCTTTTGAGTGAGCTTAGTAAGAGGACCTGCAACTTTAGAGAAATCCTTCACAAACCTTCTGTAATAGCCCGCTAAACCAAGGAAACTCCGTACTTCAGTCACATTCTCAGGCCTTTTCCAATTAGACACTACCTCGATCTTGCTTGGATCCACAGATATACCCTGCTGCGAGATGACATGGCCTAAAAATGAAACTTGTTGTAACCAAAACTCACACTTGCTAAACTTAGCATACAACTGGTGATGCTGAAGCTTTTGAAGAACAAGATGCAAATGTTGCTCATGTTCTACTTCATCTTTGGAATACACCAGAATGTCATCAATGAAGATCACAACAAACCTATCAAGATACGGTTGGAACACCCGGTGCATGAGATCCATAAACGCTGCAGGAGCATTAGTTAAACCAAAAGGCATAACCAAGAACTCATAGTGACCATATCGAGTTCTACAAGCAGTTTTCAGCACATCCTCCTTGTTGATCCGAAGCTGATAATAGCCCTGCCTCAAATCAAACTTCGAGTAGACTTTTGCCCCTTGAAGTTGATCGAACAACTCATCAATAAGTGGAAGTGGATACTTGTTTTTGATAGTCACCTGATTCAAACCCCGATAGTCGATGCACATCCTCATAGAACCATCTTTCTTCTTTACAAATAACACTGGTGCTCCCCACGGAGATGTACTTGGCTGAATGAACCCCTTCTCCAACAGTTCCTGCAACTGCAATTTCAATTCAAGAAGTTCAGCTGGTGCCATACGATAAGATGACTTAGACACCGGTTGAGTCCCTGGCAACACATTGATAACAAATTCAATTTTCCTCTCTGGTGGTACTCCTAGCAATTCCTCGGGAAAAACATCCGGATAATCCCGAACAATCGAAACTTCTTCTAACTTCAACTTATCTGAAGGCTTGTTAATTAGATATGCAAGAAACCCACTGCAACTATTCGACACAAGCTTAATAGCTTTGATAGAAGAAATAAGGAAATCATTCAAAGATTCTCGATTCCCCGCTACTTTTACCACTGGACAACCGGGTTTCCGAAACTTAACCACTTTGGTATGACAATTCACTCGAGCCTGATACTTAGACAACCAATCCATACCCAATATAACCTCATAGTCTCGAATAGGTAACAAAACTAGATCAGTTGAAAACTCCTTATCCTCAATCCAAATCGTGCATTCCTTATAAACCGATTTGGTTATGAACTTACTACCTATCGGTGTGCTAACCTCAATACTATATGGAAGTTTCACAACTGGCAATTTAATACGTTGCACACAAGGAATTGCAATAAAAGAATGCGTGGCATTGGAATCAAACAAAACCTTAACCAAATGATCATGGATTAGAAAAATACCTTCGACCACAACTGTTGTCTCAGGTACCTCATCTCCTTCAATAGCATAAGCCCAAGCCTGCACTCGTGGTGCAGGTACACTACCAACCATCCTACTTTGACCTTTACCTAAGGTCTGTCGCTGAATATTCTGAAATCTTGGGCAATCCTTAGCCCTATGCTGCTCACTGCCGTAGCCCGTGCATTTTTCCATCTTCCTCTAACAATCTCTATCCACGTGCCCCTTCTTGTTACAGAAGTAACAAACCTTAGCTGTAGAAGCATTGGCCCTGGAGAACACCTGGGCCGAAGAAGCAACTAGACCACTCTGTTGAATTCTCAAAATGGTCGGCCTGGTTTGACTCTGACTCTGGCCTGATGGCTGAAACGACCTCTGCTAGCCCCAAGGCTGAAATGGCCTCTTATTTGGCAAACTCGGTACATAACCCAAATCTCGTTTCCTTTTCTCGACGAGGCTTGCCGCTTTATGAGCCTTCATATAGGTAGCATACGTGTTTGATATAAGGTCCATCTGAAGATCGGGCCTCAAACCCTTGGTAAACCTTCTAATCCTCTTTGCCGGCGTATGTACCAACTCTGGTGCATAACGAGACAATGAATTAAAACGTGCCTCATACTCATCCATTGTTTGATTCCCCTGATTGCAATTTGAGAACTCTTCATCTCTCCTCTCTTGAGCTATCTCAGAGATATAGTTGTTCTTGAAAGCTCGGACAAAGTTAGCCCAAAGTATCGGAGTATGGGTTAGCTCCCACTCAGAATTCACAGTTCTCCACCATTCCCTAGCATCACCCTCTAATATGAAAACCGCAAAGGAGACCTTCTGCTCATCAGTGTACCTCAGAGTATTGTAGATAACCTCAACTTTTTCTAGCCAAGCCTCAGCTTTGATATCATCTGGCTCTCCCAGAAATTTAGTCGCCCCATAATTGATAAATCAATCCAACAACCGATCATCTCCACCATTACCCCCATTACTATCATTACCGTTAAAATTATTGTGCTGATTAATATTGTTGTTCCTCTGTTCCTCTATATCCGTTTGCCTCTCAAATGCCCGAGCCATCACAGCCATAGCCTCTGCAATCTGACCCAACACTGGATCTCTAGGCGGCACTGGTTGAACAGGCTCGACCTCTCTGGGAAGCTCTCGGCGAGGTCTACCTCTCGGTGCCATCTTTGAACATGAAAGTTATGAACAATTATAACACATATGCACAGTTTATATCGTTCAACAATAAGTATCACAAAATCACCTAGTACCTAATGCACAATTTCCACATAAATACAACTACCATATTATGTATGCACATTTTCACTTAGGGTCACATAACACACAGACCGAGGGTCCTATCCTGGCTGACGCCTAGACAAGCTAAGCTCTGATACCACAAATGTCACGCCCCAAATCTGGTCTTAGGGAAACCAGCTCATAACGCGACGACACACGGACATTATAACGGCTGTAATATGGACATCCAACAAAAGAATATAAACACTCAAACACATTTATATAAAGTCTACATCCAAGTAGATACAATTCTCAAACCATGTTCTCAATGAGCATAAGTAAAACCAAAACGTGATCATAAATCCAATCATGATCACCTACATATACAATCAAAACAAACTAGACTTCAAAATAAATAAGTTATCAAGTATACCAAACATAAATTAAAACATAACCTCATTACAACAAACTACTAAAAGCCACTCAACATTGTTTCAACTCTATCACAAGCTAAACATAGTTCACATTCCATGGTTCCTCAATAGTCTCCTCGTGCACATAGTCAACGTCATGTACACCTGTAGCATGCATCACAGAAGGGTGAGCTTATTTATAACAAAGCTCAGTGGGGAGGGGAAACAGTTAAGGGAACTTTTAAAGCCACAACCTGTAAACCAGTTGATCATATTAGAAACAACATATAGCATGAGCAATAAAGCCATAAACCACGTTATAAGGATACTGCTCATTGTTTGTTGATGCCGTCACTTATAGCCCCTACACGAACTCATCACGTTCACTTTTCACATCTTCTTATCACTCCCGCATATTGGTACTCCGGATGTACCCACCTAGACACCCCACTCCCCATGGCCTTACACCGACCACGCGAGAATGGTGTCAGACTATGGTAGTCGTGCAATTACCTGCAAGCCCTATGCCGCCCGGCACGACACGACGCTACCAAGCCCCGCATAAGGTTGCAACCTTTCGAACATGGGTATCTACCCAACGCATTCACATTCGCATAAGGGTATCCACCCAACGCATTCACATTCGCATAAACCATTTAACTCATATTCATGACAAATAAAGGAGATCAACAAAGTAGGTTGAACTCCCAAGCATATTCACGTATTATGTTCATTTGACAAACTCCCAACCATATACCCGAGCAATCGTGCCACATTTAATATACAACAATATACTCACATTTAAAGGTAACACATTATTTAATTCAACCAAACTTCATTAAACATATATCCAACACATTAGTACCAATATTCAACTATCAAAGAATATGATCTTTTCAACACATTAACATCACCTAAGTACATAAAAACATGACATTTATACTTTAACACCAATTAAACCTTGAAAGAATATAATCACTACAAATCAACTTTAAGCTTCTAACAAGATTAAACCATCCTATGAATCTCTACAACACATAACTTCAACACAATCAATATAGCAACTAACCATAATGCATTATCAACACATTGCAACAACAAAACTAAGCATTAAACAAGCTAAACAAACAAATCTATAAAATTACATAGTTGCTGGAATTTTATGAAATAGATCAAAATAAACTCCTAAATTCACCAAACTCTCACTAAAGCCATGAAATCATATACCAATCACATATATAAAATCATAAACACCAAATCTAACTCAAATTCTTAACTTCTAATTAATAAAGTTAATACATAATCACCTATTTAATCTCCAATAAATTCATATGTATGTATTAAGCTCTCAAATACTACTACAACATATAATCATCCATACAAGCATTTAAAACACACTTGTACATGATTTCCACAAATCAAAGTAATCATATACTAACAAAAACTTAAAATCTCCACCTTTAGCTAAAGCACTTCAAATTCCTAATTCAACGGAAGCTTAAATTAATTAAATTGTATGTCTATGTTATTAATCTCTAAATACCCTGTTTGCTATCTATAAACGAAGCTTATCGAATGTAGATAGTTCTAGGTTCAACCGGAACTCAATTCCGAGTTAAATTCATTGAGTTATAGCCATTTTAGTGCAAGTACTACTAACTGTCCAGTTGCAACGTTTTTCTGCCACATTTCGGAAATGGAAAAATCGGAAGGTCCAAACGTTGGAATCTGACTTTTTGTAAAACACAAAGTTTGTTCCCAACTGCCTAATCTAGCTACTGTAAAAATTTTGTTCAATTCTGAGGTCGTTTACTATTTTTTAAACGTAAAATACGTTGGAGGCAGTGAGCTGTCCAATAAATGATTAATAGCTTTCATGGCAAATTCACTTCCTATCTTGCTTCTACAACATCATAAACCTCAAATACAAGTATAAACAAGATCACACAATACTACAACAACCTAGATCTATAAACCCTAGCATTTATCTTCAAAAATACAAAATAAATACAAGATATAACAACAAGAACACATCAAGCCCAAAAGTCTACTCCTAACACATATATCTAACATTATAAATCAAGATAACAACATTTCTTCAAACTAAATTTAATTTTCAGAATTTAAATCATGCAAGAACATAACCTCCCTCACCTTAAATTAGCAACTAAGGCAAGAAATGAAGATGAAATAGCAAGGAGCAACTTTTCTATGGATCAAACTTTGCTCAAATCCACCAAGAAATGAAGAATCAAGCTTGGAATGAATTTTTTCTTCTCTTTTCTCTTATGGCAGAATTTTGTAGGTGATCTAGGTGTTGTGTGTGTTTTTCCTTCTGCAAAATGAACTTGGTTGTAATAAATAGGCTAAGTCCAATGGTCAACTAACTAAATAAGAAAAGTCAAATAACACTTATTTGGTTAAACCCGTATATACAAATCAGTTTTGACACATTTTACTAAAACGATCATAACTTATGCTAGAGAACTCCGATTTGCGAACGGTTTGAAGCGTTAGAAACTAGACTCGTAGAGCTTTCTAACCATATATAATTTGCCACCTAACTCTTTCCAAATTGTGCATTGAATATGTGTTATTTTGCAAGAATGATGTTAGGTTGCTATAAACAAAGTCAACAAGTCAAAGATGACAACTTTGAAGACTAAGGCTAAAATTACCTAGGAACCAAAGCTATTTCACATAATTACAAGTTTGTCATTCTAGCCACAATAATAGAAGTCAAAGTCAAAAGTCAACCCAAAATCAAATAAAGTCAAATACCACTTAAAATGCAAATAAAGACTTCTAATTAGATGATTAAAGCATTTAAATAAGCAATGCATGATCGGGGTCCCACATGCATCCCATAGCATTTTTTCCTAGAGGAAGATCTACAAAATCCCATGTTTGTTTGTTTTCTAATGCCTGTAATTCATCAAACATAGCTTGTTGCCATAGAGAGTTAGAACTTGCCTCATGATAAGTTTAAGGCTCATGAAGTGAAAGAATAGTAGAAAAACAATGATAATCCAAAAGATGAGAAGGAATTGATCTTACTCGTGTGGATCGACGGAGAGATGACTCAGTATGGATAGAAGGTAAAGTAGAAGGAAATAGTTCGTCATCGAGTGCAAACCCATCAGGTGGGACAGTCTCCTCAAGAAGGGCCGTGTCAAGTGGATCATCAAGTCCTGTAGGTGTACCTGTGTCACTATCATCATCGGGGAATAAGGAAAGGAAAGATTTGTGAAATATGGGGTAGAGATAGCATGAGGTAGGGAAAAAGGTGAAAAGGAGGAAAACATCTTATTCTCCCAAAAAATCACATGACAAGAGACTCGGAGACGTTTGGATAGTGGATCCCAACACCGATACCCCTTGTGTTCAATACCATACCCTAAGAAACAACATAATCAGGCTCGAGGTTCGAGTTTGGTACGTTCTTGGGGAAGGAGTGAAACAAAACATGCACAACCAAAGACGTGAAGGTAATCATAGGTAGACGGAGATCCATAGAGGCATTCATAAGGGGTACTATTATTAATGACAGGTGAAGGGAGACGGTTAATGACATGGACCGTAGTGAGAGCAGCTTCCCCCCAAAAGCGCTCAGGACATGAGACAGATATAAGAGATGTGCGAGTGATATCAAGAATATGTCTATGTTTTCGCTCGGCACACCTATTTTGTTGAGAGGTGTGGGGGCAAGAACGATGGGAAATAGTGTCATGCTTACGGAAAAGGTCAAGAATGGTAGACTTCTTATACTCCATGGTATTATCGGTATGAAAGACTTTGATATGCTAGTTAAACTGAATATAGATCATGGCAGTGAATTCAGAATAGATGCGGGGCAGATCAGACCTGTGGTGCATAAGATAGATCCATGTAAATCGTGAATAATCATCGATAAAAATGACAAAATATCGAGACCCACCCATGGTGGGAGTAGGAGAGGGACCCCAGATGTCAGAATAAACCAAGTCAAAACATGCAGCAGATGAAGAGTCACTTTTATTGAAAGGTAAGGCAGGTTGTTTCCCAAGATGACATGATAAACAATCAAAAGAGTGCATAGAAGGTTTTCCTAAAACGCCACTAGATACCAAAGATTGTAATTTTTCTAAAGAGGCATGACCTAATCTAGAGTGCCAAAGGTGAAGAGAGGGAGACCTTGACGAGGTGGTGACTGATGCAATAGTATTAAGGTGAGAAGGGAGATGCAAACTAACAAGTTCAAAGAGACGTCCAACCTTTCGGCCTATCCCAATAGTCTATCCTATATGAGGGTCCTACACACGACAACCAGAAGCAAAGAGACCAAGTTCACACAATTGACCGACATAGATAAGATTAAGGGTAAATTTAGGGACAAGATAAGTATCTGAAAATGAAGCATGAGATGTGGACACTGAACCTATATGACTTACAGGCATGGATGTACCGTCAACAGTATAAATAGAAGGTGCAAAAGAATTGATGATTGTATTGGTTAAGCAAGAAGAATCAGGAGTCATATGGTTAGAACAAGCAGTGTCAAAGAACCATGAAGACTTACCAAGTGTGGCTGAGAGAGCAGTGGAAGGAGAACGATTAAACTGAGGTAAAACTTGTTTAATGAGGTTTTGGAGGTCGGCAACTGATAGAGATGAGGAAGAAGGATCAGAAAAGGTGTATGATGTACTCTGAGCCTAGAAAGAAGCATCCTTTGGTCAATGTCCTTGAGAATTTATGTTGGGATTCTGATAGCATTCATGTAGGTAATGGCCTGGATGAATTTTCTTGCAAAAGGGGCACGCTCGAGTAGGACAGTGCAAGAGGGAGTGACCAGAGAGATGACAGTACTTACACTCCTGTTAAAAGGATAAGTGGGACGTCGTGTTGTTCTTTAAGACATCCAAATGCTCTATTGTGGATCCAAAACTGATATTTAAAGTGAGAATTTGAAGAAATAGACTGCAAAAATGAACTCAGGACGTCGAAAAATGTGGGAAAGGGTCTGGTAATTTTTTTTTTGGAACTCCGTTGACGTGGCAGAAAAAATGAGCTGGCAGATGATTGGACGCAAGACAACTGATGTTAGTGCTGACTAGATGGCTGATGTATGCAAAGGCTGATGTCAGCTGATGTCAGCAATGGGCTGTTTGGCAGACAAAAAAAAGACAGAACAAAAGATAGAGACGACAGGACTTTGGAAGGAGCATGAGGGCGCGCCCGGTGTCCGTTTTGGGCAATTTTTATACCACTGGACTCCTTGCGACGAGCTCCAGGTTGTGATGTGGCGCGTGACCCGAGATGGTGAAAAAAAAATATCGATAAGGCTCAAAACAGACAAAAAATTGAGACAAGAGAGAAGATATGATAACAGTGGCACAGGCTACCAGGATGGTAGCTCTAATACCATGTCAAAAGATAAATGAGAACAGGAGAATAGAAACATTGTGTCTATTTGATATATTGAGAAAATAGTATATTGCTCTTGAATAGAGAAAATTATGTATATCAACTATAATGTACAAGCTATTATATAGATATAAGACTACTTGCTCTCCAAGCTAATCTACTTGCTCTCTAAACAAATCTAAGTATGGTAAGTCTAACTATGGTAAAACTAAACAACTATACGCGGAATATTAATTATAAACAAATTATACGTTAACAGTCTTATATAATTAGATAATTGTATATTCTAACATGATCCAACCCAAAAAGCCTTTTTTCCAATAATCATATCTTTCAAGTTAGGAATAAATCTAATTAAACCATGTTAATTACTTAACGCATACTATTATTATTATATAGATTGCACAGAATAAAAGTAATGGATTCCAAGTTAATTACTGAAAGTACAAAATTGAGCAGGTGGTTAACAATTGTTTTGTGGAATAACGAGAAAAAGAAGAGATCATATCCTAATTCTTAAAGGCAATCAATTGGAGTTGTTTATGCGGTTGCGAGCTCGATGATGGAGATGTTAACCAATGAATAACTAGTTTTTTGAGACGCTGATGTTGAAAAATGTGGTGCATCATCTTATTAGGAAGAAGAATTGATAAAAACAAAAAAAAACAAAAAAAAAATAAAATCTTAGGAAGAATTAAGTGAAAAATTCCATGAAATTTCCAATCTTCTACACCTGTTATGTAGACAAGTCATTAACAATTTGGAATGTTAAGGAAATATGAAAATAGAAAGAATAAAATTAAATTTTCGAAATAAGAACAATGGAATGTATTAGTGTTCCGTATTGCAAATTATTAACATAAAGTGGACAACAAAAGAAAATAACGAAAAACAACGAAAATATTTTAACCCAACAACAAAAGTGATATTTTTTATATCCAAACAAAAAAAGAATATCAGCAAAAAGAAAAAAAGTGTATCTTCGTAGGGGTAAGTCATAGAACAATATGGATAAAATTGAAACTTCATGAGAGAGTTTGGGACTAATTAAGCTAAATCTTGTGGGGGAAAATGGAATTTTACTGTTTTACAAATCAAAGTAACTCCTAAGCTTTTTTATATTTCATATATAGAAAATATTGGCTTAACAAAATTATTTTTTATTTTTTGGATGACGTGGAACGTAGCTAACAAAACTCAACTACCAGATAATTTGACAAAGATTATAACTTAAGGGAATATTTCTGTTTGGTCTAAGTTTGAGATAAGTTAACCAAGAGAATAAAAAGTGCTTATTAAGTTCACTGGGGCAATTAAGTTGCGATACTCCGTGCCTTTTTGCCACCAAGGATAGATGTACAGTATATGGAGAGTCGTGGAGCTGCTGTCTCACAATTTTTTTTTTCCTTTTAAATTGAATGCTATTTAAAAAATATTTTAATTTAAAAAATTAATAAACTCCTATAAAAAAATAATAATAATAATTTATATATAAAAATTAAATTGTATTACAACTCCGCACTAAAAAAGTCTCCATCTGCCCCTATTTACTACTTTACAAAGAAAAAACAACAAACGATTATTATAGGCAGGAAGGACTTTGATCAACAGTAATATGAAGATGCTGAATCTAGCTTTTAACATGTGATGATCCAATTGCTTTGGATGATAGTCCAATTCAACGTTGACTTTGACTGCATTGACATATAAGGTTTGTAAATTGTAACTGTGCGTACAAGTGATATAAAAATAAATTTAAGCTTAAGACTCTTTCTTTCCTGAGCCCTGAATAAAATTTAAAAAGAAAATTAGAAAGGATAATATATATAATTATACTACTCTAATTGAAAATGGGCAACTATAGCTATTTTTTTTTCTTCCTATTTTTGACGGACTATAGCTTATCCATGAACCAATAACAGCAGTGGATGAACCACTACATAAATAGTAAATGAAATCAAACAAGTACCCCTATTGGTTGGATGGTACTTCAATCATTGGCAGATTATATCAACTTTAATGATTTTGAATCATTGAGAGGGTGATCTTTTAAAGGAATTTTATTTTGAAACGACTATTATTTTAAATGATTAAAATATTTATTTTTTACACATATATTTTACGAATGTGTTTCACGAGTCATTTAAACACACGTGACAGAGAGAATTTTAATTGTTTAAAACATTTTTCCTCTTTAAAGAGTTTTTTTTGGGTCAACTCTTTAAAGAGTTGAGAAAGCAAGAAAAAAAAAAAAAAAAAAAACATAACAGGACACATTCAATATCCTGTTTGGCATCTTCAGGTTATTAATTTGCTTGTTTCATCAATAAAGACAAACATAGAATTTTCTCCTTCCGATGTGCATGCTTACACACTATCCTCGAATTTGAATAGTTTTCAAAATGTCTGAAATGTTATAGATACAAATTATATATTTCATTTTAATACGTGAGCTCACACGCTAAAGTAAAAAGGTGGAGTTCATGAACGTTTGTAAGATAAATTCCTTCAAATCGCATTAGGTCAAACTACATGTGAAAACAATTCATAACCTGGAAAAATTTGCAATAGGGAGCCTAGAAGAGTGAAAGGTATCAAAATCGTAAGCGGATTGGTGGAACTTAAAGTTTACCCTTGACCTTGTTTTAATTTTTTTTTGTTAATAATCATAATTTCTATCTTAGGATTAATTGATTAAGAATAGCTAAGGATCTTATGTTGGTATTAGATTAAGTTTATGATTTATTGTTTAACTCTCCTCATCACGTGTCACTACTAAGATTATACCAGAGTTAACATTTAGGTGAGCGAGTTAGTGAGAGAGACGAGTTACGTGTAAATGAAAAAAACTAGATCAAGACTCAATTACAATATTTAATTTTGTTAAAAATCATTGAATTATATTTTAAAACTAATTGGAACTTTAAGAAGTAGCCTAAAATATTCCATGACGATATTAAAATATATAATTTATCTATCAATGTAAGAGAATAATATTTTTTTAACTTTTAAAATGAACTCAACTCAAAGCATTCAGTCTCAAAAGATCTTATCAGGTAGGCACTCTGTCCAAAAACCCATATTCTACACTGACTTAATGGCTTGACCAGTGTTGATCATGATTAAAAATTAGGATTATTTCATTTATATTCTTATCATTTGTACTTTACACCTTTAACACTATCTTTTTATTTTGATCACTTATTTTCTCTTACCAAAGTCACCGCTAACATAGAATAACTCTGTCAAATATGTTTGTTAAATGTCTTTTATATCCTTTCATTTTTTCCTCTTTTTCTTTTTTCTATTTTTTTTTCTTTTCTGCCTCCACCTTCTTCTTCCCTCTGCACAAAAACACACACACTAACACACAACACAATTATCAAATACACAAACACACACGCTAACAAAGATCACCACCAGCAGCGGGTTCATCACCGTCGTAGACGTCAAAAAGAACCACCACCAGCAAAAGGTTTATCACCGTCGCCGACGTCGGAAAACACCACCAACAGATTTTTTTTCCCACCGTGACAGACAACAAAACTCAATACAAGATCACACAATGATAGCATCAACAACAACAAACGGAAACTGATAATTATGGACGTGTTACACATGTTATCCACGAAAAAGGTAATGAAAAATGGTTTTGCAAACAAACTTCATTTTAGTGAAAAACCATGCGAAACTTTGGCGTTTAATGGCTCCTGATCGGACAGGAGTCACAAAAGAGTATGCGTTTTTCATGGCGGCCTTTAGTTCCATATCTATTTTTATTGTGGAATGTGAGATATTAGTTTTTATTGGTGATTGTATATACAGATAACAGATGGTGGGGGCGTATATATGGAGATTGATGAGAGCCAGGAATTGGGGATTTGGGACTTTGGGTGTTTCGTGGAAGGGCGTCAGGGGGCCGATCGACCGCGTACAAAATGTCACTTTTTTAGCTTCTGAGGAGGCTAAAAAATGTGTCTTTCAACTATATATATATATATATATATATATATATATATATATATATATATATGTTAGCACATAATTATATGAATGTTTCAAGTCCTTTCTGCATGGTTTTTTTTTTTTTTTTGTCAAGAGAAAACATTCATTCATTAAAAAGGAAAATAGTACAATTTAAGCAATCCGGTAGGGTTCAGGCGGAGCCAAGGGCGGGGCCCAACCTCCAAAAAAATATTTATATATTTAATTGACTTTTTAAATAAATAAATAAATAACAGATTTGACGTCCAACTAAAAAATCAAAAAGTTATAGAAATTTACAAAAATATGAAGTTAGCTTGGTGTATTCACAATTACCAACATGTTAGAGATATGTCCTAATGCGACATATTTAGATGACATATATTAGGGTATTTTGACATTTACTTATGGCATTAATGTTTATATGTTCGTTTGCATATTGATATAATTAGGACATTCATATTCTCCTTCTTTACGTGTATGAATGAGTCCTTAGTTTTTTCATTAGAGGAATGTATTCTAAAAGCGTTTAGAATATGTTGGCATATTTCCTTAATATGATAAATACTTAAAGTGTTCATAGTCCTTAAATTATTTGATCAATACTTTAATAATCAATTACGAACTATCATATGTGTTGTTACCTTTGATTAACATAGAGATGTTAATGATAAAGGATGGTGAGCTACATGCCATAACAGCATAGTGATGCGACTAACAAACATATGGATAATTATTAGTTGAATAGATCATTGAATGTGACGTGAATAACAAATTACATGACTTTGGATTAATAATTTATTATTCGTTGCGATTGTACATGTAATCCTTAGACTTGAGACATTACGGTTGTCATATGTATTGGGGTTTGATTCAAGCGTTTAGATAATGCCTGTCTCGACAAACGAGATGAGATACGTCATCTCGCAATTTCATTCATCTGGTATAGTGATTGACAGGTAGTGGTCAAGATAGGATCCATTAACCTCCGGCGTGAGGCAATGTCCTATGCGATCCAAGTTTGGTTGTTGAATGAGGAAGTCCTTGGTCAAGACATGAATGATGGAAATGAGTTTTTTCATGTGTCATCTCTCATTCCACCATTTGGATCTATGCATCGTTTCGAGTCTATGAACTTAATCGGATCATGGTTCTTGCTTGACGGGATAATTAATGGAAGGATTAGATTGTACGATAATTGGCGACCATAAATAGATTCACTTGAATAAAACTTCATTGCTTTATAAATTGTCTTGATACGTTGGTAGGTAGAACGTCACTCAAGAACTCTGAACGTATTTTGAGAATGACGAGAGATATTCTCTAAACAAATCAAATAGTTTGATTAACATTTAAAGTGTTCAACGTTTCTTCAATGCTATATAGCGGTGAATTTAGAAAGTCACACACAATAGAGCATAGTGAATGTTTTTCCTATTGAGCTTGATTTAGTTTCTCTTAAATTGTTAAAGTATTAACAATTATATTTTGTTTCTTTTATATTGTTAAGGAGTTAACAATTGTGTAATTGTTAAGGAGTTAACAATGATGTAATTGACCTTTTAAAAGTTATTGGGGTCAATATGCAATTATTATTAAGTGTTGGGACTAATGTAAAAATATGAAAATGTTGTTTTCATAATTTCAACTAATTGTGATTAGGTTGAATATTTAAATACATTAGTGAAAAAATATTACAATAAAAGAAACAAAAGATGACAACTTTGTCATTTTTTCTTTTCTAACAAAGAGACAAAACAACACAACCTTAATTCAAGGTTGTCTTCTCTTTTATTTAAAAAGAGAGACAAGACAACAAAAGAAAAGGAAGACTTGTCTTCTTTGCCTTGAAGACTCCACACGTTGGAGAAAGAAAAATATGAAGAAAAGAATTATCTTCTTCTTCAACCAATAATAGAGTTGTCTTCATCTCTCTCTCTCCTCAAGCCTCCATGGCTGAAAAATTAGAGAAAAACGCAGCAAGAAGAAAGAGAAGAAAAAGTATTTTCTACTTCATCATCTTGAGAGAACCATGGCTGAAAAATGAAGATGAACTAGATGCACTTGTCTTCTCTTCTTCTTCATAAAAACGCAGCCAAAGAAAGGGAGAAGGAGGAAATGGTTTTGCTCTCTTCTTCACAAACAAGCTCATAAATCTTCCATGGTTATCTAGCACAAAACAACCACAAAGATGGAGAAGCCATTATTTGCTCGTGTGGACGGACTAGAGCTCTTGTGCTTTTAAGGGATGGTGTCTTCCATCAAGTGATAAGAAATTTCAGATTCATACCTCCTATGAGTTGTCTACAAGAGGTATCTCTTACTTCTATCACTTGTCAATATATATATTTGCTATACATATGTTTTGCATATATTAATCACATGATATCAAGATTAAAGTTTCATATGAACATCATGCTTTGAATTCCAGAAATTTTTGAATGTCATGTTTCGCTTCCGCTCGATTCTTAGCTAGATGATGTTCATAGCTCTAAATAGTTGGTGTATGTGCAACAGATTTATGATGGGTCATAAATTGAAAACATTGACTAATTGGTTTGATTTTGGTTAAGTCCAATGGACTTAAAAATCAGTGGGCTTTAGTCTAATAAGTTTAGATGAGATTGTTTTTCTTAATGAAGATTAAAATGAGTCTTGGAACTCAAATTGGGCCATAAAATTAACGAAAGATTTGCATTGGGCCTTATTGAACAAGTATGGACTTAAAATTAGTTTTATCTAGTTGTTTTGTGTTGTTTAACATGAGATGCTAAAAACTCAAGATATGAAACTTATTGCAAACATGCCTTTTATTTATTTAATGTATTGGATACATTAGTTTGTGTTAGCTTGCTTGTTTAGCTTTATTGTTTATGTATATAATGCATATCCTATGCTTTATGAGTTTTATCTTATATTGTGATGTTGGATGATAAATGGTGAATTTGATCATGGACTTGGTTAATGAATGGTTAATTAGTTGTAATTTTATTAGATGGTGTTGTAACTAATTATATCATTCATTAGTATGTAATTGAGACATAAGTCTCGTTTTATTTTCTTGTAATCGAGAGAAATTTGTAGTGAGACATAATGTATGAAATTTCTACAAGAAGTTTGCAAGAAGACCATTGGAGACTTTCAAGGAGTTGGAGGTGCTTTGGATCTTTGAAGAATTCAAGAAGACAAGACCAAAGAAGACATGTTGATATGTTTGTTTAGGTTTTATTTTTGTCTTGATTTAATTCATAGTCCAAGTCCATGATCCACCATAATGTATGATTTTGCATGTATGTTTATTTATTTGCTTATATATGATGTATGCTTGTAAATTAACTAATGTGCAAAGTGAGACCTAATTAAATTTAAAATCTTCCTACGTGCAAATATATTAGATTGTAGAGCGGTAAAATTGTTTATCGTTGCCCTCCACTATCCTAGGTTATATTTGCTCGATTGGGTATGTCTTGGCTAACCCAAAGGTAGAAAGACATATTCCATGAAAGTATTATGTTTACCTAGCAAGCATAGTGATGTTATGTTGTTCCAATATCACGAGGCCAATAACGCACTAAAGCTGAGGTCCGGGATTCAAATTGTCGCAACGCTGTGACGGTGGGTGTAATTTAACTAGATCACGTTTCCAATAATGCACCAAAGCTGAGGTTACGGTGATTTAGGGGCAAAATGACTACATCCTATATAGTGATATAGATAGTAATCGTTGCTAACTATTTGTATATATATTCCAATAATGCACCAAAGCTGAGGGGTATTCATATTAAAGAGAACTATAGTCACCTACTAATGAATCTTTAATTAGATTCACGATCTCATTTAGGAAGTGTGGGAATCGATAAAATTAGCGGGATGTATCATTTAATTAAAGGTCAAATTAAATGTTTTAACAAGTTTATGTCAACTAGCAATCTTATTTTTTGCATACGTTTATGGCTACAACTATGAACTCGTCATTTTTAATTAAATAGATTTTATATCGCGCAACCGGACCAAACTCTTTGATTAACGTTATCATCTAAGAATGGTTCTTAGAAACTTAATAAAATCTTAGAATTACATGCTCCATTATTTTTCATCTTGATAATGTATCAAAACGAAAAGTTGTAGTACTTATGGATGATAAGTAAAACAAATTAAATATGCTAAAGATTTGTATTCTTTCATAGTTTGCATAAGGGTATGCAAGATGTCAAGAATATAATTCTAAACTAGCAAATGATTTTGTGGTAAGCATATTTAATGCATGATATTAGATATAAATGGAATTCATTCTTATATTTGTATTTCCTCTTTGGTTAATGGTAATGCAAAGAAGAAAGACAAAAAAAGATGATTTCTATTAGCCAGTGGGAGAATATCTAAGAAGAAAATTAAGGATTGTATAGGCATGTGTAAAAGATGTTTTCATAGCTTTAAAACCGGACATTAAAAGAGGTTTTAATCTAAAGTATCTTTATAGCTTGAATGTCAAGGTTGTAAAGTTACTATAAATTATAAATATTTGATTGTGATTGGTACTACTTTATGGATTCTAATGAAACATTAGTGAATATGTTCGAGGATATAATCTTAATCTTAGTAGTGCGCTTTTGGAAGCATGAAATATTTTCAGTGTTAGCAAATGAAACAAAGGTTGTTGCGTTAGCTAAAGACAATTTGTTTGGATGCCTTCTGGACATATTTTATATTTTAAGGATTATACTTAAATGATATTAGGAATAAAATATATATTCCTAAAGCTTATAAAAGCACATAATGGTGTAGTCTTTATTATTTTGATATGGACGAAAGAATGTATTACAAACATATTGTCAACCGTTATAACCATCCACCAAATTTTAAGATTACTCAAATAATCCAAATTAATTGTAGTTTCTACATGAGTAGGTTTTTCTAAATAATAAGATGATGATTAGGTTGGTTTGATCAACTTATACATCTTATTTATTAGAATGGTAACCAAGTCATCCTTTGTTTGATAAAGGATTAAAACTACTAGGCTATTTGGATTAGTATATATAGATGTATTTAGAGCTATTTGTGAATAGGCTCGTGTAGTAAAATGTATTAGTGTCTTATGATTAGATCGTGAAGGTAAAATACTTAAGTACTATTTTATTTGAGTATCTTAAAATTTTGATATAGTATCGAAATTAACAATGCCCGGTGTACCACAATTAAATAGGGTTTTCTTAGTGAAGAAACCGTGTTTTGTTGGACATAGTACAGTTGTTGATTAGTTTGACTAATCATTATATTTATTTGTGGGTCATACTTTCCTCAATTTAATTTAATGTTGAATAGTATATTCCTACTATTGCTAGAACTTTATATTTGATATAAGTTGGACAGCAACCAAGGATTAAATGTGTTAATTTTGATTTGTCCTACTTTTATTGAAAAGTTTTTAAAGGACTAGTAGGAGTTTTGGTTAAAGGTAATTTTATAGTATATCCTAGTTTTGTAAGATATAATTTCTATTTAATGATCAATGTTCAATGATCTATTATATTGTAATCTTTCTTGAAGAAAATGTTTTGTTCAAGAAAATATTACTTTCTAATAAAATGAAAATTGAGAAAGTATCCTCAAAAGCTATAAAATCACCTAGACCAAAATAATGAATCTATTCAATAAGGTTTGGAATGTGTCATCACGCAAGATCATTGCAAATCTAGTAGTGTATCTCATACTTAAAAGAAATATATGGATATCCTTTTAGGATGCACAAACGTTGTTTGTGTATTTGAGATAATTATCAATTAGTTGATCCTACGATTTACAAAGAAACGGTATATTTAATAACGACTTCAAGAAACTATATAATGCAAAGCATAATAATGAGACTCCATATACTTTAGCTTAATATGGATATTGATCTCCGAGATAAAGGTTGAAGTTAATAGAAAAATGTAATGACCTTTTATAGCTATATTGGTTTCTAAAAGATATCATCAAAGCCAAAGTGTTAGCTATGATGAAGTCCTTTTACCAATTATTGTGCTTTAGTCTTGTTGTATTATGCTAGTCATTATAGCACATTGTATTACTATATTGATGATTCTGATCTATTGATATGAGTAATATGTGCATACTTAATAAATCCACTTGTGGATTTTTAAGTGAATTCCTTGGAAATGTTTCACCCATTTCAAATAAGATTAAAGAGTTAGATTTCATTTAAAATGTAGATGAACCTTGTGATTGCAAAAAATAGTGGGAACGCATCCATTTTTCTATGATTGCAATAATGATGACTTCAATATCATAGTTGATGATATTTGTATTGTGATATTAATTATAGTCTAGTCATATTAAATGTTCTCCATTTAGAACTTGTCGTTCGTATCTTCTCAATTCGTAGCTATGATAATAGTACGAAGAGATTACTCGACATATTCCTTAGATTGTACAAAGAGTATTTTTGAAGGTGTTCAAGAAACTCTAGTTGCGTAATAAATTTGTATTCAAGTTATAGTAACTTCATATTTGTTATACTATGTACAAGACTTGATATTGAACAAATTGTAAAGTATTACGAGTAAATATCAATCCAATCTAGGTTTGGGAATGGTTGATAGAATTGAAGTATATTCTTAAGTACTTGGGAAGCACTAAAAATATATTTTAGTTTATGAATGAGGTAAATTCCGTAGTGACGAATTTACTAGTTCAGATTCTTAATCTGAATCTTATAATAGAATGTCTATGTTAGAGTTCATGTTTATTTGTAGTGGGAGCTCAGTAAGTTAGAAAGGTTCTGAACAAACTATAGATTCCATTACATAACTCATATTTTTTGTGATATGTAATATTACGAAAGAAGTTGTTTGGATCGAGAAAATCATACGAGTTGGTTATGATTCCTACCGTTAAGTTGTGATGCTTTTGCGCTATGACTATACGAAGCTACTGCACAAGTTTGTGGAACCCAGGTCTCACTGTATATCTAAACATTTGGAAAGGTGTTTCCATCTTCATGTGTTGTATCTGTAGCCAATAATCATATTGAGATATGTCTTTGCAGAAAACGGCCACATCTCTTGATGTAGCTGACCCACTTACCGTAGCTATGAATCAGTCACAACTAGATCCTCGTTTTGAGAAGATGAGTACACGATATCATTGTTTGTTGTGCTAATACTATGTTTCATAGCATTAGTACAAGTGGGAGATTGTTAGAGATATGCCCTAATGCGACATATTTGGATGACATATATTGGGGTATTTTGACATTTACTTATGACATTAGTGTTTATATGTTCGTTTACATATTGACATAATTAGGACATTCATATTCTCCTTCTTTACGTGTATGAATGAGTCCCTAGTATTTTCATTAGAGGAATGTATTCTAAAAGCGTTTAGAATATGTTGGCGTATTTCCTTAATATGATAAATACTTAAAGTGTTCATAGTCCTTAGATTATTTGATCGGGACTTTAATAATCAATTACGGACTATCACATGTGTTGTTACCTTTGATTAACATAGAGATGTTAATGATAAAGAATGGTGAGTCACATGCCATAACAGCATAGCGATGCAACTAACAAACATATGGATGACTATTAGTTGAATAGATCATTGAATGTGACATGAATAACAAATTACATGACTTTGGATTAATAATTTGTTATTCGTTGCGATTGTACATGTAATCCTTAGACTTGAGACATTACGGCTGTCATATGTATTGAGGTTTGATTCAAGCGTTTGGATAATGCCTGTCTCGACAAACGAGATGAGATATGTCCTCTCACAGTTTCATTCATCTAGTATAGTGATTGACACGTAGTGGTCAAGATAGGATCTATTAACCTCCGGCGTGAGGCGATGTCCTATGCGATCCAAGTTTGGTTGTTGAATGAGGAAGTCCTTGGCCAATGCATGAATGATGGAAATGAGTTTTTTCACATGTCATCTCTCATTCCACCATTTGGATCTATGCATCGTTTCGAGTCTATGAATTTAATCGGATCATGGTTCTTGCTCGACGGGACAATTAATGGAATGATTAGATTGTACGATAATCGACGACCATAAATAGATTCACTTGAATAAGACTTCATTGCTTTATAAATTGTCTTGATACGTTCGTAGCTAGAACGTCACTCAAGAACTCTGAAGGTGTTTTGAGAATGACGGGAGATATTCTCTAAACAAATCAAATAGTTTGATTAACATTTAAAGTGTTCAACGTTTCTTCAATGCTATATAGCGGTGAATTTAGAAAGTCACACACAATAGAGCATAGTGAATGTTTTTCCTATTGAGCTTGATTTAGTTTCTCTTAAATTGTTAAAATTTTAACAATTGCGTTTAGTTTCTCTTGAATTATTAAAATGTTAATAATTGCGTTTAGTTTCTCTTGAATTGTTAAAGTGTTAACAATTATATTTTGTTTCTCTTATATTGTTAAGGAGTTAACAATTGTGTAATTGTTAAGGAGTTAACAATGATGTAATTGACCTTTTAAAAGTTATTGGGGTCAATATGCAATTATTATTAAGTGTTGGGACTAATGTAAAAATATGAAAATGTTGTTTTCATAATTTCAACTAATTGTGATTAGGTTGAATATTTAAATACATTAGTGGAAAAATACTACAATAAAATAAACAAAAGATGACAACTTTGTCATCTTTTCTTTTCTAACAAAGAGACAAAGCAACACAACCTTAATTCAATGAAGGTTGTCTTCTCTTTTATTTAAAAAGAGAGACAAGACAACAAAAGAAAAGGAAGACTTGTCTTCTTTGCCTTGAAGACTCCACACGTTGGAGAAAGAAAAAGATGAAGAAAAGAATTGTCTTCTTCTTCAACCAATAATAGAGTTGTCTTCATCTCTCTCTCTCTCTTCTCAAGCCTCCATGGCTGAAAAATTAGAGAAAAACGCAGCAAGAAGAAAGAGAAGAAAAAGTATTTTCTACTTCATTATCTTGAGAGAACCATGGCTGAAAAATGAAGATGAACTAGATGCACTTGTCTTCTCTTCTTCTTCATAAAAACGCAGCTAAGGAAAGGGAGAATGAGGAAATGGTTTTGCTCTCTTCTTCACAAACAAGCTCATAAATCTTCCATGGTTATCTAACACAAAACAACCACAAAGATAGAGAAGCCATTCTTTGCTCGTGTGGACGGACTAGAGCTCGTGTACTTTCAAGGAATGGTGTCTTCTATCAAGTGATAAGAAATTTCAGATTCATACCTCCTATGAGTTGTCTACAAGAGGTATCTCCTACTTCTATCACTTGTCAATATATATATTTGCTATACATATGTTTTGCATATGTTAATCACATGATATCAAGATTAGAGTTTCATATGAACATCATGTTTTGAATTTCAGAAATTTTTGAATGTCATGTTTCGCTTCCGCTCGATTCTTAGCTAGATGATGTTCATAGCTCTAAATATATGAGATCCATCACATGTCTTATTAAGGGTGTGGGTTTAAGCCACATAGATACATTTTTTTACTAGTATGTGTATATCTATTATTGTTTAGTTTGGTTTTTTTTTTATTAGATAGATAGATATAACTTTGAGGTGCTTAGTGTTATGTCACAGTTATATTTTTCTGCCAGTTTTTTGCAAGTATGTGTATGTATATTACTGCTTGATTTGATTTTTTTTTCTATTAGATAGATAGATATAACTTTGAGGTGCTTAGTGTTATGCTTGTTTTGAGCTGCTTTTTTTTTTTACTGTAAAAATTAGGCCCCCTCCTCCTCCCCCCCCACCCCCCCCCCCCTCCCTCCCCCTCTGCCCAACATTATATTTCTAGCTTCACCCCTGATAGGGTTGAAATCCAAATTTATAAATTGATACAAACAAGATGGAATATTTGAAGTCCAATCTAATGGTGAAGCTTCCTTTAGTTTTTGCTGAGCAACCCAATCACATGGACAATTAGCAGATCTCCTAATATAGCGAATCTTGATATGAGGATCCTCTATCACAATTTTACAGATATTCTTCACAATGACTTTGACTCTCCAATTCGCAGAGTGGTCTGGAGAATTAATTGTGTTGATTACTGCTTCTACATCACTTTTAATCGTGATGTTTCAATTGGTATGCTTAGCAACAAGACTAGCACGTCTTAATGCCAAAGTTTTTACATGCTTGAATTTATAAAAAGTTGGAGGCTCATAGGCTCGAATTTTGGTCTGTTCGGCAGTCGATTAAAAAATTGAAACCAATCGCCTATTTTCTAAAGTGTTTTTAAATAAAATTAAAAATGAATAAGCTCTAAATAAGAACTTTTCAAAACGAGATGAAAGCTGATTTTCATTTTTTTCCTAAAAAATATCAACTCAATAATTTTGAAAATCCATTATTATTCTTAGAATTTTTCGAAAATACATTTTCATATTTTTTAACAGTACTTCAGACATAACAAGATCAAATAATTAACGACTTCTACTCAACAAAACTTCTAACAAATCTCCATTACTAAAAGTTATATAGTTCAACAGTTAAAATTTCATAGTTAAACCAACACAAACATTTTATCTATCACCAAATAAAGAAGAAATTGGATAGAGAATGTTGAAAGAAAGGAAATATTGTATCGCCATTTTCTAAAGATAATAAAATTTTTAAGAAATGGGGATTACAGTCTTTAGAGGAATAATTTATGATCTTATATAATACTCTGTAGGTTTATAATTTTTTTTATTACATACATTTCAAAGTTGTAAAGGTTTATAATTATTTTCATATGTAAGATAATTTTACATTCTAACATATCTAACTCACACCGATTATTTCAAAATATCATTCTAATATTAATTGGGAGGATAAGCATTCATGTTATTAAGAGAGCACGGTCTTCTTTAAAGCCAAATGATACAACTTAGTATAAATTACTATGCCAATCTCCAATATTGAAATTGAAAACCTAGGGCCTGTTCTCATTTAGCATTTGAAGGATGTTAGAATGGTACTTGCGAGCTTTGAAAAGGGGTCGATGATGATTACTTGGGAATTCTCATCTTCTTTTAGTAAATGTTTAAAAAATTTATCAAAAATCTTATCAAAGTCAAACACATAAATTAGGTAAAACAACAGTAGATATTATAACCCAAGTAGAAAATTTATCAAATCACTCTCTGTAAACGAACCTTACGGAGGAATCCAAAGTTTTCGAGGTATTAGATTCTCACTCCAACCTACTCCGCTTATTACATAGATTGCACAGGATAGAATCATACAAAGTTGGCAACTGAAAGTACAAAGTTGAGCCATAAGGCAGTCAGAAATCTTTCTTGCGAGATAAGCAAGATAACGTGAAAAAACAAAAGAAAAACGACATCTTGAGGTAATCATTTGAGAGATAAGCAATCATCTAGATACGTACATTTATGAACAACCACCGTTTACTAAGCAGATATGTCTCAGTTTCATCAAAGCCAGAGGTCAACTAAAGAAAGTCAAAATGGCCAACTAAAAACTTTTCCACTAGGGAAAAAGACATTGAGCTCCCGTATTTCTTTTCGCTTATTCTAAACAAGTATTGAGTTTTTTTTTTACTCCCATGTCCCTTCTTTAGTTAACCATAGATTAAAAATAAGTTAACCATATCCTTAATGAGTGCTGATATAAGATCATCTAATAATCCTCGTGTCACCAGATATAGTAATGGTGACTGGCAATGTGGTTTCATATATATTTATTGTACAAGTTGCGTTGATTGTTGTGTTGACTAGTTTATCCAAAAGAAGTCGATATGAATTTGGACTATTCCGAAGTTAAAATTGACTCACAAATGGTCATTATATTTTTAACGGGAGATGCGGGTCGAAAAAACTGTCAAAAATCTTAGATAGAAGATTGCAAGTTGATCTTGTGGCAACATCTGATTTTCAAAATGCATCATATTTATCACGAATCAAATAAATGTACAGATTGATTGGCGTCTTATGGTTTTCAGTTTTCACTAGTTTTTGTTTACATGAACATTTACCTTCAGGTTTGAATCCTTTATTAGAACAGGACAAAAGGGACAAAAAAAATCCTTTAAATATGTCATAAGATAGCCTCACAGGCTGTTGTTAATATTTTTTTACTCTAATGGCTTTGCCTCCTTTAAAAAAAATTCACAAGAAAAGGCCTACACTATCCTGGCCCAAAATAAAAAGTACATAAGACAGATTTCACAAAGAACAAAAGGCCAACACATACAGGCCCTAACCATATAGAAGACTAAAGACCAAACCAAAAGGAACAGCAAGATCTGGACAAACCCAATATGAGAAAAGAAGGTAGAAGTCAACGGACCAAGGCCCAGGCCCATTTCCGTATCAGTTGACTTGATCCATTGTAAGTGACCGAAGGTAAATTACATATTGAACCCTTTATAAGAGCTTTTTTTTTTTTTGCTCAATAAAATGCGGAAATTTCATTAAAAACAACATGAAGTTAGTCAATTCCAGTTGACTCCAAATATGAATTAAGCAAGTAACATAGCAAGTTAATTAGCCAACCCAAATTTGGAGGACAACTTAAATTGTCACTGGCACAGTTTCTGGCCACAGAGATTGACTATTAACTATGCTAATATATATCAAGACCGGAAACAAGAACAAAATTGAGGTAAAAATTATTGGCCAAAAGTTCATTAAATATGACTCACTTACAAGTTTAAATATAAATGACTATGCTTATCTTGTCGTGACAATTCTGAACACCCTCGGAGTTTATAACTTCACGACAAATTTAATGTGATGTTACAAGTTTGAATATAAATGACTATGCTTATCTTGTTGTGACAATTCTAAACACCCTCGGAGTTTATAACTTTACGACAAATTTAATGTGATGTTATTTATAATAAATTCCTCATCATTAAATAAATAAATAAATAAAATTGAAGTAAGGATTATAGGCCAAAAGTTCAATAAACAAGATTTAGGTAAAGAAAAATTTTGAGTCAGTTAGACCAATCCATCAAACATTCTGGAATGATATAGGTTAAAACTTAGGACATTTAACCATAATAACCGTTGTATCAAAGTTGATGCCTGAAACACGAACTAGTAGCACGTGTAGGACCAAATTCTAGCATTGGTTTCAGGTAAAATAACTTGAGCTTCGATCCTAATCCTAAAAAGTAATGATAAATGTCATTATATTTTGGGTAAAGGTTTAGTTCAGTCCATTATCTTTGGTGTTTATGACACTTTCATTTATTATTTTTTCAAAATGAACCTTTTAGTCAATTATCTTTGGTGTTTATGACACTTTCATCTATTATCTTTCAAAATGAACCTTTTAGTTCAATATGTTTCACATAAGTAACGTCGTTAGTCCAACTTCAAAACATATTGGAGGAAACAAATTGGACTAATGACGTCATTGATGTGAAACATATTAGACTAAAATGCTCATTTTGAAAGATAATTGATGAAAGTATTATTTACATCAAAGATAATGGACTAAAAGGTTCATTTTGAAATATAATGGATGAAAGTATCATTTACACCAAAGATAATGGACTAAACTAGACCTTTACCCTTATATTTTTATCACTCAAATATACTTTCTATTTATATGCTTAGTTGACATGTTAAAAGAAAAAAAAAAATTAAAAAAAAAAATCTTAAGTTAACATATCAAATAAGCATACACATATGAGATAGTATTTAAGTGATAAAAATAAAATAACAAGTAGCATTACTCAAATTGATATAATGGTAAGTGAAGTAACTCAAAATATATTAATCTTGTCGCACCAGGTTTGGGCAACCGCCGAGGCAATTCAACGAACGTGCACCCGCGACGCGTTGGCAAGCATCGAATTCAATAGAATTTGTCTGCGGCTCACTATAAGCCATAGGGTCGTGATTAAGCTTGACTGTGATGTATAATTTTATATATTCTTGTGCCCCATTCTGTGTTTGGCTATTTGTTAATTTATCTATAGAACATAATAGGTTAAATGTTCAGGGCCTTAAACCATTATGTGAGGCTGGTCAAACTAAATATTGATGGTTAAGATGTTAAAGATTTTAATATGGATAAATGATAAAATATTTTAATTTGAAACTATAGTTTCGGTTCTGTTAAAAAATTCGTGTATTTTAAGGGCAAATGTAACCACACGTGCATCAAATGTAATTTTTTATATTTTTTTATTTAAATTAATTAATTTTCAGACAAAAGTACCCTTACTTAAATACATTTCTTTTTTCTTTTTTCTCTTTTCTCTTTCCACCCATTCTTTCACAAAGAAATAAAAATTCAGTATCATCGTCCCCAGTAGCCCCCACCCCACCACGACGTCACCTCACCCCAGCCACCCCGTTAGCCCCAAAATACTATCGATGCTGTAGGCGAAGTTCATTTTCCAATGCCAGAACAGATCATCACGTAACCACCAATGCTACAGGCAAAGCTCATTTTCCAATTCCATAATAGATCAACATATATATATATATATATATATATATATGTTTATTTATAGATCTATGTATGTATAATATATAAAATCACAAGGACTTGTTAGGAGAGTTTTTGAACCAGGAGGTTTTTGTGTGCATTTACTATAAACCACAAGAATAAAAGTCTCGAAATCCGTTATTATTTTTACTAACATTTTAAATAATGTAAAATGTTATCAATCTCTCTTAAATTAAATAAAAGGAAAAAAAGTGGAATTTATATATCATGCAAATAAATCTCCTTTTCCATTTGGTAGGAACCAATTTAAATTAATTTTCGGAACAATAACAGTGGAATATAATAGTGGTCCGTTTTTTAAATTACTTAAAATTATACCTTTTTTAGATGCATAATCATGTGCAGAAAATGAAGTATCAAGTACGCAAGCCTCCCGGAGCTGTGTGATACTAAGTTGGTGTAAGCAGTAAGCCTCTATCATGACTAGAAATTACGTAAAATAGAAAATAACAAGAGTAAAATGAGAAAACTCGCAGACCAAATTAGAAAAGAAAAAAAAAAGATATATAACATTCACATTATAACAATACAACATAGCACAAAACATCAGCAGATGAAGGACGTTTATGATCAGAGTCACGGACATGAAAAACATTAGCAGCAAACAGCAGCAGCAGCAGCATCAGCAGCATCCACTACCATCGTCATGGACAATAAAACTACTCAAGAGAAGAGAAGAGCATTGTGAGAGAAACAATAACGAGAAGGACAAAAACAGAACATGCGGTGTCGAGCATTGCGGAAATGGAAACTGAAATTGTACAGGACGAGTTAAACACATGTTATCCACCAAAAAGGAAATGAAAAATGGATTTGAAAGCTAACTTCATTTTAGTAAATAACCATGCGAAAATTTGGCGTTTGATGGCTCCTCGGACGGGGGTGACAAAAGGGTATGCACTTTTCATGGCTTTTTGTTCCATATCTATTTGTATGATTTTGTATCAGATGATTGTAAGTGCAAGAAAGTTTGAAGAAAAATGAAAGCGTGCTGTGAAGATCCACAAGTGTTGATGATGAAGTATTTATAGATGGTTAGGGAAGTTGGCCGTTTAAGAAAGGAGGACTGCATGGTGGTGAAAAGAGGAAAAACGAGGTTTCGTGGAAAGTTACTTGTTGGATCGGTGGCGACATAATTGAGAGAACGTCATCTGATTACTTGAGATGATAATCTTTGAAGTTTTTACTTTTTTTTTTTTTTTTTTTAACGGTGAGTTTTTTACTTTTCTTAGTCAAGCAGAAGATACAAAGAAAATCTGACTTCAAATTATATAAGATTCCAATGAACAAAACGGAGAAGCAAATAATGCTAAAGGGGGTTGAAAAAATCAAACAACGGTGAGAGAACTTATAGTAATTGTATAAACAATTCAAACTGTTATAAGATTGATTTAAGGAGATAAAAATCGAGAGTCATGAAACAAAGAAGATAGACAAAATTGAGTATTGTGATTAATAGAGAAAACTCTCTCTATCACAATTTGAGAAATTAACTTCGAACAACATTCAATATTAATTTATTCCATTGTGTTAATATTTGATCATCATCACTATTTTCTCCACCGTACTATTTGATTGAAACTTCCATTGTGTTTCTATCAAATTGGGCTATGTTAAAAATGCGTTCTTGATAAATGGCTTAAGAAAACTATGCAAGAAATGAATTTTGTGTGATGCCTTGAAGTGTTTCAGGAGGTTTTGGTAAGGGATATTGTGATGTTCTTACACTAATGTGAAATATGATATAAGTATGGTTTACAAATAATTATTATTAATTGTAGTAACGTTTAATTTCACATCATATCTAAATATTTGGTCGCAAAATCAATCCAAAATTTAATTTATTATTTTTGCCACTTATTATGTATTTCTTGATTTAGATCGATTATTGTTTGCAATCACAAACCGTCACTATTGCTCCTTAAGGCTCTTGGATTCGACAAATTATTAATACCCATCAAAAAGGGATTGTGAGTGAAAATCGGATAACCTTAATTATACATCCGAAGAATCTATAATTAATCGTTGTTGTACACTAAAAACATATTTTTCAATGTCTTCATCGCTTAAAACATAGATACAAGTCTTACCAAATGATCGTATTCAATTTTAAATAAAATATTTGTTTATTAACTTGACAAAATGAAGTATTAGTCACCTCATGATCAATGTCATATCTCATAAATAAACCACAATAAGTTACAACTAACACAATGAATGTATCTCCTATAAATAAAGGAAACTCATATGGATGGTAGACAAATGTGAATTTCTCATATATATTTGTAGAAGAGTAATATTGTTGAGGGAAGAGGAAAATACCGATTATTTATCAGGTTAGTAAGATTGATCCAATACTATTTTATATTTTTTTAATGTATTAAAAAATATTTAGAATTATATATGGTTCATATTTGTAGAAGAGTAATATTGCTGATGTATATTTTCTTTCCCTTCTGCATATACACGAATTGGAAAAATTTAAAAGTTAGTAGTTTAATTATCCCATTCTTTAGCCTTCTTGCACAAATGGAAGAATAAAAAATGTTGTTTCAGATAATTATCTTAATTGAGCTGTTAATAAGCACACATCCTTTGGTTGTTTTTTGGTGATTACTTTCATATTTGAGTGACCATATGTGCTTTAAAGGTAGCCTTTCATCGACTTTCTTCTTCTTGTTAAAAAAATCGAAAATTTAAAGTTTAGTTTGTGCAAGATTCAAACCTGGAATTTTTTGCTTGAGTTTAGCTTACTTGTCGCTAGGTTGGGGATATCCCTTGGCATCAAAGGGAAATGTAAAAGTAATTATTCAGTTTACTATTTAAAAACGAAAATTTTATATATAACTTGTGCAAAATTTGAACTTGTGATCTTTCACTTGAGTTTAGATTAATTGTCGCCAGGTTGGAAATTGAGTTTAGATTGTGGATTGAAAATCAAAACAACACACGATAATCTTTGACTTTGATAGTGACGACAAAGAGCACTAATACTTTCTTAGAATTCATTAGAATATACCGACATGAAACGTGAATGTACCTGCTTCATAATACATACGTTGCAAATTAAAGAATGGCATGCACATTAAGTCTAGGGTCCTTTTGTTTGACAAAATATAACTTGACTGGAAAAATATTTGTCTGAAAGTATAATATTTTTTGATATTTAGTTGTTATATTAAAAAATATTTTATAATATTTAAATTTTATAGTAAAAAATAATTTTTAATAGAAGATTTTGATAAACACACATGCACGCGCATGCACATACAAACACATATATTTATATAAACATAAACATGTTTTTATGATGTGATGAGTGTCGTGGGTGGGGGGTCAGGGAATTGAAGTGGACTGTGGAGTGATTCTTATAACTAACTTTTTTCAAATTGACTGAAAATATCTTTTTACTATTTAAAAATGTTATCAAACGCAAAAAATTATAAGAATATTTTCCGGAAAACTTTTCTACGGAGTCTAGATCACAAGTGCTAGTTGCGAGAAATCCAAGTCGGCCCACGTTTCTTTTTGTGTTTCTACATTGATGAGAAAACTAGTTATTTAGGTGATAGAAAAATGTTAAACAATAAAATAGCCCCTTCTCTACACGGCCGTTGATATTTGCGGGTGTTAAGAGTGGTTGGGTCGACTAATGTACAACGTGTAAAAATATTCCCATTAAATTTTTAATACCTTTCAACGTGGCGCCAGTTAAAGAAAGATGAAAAAGATAAGAAACAAAATTTCTCCCACTAAGGATAAAATCTTAATTTATCCGATGCATAATTTAGGTCGAAATACTATACTTTTAAGATTTTAATACACATTCAATTATTTGGCCAGGGGAGGGAACATTGGCATGTCACATCCGCTCTTTGAGTGGATAGAATTAATTCAGTTTATGTCTCATATGTTGGTTGAGTGGGGATGTCTCCTAAGATTAATAAAAAAACAATTAAATTAGTTTTCAAAACAAGGACAGTGGAACATAATAGTGGTTTGTTTTTCTAGCGAATTGAATGATCGGATTGAGGACTATTTTCTTTTTTACACACTCACATTTTTCATTAACATAAATCTTGAGTCATCGAAGTCTGATTTTCTTTCTATGAAGAAAAAAAAAAATATATATATATATATATATATATATAACTTAAGAGCTGAAGGAAAGACCCGCTAATCTCTAACCAAATTACTTAAAGTTATACCTTTTTAAGATGCATTGTCTGTAACGTTATGCTATAACTCCGTGGATTTGAATCGTTTCATATAATATAACATTATGAAATAACAAAAATTTAATGATAGTAAAATCTTAGGATCATTTCATCATAATTACATGAATAGTTTAATTATCATTAAATCTCTTCCATAACTGAAGTGGGTATTTAACTATATTTTTAAAAATACAAGAACTATTCAGTTACGTTTTTAAAATATAAGAGGGTAATCAGTTTATTTATAAAATACATGAAGATATTCAGTTACGTTTATAAAATACAATAAGGTAATCAGTTTATTCATAAAATATAAGGGTGGTTAAGTTATTTACTCTGTTACTTATGAAGATCCAAAAAAGAAAATAAAGAAAATAAATAAATAAATAAATGTGTATATATATGCCTTATGATTACTACTTCTTCCATTGATAACATTCCTTTGAGAATTGTAGCTTAATTTGAATTGAAAATATATTTCTATATTTATAGTAATAATTTCCCAAGTGCTAAAAAGTGTAACATGACAACACCAAATAGTCAACGGCTCTGTTCACAATATGTTTAACAAAAGCTCTACTGCTAAAAATTCTAAGGTAGCGATTAGTATATTAAAATGGGGTTTGTAATGGAATAATATTCACAATTCTTTTCGATTCCCATGCTTGGTATAAATGAATGAATTTGGGAATCACATCCCCAAAGGAATCCTATTCCCAAGGGAATCCTATTCCCAATAGAATTTCATTCCCAATAAAATCTCATTCGCGCGTATATGAGAATAACCATTTCATACCAAACACATGGGAATGGGTCATTCCCATGTGTTTGAGAATTAATTTGACTACCATAACCTCATATTTCAATAATAATAATAATAATAATAACAAAAATAATAATAAAAATAACAATAATAATAACTAAGAAATATAATTATTATTATTATTACAAAATACTAATTATTATTATAAATAATAATAATAATAATAATAAAGAAATATAATATTAATTATTATTTTTAATAATTATTATTATTAGTATAATAATAATTATTATTATTATAATAATTATAATAATTATAATAATAATAAAAAATAATAATAATGATTAAAACAACCACAACAATAATAATGATAATAATAATAATAATAATACCTAATATAATAATAATAATTATTATTATTATTTATTGTTGTTGTTGTTGTTGTTGTTGTTGTTGTTATTATTATCATTATTATTTATTATGTTTATGTTGTTTACGGTTATAGTCATGTTTATTTTTATTTTTAATACTATAAGAATAAAAGGACAATTCTGACATATTATACAAGACATTCTTATTACTACTCTTCATTCTTAGAACATACAAAACATGTTATTCGCATTCTCAAATTCATTTCTTTCCCAGTTTCATTTCATTCATGTCCAAATCTATTATAGTATACCAATCGTTACCTAAAATTTAATCGTTAAAATTTCAATATTAGGCCAAATAGACCCTAAAATCACAAAACAATGATAATAAACAATTTGTAAAGATGTGAAATATTCAATTCAAGTTAATCTACATTAGCCACTAAGATTTAGGTTGTGTGATTAAGTAGCTACTTGTGACTTAAGGTCTCAAGTATGAAGTCATGTCCTTCATTATAAATATTGTTGCTCTTAATTAAAGGAGAAAATGTGTTAAGATACACTGTTTAGTATAAAATTTATAATTTTAAAATAACGGATGTGACATTCCGGGTCAATTTCTCAAACTGTATAATCAGCCAATTAATAAATCAAAATTCCCAATGAGACAAAAGGGACGGTGAAAAGTCAAAGATTCCAAACCTTGCCGCAGTAGATTCTTTTTTGGGTCTCCACTTTCTAGATCCATCCCTTGAAAAGTACCCCATTCATCAATCACGGGCAAGTATCCTCTCATGACTTCTCTCTCATAATATTATGATAGGAAAATCTCATCCCTTCATATTATTTTTAACCAATCTAAGCCATTGGTTTAAATTAAACCTAAAAACAAGTTTAATAGGGATTACTTTTCTCTCTCCTCTTACCCTTTTCTACGTCGCTCTCTCCTCTCTCTCAAACTTCAAGCTTACTGTTTTTTTTTTAAAAAAAAAAAAACTCTCATCTATGACTTTGATCTCACTCTAACCCATTCTCCCAATCATTCTCTATCCCTCAATATTCTTGTATTAATTTTGGATGGCTATGGTGCAGATGCACACAAAGAAGTCCAATAATAAGCGGATTGCGACTGTTGCATTAGAGGAACCAATTCTGGTTGCATTAGAGGAACTAACGTTTAAGAAGTTAATTGCTAAGGTTCCCCGTAACAAGAGATTTTTTTTTGGTTTTAATATGAATAGTGAGTTTTTCATCAATGATATACACATATAAGATCAATTTTTATTTTTATTTTTTGTCAAAATAAGATCAAAATCTAAAACTGAAAAAACGAAGAAAAAAACAAGTAGCTTAAAAAACAAAAACAAAAAATGCTAAAGCGACTCACAGTAGCGTTCACATTCTCTCTCTCTCTCTCTCTAACAGTGTGTTTGGATTGGGGAAAATGGGGGGAAGGGGAGGGTTAGTAAGGGGAAGAGTTGAGTCCTTACCTAATTTGGTTTGGAAAGAAATGGGGGGAAGGGGTATAGAGGGGATGAGGTTCACCCCTCTATACCCCTAAAATATGGTCTTTCCAATTTGGGGAGAAATGGGGAAGGAGAAAATACTATTTGTTATAATGACATTTTTGCTCTTTTTTTTTCTTCATCAAATCATGAAAATTTAATATAAAATAAAAAAAGGTATAAAAGTCATTATACACATAAAATTTATCTTTCCCTTCTATTTTCTTTCTAATCCAAATAAAAGATACTCATAATCTTTTATGATACTCTCATTTATAAAATTTTTCAATCTAAACATGATTTGACCATCTCCACTCATTTCATTTATGATACTCTCCCTTCCTCTCCTTTACTAAACCTCCACCCCTCAATCCAAACACACCCTTAGAGTGTGTTTGGATTGAGGGGGTGGAGGTTTAGTAAAGGAGAGGAAGGGAGAATATCATAAATGAAATGAGTGGAGATGGTCAAATCAAGGGTGTGGTTGGATTGAGGGGGTGGAGGTTTAGTAAAGGAGATGAAGGGAGAGTATCATAAATAAAATGAGTGGAGATGGTCAAATCATATTTGGATTGAAAAATTTTATAAAGGAGAGTATCATAAAAGATTATGAGTTTTTTTTGTTTGGATTAAAACAAAAATAAAATGGAGGGATAAACTTTACGTGTATAATAACTTTTATACTCTTTTTTTATTTTATATTAAATTTTCATGATTTGATGAAGAAAAAAAAAAGTAAAAATATCATTATAACAAACAGTATTTTTCCTTCCCCCATTTCCCTCCAAATTGAAAGGACAACATTCTAGGGGTATGGAGGAGTGAGCATCATCCCCTCTATACCCCTTCCCCCCATTTCTTTCCAAACCAAACAAAGTAAGAATCCAACCCCTCCCCTTACTAACCCTCCCCTTCCCCTCATTTCCTCCAATCCAAACACAATGTAAATGTTTTTTCTCACACACACACACACGCTCTCTCTCTCTCTCTCTCTCTATTTCTCATTTTTTGGGGTTTTGGTTTCTTCTAGATGAGCCGTAGCTTGAAGCGACTTACGGTAGCGTTCACATTCCCGGTCTACAACAAATCAACCAACTTTTTCTCTCTAATCTTGCCTTTCCTCAAGCTTTCTCCAAAACCCTACGCTTTTTGTCCTCTTCTATGGAACCTTTCCTCCTCTCACGATCTCAACGACGACGTTTTCCCCGCCGATCCTCTTCCTTCCCCTCTTTCCACTTTCTCCACCGCCGATCCTCTCTTCCTCGTCACCTTCAGGTAATGACGATTAACATCAATACACGCCGCCGTTTCATTTCACTTTAATTTTCAAGAACGACGTCGTTTTTTATTTTTTTTAGTTTAATTTTGAAGAACGACATTGTTTTCGATTTCTTTTTTTTTTTTAGTTTAATTGATTGTTTATTTTTTTTAGGTGGTAGAATGAAGTTAGGGAGGCGTTGTATGGCGGTGGAGCGGAGGAGGTTGTTGACGGTGTTTTGTATGATGCGGCGACCTCGTTTGTGAAGAGAGGGGATGCATGGGAGGATGAGGAAGTGGAGGCGGAGATTGTGTTGGAGATGAGGAGAGAAGGCGAGACGGAGAGGAGTGAAGAAGGCATCTCCGGTGGTGGTGGAGGCGGAGATGGTGATTTGGCATTACTTCTGTTGGAAAGTGAATGAAATTACCAAGGGAGCTTCTCATATGTTCTGTAGAAATTGCAGCTGGAAACTTCTCAAGTGCTCCTGTAGATTTTGCAGCTGTTTGAGAGCTGTAGAAATTGCAGCTTGTGTAATTAATTTTTTTTGCAGTTATGGCTGAATTTTGAGGCAAAGTTAAAGTTGGAAAGTCAACTTTGTTGTGTTTTTATTTGTTATAAATGGGCTTTCACGGTTGAAGCAAAGAACACAAACAGAGAAATAATATTTCTCTTGAGTAGAGAATTTTACAATTCTTTGTAAGATTATTAAACTAGTGCATTATAGTTTAAGTTAGAGAAAGTTTTATATTTTTGGTTCACTGGTTTTTGTAATTTGGTGTGTTTTTATTATAAGAAGATAAAGATCGTTGTATCTTGGAAGACTTGCGCTATCAACTGTCAGTATCGTAGTAGGGCATTAAAGTCTTAAGGAGATTGAGTCTAACTCAAGTCTCGGTTTAAATATATTCATTTGGTTTGAATTTTTATCAATTTTTATTTTTCTAAACTGTAATATCTATTTTGCATATTTAAGTAATTATTTATTCTTCATTTAAATACTTGTCAAATTTATATTTATGATTCATATTTATTACTTTCAAGTATCTAGTATATGTGTCGGGGCTAACAACTTCTATTGTACAAGTTGCGTTGGTTACCATAGATTAGTTTATTCAAAAGAAGTCTATGAATTTGGAATATTCTACAGTTAAAACTAACTACAAATGGTCATTGTATTTTTAACGGGAGATGTAGATCAAAATAACTATTAAAAACCTTGGATAGAAGATTGTAAGTTGATCTTACGGTAATATTTGATTTTCAAAATTTGTCATGTTTATCAAGAATCAAATAAATATACGAATTAGTTTGCGTCTTATGCTCTTCACTTTTCACTGATTTTTGTTTACATAAACATTTACCTTCAGGTTTGAATCCTTTATTAATAGAACAGGACAAAACGGGCAAAAAAATCCTTTAAATATGTCATAAGATAGCCTCACAAGTCACAGGCTGTTGTTAATATTTTCTTAATCTAATGGCTTTGCCTCCTTTAAAAAAAAGAGAGAAAAAAAATCACAAGAAAAAGGCCTACACTATCCTGGCCCAAAATAAAAAGTACATAAGACAGATTTCACAGAGAACAAAAGGGCAGCACATACAGTCCCTAACTGTATAGAAGACTAAAGACCAAACTCAAAGGAACAGCAAGATCTGGGACAAACCCAATATGAGCAAAGAAGTTACAAGTCAACCGACAAAGGCCCAGGCCCATTTCCATATAATTTGACTTGATCCAATGTAAGTCACCCAAGGTAAATTACATATTGAACCCTTAAGAGCTTTTTTTTTTTTTTGGTCAATAAAATGCGGAAATTTCATTAAAAACAACATGAAGTTAGCCAATTCCAGTTGACTCCAAATCTGAATTAAGCAAGTAACATAGCAAGTTAATTAGCCAACCCAAATTTGGAGGACAACTTAAATTGTCACTGGCACAGTTTCTGGCCACAGAGATTGACTATTAACTATGCTAATATATATCAAGACCGGAAACAAGAATAAAATTGAGGTAAAAATTACTGGCCAACAGTTCATTAAATATGACACACTTACAAGGTTGAATATAAATGACTATGCTTATCTTGTGGTGACAATTCTGAACACCCTTGGAGTTTATAAATTTATAATAAATTTAATGTGATGTTATTTATAATAAATTCCTTATCATTAAAAAAAAAAAAAAAATTGAAGTAAGGATTATAGGCCAAAAGTTCAGTAAACAAGACTTAGGTACATAAAAATTTTGAGTCAGTCTAGACCAATTCATCAAACATTCTAGATTAATATAGGTTAAAACTTAGGACATTTAACAATAATAACCATTGTATCAAAGTTGATGCCTGAAACACGAACTAGTAGCACGTGTAGGACCAAATTCTAGCATTGGTTTCAGGTAAAATAACTTGAGCTTCGATCCTAATCCTAAAAAGTAATGATAGATGTCATTATATTTTAATCACTCTAATATCACTTTCTATGTATATGCTTAGTTGACATGTTAAAAAAAAAAGAGTTAAAAAAAAATTCTTAAGTTAACATGCCAAATAGGCATACTCATATGAGATGGTATTTGGGTGATAAAAATAGAATAACAAGTAACATTACTCAAATTGATATGATGGTAAGTGAAGTAATTCAAAATATACTAATCTTGTCGCACCAGGTTTGGGCAACCGCCGATGAGGCAAATCAACCAACGTACACCCGCGAATCGTTGGTCAGCATCGAATTCAATAAAATTTGTTTGCGGCTCACTATAGGGTCGTGATTAAACTTGACTGTGATGTATATATATTATTGTGCCTCATTCTGTGTTTGGCTGTTTGTTAATTTATCTAATGAACATCATATGTTAAGTGACGATCAGGGCCTTAAACCATTATGTGAGGCTGGTCAAACTAGACATTGATGCATAAGATGTGTTGGTCCTAGATAACCTAAGAGGGGGGTGAATTAGGTTATTTGGCAAGGTTAAGCAATTTAAAAATTCTTGATACGGAAATAATATCTAGTAAACGATGATAATACTCTAGAAGTTCTTGTAGGTAATTTATCAAACACTTGGTGAGCACTCAAGTATATAACACTAGATAAGCAATTAGAACTTTAAAAATAAATTCCAAATAGATAACACAACAATTATCAAACAATTAATATGAGAAATATCCACACGAATATAAATAACTTGAAAATAAAGAGAGTAAAGTAAGCGAAATCAAACACGAAGATTTTCAAGTGGTTCGCACTCCCGGAGGCCTAGTCCACTACCTAAAGTCTTCCCTTCCCTTAGGATTTAACAACTCTTCACTAAGATGCTTCTTCAAATGTTGGTGAAGCAAAAACCAACTACAATTACTCTTGAGTTCACAAGAGTTACACAAACTCCTTCAAGTGTAGGTGAAGCTTAACCTATTATCCTCTCTTCCTTTGAGTCCACAAAGGATTACAATACTTCTTCTCACAATGATTCTCTCAATCTATGTGAAAGAATATATTACAAAGATTGTGTGATAATATGAATGAAAATTGCAACTCTTATGTGAGTTTGATATTATAATTGAAGAATACTTTGAATGCTCAAAGATATGAAATGATAGCTCAAGATTTCTCAATGAAAATGATATGAAAAAGCTCTTTTAATTAGCTTAGAAATTTGAAGATTAAGGCTTGGAGTGGTGTTTGAGATGGTGAGAGAGCATGGCTTAAAAAGAGGGGAAAGATAGACACAAAATGGATATAATACAAAAATCCTGGATTTTTCCCGTTAAGCCATCCGGTCGTTGAGTCCTTCATCTGGTCGACCGGATGGGGCAGGTAATGCCCGGATCAGAGCTCTCTGCCCGGTATTGTGGCCTTCATCCAGTCGACCGAATGAAACTAGTAACGCCCGGATGCTCAAAATGCTGAAAAGTGACTTTTTTGAGCCCCAAAATAATTTGTTAAATAATAAAGCATTTGGATACTTTTGAGGACACTTAAAAAAATCTTTCAAGCATTTTTAACATCTTAAAACATCTTCAAAAACTCTTAGAAAGATATAAAATAATTTTTATACCACAAGAGTTTGAAATCTAAAAAGTCTTATTTTTCAAAAATGAGTTTGTAAAGACCTTTTGAAAATATATTATCAAATGATATTTTACAAATAAAAATTTTTTATGAAAAAACCTTTTTTGGAGAAATCATGAGCTACACAAGTCATACTTAGGCAAACAATATTTTATTAGCCGGTACCCCTTATGTCGCCATATCTCCTTCCTTGTAACTCCCTTTTTACCGTCGAGTCTTCAACTTCATTTCTTCGGGTCTTTATAACTTGATTTTTCATGAGAGACTTCATTTGAATTAGACAAGATATAAGAATACCTTTTGGGCTTTGATACAATTTCTGAATTGGGTTTTGACTTTAATCCAATTGAATGACTTCAAGTTGGAGTGGGCTTGTTTGACAATTTTGTGTTGATGAATTGAATAACTTACCCAATATTCAAATACGAATTCTAAATTACAATTAAGATGTTTTGTTATTATCAAAATAAAGATTATAAGATTTTCAGGCCAACAATCTCCCCATTTTTTATGATGACAAAACATTGAAATTTATAAGACATGAAATAGTAGACTATTAGAAAATCAAACTAGATTTGAGGTCTCCCCCTCAATTTGTGCATTTGTGCTTGATTGAAACATTTGCTTACACATGAAAAGCAAGCTCCCCCTGAATAGGTGCATAGCATTATAAAGTAAAATAATAAAAGTATAGTCATTCAATCATACACAAGTATTTTCATGCTAGATTTCAATATATTTTCCTCCCCCTATTTGACATCAACAAAATATAGATAATAGACCATAAAAGAACAAATAGTCATAAGAGAATATGTAATCAAAAGCAAGTTGATATATAAAAAATCCAAAATATTCAATCAAAGTTAGAAATAAGATGCAGAATACAAAGGAGTACTTGAGGCAAAAAAAACTAGAAAGCTAAAAGGAATTGTTTGAAGAACAAATCTCAAGGCATCTACAAACTAAGAACCAAGATGATGATCATGTAAAGCTTTCAACATCTGCTCCATACGATCCAAACGAACATCTTGTGCATTCAGGCAAGCAATGATTTCATCATGTATGGAGGATTCAGGGGAAGATGATCCAGCTCCTCGAGAACTACCAACTCTACCTCGACCAGTGCCTTGTCCTTCCATTGGATCTCTGAAGGAATCAGGATCAATATCAAGAGATTCAAACACAATCGTATCACCGCTTGTATCTTCATGAGCATCAAGGACTTAGTTGTTATGAAACTTCAACTTTTGACGAGAGATGCTAGTGTGATTTAGAAGATAAGACCTAGCACTTATAGACTCAAACTCTTGATCTCGTGGAACATCTAAAGAGTCAAGGAGATGTATTAAGGGCACCCCATAGGCAAGTTGGTTTCCTGCATGCTTAGTGTGGAAGATGTGGTTGATAATGATGTGTGGAAGATTGATTCTTTTTGCCTCATACATCAGATACATCAACAAAGCAGTGAATTTCGGAATGGAACCATCCTTAACTTCCCTAGGAATAATCATTTCATGAAGGATGTAGAATAGAAGCTTCTTCTCAGGGGTGATTTCTTTTTTCTTAGGATATTGAGTACTAGACTCCCTTGTTCCTTCCCAAAGGAATACTACAACCCTTGCCTCTAGATCATCATGAATGTCTTCCGGCATACCCTTGTAAGAATAAAGCTTAGTTCCTTGATTTGAAATTTTGAAAGCTCTAGCAATATCACTAGCAGTTAGTTCTAACACTCTATTCTTAACTTGGCTTTGCAACTTCATGGTATTAAAGTCTACATTTGCATAGTGGTAAAATTCACGAATCCATGAGGTACAACCCTTATTAAAACTTAGCATAGGTAGCCAACCTTGAGCATCGAAAATCTTCAAAATTCTAGTGCCATCAAGTAATGTAGGAGGGTCCAAGGTCTTACCCCATAAGATGTTTTGTTGAGGAAAGACATCGGGACTGTCAATGATTTGAGGCCCTGATGATGAAGATTCTCCTTGCTTGCGCTTCCTAGAGTCAGCTCTTAGTAGTGCCATTGAGAGTGTATGAGAATTTGAAGTCTTTTCGAGAGGGATTGCCTTTGAGAAATTTTGTCGAACACCTTGTAGGCAAGGTTTCTGAAAGTTTTTCTTTGAAGGTTTTTGAGGATTTTAATGAATATAAGAAGAGGTTTTGATGTTATAGGAGTGTTGTGATGCAAGATTTGAAGAAAAATCGTGAAGGCTTTGATGTAAAAAATAGAAGATTTTGAGAGAAATAGAGAGAATTTGAAGTTGAGTAGGAAAGTTTTTGAAAAAGAGGCCAATTCCCGTTTTTCAAATAGCGCGATCCGGTCGATAGGGCCCTGATCCGGTTGACCCGATAAGGGCAGTAACGCCCGGCAATGAAGCGCGATTCGGTCGTTGCATGCTTTATCCGGTCGACCGGATGAATGCAGTAACACCCGGATCCCAAGTTTCTAAAAAAAA
Source organism: Ehretia macrophylla (assembly GCA_037974665.1). NCBI lineage: Eukaryota > Viridiplantae > Streptophyta > Magnoliopsida > Boraginales > Ehretiaceae > Ehretia > Ehretia macrophylla. The sequence continues at coordinate 32,582,079 of CM075771.1, forward strand.
TGCAATTTTTCAAAAACTTAAGTGATCCAAAGCATTCCTAACTCTCTTCTAATGGCACAAAATTGATTCTCATGCAACGGTTTTGTAAAAATGTCAGCCAATTGATGTAAAGAATCAACAAATTCAAGTTCAATATCACCTTTTTGCACATGATCTCTTAGAAAGTGATGACGAATTTCAATATGCTTAGTTCTAGAATGTTGAATTGGATTCTTTGATAGACTTATAGCACTTGTATTATCACACTTGATCAGCACACGATCATATTGTAAACCAAAGTCAAGCAAAGTTTGTTTCATCCAAAGAATTTGTGCAACACAACTACCCATAACTACATACTCGGCTTCAGCCGTTGAAAGAGCTACACTATGTTGTTTCTTGCTAGACCATGAAACTAAAGCATGTCCTAGAAATTGACAACTACCACTAGTGCTTTTTCTATCAATTTTACAACCCGCATAATCGGCATCGGAATATCCCAGAAGTTTGAAAGATGTGCCTTTAGGGTAAAGAAGTCGTAAATCAATAGTACCTTTAAGATATCTAATAATCCTTTTTACAGCATTTAAGTGTGATTCCCTAGGAGAAGATTGGAAACGAGCACATAAGCACACTGAAAACATAATATCAGGTCTTGAAGCAGTTAAATAGAGAAGGCTTCCGATCATACCTCGATATTATTTTTCATCAACCAATTTACCTTTTTCATCTTTGTCAAGTTTGATTGATGTTCCCATAGGAGTGCTCATTTCTTTTGCGGTTTCAAGCCCGAACTTCTTGATGAGTTCCTTAATGTACTTGGCTTGATTTATGAAGATCCCTTCCTTTGTTTGTTTAATTTGAAGTCCAAGGAAGAAATTTAATTATCCCATCATGCTCATTTCAAATTCTTTATGCATACATTCAGAAAAATACTTACAAAGGGATTCGTTAGTAGCACCAAAGATAATATCTTCAACATATATTTGAACAAGCAAGATATCTTTAGTTTTTCTTTTTACAAATAATGTAGAGTCTAGCTTACCTCTAGAAAAGCCGTTATCAAGTAGATAATTACTTAATCTATCATACCATGCCCTAGGTGCTTGTTTAAGTCCATAAAGAGCTTTTTGAAGTTTGAATACATGACTTAATAAATTTGTATTTTCAAAACCAGGTGGTTGCTCAACATAAACTTCTTCTTGAAGATAACTATTTAAGAAGGCACTTTTGATATCTATTTGATAAAGTTTGAAGTTCATAAAACATGCAAATGCTAGCAACATTCGAATGGATTCAAGTCGAGCTACCGGTGCAAAGGTCTCTTCATAGTCTATTCATTCTTCTTGATTATATCCTTGTGCAACCAATCTAGCCTTATTTCTAGTTATATTATCGGATTCATCTAGTTTGTTTCGAAAAACCCATTTTGTACCAATAATCAGGTAATTACTAGGTCTTTCAACTAAGCTCCAAACTTGATTTCTTTCTAATTGATTAAGCTCTTCTTGCATAGCAATAATCCAATCATCATCCAATAATGCTTCTTTTATATTCTTAGGTTCAATTTGAGATATAAAAGCAACATGTTCACAAAAAGTATTTAGATTGGAACGAATTTTTACACCTTGTGATGGATCTCCGAGGATTTGATCATTTGGATTATTTTTGACAAATTTTCAACATTTTGGAAGATCTTGATTTGTGATTTGATCATTTGATGTCGGTTGTTCTTCCTCAATTGGAGTAACAATTAAATTGCTTGTGGATGTATTACCTTCTTCACTTGTAGAAATAGGTTGTCTATGTTCTTCTACTTGTTGAATACTTACATCATCATCTTCATCTTTTCTTGACATAAAGGGGTTAGTTTCATTAAAATTAATATGCATAGATTCCTCAATTACCGAGGTTCTTTTATTGTAAACTCGATATGCCTTGCCTCTAGAAGAATAACCAATAAAAATACCTTCGTCGGATTTTGAATCAAACTTACCGAGATGATCTTTGTTATTTAAGATGAAGCATTTATATCCAAAAAATTTAAAATATGAAATATTTGGAGTACGTCCTTTCCATAGATCATATGGAGTTTTCTTGAGAGAAGGTCTAATTAAAACTCTATTTAAAACATAGCAAGCCGTATTGACAGCTTCTTCCCAAAAGTATATAGGCAAGTTGTTTTCTTTCAACATTGTTCTTGCCATTTCTTGTAGAGTTCGGTTTTTTCTTTCAACAACCCCATTTTGTTGAGGAGTTCTAGGAGCCGAAAAGTTATGCTCAATGCCATTTTGTTCACATAATTCCACAAAAGATGCATTTATGAATTCCGTGCCTTGATCACTATGAATGCATGAAATGTAGTATCCTTTCTCATTTTGCACTCTTTTACAGAATTTTGCAAATTCATTGAAAACATTTCTTTTGAGAGCAAGAAACATGACCCACGTGTATCTAGTATAATCACCAACAATAACCAAAATATATCTAGATCCTCCTAGACTTATTACATCCATTGGTCCAAAAGGTCCATATGAAATTTTTGTAAAGCTTTTGATGTAGTCACATAACTAATAGTTTTGAAAGATGTTTTATGTTGTTTTTCAAATTGACATGCATCACATAAATGATCTTTTTCAAACTTGGTCTTAGGAAGGCCTCTTACAAGATCCTTTTGAGAAAGTTTACCAAGTAGATCCATGCTAATATGTCCTAATCTTCTATGTCATAACCAAAAACTTTCATTTGTTGTGATTAAACAATCAATATTTTGACATGATATACTTTCAAAGTCAATGATATAGACATTTGTATGTTTATTTGCAATAAAAAACACATTTTTCATTTTGTCAAAAACGGTGCAACATGATGATTTAAATTCAACTAGTAATCATTATCACATAGTTAACTCACACTAAGCAAATTATGTTGCAATCCTTTCACAAGTAGCACATCATGAATAGATCTATTATTTTTATTTTCAATGCTACCTTTACCAATAATTTTACATTTCTCATTATTTTCAAAGGTCATAAAACCTTTGTATTTTTTGATAAGCTCATAGAAAAGAGATGGATTACCGGTCATATGTCTTGAACATCCACTATCAATGACCCAATTTCCTTCATACTTCATCCTTAGTGTAACCTATATACAAAAACAAAATTTAGGTCCCCAAGTTCTATTGGATCCTATAATGTTAGTATTGACTTTTAGCACATTTAATAATCCATTTTGGTTTAAGCCAAGAAGGAATTTTAGAGTCTCTACCTACCATATTTTGAAATTTACAATGTGATGTTATGTGACCTTGTTTTTCACAATAGGTGCATGTTTTTTGAAATCCTTTTGATGTTAATGCTTCATTTGTAGAAGATGATGCTTTTACAAAATAACTTTTTAGAGATTTTTGTTTTGAAGAAGGTTCATATACTATTCCACTTTTATCAAAAGCCATTTTTTTATGAGCCAAGTATTTTATCAAGATTTTCTTTTCCTTTTGTAAATCTTGCTAGGCTTCCATTTAATCATTGATTTTCTTTTTCAAGTTTTTCAATTTTTGTTTGAATATTATTATTTTTGAAATGAATCTTAAGTGCCTTTTCATGAACATAATTTCGATCTTTTTCAAGCAACTTATTTTCTTCTTTTAAGATATTATTTTCCTTTTGAAGTTTATGTATCTTGATAATTGCAATTTCAAAACTATCATGCATTTTAGAAAATTCATTTTGTAATTCTTCAAAAGAACATTCATTATCAATTAATGGGCTAGAGGAGTAATATTCGGAATTAAAAGAAGAACATACATCATCATCCTCTTTTGTCATAAGATAAACGATGTTCGCCACTTCTTCATTTTTGCTTTCTTCACCGGTTGATGCATCGTCATCAACGTATGTTGCTTTCAAAGCTTTTCCTCCATTGGTTTTGGACAGTTTGCTGTTATGTGACCCGTCTTGTCACAATTGAAACATCTTCCTTCTTCTTTTGGTTTGTTTCTCCTTTTATTCATAAACTTATTATAAGGGGCTTTGCTTACTTTTTTGTATTTGAGAAATTTCTTAAAGTTCCTTGTAAGAAGAGCTATCTCATCATCATCTTCTTTGTTTTCTTCCTCCCCATCACTTGAGTAAGCCTTTGATGCAAGAAGTGCAAGTGACTTCTTGTTATTTATTTTTTCTTCTTCTCGATCCTTCTTTTTCAACTCATGGCTCATAATAGATCCCATAAGTTCACTAAGAGTTAGAGTTTTGAGGTCTCTAGCTTCCTCAATAGCCATTACTTTAGCTTTCCATGGCTCGGTTAAGCTTCGGAGAACTTTTCTTACCAATTCTTCGTTAGAATACTCTTTTCCAAGAGATTTTAGAGCATTGACAATATCAGTGAATCTAGAAAAAATTTGTTCAATATTTTCATCAAAAGACATTTTGAACATTTTATATTTATGAACAAGCATGTTTATTCTAGTTTCTTTAATTTGGTTAGTTCCCTCATATGTGACTTCTAATTGATCCCAAATTTCTTTAGCACTTTTGCATCCGGAAATTTTGTTGAACTCATTTGAATCTAAAGCAAGATATAACATATTTATTGTAATGCCCTGATCCCTCACGGAACCGGAACTTCTATTGGCCATGCTATTCTCAATCCATTTCTAAACCCCGGGTACAAAATTTAGGGAAAAACGGACGGAGTTTTCCCTATATATAGGTCTATCTAGAAACCTGCTAACAGTCACATACAAGTCCTGAATCACATTCAACCATTCATACAACATAGCTTTCAAGATTCATAAAGCCAACCAGCTCCTCAAGGCCATCCGAGCCTTGGAACAACAAAATCTACTTATAGCACACAAGCATGCAAGACAAAATTAATTTTAACTATAAGTAGTTAGATATGACTATAACCAAGGTTTCTTATCAAGTTAACAAACACCCAAGCATACAATAATAAAAGTAAACTAGGATTCATTATTACATGCCATCGTATACTTCTTCTTCTTCCTCTACTGCTAACAGTTGGGGATTATCCTCAGCTTCTCCTGAAACATGTTTAAATGAGAAGTGAGCAACAATGTTGCCCAGCAAGGGAGGTGATGCAACATACCGGGGCATGCAAAATGATATGCAAATACAAGAAATCATATATATATATATATATATATATATATATATATATATATATATATATATATATATATATATATATATAACATAAACAACAAGATCAAATAACAAGTAGTTAACCACATTAAAAAGGATACGGTTTCACTTTGTCTTCAATCACGAGCCACGAACCACAAACTTCAAGCAATTGCCGGCAAACCCTTACTCCAACAAGTTGGGATACTCTAGATGTATCATGATCCTACGACCCTTTATCTTAAGGTAGGTCCATATGCCCAGCAGGTGAACCATGCCTCTAGGGTAATGGAGTATGCTTAGCAAGAAAGGGAATAGGCACCATGGTAGTTGAGAAAGAACGGCAAGCCCGACGCCGCCCGTGTTTCTTGACCTACCATGTCCGAAAAGGTTGCGCAACCCCGAGACAAGATTACGAGAATCAAGAATATCAAATATCACATAAGAGGGACGACAAAGTAGGCCGCCCTCGCAATTAAACACAAATAACACGAGAAAACACATGATAGCGAGTAAATAGTATATATAAACTATTTCAATTACTAATGATACAATCTATAACCAATAAAATAAGTTAACATGTACAAAAAAGGATGAAGACTCCCTCACCTTTGAAAAGCCAAACCTTATCAACCTAGATCAATGTGCAATCCCTAGCTTATTCATACAAGTGCAACATTTAAACATTAAAACTAACATAATACTATTCAAGTAAGCTAGCGTAATCATAATAAGCATCTTACTTAACATAAAGTCACTCCGATTAGAAATGTATAATTAGCAATTAACTAATTCTATTCATATTTACTTACTAGCCAAAAACATCCAGTTAACAATCAACAAACCAATATCCTTCAACCTAGTTATTTTTACTGTCTAGCAAGTATACAAGATTAAAATTACATATAGAACTTCAAGTTAAAAGAAACAGTTTATTAGCTAATACTGATAGTCCACCACTAGCACTGAGAAAGAAATGCCTTTTCAATTAATAGAAAAGTTATATATAACTACTTAATAACTAATATGCAACATTAACTAAGTGACCATATTACAAGTTAAAATTCTAACATTACACCAGTAGGATCCACTTACTAATCATATTTACATGTAGTAACCAACTATCAACTTGGAAACAGCTTTATATGTAAGTTTAAGTTTAATGAGGGAGCATATTATCATTCATTTTATAGTTAAGCATTTTTTTTTTCTCATATAGGCACATACTATACTTTAGCTACAGTCACTCATTTTTATTCAAATGACTAAACATTCCATCTAATTACTCCATTCAAACAAGGACATAACTAGGAAATGAATTATAAACCATTATAACAAAGTAATAAGTCAATCTTAGCAACTAGGCTTCTAAATTCATCTCCAACAAGCATCAACTTCCAACTCTTTATAAATTATGGACTATCTTAAATATTTAGGCTTCCTCACCTATCAATGGTTAAAAGACAGTTTTATAAGATATCTTGCTAACTCTCTTTAAACTGAATAGTTAACAACTTTTCTATCAAATAATTCATTTGCGACAATAAACCAATTCTAACCTCAACTAGCCAAACTAACAATTCACTACATCTACTTTTAAATTAGAATACAAGGCTTGTATCAAATCAATAGTTCATTCAAAGCTAACTAGTGAAAACCAACACGACTTAATATTTCATGTTACATTTACATAGAATTTAAGGACAAGAGGGAAGGGTGAAAAGCCACGACAACTGCAAGTCCAATTACTAAGTCAGAAACAACCTAGAATTCAATTATAGAAATCTGTCTAGTTCCAACCTACTTACATGCCTCTCGGAAATCACCTAAAAATGAGTACCTAGAGTTAGAATTCGGTCAAGCCTTAGAAATACACTTTTGTTCTACTAGGAGTCTACTACAACATGTCCAAAATCCAGCTCATTTCATCAACGTTTGCTAGGTAAAATTGGTTCTACAACTCAGATTCAAAAATCTGTCTAATTTTCCAAATTTTACATAAATCATGCTTTTGCAATTATTTCATTATAAACACAAATTTTTAAGGCCCTACTACACATGAATCATCATATATACTCATATACAACATAATAACAAGATACTACAACATTTAAAACAAGGAAACTCTAGTATATAATATGTTATGTACTCAATCTTAGTCATATAAAACATAATAAAACAACAATAATCAACTATTGCACAAATGAACAAGTTCAACAGTTTCAAAATTTCAGTAGTAACTCAACTTTGGCTGTAAACTTACCTAAGAAAACGACCTCCTATGAAACTGATTTTTATGTGTATGGAAAGCTATTCAAAATTAGATAACTCTAGAATCAAACAGAACTCAATTCTGAGTTAAATTCATCAAGATATGACTAAAACAACTCAAGTGCGCAAAGCTGTCCAGATTGGTCATGAATTCTGTCAGGTTTCGGTTTTTATTTTCTTAGAGGCATTCGATGGAGGAATTGTAACTCGACCTAAATAGAACTTGTTTTAAACTAGCTTATATAGGTCTTTTAAAATTTTCATAATTTTTCAAGTTATCTAACTAGGTCAAAAACTCCACGAAATTCAGGCAAGTAAAACTGTCCAGTTCCAGTCAACTACAAAACTTCACTGACTTTAGCAATTACGAGCAAACAAATGATTTTTCTTCACAATTCATCCAACATGAAAGTTGTACCTCTACAAGTCTAGATTAATATGTGATTTTTCCAGATTTTTCCCAAAAGAATTATTTGTTCAAACAATTCATAAACTACAGCAGTTACAACAAAATCCTGCAAACATATACATGTATAAACTTGTCTAATACAACAATTTCTCACTCAAAAACACATATATATGCCATGCAAGTTCTGAAATCAGTTTTTAAAAGCTTCCCCTCACCTTATACACGCTAGGAACGCAAGCTAATGCACGAAAATGCGAGAAAATCAGCTCGGGGTTATTTATTTCTTCTTCTTCTCCTCTTTCTTCTTTTGATCGATTGGTGTGTGTTGTGTGTGATCTGATTTGTGTGTGTGTGTGTTGCAGTATTTTGTGTATGTGTGGGGTGTGTTGTTAGGTAGAAATATCTAGGTGGCTCCAAAGACCAAATTGCCCCCTTAACTAAGTGTATATTTCTAGTTTGCCACTTTATAGTATTTTGACTAATCTAGTTAGCTAGTGTAGTGTAGTGTAATTGCTTTATTGTCTACGATATGCCTACAATACTTAGAAAAAAATGCACGTGAATGTACACTAAATGAAACGAATATACATTTTCCAAGAAATATAAAAAGTAATGCTAATAATTATAGGCAAACAATTAAGGTAACATGTAAATGTACACAAATGATTAAAATAAGCATATTAATATACACAAGTAAATAAAATAACTATATGCTCAGGGTCGGGGTATTACATTCATAGCTTTATAGTTTCTTTCACACATTTTGAAATCATCATCATTATAGTCTTTTTCTGGTTTAGGGACAGTGGTGCTTTGTTCTCCTTCCTTTTTAGTTAGAGTAGGATTGGTTGATCCATTTTTTATCACATTTCAAACTCTTATGTCATTTGCTAGAATATAGATTCTCATCCTAGTTTTTCAAAAAGAATAGTTTGTTCCATTAAACAATGGTGGTCTAGAGGAAGATTGTCATTCAACTATACTAGACATTGATGAGCTTGTCATAGGGATCATCTACAAGATGTTAAGCTATATGTAGAGTACTAGCTCTTGATACAACTTGTTGGTCCTAGATAACCTAAGAGAGAGAGAGAGAGAGAGAGAGAGAGAGAGGGGGGGTGGGGGAGGGGTGAATTAGGTTGTTTGGCAAGGTTCACCAATTCAATAATTCTTGATGTGGAAATAATATCTAGTAAACGATGATAATACTCTAGAAGTTCTTGTAGGCAATTTATCAAACACTTGGTGAGCACTCAAGTATATAACACTAGATAAACAATTAGAACTTCAAAAATAAATTCTAAATAGATAACACAACAATTATCAAACAATTAATATGAGCAATATCCACACGAAGGTAAATAACTTGAAAATAAAGAGAGTAAAGTAAGAGAAATCAAACACGATGATTTTCAAGTGGTTCGCACTCTTGGAGGCCTAGTCCACCACCTAAGGTCTTCCCTTCCATTAGGATTTAACAACTCTTCACTAAGATACTTATTCAAATGTTGGTGAAGCAAAAACCAACTACAATTACTCTTGAGTCCACAAGAGTTACACACAAGCTCCTTCAAGTGTAGGTGAAGCTTAACCTACTATCATCTCTTCCTTTGAGTCCACAAAGGATTACAATACTTCTTCTCATAATGATTCTCTCAATCTATATGAAAGAGTATATTACAAAGATTGTGTGATAATATGAATGATAATTGTAACTCCTATGTGAGTTTGATATTATAATTGAAGAATACTTTGAATGCTCAAAGATATTAAAATGATAGCTCAAGATTTCTCAATGAAAATGATATGAAAAAGCTCTTTTAATTAGCTTAGAAATCTGAAGATTAAGGCTTGGAGTGGTGTTTGAGATGGTGAGAGAGCATGGCTTAAAAAGAAGGGAAAGATAGACACAAAACGGATATAATGCAAAAATTCTGCATTTTTCCCGTTAAGCCATCCGGTCGTTGAGCCCTTCATCCTGTCGACCGGATGGGGCAGGTAACGCCCTGATCAGAGCTCTTTTTCGGGCGTTGTGGCCTTCATCCGGTCAACCAGATGAAGCTAGTAACGCCCGGATGCTCAAAATACTGAAAATTGACTTTTTTGAGCCCCAAAACAAATTGTTAAATAATAAAGCATTTGAGCACTTTTGAGGACACTTAAAAAAATCTTTCAATCATTTTTAACATCTCAAAATATCTTCAAAAACTCTTAGAAAGATATAGAACAATTTTTACACCACAAGAGTTTGAAATCCCAAAAGTCTTATTTTTAAAAAATGAGTTTGTAAAGACCTTTTGAAAATATATTTTCAAATGATATTTTACAAATAAAAATATTTTACGAAAAAACCTTTTTTGGAGAAATCATGAGCTACACAAGTCATACTTAGGCAAACAACATTTGATTAGCTGGTACCCCTTATGTCGCCATGTCTCCTTCCTTGTAACTCTTTTTTTACCGTTGAGTCTTCAACTTCATTTCTTCGGGTCTTCATAACTTGATTTCTCATGAGAGACTTCATTTGAATGAGACAAGATATAAGAATACCTTTTGGGCTTTGATACAATTTCTGAATTGGGTTTTGACTTTAGTCCAATTGAATGACTTCATGTTGGAGTGGGCTTGCTTGACAATTTTGTGTTGATGAATTGAATAACTTACCCAATATTCAAATAGGAATTCTAAATCACAATTAAGATGTTTGGTTATTATCAAAATAAAGATTATAAGCTTTTCAGGCCAACAAGATGTTAACGATTTCAATATGGATAAATGATAAGTTATAATAAAATTATAAAATTAATAGATAAGTTTTTGGACTACTAAATGTAAAGTTAATATATCATTTAAGATTGAACATTAGGTTATTTAATTGGTTTTAGGACTTCATGACGTTTGTCGTCTTATTTTCGTTTTAAACATTAATGTTACTAGTTACACCTTCAATTATGAGTCATAGTCACACCTCATAATATACGACTCATTTTTTGACAGTTGACATGGATAAATTCCAGCTACTTATTAGAAGAAATCTAAAACTTTTTTAGTCCATGGTAATTAGTAAAATAGTAGATATTTGAATTTAAAATATTCCAATCGAATATATTGTACCGAAACGTGCATATTGTATCAATAAAAATGATGATCACCCTCCATTTTACCCAAAAGAAAAGCGACAATCATGCCAAACACTGACATCAACGCAGCACGTAACACCAACACCAGCTATATATAGCTCCACCACGGTGCCTCCACTTACCATGCTAGTACTTGTCTTCATGGTAACAAAGGAAGAAATGAAAAGTGGTTTTGCAAACTAGTTTTATTTTACCAAGCAAGCATGCGAAAATATGGCGTTTTATAGCTCCTCGCTTAGGAGTAATAAATGGGCATGTGATGTTTTGTTGCACTTGACAACGAATGATGGTGTCCTGTTAAAATTGCAGGGTTCAAGGTTTGTTGCGCTTTGGTCCATCGAAAAGATGAAGAATCTCAGAATTTAATAGAATGGTCAGACAATAATTTGTTGTAATAAAATATTTTAATTTGAAACTACAGTTTCGGCTAAAAAAGAAAAAGAAAAGGGAGGAAAGAAGGAGATAAGCAATTGAAGCGAAGAGAGGTGAGGGGTGATGGTATTGAAGGCTTCGTTTGTTTGTCGTAAAATATTTTTTCTGAAAACATTTTCCAGATTTTACGGTGTTTGTTAACACCGGAAAATTGGTCAAGCGTAAAATATTTTACGGTCAAAAATTGCGGCTGTTTTTTCTTAATTTTACAGCATTTGGTAACACCGTAAAATTAATCAATCGTAAAATATTTTCTGGTGAACAATTGCAGCTAGTACAAAATTTTGTAAAATGTTTTACAGGACTTTGGGAGAAGAAAATATTTTACGGAATTCACGATACATCCAAACACCAAAAAATATTTTCCAGTAATCTATTTTCCAGAAAAATATTTTCCCCCAACAAGTTATTTTATGGCAAACAAACAGAGCCCTGTAAAATATTTTATTTTTCATAAAAACATTTTATACAAGCAAGTTATTTTACGGCAAACAAATGGAGCCGAAGACACTACATTCGTTGCTTTATATAGAGGGAATTTGTTTTGAAAATAATATATATATATATATATATATATATATATATATATAATCCATAAAAGGGAATTTGTAGACTCTTATGGGCAGCCGACATCCTCTGATGTGTTCCACGTGTACACATAGATGATTTCAAGGGTGGACGATGCAGTTGGCTAACTTGGCTGTACGTGCCAAACAAAATTGGTGGCGACGTCGAGCAAAAGTTGATATGTTGATGAAACGCCTCAAATGACCCCATGCACTCGTTGGCGGTCAGTAGAGTCATAGGAGAATCTTCCAAGACTAAAAAAATGGAATTTATATAGAGTCAGTCTTTGTTCCATCATTTGACAGAATTGCCTAATAAATGTGGTCCGTTGATTAGTGATGAAGATTCTAAGCTGTTGATGATAGCTTTAATTTAAAAAAAACAAAAGGCTTCCTATCTGTTGTAATGACCAAGATACCCTCTAATTAGACGTGGGCCCCACATGACAAACCAAAATATTATATGTATTGAGGATCAATGTAAAATATCTATTTTCACCTCTTGGTGTTTAGAATGACTATTATACCCTTATCATTAACATCAATTATATGCATAAAATCACTATTATAACTTTTATTCAAAATTTCTCCAACACATTGCTGTCGTTTTTGCTCTCCGGCCACTGTTTCTTCCCTTCCAACTTAACTTTGCTCCGACGGTGATTTTTCTCCGGCGAAGACGTGGCTTCTTCTTTACAGTTAGTCAACTTCTTCGGCAACATATTTCGGATCCTCGTCAACGGTGACACATTTTTAAATATGAAATTTTTTATTTACTTTTCTTATTTTGCTAAGATTCTTTCTTTTTATTTATCTTATTTTGCTATGTTTTTTTGTTTTATTTTTATAATTTGCTATGTTTTCCTCGTTTTATTTATCTTTTTATGCTCTGATATTGGGTATGTTAATATTGTTATTTTATTTGCCCTTTATAACATAGTACACATGTGTTGTTGGTTAGTTAAACTCTTGATTATTTCCTTTAATATTTAGTAATTTTTTTTATGTGTATATGTTGCTTTATTGTCGTTATGTGTTGTTGTAAGTTTTAAATTACTCGCAAGTGCACGAACCGTATGAAGGTATAGCTTAGGAAAATACGAGGTCGATCCCTCAGAGACTTGTTTAGTTAAGGTCAAGATTTAGATTTCCTAATCTGGTTAGAAAGATTGATATTCTAGGTTAAGATAAAATAGTAAAAGACTGAACAATAAATCTAAATAAGTAAGATAATTAAAAATCCTAAGACACAAGCAATTAATAACTTTAAGAACGATAATAAAGTAATAATAAAGGAATAGATAATTAATCTAAAGGACTAATAAATAAATTCTAGAATAAGAACAACTAATAAATTGAATGAAATAAATTAAAATAAACTAAAATTAAGAATATTGCAAAATAAGTAAATAATTAAATAAGTCGCGCGAAGTAAAAATAATGAAAGTAAACAAGTAATTGTAAGAGGCTAAGGCTCAGAATTCACCTTGCTAATCCTAACGTCAACTATATTTGATCATTAATCTTTCCCAAATTTTATTACATGATAATCTCGCAGTCTAGCCTCGTTACCAAGGAAGATATCATCTTTTAAGCCCTAAGTTAATGAATTCAAAAGTATGTTTGTTCTTATTTTGCAAAAGAATCTTCAAATCATTAATTGTATCCCAACTAGAAATCACAATTAATATTCGGCTTTAAAAATCAAGACTTTCAATTATTAAGAATTATTCAAAGCATGAGAAAAACATGATTAAACTCATCTAAGATATTATCCCAACAATTGATGAAAGAATAAACGTTAAACATGAATGATCAAGTTATGAGGAAAAATTAATTCACAAATATAGTATCTATTAGAATTAAATAAGGTTTCATCGTCACCTTAGTGAAGAAAATTAGCCTGACATTCTAACAAAACTAAAATAACAATTTTGAAAAATAAATATTATTTAAATAAATTAAAGTAAAAGAAAGAAAACGTTACAGAGTTTAAATGCGAAGAAACTCCGAAAGCATTGTAGAGTATCGCAGAAAGAAAAGAAAACTAATAAAACTAAACTAATTTTGTTATCGAATTTTCGCCGTTGCTCTCTTGCATTCCTTTCTCCTACTGTGCTTCGTGCATGTGCCTTATATAGGCACTTAAAGAAAACTCTTCACCGCCTTGGCCAATGGGCCAAGGCTTATGTCACGCCCCAACCCGACCTATAAAGGTTAGACTAGGGTGTGATCTAAACATAAAAGTCATATCATGTACTTAATCGTTCATGAAAGTTTTAACACTTAACATTTTAGCCTAAACTCCACAAATTCTCCGGAAAACCGGCAGCATGACGGTTGTAATTGGGCTCCTTAGTTTGACCTAATTTTCTAAAGACCTTAAAACTTTCAATCTCAATTTCATTTTCAACTAAGATTACTGTTTATAACCAATCGAAACGCCTACTAGTTATCTCGAAGTCTCGTTTGATTAATAACCTAACATGATACTATGTCTCGTTTGTTTGTTAATCCTTGTTACAAAAGTACATGTTGATCTTAGCTTAACAATGAGTACCTGCTTAAGATTGGATAGATTCATTTTACTCAATCCTTACCTGATACTTCATAATCCTATGATAGATACTAGTCAACAGCGATAGCAAAACCGACCATAGTAGTGTTTATCTAGTTATGATCAGAACAAGCCAAAATTAGACCCCAAATTACAACGGGGGTCATTTACAATGCAATAACAAGCAACATAAGAAATGAAATAGTCTTCAAGCAACATATCGTTCACAAAATGGCCATAGTTAAGTAAGGCACGTAGGGCAAGTAATCATTCTAAGGAATCATCGTTAGGCACGTTGTCCTCGGGTACCTGTTCCTGGTCTTCTTCACTTGAGATGATAAAAGAGGGTGAGTCCTTATGAACTCAGCGAGGGGGAATGAGAAATAAGTTTTGAAACTCATTTTCCGGCTTAACTTATGAAAACCCTTTACAAGCATGACATATATCACAAGTAAGTACATAATGTAATATAACAGTAAAAGAACTCAATTACACGTCTTTCCTCCCCGAGGCCCTCTAAGAACTAAGCGAGAGTACTTATACACATAGTGAAAAGGATACGGTGAGTTTTTGCTCTCAGTTCATTTCCAGTATCAGTTGTTGCGGCCGACTTCAAATTATCCCTTTATCACGCCAAATGGGTGTACTCCGGATGTACCCCGAAATCATACAACCCAACTCTCCGAGGAAGTCTAGCCCCCAAGCGAGATAGGGAATTGGACAATGGTAGTCACGGTTGCACCGGTAAGCCCGATGCCGCCCGGTGTGCGTGAACGCTACCACGCCAGAATGAAAGGTTGCAACCTTGTATGCAATGCACATTTATGACATTTAATATATCACATTAGGAGGACAACAAAGTAGGTTGCCTCCGAGCAGTCATAAGATTGCACATTGACAAGTAAACACGTGAGGAACGATATGACAAGTAATTTCACTTATAAAGCACATGGAGTTATATGAATATTAAACGGGCAGCCATGTAACGCATGTAAATCAAGTCATATAACTCATTTCGAAGTTCATGTAATCAAATAATAAGATTATTCAACATGCATCGACATCTACGTGGGATCGGGTGCAAAAAAGGCCTACTTGTCAACATGTAATCATCGGAACCACATTTAGGGCTATAAGGGCAACTACGGGCAGCCTACTAATCACATAATAAAACACGATATTCATAGGATCAACACCTAGCTAATTTACCTAGTCACTAGAGTTTCAATTCGTGCTTACCCGTGCGATTAAGCCCCAAGTCATCTCATAATTAAACTCAAGCCATGCATTGATTAATTCAAACACCCTCAAGCATTCAAAACGGTCCACACAACATCCAAATGCCACAATCCCAAGCATTTAATACAACAAGAGAAGCTACAATAATTTTTCTAAGCATATCACTAGGTGAAACCCTCACTGCAATAGACTATTTTCTCACAATAATTGAGACAAGAAAACAATCTCCAATTCCAGTGAACAAGATGTCAAATTAAAGCTTAAGGAGTGAACTAAATTCAGAAACAAACCTTGCATCATTTGGAGTTCAGGTTCAAGAGTTATAGCCAAAACCGTGAAACTACGCAAAACTGTCCAGATTTGCACATATTTCGATATTCGTCGTTTTTAAGGGCCTTAGGGTCATATTTAGCCTTAGTCCATTTCTGACAAAAATGTCCAGAACTGAAACATCTAGCAGTACACCAAATTTCATGCAGGATGTCATTTACTAAGTCAAAATTGGTTCGTTCTACAAGAACAGTGAATCTGCCAAAACCTGCTTCATTTTCCTAGATTTTTCAGATTTGGACACATCTTGATATTTTGCCATTTTGAGGACTTTAGAGTCAAAATTAGCTTTGTACTATTTCTATGAAAAATGCTCAGAACTAGAAAAACTAGTCACTTACCAATTTTCACAAATTTTTAACATCATTTACCTGGTAAAAATCACCTCGCACCAACAAGACAGAAGACTGTCCCATACGCGATTTCATCTATCATCACATTCTAGCCAAATATCTTGCCATACATGCTTACAAAAGCTCATGTACACACATATATCACAAGTAAAGAGGTAAAAATAGACATTCAAAGGTATGCATGTGGTTTTTAAAAGCTTTACAAAGAATTTTTAGCTCTCACCTTAGCAAGACAACAAAGAAGATGCACAAACCCTTGAGGATGCACAAGATTGACTCTTTTCCTTGCTTAGCCGAGGGACAACTTGAGATTTCTCTAATTTCCTAGTTTAGTAACCAAGTTCTTAGTATGTGCAAGTGGCTAGAACAAAAATAAAATGAAAGAGAAGCTAACAAACTTACCTAAGCCGAAGTGAATGTGCTATGACCTTGCATGTGAGTTTCTTGCAATCTAGCTTGCTTAGTCGAGCTTCCTAGCTTCTTGCATGTCTTGATGAACCATTGAGTGATGAACTTAAGCTATGGAGTGTATAAATTCAGCTAAGGCCGAGAGAGAGAGAGAATGAGACAGTGAATAAGAGGAAATGAGAGAATGTGAGAAAGAATGAAAGCTTGAGGAATCTTTGATGCATGTGTCGGCCTAGGGCCTTGAAAAATCAGAATTTTGTGTCTTCAAGAGGCATAATTTGGATCCTTAGCATGGGTAATTGAGTGTGTGTCAAGAATATGGGTGCATTGGGTAGGGTTTTGGGTTATTTTTTTATGCCTTGTGTCATAGATTGTCATAGGATGCCTAGATTTAATTTTTTGGAATTGCAATGCATGCACAAATGCAAGAGATGGTCGGCCAAGGCTTGAAAAATGCTGAATCTTTGTCATCTTTTGAGAGTGTGTGTTTGGGATATGCAAAGAATAAAGAATAAAGAATAAGAATGTCTAGCTTTTTGTGAGATTTTGTCTTCTAGTGAGTTGAATTAGCATTTTAATATTAGTTAGTGGAGTTTGTAATATTAATTAATTATCTAGTGCTTCGTGTAAGATGCTTTCTTGATTAACGTGAGGGCACACTTTCCTAGGTTTAGGGCACGCACTACGAGGTAAGCACGAACTACGAGATGAATACATATTTTTCAAGTAAATACACGCAACCCTAAATGTATGCACGTAATTTAATGCAAGGCACACAAAATGAAACACGACTCTTAAACCTAAGTCAAGGCACACAAATCTAGATTAGGGCACACGAAACGAGGTATCGCACGTAAATCAAGATCGGGCCTCACATCCTCCCCTCCTTAAAAGAATTTCGTCCCGAAATTCAATATTACCTTTGAAATAAAGCTGGATGCTGTTGCTCCATCTGGTCTCGCCTTTCCCACGTTGCTTCTTCAACTCCATGGTGATCCCACAACACTTTCACCATCGGTATAGATTTGTTGCGCAATTCCCAATCTTGCTGATCTAGGATCCGAATGGTCTTCTCTTCATAAGACAAGTTCTCCCGAAGCTGCAACGGCTCTGGCTCCAAGATATGCGATGGATCAAGATGATACTTTCGTAGCATTGAAACATGAAAGACGTTGTGAATATTGGAGAGGTTTTGGGGTAGTTCCAGGTGATACACCAACTTGCCAACCTTCTCAATTATCTCGAATGGTCCTACAAACCTCAGGCTCAACTTTCCACCCTTGTCGTGTTTAATCAGTCCCCTCCGAGGTGATATCTTCAAGAACACCTTGTCGCCGACCTCAAACTCTTGGCTCCGTCTCCGTCGGTCTGCAAAACTTTTCTGCCTGCTCTGGGCGGTAAGCATCTGTTTTCGGATAAGGTGGATATTATCAACAATCTTCATAAGTTCAGGTAGAAGGGTCAGGTCAAAAGTCTTCGTCTCATCTACTTCATCCCAGTAAATTGGGGATCGACACTTACGTCAATACAATGCCTCAAATGGGACCATCCGGATAGTGGCCTGATAACTATTATTATAAGCAAACTCCGCTAGAGACAGATATTTCTCCCAACCTTTCCCGAAGTCTAAAACACACACCCTCAGCATATCCTCCAGAATCTGAATAGTTCTCTCAAATTGTCCATCAGTCTGAGGGTGATAAGCCGTGCTGAAACTCAACTTCGTTCCCAAAGCTTCTTACAATCTCTTCCAAAATCGGGAAGTAAAACGAGGATCCCTATCCGATACAATACTCACAGGCATCCCATGCAACCTTATAATATCCGCCACATACATATCTCCCAACTTCTCAGGACTATCTTCCTTGTTCATTGGTAAAAAGTGCGCTGACTTAGTCAATCTATCCACTATGACCTAAACGACGTCATGACCCTTTTGTGACCTGGGCAGGTCCATGACAAAGTCCATAGTTATGTGTTCCTATTTCCATTGAGAAATTTCCAACGGTTGAAGTAAACATGCTGGTCGTTGATGTTCTGCTTTGACTCTTTGGCAAGTCAAACACCGTGCCACAAACTCCGCAATCTCTCTCTTCATGTTATTCCACCAATAGTATTGCTTTAAATCCCGGTACATCTTTGTTCCGCCGGGGTGAATAATATATCTTGAATTATGGGCTTCATCAAGAATCTTCTTTTTCAACTCTGGCTCATTAGGAACATAGATCCGATTCCTAAACCTCCAATTACCATCATCATGAAACTTGAAATCTGTGTTGCTTTCTTTAATCTTCTGAAACTGTTGGTCTTTCTGTTGAGTATCTCGTAATTCAGACAACAAGGTCGATTGAACTTGTGTAGTGGCAAAAAGTAACCCTTTTTGAGTCAATTGTGGTTTCCACAAGAATGATTCCTCTAATAACTCCTGCACCTTAACTTCCAGTTTTGCCATGCTCGCTTTCCGACTTAAAGCATCTACAACTACATTTGATTTACTGGGCACATAATTGATTGTGCAGTTATAATCATCCAAAAGCTCCATCCACCGTCTTTGCGTTATGTTCAACTCTTTTTGTGAGAACAAGTATTTCAAGCTCTTGTGATCAGTAAACAACTCGAACTTGTTACCCCACAGATAGTGCCTCTATTTCTTGAGGGCAAACATAATAGCTGCTAACTCTAAATCATGCGTCGGGTAGTTCAATTCATACGGCTTCGGTTTTCTAGAAGCATACGCAATCACTCTACAATTTTGCATCAACACACAACCCAGTCCTTCCTTCGAAGCATCGCTATAGATTACAAATCCTTGACTCCCTTCAGGCAATGCAAGAACGGGTGCAGTAATCAATCTTCTCTTCAATTCTTGGAAGCTGTTCTCACACTTGTCATCCCATACAAACTTTGTTTTCTTTTGAGTGAGCTTTGTAAGCGGTCCTACAATCTTTGAGAAATCCTTCACGAACCTTCGATAATAGCCGCTAGACCAAGAAAACTCTGAACCTCCGTAACGTTTTCCGGCCTCTTCCAAGACATCACCGCTTCTATCTTTGCTGGATCTACTGCTATTCCCTCTTGGGATATGATGTGCCCCAGAAATGCATTTTGCTGCAACCAAAATTCGCATTTGCTAAACTTTACATACAATTGATGCTCTCGAAGTTTCTGCAGTACCAATCGCAGATGTTGTTCATGCTCAGCCTCGGATTTCGAGTATATCAAAATATCATCAATAAAGATCACCACAAATTGGTCCAAGTAGGGTTGAAACACCCTATGCATCAAGTCCATAAAAGCTGCAGGAGCATTAGTTAGTCCAAATGGCATCACCACATATTCGTAATGCCCATATCTCGTCCTGAAAGCCGTTTAGGCACATCCTCTTTTTTGATCTGCAACTGATAGTACCCTTGCCTCAAGTCGAGCTTCGAATACACTTTGGCTCCCTGAAGTTGATCAAACAACTCGTCGATCAGTGGAAGTGGATATTTATTCTTGATAGTCACTTGGTTTAATCCTCGGTAATCGATGCATAGCCTCAGCGTTCCGTCTTTCTTCTTTACAAATAGGACTGGCGCACCCCACGGAAAAGAACTTGGTTAAACAAACCCCTTCTTCAACAATCCTTGCAATTGGTCCTTCAGTTCTTGTAGCTCGGCTGGTGTCATACGATAGGGAGCTTTAGATATCGGCTGGGTACCAGGCAGTAATTCTATAATGAACTCGATCTCCCGATTTGGAGGTAAACCGGGCAATTCTTCTGGAAACACATCCGCATAATCTTTAATCACTGGCATCTCCTCCAACTTAGCTTTGTCCGACGGCTTGTTGATAAGGTAAGCTAAGTATCCACTACATTCTTTTCTCAAGGACTTCACTGCTTTCGTAGACGAAATGATGGAACTCCCGGTGAAGTCTCTTCGACCCATGACTTCCAATATTGGTTGACCAGGTATCTGGAATGTTACAATCTTCGTCCGGCAATCTAGTTTGGCATGATGCTTTGCCAACTAGTCTATCCCTAAAATGACTTCATAATCTCGAAAGGGTAATACAATAAGATTGGCCAAGAATTCCCTATCTTCAATTTGGATTTTACATGTTTTACAAGTTGAGCTAATAACAAGTTTATAACCCATCGGAATACCAACTTCTACTTCGTAAGGCAAACATACAACTCTCAGTTTCACACCTTGCACACATAAGGGAGTAATAAATAAATGAGTAGCACCTGGATCAATTAGCACCCTAACAGGTTGATTCAGTATGAAGAATGTACCTTCAACAACAGCGGTCTCCTTTGGAAGCTCTTCGCACTTAATAGCATAAGTTCGAGCCTGAACTCTAGGAACTGGAGTCTTGCCTCTACCAGCTGGTTTAACTTGATTTTGTCCTCCTTGCCATTTAGGGCAATCCTTGATCTGATGCTGATCACTGCCACACCGCACACATCGTCCTGACTTCTTCCAGCACTGGGCCTCGGTATGACCCTTCTTGTCACAATAAGAACAACTGATAGACTGAGTAGTAGGTGGACTACCTATGAATCCGCTGGTGGAAGAGGCTGATGGTGCTTTAGTCGGGCCACGGTTATTAACTGGTATGTTTTGGCTCTGGCCCTGACTACGACTCTGGCTCTGGAATTTCCTCTGTTGACCTGAAGGCTGGTACGGTTTCTTGTTCAGCTAGCTTAAACCGGCTCTATCAAGTTTTCTCTTCTCAACTCAGGAAGCAGCACCAAGGATAGCATAATAAGTATCGAAATCATGCGAAGCCAACTGGTCCTGAATCTCTGGCCTCAACCCATTCGTAAATTTTCACATCTTTGCCTCAAGGGTACTAACCATGTATTGAGCATAATAGGACAGTCGGTCAAAACGAGCCTCGTACTGGGCCACCGTCATGTTACCCTGGTTCAAGTGCATGAATTCCTCAATCCGCCTCTGCCTGAAAACTGCAGGTACGTATTTCTCCTTAAAAGCCTTAACAAAATTACCCCACAAGCGAGGTGTCTGATCAGTTTCCCAAAGTGCCTCCACAGTGTACCACCAAAGCTCAGCATCCCCGTGCAACAGAAACACAGCGAACTCCACATTTTCTTCATCAGTATAGTCAAGTGGTCTGAAAATCCTCTCGATCTCAGACAGCCAAGCCTCTGCCTTTTCATCATCAGCTTCCCCGTGGAATTTAGACGGGCAAAAGTCAAGGAACTCCCGCATTCTGCTATGTCTCCCATAGTTACCATCATTCCTGTTGTTGTTGTTGTTGTTGTTCGCTTCACGTGCATCTTGACGTTCCATCACTCGTGACACGCGATCCATGGCATTCGCCATCATGTTAAACATAGCCATGCCGGGATTAGTTTGATAAGTATCTCCCGTCTATTGGGGCTCACCTCTCCTATTAGTAGTGCGGGTACTAGGGCCAGCCATCTATAGGCACAGATTACGATGCACAATTTATTGGAATACGACAAGACAAGAATTTAATGTATCAGGTATGCCACATATAATTTTATATAGATACACAATTCTAGAAACAGTTAAGACATGTTAATCACATAAGCACATAGAAACAGAGAAGGCACACTTGATATTGTCACACAATAACACATAAACAAGTCATCCTAATAACCTTAGGGCTTCTACCCATGGTCCGAGAGTTAAACCCGGCTTAAGCAATCTAAGCTCTGATACCATTTAGATAAGGTGTCACGCCCCAACCCGACCTATAAAGGTTTGACTAGGGTGTGATCTAAACATTCAAGTCATTTCACGTACTTAATCGTTCATGAAAGTTTTAACACTTAATATTTTAGCCTAAACTCTACAAATTCTCCGAAAAATCGGCAACATGAGGGCTGTAATTGGGCTCCTTAGTTTGACCTAATTTTCTAAAGACCTCAAAACTTTCAATCTCAATTTTATTTCCAACTAAGATTACTATTTATAACCAATCGAAACGCCTACTAGTTATCTCGAAGTCTCGTTTGATTAATAACCTAGCATAATACTATGTCTCGTTTGTTTGTTAATCCTTGTTACAAAAGTACATGTTGATCTTAGCTTAACAATGAGTACCTGCTTAAGATTGGATAGATTCATTTTACTCAATCCTTACCTGATACTTCGTAATCCTATGATAGATACTAGTCAATAGCGATAGCAAAAACGACCATAGTAGTGTCTATCTGGTTATGATCAGTACAAGCCAAAATTAAATCCCAAATTACAACGGGGGTCATTTACAATGCAATAACAAGCAACATAAGAAATGAAATAGTCTTCAAGCAATATATCGTTCACAAAATGGCCATAGTCAAGTAAGGCACGTAGGGCAAGCAATCATTCCAAGGAATCATCGTTAGGCACGTTGTCCTCGGGTACCTGTTCCTGGTCTTCTTCACCTGAGATGATAAAAGAAGGTGAGTCCTTATGAACTCAGCGAGGGGGAACGAGAAATAAGTTTTGAAACTCATTTTTTGGCTTAACTTATGAAAACCCTTTGCAAGCATAACATATGTCACAAGTAAGTACATAATGTAATATAACAGTAAAAGAACTCAATTACCCGTCTTTCTTCCCCGAGGCCCTCTAGGAACCAAGCGAGAGTACTTATACACATAGTGAAAAGGATACGGTGAGCTTTTGCTCTCAGTTCATTTTCAGTATCAGTTGTTGCAGCCGACTTCAAATCATCCCCTTATCACGCCAAATGGGTGTACTCCGGATATACCCCGAAATCCTACGACCCAACTTTTCGAGGAAGTCTAGCCCCCAAGCGAGATAGGGAATTGGACAATGGTAGTCACGGTTGCACCGGCAAGCCTTATGCCACCCGGTGTGCGTGAACGCTACCACGCCAGAATGAAAGGTTGCAACCTTGTATGCAATGCACATTTATGACATTTAATATATCACATTAGGAGGACAACAAAGTAGGTTGCCTCCGAGCAGTCATAAGATTGCACATTGACAAGTAAACACGTGAGACACGATATGACAGGTAATTTCACTTATAAAGCACATGAAATTATATGAATATTAAACGGGCAGCCATGTAACGCATGTAAATCAAGTCATATAACTCATTTTGAAGTTCATGTAATCAAATAATAAGATTATTCAACATGCAACGACATCTACGTGGGACCGGGTGTAAAAAAAGCCTACTTGTCAACATGTAATCATCGGAACCACATTTAGGGCTATAAGGGCAACTACGGGCAGCCTACTAATCACATAATAAAACACGATATTCATAGGATCAACACTTAGCGAATTTACCTAGTCAATAGGGTTTCAATTCGTGCTTACCCGTGCGATTAAGCCCCAAGTCATCTCGTAATTAAACTCAAGACATGCATTGATTAATTCAAACACCCTCAAGCATTCAAAACAGTCCACACAACATCCAAATGCCACAATCCCAAGCATTTAATACAACAAGAGAAGCTAAAATAATTTTTCTAAGCATATCACTAGGTGAAACCCTCACTGCAATGGACTGTTTTCTCACAATCATTAAGATAAGCAAAAAATCTCCAATTCCAGTGAAAAAGATGTCAAATTAAAGCTTAAGGAGTGAACTAAATTCAGAAACAAACCTCACATCATTTGGAGTTCGGGTTCAAGAGTTATAGCCAAAACTGTGAAACTACGCAAAACTGTCTAGATTTGCACACATTTCGATATTTGTCGTTTTTATGGGCGTTAGGGTCAGATTTAGCCTTAGTCCATTTCTGACAAAAATGTCCACAACTGAAAAATATAGTAGTACACCAAATTTTATGCATTTTTGATGTCATTTACTAAGTCAAAACTGGTTCATTCTACAAGAACAATGAATCTGCCAAAACCTGCTTCATTTTCCCAGATTTTTCCGATTTTGACACATCTTGATATTTTGCCATTTTGAGGACCTTAGAGTCAAAATTAGCTTTGGCCTATTTCTACGAAAAATGCTCAGAACTAGAAAAAAATAGTCACCTACCAATTTTCACACATTTCCAACATCATTTACCTAGTAAAAATCACCTCGCACCAACAAGACAGAAGACTATCCCATACGCGATTTCATCTATCATCACATTCTAGCCAAATATCTTGCCATGCATGCTTACAAAATCTCATGTACACACATATATCACAAGTACAGAGGTAAAAATAGACATTCAAAGGCATGCATGTGGTTTTTAAAAGCTTTACAAAGAAGTTTTAGCCCTCACCTTAGCAAGACAACAAAGAAGATGCACAAACCCTTGAAGATGCACAAGATTGACTCTTTTCCTTGCTTAGCCGAGGGACAACTTGAGATTGCTCTAATTTCCTAGCTTAGTAACCAAGTTCTTAGTATGTGCAAGTGGCTAGAACGAAATTAAAATGAAAGGGAAGCTAACAAACTTACCTAAGCCGAAGTGAATGTGCTATGACCTTGCATGTGAGTTTCTTTCAATCTAGCTTGCTTAGTCGAGCTCCCTAGCTTCTTGCATGTCTTGATGAACCATTGAGTGATGAACTTAAGCTATGGAGTGTAGAAATTCAGCTAAGGCTGAGAGAGAGAGAGAATGAGACAGTGAATAAGAGGAAATGAGAGAATGTGAGAAAGAATGAAAGCTTGAGGAATCTTTGATGCATGTGTCGGCCTAGGGCCTTGAAAAATCAGAATTTTGTGTCTTCAAGAAGCATAATTTGGATCCTTAGCATGGGCAATTGAGTGTGTGTCAAGAATATAGGTGCATTGGGTAGGGTTTTGGGTTATTTTTTTATGCCTTGTGTCATAGATTGTCATAGGATGTCTAGATTTAATTTTTTGGAATTGCAATGCATGCACAAATGCAAGAGATGGTCGGCCAAGGCTTGCAAAATGCTGAATCTTTGTCATCTTTTGAGCATTATTTTAATTGTGTGTTAGGGATATGCAAAGAATAAAAATGTCTAGCTTTTTGTGAGATTTTGTCTTCTAGTGAGTTGAATTAGCATTTTAATATTAGTTAGTGGAGTTTGTAGGATTAATTAATGATCTAGTGCTTCGTGTAAGATGCTTTCTTGATTAGCGTGAGGGCACGTTTTTCTAGGTTTAGGGTACGCATTATGAGGTAAGACACGAACTACGAGACGAATGGACGTATTCCAAGTAAATGCACGCAACCCTAAATGTATGCACGTAATTCAATGCAAGGCACACAAAACGAAACACGACTCTTAAACCTAAGTCAAGGCATGCAAATCTAGATTAAGGTACACGAAACGAGGTATCGCATGCAAATCGAGGTCGGGCCTCACAGCTTAACTTTTAATCTTCTGTTGTTTTTTCTTCTTTTGTATTCCAAGTCCAACGTGGACTTGTTTGCACCTTTTTTTATTTGGTCATTCAAGTAAAGTCCATGCGACTTTGGACTTCTTTTATTATTTTTCTTTGTTTTTCTTTTATTTTTCTTTTTGCTTTATTTCTTCAAGTCCTTCAATGAATTTTCTTCAAAATGCTTTTGATTCTTTCTTCCTCGTGCAACTCTTTAAGACTTTGCTTCAAGTGCTATTTCATCATCAATATTTTCGTCACGCACGAACAAAGTTTTAGCCCTGAAATATGCGAAAAAGTCTCAAATAAGTTATAAACAAATTAATGCCTTAAGATTTATTAATTATGCTCAAATTGAATGCAACAAAGTCTAATTTAAATATAAAAAATATGCAAACCCTGACTTATATCACAACCCCCAATCAGCGTATTGCTAGTCCCTAGCAATTGAAGCGATTTGAAAGATTATTGAGATGCAAAAACAAATGATTTTTCTTTTATTTCCTTAACCTTTACTCAAGTTAATACATCAAGCAAAAAGCTGCAATCGTTAGGGATACTTCACAAATCGTCAACTCAGCGTGTGTGAATGATTTAGCAAGCACAACACAGACTCTTCATCTCCAGATATCACAACTCAAGTCCCCTTGCAGAGAATACATGTCAACTCAACCTCACAGATATGATCACTCACCAAACAACAACACTCAGAGAATAAGGTGTAATTATTTCAACTAGTATATGTGAATGGAAGAATATAGACAGATAAGAATCTCACATATAAACATATATGAAGGAACAGTTAATGAAGAAAATATATAATATATGTGACGCCCGAGATTTCTCATCACGTTCATTTGTAACTGTTGCATGTCTCTTTGAGCATTTCAATGTGCATTTCTTATTCTTGATTATATGTTTTATTAGTGGCTACTATTCATAAGAAAATCAACTGTCTAATTTGCTCAAATTAGTATTTTTCCTAGATAGTATAACTTATAAAAGGAATTGGGAACTTGTAGTTTTGGACTTTGAAGGTCAGGAACTTGCGTTTGAAAAATGATTAATGTTTCGTTGAAAAGTGTTACGTAGTGTAAACATTGTTTTTAAACTAGTTAGCATTTAAATTGAGATTTAGCATAGTTTGACCAAGATTTTGTGTTAATTGACTTAAGCTAAATATACAGCACATAGATATATACATCATATACCATATATGCATACAAATACTCAAAAAAAATAAGCCAAAAATGCCTAAAAATAGCCAAAAAATCCTATACAGGAATAGCAATTTTTCTTGCAAATTTTGCTCAATTTGATCTTCCAAGCTCTTCCAAAGGATTTCAAACCATCAAAAAGCTTCTCATTTGCTCCTACATCTCTAATTTGGTGAGCGAGTTAGCTTTAAATTGTATTTTTTTGAGTTTATGTCTATGTTTTGATTTTTCTTGAGTTGTTAATTTCGGCCTACATAATGCTCCAATCTTGTATAATATTGTGTTTACATGTGGTAGAGACTATATTTGTGTAGTTTATGAGCTTGTTTATGAATTTATTGCAAAAGGTGAAATGTGGAAGATGATGAATAGTAAAAAATGTGAATAGTAAACTCTTGTGTTCTAGCTTAATTTATTGCTTCAAACATGCTTAAATAAGTACGCAGAGCAAACTTTTGAAGTTAGTTAATTTCTTGATTGGCTAGAAATGCAAAATGCAACTTGGAAGAGATGATGAATAGTGTAGTGAATAGTAAAATCCAAAAATTTAGGGTTTTGATATAATTTGTTAATTAGATTGAATTGAGGCTTCCTTTAGGTGCTTAGACATTAGTGAAACTAGACAAAGACTCACGTGAGGTTGAATTGCCCGAAAATGAGTTAAAATGCAAAATTTGTTAACTTTAAAAAAGGGATTTTTCACATAATGCAATCCGGGCACGTTTGAACTTTAGATTAGGTATCCTTGGGGCATGAAAGCACTTATGGTGCTTTCGTTGCGTGAAATTGGGGTCCGGATAGGGTAGTCAGTTAAAACCCACTCGGGGCCTTTTCGAGCTTTTACCTCCAAAGTGGGTTTTCATGGCTTTAATAGGTGACCTTTGATATCCTTAGGGATGTAGTATAATGGGTTTATAGAGTCTGAGTTTTGAATTTTGTGTGGAAGTAGAATTGTCTAGTTGAAAAAGGGGACTTTGGAACGAAGGTTTGAATTTGTCATGTTTGAATGGCTAGATGACCTTAGACATGTTAGGAAGCCTCTAAAATGTATTTATGACGTGGTTTGGTTAATCGAATTAGGTAATTGTAGTTCAAATCACTTAAGGAGTTTTGGTGTTTTTGTGTAATTATGCTTGGAAATGTGGGTTCATGGCATTTAGGTGTATCAAAATGTGGCTAAATGAGATTGGTAAAGTTAGATTTGAAGTTTCATATCGTACGTGAAGTTTAAGACCTAATTCGTAAGGAATTGGAAAAGAGTTTTGTTAGAATTTATATGAATTGGTTGAACTTGTTGCTTAGTTAGTTAATTGGACTACTTAATTGCTATATTTGATTTTTAATTGAGTTATATATGTTGTATTGAGTAAATAAGCATCATAATGACTCTTAGAACATGTTATAGTTGAATTATATTTAAGTGTTAAAGTAGTTGTCTTGATTGGAAGTTTAACTTGATATTCCTTGTAGTATAAACGAAGTTAAGTTAAGTTAGAAATTAATATAGATAATTGCTAAAGTGCTAAACTCATATAAACATGCTAGGGTACATGTCCAAGCTAGTTCGAGGAGGTTGGGGTAATCAGAGCTATTTTCTTGCATATTTAGTCGGATCCAAGGTGAGGGAATCTTTATTCCTTTTGTGCATATTAGCTTATTTTATTATATGATTTAATCTAAATGGATAAAGTTCATATGTACTATTTTTATTCTATCTTGCGAATTACTTGAATTAGTTGCAAGGGTAATTGTTTATATTGCTATATTGTTCTCTTTGGTTATCAAATGTGTTATATGATATGTATAGGGTGAGGCTAGCCTACTTTGCTACCTCCCCACTTGATTTGAACATGAGATTTGTGATTCGTTACTCGGGGTTGCGCAACCTTTTCGGGCATGATAGTGTCGAGTAACACAGGCGTCGGGCTTGCCATGCTCTCTCGGCTACCATGGTTTCCTAGTCCCTTCTCGCTGAGGCATACTCCCCTACCCCAGAGGCGTGGTTCACCTCGTTGGGGCATACGAACCTACCTCGGGAGATATGGGTTATAGGATTGGGATACATCGGGAGTATCCCAACTTGTTGAAGTAAAGGTTTGCCGGCACTTGCGTGAAGTCGTGGCTCGTGGTTCGAGATTGAAGACAAAAAGTGAACCGTATCCTTTTTATATGTGGTTAATTACTTGTTTACTTGGTTGTGTTATTTGATGTTGAATATGCTTTTATCCTGCTGCATATCATGTTGCATGCCCGGTATGTTGCATCACCTCCCTCACTGAGTATACCAGTTGTATACTCACCCTCGTCTCTAACACCTTTCAGGTTCAGCACCTTTGCAAGGTGATACAGGGAAAGCTCGAGAGTTACCGTGTTTAGTTGTATTGGCTTTCATTATTAGTGCCTACGAATCCATGTGAATTAGTGAAGTGATTTGAATTGTAATTTGATTGGAACTATAAAAACTCAGCTTGTAATTATATTGGATCTTGTTTGTATTTTGTTTGTAGGTGGCCTGTAGTAGCTTAAAGGACTATGTTATTATTTAATTACCGTGCATGCTAGCTTGGGTTAATGGAGTTAGTAGGCTGGATTAATAAACAAGACAATTGAATAGATAAAGTTAGAATGGTATGATAAGTGACTTTATAACATAGTATTTCAATATTTGAGGCATATGCATGCTTATGTACCTATTTTGTTGAGTCTAAAGCTTGGATGGCCTTGAGACGAGGCATAGCTTAGTGGTTGAAGTTGAAGTATATGAGAATGTTGGATTATGGTTTCGTAGTTGTATTATATTATTCGCAGGTTTTTGATTAGTCCTACAAACAGGGGAGACTTCGTCTGTTTCTCCATAAATTTCGTGCCTGGGGTTTGGAATTGGATTGAGAATAGTTTGAATAATAGAAGACCTGGTTCCGTGAAGGATCGGGGCGTTACAATATAGCCTCATGGAAGAATACCAAAAATAGTTCATATCACCCTTTTAGATCAATCATATACAATCAATATTGCCATGTAACCCCTAAGATCAAGTAAGGACTTTTTTAAGACGCAATGTAGGTAAAAAATTATATATGTAAGGGTTAAGGTAAAGTGATGAATGTCAAAAGTGTCTCAAGATTACTTGGGAAATACTTTCAGCTTTTCTGTTCAATACTCCTCTTCTACTCTTTTCTCATTCACAACTTTCACAACTTCATCAGTCTTTCACTGACTTTATTCTTTTTTTTCAAATTTTTTTTTGTTTTTGTTTTTGTTTTATTTTTTTTTTGTACTTTAGTATGCCTTATGCTCTAGCTCAACAGGATGATGACATGCATTACCAAACACTAGACGATATGGCGACATTCCAATGGGAGTCTTATATGCTGTCCTATATGCCCACAATGCATCATCTAATTTCAAAGACCAATCTTTTCGTGTGAAATTTACAGTCTTTTCTAGAATTCTTTTTATCTCCCTATTGGATATTTCAACCTGACCATTAGTCTGTGGATGATAAGGAGTAGCTACCTTATGAGTAATGCCATATTTTTTCATTAACTGCTCAAACACCTTATTGCAATAATGTTTACCCCCATCACTAATGATTGCCCTTGGAGTACCAAATCGTGTGAAAATATATTCTTTCAAGAATTTAACAACTGTTCTATTATCATTACTCCTACATGCTTTAGCCTTTACCCATTTTGACACATAATCGACTCTAACTAGAATGTAAAGATTACCAAAAGAATTAGGGAATGGCCCCATAAAATAAAACCCCAAACATCAAAAATATCGACAATTAAAATTGGGTTCAAAGGCATCATGTTTTTCTTACTAATACTCCCTAATCTTTGACATCGTTCACAAGCTCTACAATACTCATGTGAATCACGAAATATATAAGGCCAATAAAATCCACATTGCAAAATTTTAGTAGCTGTTTTCCTAGAGCTAAAATAACCACCACATGCATGATCATGACAAAAGGAAATAATATTTTGTTGTTCACTTTCAGGAATGCATCTTCTAATAATCTGGTCAGGACAATATTTAAACAAGTACGGATCATCCCAAAAGAAATGTTTTACCTCAGATAAAAACTTGAACTTATCTTGCTTGCTCCAGTGTGCTGGTAGCTGATTTGTAACTAAGTAGTTTACAATATCAGTATACCATGGTGTTTCAGAAATCTGTAGCAGCTGCTCATTAGGAAAAGACTCAACAATAGGAGAAACATTATCATCATGCTCAATCACTAATCTAGATAAATGATCAGCTACTATATTTTTTGACCTATTTTTATCTCTAATCTCAAGATCAAATTCTTGAAGAAGTAAATTCCATCTAACGAGTCTAGCTTTAGCATCCTTTTTAGAGAACAAATATTTCAAAGCAGCATGATCAGAAAATATGACAACTTTAGACCCTAGAATATAAGATCTGAATTTTTCCAAAGCAAAAACAACAGCCAATAGCTCTTTCTCAGTGGTGGAATAGTTCAATTGAGCATCATTCAGTGTTTTGCTAGCATAATAAATCACATGAGGAAGTTTATCAATTCGCTGACCCAAAACAGCACCAATCGCATAATCAGAAGCATCACACATAATTTCAAAAGGCACATTCCAATTAGGTAGTCTAATAATAGGCGCAGAAGTCAATTCATTTTTCAGTCTATTGAAAGTTTCAATACATGCATCATCAAAAACAAAAGGTGTATCCTTACCAAGGAGATTACATAAAGGTCTAGTTATCTTACTAAAATCTTTTATGAACCTCCTATAAAATCCTGCATGGCCAAGAAATGATCTAATTTCTTTTACATTCCTAGCAAAAGGAAGATTAGAAATCAAATCAATTTTTTCCTTATCTACTTCAATGCATTTTTCAGATATGATATGACCGAGTACAATACCCTTTTTAACCATGAAGTGACATTTTTCCCAATTAAGCACAAGATTCTTTTCTTTACCCCTAGCAAGCACCAAAGATAAATTATGCAAATAAGTATCAAATAAAGTTCCAAAGATAGAAAAATCATCCATAAACACTTCTAAAAATTTCCCAACCATATCAGAAAAAATACTAATCATGCATCTTTGAAAAGTGGTCAGAGTATTGCACAACCCAAAAGGCATACGACGATATGCAAAAGTGCAAAATGGACATGTAAATATGATATTTTCTTGATTCTCAAGTGCAATTGCAATTTGATTATAACCAAAATATCCATCAAGAAAACAATAATATGCATGGCCAGCTAATTTTTTCCAACATCTAATCTATGAAAGGGAGAGGGAAGTGATCTTTCTTAGTCATAGAATTCAACTTATGATAATCAATATACACTTTCCACCCAGTTTTCACTCTTGTTGGAACTAGCTCATCATCTTCATTTTTAACAACAGTTACACCAGACTTCTTAGGTATTACCTGCACAGGACTCACCCAATTACTGCAGAAATAGGATAGATAACACCCACATCTAAAAGTTTTAGAATTTCAGCCTTTACCACATCCTGCATGATAGGATTTAGACGCCTTTGTGATTCACGTGTAGGCTTAGCATCTTCCTCCAAATAGATTCTATGCATAACAACTGATGGACTAATACCCTTAATGTCTACTATTGTCCAACCTATGGCCTCTTTATGCTCTTGTAAAACACTCACTAACTGTCGTTCTTGAGACTCATTTAAATCAGAAGCTATAATGGTGGGCAGTGTCTCATTAGCTCCTAAAAAGACATATTTAAGGGTATCTAGCAAAGATTTTAACTCTAACTTAGGTGGCTCTATTGTAGATGGTAATGGTGGTGATGAGGAAAGAGTAAGTGGTAATGATTTAGGCTGCCACTTATCAACATTCATGAGAGGCACAGAATCCAGCAAAGAATTAACCTTAGCAACAATATTATCAATATCCAAATCAGAACCAAAATGAGCTAAACATTTTTCTAATGGGTCTACATAACTTGACTGCACAAATGAATCATGAACTAAATCTTCAATCATATTAATTTCATAAACATCATCATTATCATCAGGCATTTGTTTACTTATGTGGAAGATATTAAGCTCAACAATCATGTTACCCAAAACAAATTTCATCACATCATTCCTACAGTTAATCAATGCATTTGATGTGGCTAAAAATGGACGACCCAAAATAATATGAGTTTGCTCAGCAAGGTTATCAACAGGCTCAGTATCCAGAACAACAAAATCTACCGGAAAGTAAAAAGTATCTACTTTAATCAAAACATCCTCAATTATACCTCTCGGAATTTTTACTGATCTATTAGCTAACTGCAGTGTCATCCTAGTAGGTTTTAGCTCACCTAGACCTAATTGCAACTAAACAAAGTAAGGCAGTAAATTCACACTTGCACCTAAATCTAGCAAAGCTCTCTCAATCTGATGTTCTCCAATTTTGCAAGAAATAGTAGGAGATCCAGGATCTTTATACTTAATAGGATATTTATTTAGAATCACTGAGCTCACCTGTTTAGTTAAAAATGCTTTCTTAGGAACATTTGTCTTTCTTTTGCTGTAACAAGATCTTTCAAAAATTTAGCATATGCAGGCACTTGTTTAATGGCATCCAGAAAAGGTATATTTATTTGTACCTGCTTGAAGACCTCTAAAATGTCACCAACCTGTGCACTGTCTTTCTTACTAAGAAACCTACGGGGAAATGGAGCTTTAGGCACGAAGTCTTTAACTTCAGGCTCTATGACTCTAGGATGTGACTCTTTAGGCTCTATAGGTGTATCATGTCATGTGATGAATGCACTCTACTTTTATTATGATCATCTTTAGAGTTTTTAGCTTTCTCTACTTTCCTATTGCTATGCTCAAGAACAGTCACATGGTTATCAATTTGCTTACCAGACCTAAGTGTAGTGATGGATTACATATGCTCCTGTCTTGAGTTAGAACTAGATGCCCCATTAATAGCATATTGCCCCTTTGGATTGGGTATGGGCCGACTTGGAAATTTTTCTTTCTCTCGTTCTTCTACCTGTGTGGCCAACTGACCCATCTGAGTCTCTAACTTAGCAATGGCATTAGTGTTCAATTGAGTTGAATTTTTCATTTCCTGAATTGCCTGGATCGTGGTCTGCATGAATGCTTTGAGAGACTCCTCTAGTGATGATTGTTGCCTAGACTGGCCGGCAAACTGAGGTGTTACCTGAGCATGAGAGTAGTTCTGATTAGGTGGCCTAAACTGATTTTGATATTGCACTGGTGGGACAACTGGGTTAGTAGAAGGTTGATTTAATTTCCATGAAAGATTTGGATTGTTCCGCAAATTAGGATTATATGTCTCCACATATGGATTAACAAATGGTCTTCTTAAATTATTAAGTGAATTCGCTTGTTCAGCATGACACTTATTATATGCAGGCATTGAAGGACACATTACAGTTATATGCATAGGACTCGCACAAATAGAACATATTTCATTATGAACATTGTTAACAGAACCTCTTCCATTATTCATAGCTAAGGAATCTACTTTTCTTGTAAGAGCATATAATCTAGCCTTTATACCTACCTCCTCACTAATCTCATAGAAACCCCTTTTCTTTGCTGTCTGAACTGGCTTCTCTTTACGGTTAGAGAAATCCCATTGCTGGGAACTCTCTGACAAACCTTCAAAAAAATTATACGCATCATCCTTTGTTAGACTCAAGAAACCCCCACCATTCATTGACTCTACCATATTCCTACTTGACTGTGTCAACCCATTATAAAAGTATTGCACTAATCTCCAAGTTTCAAAACCATGATAAGGACATTTAATTTGCAAATCCTTAAACCTCTCCCAACTTTCATAAAAATTATCATGCTCATCCTGACAAAAATCAGTAATTTCTCTCCTTAAAGCATTAGTTTTATTCATGGGAAAGAATTTTGACAAAAACTTTTTTACCATTGCTGCCCAAGATGTAATAGATCCAAAAGAAAGAGAATTAAGCCATGCTTTGACCTTATCCTTTAGTGAAAAAGGAAATAGGAGCAAGCGAACAGATTCTTCAGAAAATTTTTGAAATTTAAATGTAGTACATATTTCCAAAAATTCTTTAACATGCAAATAAGGATCCTCTTTATCTAGACCATGAAAAGTGGGAAGAAGATTTATTACTTGTGGTTTTAGCTCAAAATGTGCGGCTGTAGTGGCAGGCAAAACTATGCATGAAGGAGGATTGGTAGAGATGGGGTGGAACAACTCCCTAAGAGGCTTAATCTCCTCTCCCTGTTGACTCATTTTAGATTCTTGTTCTAACTCAATGCTAACTAGCTTATTTGTGTGATCACGTGCCCAAACTTTCATGCAACATAAATATCACACAAAAAGAAACAAAGAAAGAAAATAAAAAATGCACTTATTATTTTTTTTAATTTTATTTTCGTTTTTTTTTCAAAAAGCAATAAAACAACTAGTAGAAGAAAAGCCTAATCAAAAGTCTAAAAACTTATCCTATTCAAGTCCCCGGCAACGGCGCCAAAAACTTGTTGTAAGTTTTAAATTACTCACAAGTGCACGAACAGTATGAAGGTATAGCTTAGGCAAATACGAGGTCGATCCCTCAGAGACTTGTTTAGTTAAGGTCAAGTTTTAGACTAAGATTTAGATTTCCTAATCTAGTTGGAAAGATTGACATTCCAGGTTGAGATAAAATAGGAAAAGACTGAACAATAAATCTAAATAAGTAAGACAATTAAAAATCCTAAGACACAAGCAATTAATAACTTTAAGAAAGATAATAAAGTAATAATAAAGGAATAGATAATGAATCTAAAGGACTAATAAATAAATTCTAGAATAAGAACAACTAATAAATTGAATGAAATAAATTAAAATAAACTAAAATTAAGAATATTGCAAAATAAGTAAATAATTAAATAAGTCGCGCGAAGTAAAAATAATGAAAGTAAACAAGTAATTGTAAGAGGCTAAGGCTCGAAATTCATCTTGCTAATCCTAACATCAACTATATTTGATCATTAATCTTCCCCAAATTTTACTACATGATAATCTCGCAGTCTAGTCTCGTTACCATGGAAGATATCATCTTTCAAGCCCTAAGTTAATGAATTCAAAAGTATGTTTATTCTTATTTTGAAAAAGAATCTTCAAATCATTAATTGTATCCCAACTAGAAATCAAAATTAATATTCGGCATTAAAAATCAAGACTTTCAATTATTAAGAATCATTCAAAGCATGAGAAAAACATGATTAAACTCATCTAAGATATTATCCCAACAATTGATGAAAGAATAAACGTTAAACATGAATGATCAAGTTATGAAGAAAAATTAATTCACAAATATAGTATCTATTAGAATTAACTAAGGTTTCATCGTCACCTTAGCGAAGAAAATTAGTTTGACATTCTAACGAAACTAAAATAACAATTCTGAAAAATAAACATTATTTAAATAAATTAAAGTAAAGGAAAGAAAACGTTACAGAGTTTAAATGCAAAAAAAACTTCAAAAGCATTGTAGAGTATCGCAGAAAGAAAAGAAAACTAATAAAACTAAACTAATTTTTTTATCGAATTTCCGTTGTTGTTTTCTTGTGTTCCTTTCTCCTACTGTGCTTCGTGCATGTGCCTTATATAGGCACTTAAAGAAAACTCTTCACCGCCTTGGTCAATGGGCCAAGGCTTAACTTTTAATCTTCTGTTTTTTTTCTTCTCTTGCATTCCAAGTCCAACGTGGACTTGTTTGCACCTTTTTTTTATTTGGTCTTTCAAGTCCAATGTCCATGTGACTTTGGATTTCTTTTATTATTTTTCTTTTATTTTTCTTTTTGCTTTATTTCTTCAAGTCCTTCAATGAATTTTCTTCAAAATGCTTTTGATTCTTTCTTCCCCGTGCAACTCTTTAAGACTTTGCTCCAAGTGCTATTTCATCATCAATATTTTCCTCACGCACGAACAATGTTTTGGCTCCGAAATATGCGAAAAAGTCTCAAATAAGTTATAAACAAATTAATGCCTTAAGACTTATTAATTATGCTCAAATTGAATGCAACAAAGTCTAATTTAAATATAAAAAATATGCAAACCCCAACTTATATCATGTGTTTCTCATTTGGTGTTGTTATGTATGCGGTTTTGCATTGTTGAGTTTGTACGGTATGGAGTATTAATGTGTATTGCCAGTATCTTGCAATGTATATGCACGTGCATATGATCTGTTTGTGTTTATTAATGTGCGAACACAAACTGTTTCTCTTACTTCGGAATACAATGTGCTGTAAGATTCTTCCCATACATGATGAAAGGGAAAGATTTAGGTGAATATAAGGGAATTTGAAAGAGTAGCAATAAAGGAAAAAAGCAGCATAAACTGAAGAAAAATTGAAGTGGCCTACATCCGCATATATATATTTTAAATAAGTGTATTACGCGGTGTTTTGTTTGTAGTATTTATGTACTTGTCTTACTTACAATATATAATTACAGGAATTCGAGAATTGAGCAAATATTGGCATCCAACCCAACAACTATCGTGACCCCGGAAGTGACGACACATATTATCAAAGAATGAAAGGCTCTCCCAGATAAGGAAAATGAAGTGTTTAAAGTGAAGGGAATGAAAAGCTCTGATGCTTACCACAGGAAAAAGAAGAGGCTTGAAAAGATGCACCGAGAAAAGACTTCATTGCAGAATGATAGCATGCGGACCTGACTATCTTTGTCTAAGATAGTGGAGTTGAATGAAAATCTCACCCAAGAACAAAAAGAAGCAATAAAGAGCATTGGATTTGGCGAACTTCTTCACCTTAAGTGCATATTCATGAAATACCAATTTTGTCGCTGGATTGTTGATAAATTTGATCCTGTGACAATGACATTAGATGTTCATAGAAAAGTGATAAATGTGTCAGCAGCTGCTGTGGAACACATACTCGGCCTGCCTAATAGAGGAATGCAAGTGCAGACAGACGGTAATAATAGTGATATAGTAGATATTGAGACGTTGTTCCATGTGGAAGAGTTTGTGATTCCTTTAAGAGAATTATCTGCTCAAATCCATAATTGCAAGAATGCTGGGCGTGAGTTCAAGGCCTTTTACTGTATCTACATTATAGGATATTTCTTGTGTCCTACAGTAAGTCATTCGGTTAAAGTAGAACTGTTACATGCTGTGAAGGATACTGGAGCAATCGGAGGCTATAATTGTGCGTAATTTTTGCTCGATTCTTTGACAAATAGTGTCAATCATTGGCGAGAGAAAAAGAGAAAGTACGTGAGTGGTTGTTTGTTC
This sequence comes from Ehretia macrophylla, assembly GCA_037974665.1. Taxonomy (NCBI): domain Eukaryota; kingdom Viridiplantae; phylum Streptophyta; class Magnoliopsida; order Boraginales; family Ehretiaceae; genus Ehretia; species Ehretia macrophylla. Next base: position 32,620,708 of record CM075771.1, read on the forward strand.
TTTTTTATGGTAAGCCAAATTTCTTATTCACAAAGTTTATTGTTCACATATCATTTAAGATTGTCTTGAGTAATGTTCGGCTGCTTGTGCAGATCTTATTTTTAGAGCACGTCAACCCTCGAGAACAGTTATACCCTGCTCATGATTTAAGGCCTTGCATCAAGTATTGGACTGACGAGCTTGTCAGTGAGAGAATACAACGGTACCAGGTAAATGGAGGATACACCGACCCGAATGGTTACGTTATTTTTGAGAGTATAGAGCAACCCAGTGAAGAGACACCGGCTGGGGTTGCCAATATTGGGAGAGACGTTGATGATATTAAACGCACTTTGAATAACCTAGAAAGAAAATATGAAGAGATGAGTGCTGAAGTCAATGAAAATTCACACGGTATCAATGAATTAAAATAATTGTTCAAACAGCTCCTAGAGATATTGGGGCAAAGTTATACAGAGAGAAATGAATAGGGTGGAGATAAAGGGGTACAAGAAGAAAATAGAAGTGAAGGGTGACGTAGAGATGCCGCCAAGGGTGTCACGCCCCAACTCGACCCCTCCTATAATCAGTCAGGACGCAACAGAATTTCGGTAGTATAACGACAGTAAATAGGACACCGAGGCTCTAAACCAACCTCAATAGAACATCATACATCAAACTCCATAAACAATCCCAAAAATCATCTCCTCAATTAAGTTAACAACATACAACACATCTATATTATACAATAATCATTCTTCAACATTCTAATCATAGTTATACGCCTCCGTTCCAACTTAATATATAGGCTATACATACATTTCAAAATAGATTATACAAAACATTATTTTACAACAACTAAGATAATCTCATTGCAATGACTCCTGCACATAAGACTCATCCACATACGACACATTTCTCTCTTCAGGAGGCACATACCCGTAGTCAAAATTAGTAACACCTGCAAGCATGCAATAATAGAGAGTGAGCTTATATAAAATAAGCCCAGTGAGGATCCGATAGATCTCGAGCAAGGTCTACTAAACTCCTTGGAATAATCCTTTGAGTCAGTAAACACACAATAACATCAATAATACTATCATCACATAACTATATAACCATTCAATAAAGGATACTCTATTTGGTGTAGCTCCAAACGCCATCACGATCTCAACCGTTCTTTGTATAACTCCCCATTACTCACGCACCCGAGGTACCTCACTAGCCCCTCCCTCCATGACACCTCCGTCATGCGAGCTGGGGGTAGCCTCTGGCAGTCATGCCGTTATCAACCCGACAGTCCAACGCTGCCCGAGAGGTGGCACACACATACCAAGACTCCATAATCATCATCAATCATCAATCAATCATCATTTATTCAACATTGATAGCATCAATTATCATTTAAGCAACAATAACTTAGTTAGATGACAAAGTAGGCCATCTAACCGGACATGCATTATATACACAATTAAACCCTAAATTACTCATCAACAACTCACCATTCAACACTCAAACACCACCCAATCATCTAAAGGCATCGTTCAAGAAATTAAAGAATGACAACCTAAACTTCAAAAATTCATAACTTACATTCTACTAACCCAAACATTGCCAAATCAGTTTCTATCACTCACCCATTCAACCTACTACATTAGCCCTCTCGGAAATCCACCATAACACCTCTAAATCATGCCCGATAATCCTAAAACCCTAGGATGTCTTGGCTGGATTTTCCGAATTTTCACAAGAACAATGTAATCGAAAATTCGGCATTACAACAGCGCTAACACGTAATTATCAAGTATTTAGAAATCGACGGCAATCGATTCCAATCAACACAACTCAATTTAATCAACTTTGAACAAATTAATCAAATTTAAATACCCGAAAAATAAAAATTATGCTACATTCGATAGAAACTCGTAGTATTACCACTAAATGATCCCTAGCATGCAATGAGCAATAATCTAACATCAGATTACAATTCTAACGGTTCAATAATCATTTATACGCATAAACACAAAATGTGAGTTTTGAGATCTAGAATTTTTCTCTCACCTTTGATGTGTTTTGATGCAAGAAATGTGTAGAATGGATGCCAAACAATCAATTTCAAGCTTTGAATCACTCAATTCGGCTTTGAAATGCAAAATCTATGAGAAAAATGCTTTGAAAATGCCTTCATCTTTCTCCCCCAAGGAGCCACGGTTTTGTGTGTGTTTTTGGTGGTGTTTTGCTTTGTTTTCAATGTGTGTTGATCATATATTAAGCAAAGGTCAAATAAATAAAAGAAAGTCAAAGTGGAAACTAATTATTTTTAGTGTTTTCTTGACTTTAAATGCATTTTCTTGATCACCAAAGTTCAAAACAATTATTCAACACCCAAGCTAGCTCAAGTAGGTTATTTTTAGGTGACAAGAAGTTTTACAATCAAACAATTTCACCCGAGTCGGCTTAAAAACTCGATTTTCGCAAAAGTCGGTGTAAAAACCCTAATAAATTCCTAAGCCGATTTTAAAACCGTTTTAATCAAACACAGGTCTATTAAAGTTTGTGGACTAGGTCTAGAAGGGTTAAAAAGACCAGTTTCAAAATTTTAGCGGACGTGTTTCGAAAACACTATTTACTGAAAATCGATGATAAAATTTTTGATCCCGTTTTTGATAAAAATTTCATGAATGCACATTTAGCACGTATTAGGAGTATTGACATCAAAATTATAACATTCTAGGTCATATAGCACATAAACAGGTCAAATGCACGCAAAACGAGATAAAACACGTAAATCAAGTTAAAGCAGAAAAGTGGGGTTTCACAAAGGGTATGGAAATTGTAGTTTGGGGAGATGGAGGACAGCGAACTCGTGGCAATGTAGAGTCTGGACATGAACAAGAAAGGATTAATGAAGAAATTGTTGAGTCTTGCAATGAAGAGAGTGTTGTTAACAAGCGGGTAAAGAAGATAGCCAATAAAAAGGGCAATAAGAGGCAAAAGAAATCTGCACGCATAATTGTTGATGATATGTCTAGCGGCAATGATGCGGATGTGGTTTCGGATATAGGGGTAATGATTACCAGAGAACTAGAAGGGCAATGGTGATATCTAACGAAGTGTTGTGTGATTATTTGTTTTCTGCAAAAAGATATACAAAGTGAGTAAGGTTGTTGAGTTTCTTCTACGTATTTATTGCGCAAAGTTGGGTTGAGATTCTTTACTCTAATTTTATAAGCTGTGTTGTAGGGAAATAGTAGTGGCCAATGAGTTGTATTCTCTTAGGAGGCATGACATACGAGAGCTGCTGCCATGTCGTAACATTTCAGGAACCGGAAGTGCAAAATTATAGCTGTTTTAAGCCTTATACTTTTCATTTGAAGATTGAATAATATTTTTGTTAATTCAGGTAATTGATACATTCGCATGGCAATTGACTAAGACTTGGAGAACAAGGAATCTGAAAATGAGCAGATGGTATATGCCTACTCTATTTTCGGTAAGCTTGGAATATTTGGTACATATAATACACATACAATACACATATAAATGTATCAAGTAAATCTCTATGTTAAGTAAAATTTGCATCTGCAGCAACATATACTTGATAAATGTAAGTTGAGCAAGAAAGCATGTGGAAACAATTATTAGGGTCCTAAAAGATTTACTGGAAAATTGGCAGAATGTAAGGAGGTAAGTATGTACCTTTATTGTTTCGTTATAGTCATCGCTCATGTGAACATTGAAGTTTTTTATGTGATGTTGTAGGTAATTATTCCTCTTAATCATGAGGAAGAACATGGGCTGTTGTGCATTATTGACTTTGATAGTTATTCAGTGAAAATATGCAACACCCATAACATAGCCAATTCAAGGAGAAAAGTAAGCAGTCGAGTGAAAGAGCTGGTACATGCCATTCTTTAGCTTCTTATTGTCCAAAAATCCTATTTTATATAGTTTATCATTTTGTTAATTGACTTTCTTCCAATGACAGCTTCGTTACATGGATGGGTTGTTGAAGGACATAGAAGGCGCAACACATAGAAAGATGAAGAGTTTGAATGATTTCAAAATAACCTATCATACATGGGTGCCAACACAAAATAACAGTTTTGATTGTGGTGTGTACGTATGTTTGATGATGGAGACTCCGGGTTATGACCGTGGGTTCAATGATGAGGGATCAGTCGAGCAGCACATGCAATTGGCGTTCAAATTATGGCTTCATGCATCCAACACTCGAAATCCTCTTAATGGCTAGTGTTGTTCAAATTTGAAGTCGTATTATCTCTTATCTCGGTGGCAATTTATATGGTTACAAAAGAGTTTAAGTAAATGAAAATGAAATATTTGGGAAGAGGGTGAAGATATATAAAACATGGAAATGTGATATGATTTAAGAAAGAAGCTAATGAAGGTTTCTCTTATTTGTAATTTTGTGATGTGATTAAATTTATATTTGTTAAGTTGGTTGCAAAATTGTGACAGATAGAATTCTGGTTGTTAAGAAAGAAGCTAATAATGGTTACAAGAATAATTTCTTCTACAATTAGCATTAGTTATGGGTTTAAAAATAAATTCTTGAAAATACTCCAATAACCATCTTTTAAAAACCATAAAAATAAAAAATTGATATCAAGTGAGCAATTCAAGTATCTTTATTACATTTATGGACACAATTATAATCACCATTATATAGAAAAAAATGATATTGTTTCATAACTTCATATAAGTATATAATTGAAAGAAGTCCAGAATTCCTCTTGATTCATTATTGATGCACCATAGAGAAAATTTATTTTTTGGAAATATGATTGTTAAATCAAATAGTTTTAAAACACGATAGTGAATTGTGACCAAAATAACAATTTATTTTAACAAATAAGTCCTAACTTCATATTGTTTCAAGTAGAGCCATAATTTTATATTTGACCTGGAAAGAAATACAATTTAGTCAAACACATACATACCAACCACCATGAAGTTCAACAAAAAACCAAAAGAACAAAAAAAAATGAATCATAGTTCATGAAGCATAATCACCATACATCAAGAACACAACACAACTAATCAGCATCACAGAGGCAATTTCATGCTGGATACTGGTTGATCAAGTTCGACCAATGTCTCCACATATCGAATGCAAACTGTTTACATTTATCCGCCGACTCCGTCAGCAAGAATGAGTCCACATTGCCTGGGTTTTCCATCATTAGGCATACGTATAGGCCACTATCGTATATACTTGCTTGAGTTAGAACCCAATCAGGTCTGCGTACTGAAAAAGTGGTGATCTTCCTCATGCCACTGTATGCGGTGGAATCAGCGGCCTCAAATAAGTTGTCCAGGTATTTAACCTGCAAACAAATACCAGACAAGTAAAATTAAAATTAGGACAATTAAAGTGACTTGTAAAAATTCGATGACGAGTTGATTACCAGTGTGTTCAGTTGGTGAATTACAACCCCATGACCAATAATTATAACAGTGTCGCACAACAATATCTCACTAGTGGTGAAGTCGATTATACACAAGTACCAGTGTTCATTCATGATACTGATGGGTAAAAACATCTGCATAATATTTAGGGAGTTAGTTCCCAATAAACCAAACCTTTAACTATCAAACTAATGTTCATTAATATCTGCAATGCACTTCATAATTTTTTATAAAAAATTAAACAATTTGATGGTTAACTACTTTTTTGCAACCCCCAATGCGCCCATGAATCCAAATATACCCTAATAGCGTCGGATACATTGTGCAACCCCCAAAGACTTTCCATAATTTCCAACCAAGATATGCTGCTGCAATACAGAAGAAATAATATTTGTCAATACAACTATCTTTTAGCTTCCAAATGTTATCATAGTATTAAAAATTGTCAGTTTCATCTTTCAAAACTTACCAAAAATTTTGCAGGAAGATACCAATTTGGCATCGCAATGTCATTGATTTGTGCGTCCCTGGTCATCTTCGCTGTAAAACAGTCTATGATTTGTTGATGGAAGCAAAGAATCTTAACACGTATCTTGTTCAAAATATAAATTACCTTACATTCTTAAAGACTCATGCAAGAATGTATTTCAGTGTCTGGCACGAGGCAACGCATATTTTCTCATCTTATGTAGTAATCCCCCATGTGAACAATTGTTTCCCTACAATATACACGTTACTAAGATTAATATTATAAAGTATATTGAAACTTTAAACAACATATAGCAATACAAACAACAAGGAAACCTGGAGTCCCTTGCAATTGAAAACAAAAAATCTTCGAGCAATTCATTGTCTACGAGCATGTTGCAATCTATAATCGGTGTCCGGTGTGATAGGAAAGTCTTAATGGTGTCGCTACTCAATACCACTACGCTCAACTCTTTCAGCTTAGATGTGTTGCAGCCTAGCTTGTGAGATGCAAAGAGTCGCTTTGAACATGACGGTGCAGTCAGGCGTACACATTGTTGGTTCTTGAATTCTTGAGAGTTTATGGATGCACTACCCTCCGAATGCACGGTATCAATCTCTTTGCCACGTAAATCGCGACATACATCTTCACCAACATCGTCCTCAATCTCTATTTCCATGCCAACATCTCTCACCCCAAAATGATCTTCTGTTCCTCCGCTTCATTAGGCGGATTGACATTCATGTGGGAGTTTTCACGGCCCACCAATTGTTTCAACATCATTGACATGTCATTCTAAATTGTTTGTCCAGTATGCATTTCTGACTTCAGTTGGTACATTTCTACTTTCAAGTACTCAATATTTGCTTTCATCCGAACCATTTCTTTCTCCATGCACTTCATAATGAAAAAAAAAATGTTACTAATACCTTTATATAGCTAGAAATCAATTATAAAACCAGAGTTAAAACCATAACTAAATCATACCTTGTCTCGTGAATATGGTGTATTGTCAAAGCTCGATGCAGCTCTTACCCTCCCCTGGCGGTAGTTCATCCAAAAATGGGTGACTATCACAAATAAATCATATACTACGAAAATAGAAGTATAAAAGGATTTTGTGTTTAAAAAATTGCGGGTTTAAATAAATACATGGTTAAAAAACATAATATAGGCTTAGGGTTAAAAAGATGGGGGTTTTAAAAAAACATGGTTAAAAAATAATACAGGTTTATAAATATAAAAGAAAATGGAATAACGGTTTAAAGAAATTGCAAGATAAAACGAGAAATGAATCATACATCATATCAAGTACAAACCTTAGTACAAAAAGAATACTACGATCACAGGTAAATGAAACAAAGGAGCTGACTAGTAAGTCATACCAACAAAGCAACGAAACATGCAGACAATTACAAGGGTAAAAAAAATGCTATAGCTATATGACTTAAATTAAAAGAAAATTAAATATTAAAAACTCACATTTTCTCGATTTGCCTCATTCTCTCCACTTGAGCTCGATTTGTGTTGTGTTCTTCGATGTATGAGGGTTAGAGGGAACAAAGAAGAAGAGAAGGGTGAGAGAGGGTGAACGAGGTAGGAATGCTTGAATATTCGAAGTTAGATAAAAGGGAAAAAGTCAAATTAGTCCCTCAAATTTGCACAAAAGATCATTTTGGTCTAGAGTTTATGAAAAATATTAAATACTCACATTTTGTAGACTCGTGCGTGACACTATTAAAGTTAAATTATTTATTTTAGTAAGGTCAAACCTTTGACCATTAAAAAGAATGCTAATGGTATAGCAAAGGAGGGACTAAATTGGATATTTTTTAGTGCATTCAATTTTAGGCGGGATTAATGGAAGCGAAAAAGGAGAGACACTTTGTTCAAAAAAAAAATTGAGAGAGACAGAAAGAGTGAATTTTTGGGCCGGATTAATGGAAGCGTGTGTAGGTTGCAAAAGGTGTCATAGATAATGTGACGGCTGTAGATTGTGAAAATATTTACGTTTTTGATTACCGGAAACAATTGAATACGCGTATGATATGGCGCAATTCCATTGGTCCGTCAGACGTCATAGTGTTGACAATTGCAGTTATCTCGAAGATATTAGGTGTACTTTTTGTCTGAGATTTTGTACTTTTTGCTTCTTGGTACACGCTCAAAACACAAAGGTTCAATTTGGACATTATCCATTGGGATTCTGGGGATGCGTTTGGATTCCAACTAAGTTTTTGTTTTTTTGAACGGTAACAACTGAGTTAATGACTTGGCCAATTCAATTATGTGTCTATTTCATTTTTTTTTTAATTTTATTTTCGTATTAAATTAAAAAATTACCATTAATTGCCTCACACCTGAATAGCTGTTGTATGGAATTAAATAAAATTATATATATTTTTATTTATATATCCAAAAAATGACGTGCATGAGTTGATGACATGACCAAAACCCCTTGCATGACCTGATGATGTGTGTAATTCTATTCACGCGAAAAATAAAAAATAAACCTTAAATTTTTTTTCTTTTATCCACAAATTACACTATTTCAATAGAATATAAAAGGTGAACACTAATTGGCATCGAATACGAAACGGTATTACCGAAAAAAAATTAAATAACATTATATGCTCAGATGATGTGGCATAATTACATGCATTTGTTGATAATGTGGCAAAATTCTGTCTGCATAGGAAAAAATATGGTTAATGGAAAAATATGAAGAGTCACCATCATATTATATATATATATATATATATATATATATATATATATATATATATATATCAAACACAATTATATGTTCATTATCTTTTAATAGTTGAGTAATATAAAAATTAATTTCTCATAATTGCCAAAATTTCTAATGTCTGCAAATTTTGGTGCTGCCGCAGGCGAGGCTATTTCGGAGGAAGTTTAAGCATTTTTCACGACTCACATTATTGTGAGTATTATAGGGCGGTACGGCGATGGGGAGAGAGTTTGGCTTAGGATTAGGCGTACGACAAAGTTGCGCAAACTGATAGAGAAATACTGTTGGAAGCAAGATGTAGATAGGCATACTGTGACATTTTTGTTCAATGGTGAACGTATAACAGAAAACCAAACACCAAATGAAGTTGGAATGGAGGCCTGGGACAAAGTTGATGCCATGATTCCATCATTTGGTAGTGGAGTTTCTGGTGTATTGATCTTTTCTTTTTTGTTATTATTATTATTTGCACCTATTTTTTGTGGTTGTGCTAACGCGTACGAAATCATTAATGATGTGCAGGTATGCATTAATGTAGACGAAGGCATGAGTTGATGGGATAACACTGTGTTGATGACTATTTGAGGGTACTGTATTGTCCTGTCATATTTTGAAGATGATATGTTTTTGAACTACTATATGTTTTATATGCCATATATTATATTTTAATATAATATTGTAAGGTTTATATAATATAATATATAATTTAATAAAATAATATTTAAATATCTATTATTTGTCTCTTATGTGAGTGCTTGTGTTTTGTTTAATTAATTAATTTATCGAAGTAGTTTTCTTTCGCCTGAAATATCAATGAAATTATCAAATAAATTAACCAAGTGCAGTTCCTTTACATAAATGCAACTTACTTAGATAAACACGTACATACATTAAACATAAAATTTAACACAAACAAACTTAAAGATTCCTAAAGAGACCCATAATCTTTACGCTTACATACCTATTTTCACTTTTTTAAAAAAATAAACAAAGCAACCCCAACCATTACCAAAGAGAAGGCAATACTTCCACACAACATATTCTTCAAACTCTCCGTCTAACCATTGTGCTCCACTGGAAGAGAAAAAGTTACTTCCTCACCATCATCGTCTTCGTCCTCAAACTCTGCAGGCAGATTCAGTTGTTGTCCTCTTGGAAGCCAACGAGCATCATATGGGTGACACTATCCTCGGAATAAACCACAACTGCGACACTTATAGTACAAGCGACCCTTAGACGGCTTATTAGTGGACACAACCCTAACATCGCACCACTGGGTGTAATGGCATTGAAGGTTGGAGAAATGCAACTCAAGCTTCGCATATTTTGAAGTTCTGCTGCAGCTCGTTGTTGGGGTTGACATGCTTAAAAAATGGAGCAAGAAAATAAAAGTAAAGTTACAAAAATATTATAGAAAATTAAAGTTACGAGAACAACAAGTAGTAGAAGTAGGAGGCAGAAATGAGGAAATTGTATTTGGGTAAAAACGAGAAATGAGAGGGATAAAGGGTTGGGAAATGAGTTAAAAAGAAACAATTTCCCCACGTGTACTTGTTACAGCAAAGGCGTAATGGTAATTTTAGGGGAAAAAGCCAAATTGAACCCTGAACTTTGAGCAAAATGACCTTTTGCACAAAGTTCTGGGACCAATGTCGTTCAAGTTCTATTTTTTCTTTTGTTTTTAACTTCTTACAAGCATATTGACAAAAAAAAAACTTACAATATTAAGTGAAACAGTACCAATTGTCACGTGTATGATTACCTTTTGTTATGTTAGTAGGCTTAGAAATTTCCCCAAGGGAGTTGAAATGGTGAATTTGATGATAAGTTTTCCGGTTATGATCCGCCCAATATTTGTTGCATGAGAATGTAGCTCGCATTTCCAAATCTATGCGATGTATTTCTAGTCAAATTTTCCACAACACTTGACTCATCATGTTCGTAGCCAGGAATTGGACTTCCAAAACTCGTATTTCTACACATATCCATTAGCAAATCTGCTTGGCTGGACATATCATCCAATCCAATTTGTGGCACCTCACTTTCATCGTCAGACCTATCGTTTCGTTGTTTAGGGCATGTATTGGCTTGATGTCCTCGAAGCTTGCAAACCAAAATATATTTATTAAAAAATTATCAAATTTTGAATAATAATTTAAACGTGCTAACAATTATTTATTAATGGACTAATTGGCATTTTCGATATCGCATCACTGCTTTTTTTCGCTCTGGATCTTTACCCTTCGAACCTTTTGTCTTCGCTCTCTTCGGATCCAAAACATCAATTGAATTGGTTTTGACGGACCAGACTCTTGCCCTGATGAAATCATATCTTCCACTCATAATTCTTTGGCACAAGCAATTAGGTGTCCAATGCCATTTATAATTTCCATATATCTACGGCTTGATTTCTTCGCACATAAAGTCAACTACGAACATTTTGAGACGATGTACCTGTGATGGGTTATCTCAACTTCCTCAAGCGTGGCAGACGACAAGTTCTTGTGCCTGAAATCCTTACTGATATCTGGTGTCCAACGGGAATGAATGCAAGACGCCGGAATCTCTTTTAAAGCTTCGCATTTGAAAACATATATCACGTGCTTACAAAGCATTCCCATTGACTCAATCTTCTTGTATTCGCAAAGGACCTCCATGGTAGCACCATTAAATTGAACGCGGCACAACATGTTTTTCTTATCGTAATCTGCAATCACATAAGTTCGATAATCGGGTGTATGGGAAATAATCTCCACGTGCCATAGATTCGCCTGCAGTAAAATATGTTTTTTAACCTTCTTAAATACTTCCCTGGTGTAAACTTCGAGAGCATGTCGTTCAAGATCCACTAGGGATGTCGTTAACACAGGTCTGGTATGATTCGTTTGAACTTCTCTATTGATAACATTAACTCGCAACCTTTCCAACCCCCTGTGGTAGTCTCTCACAAAATCAATCAACCTTCGGTTTAGACCAAGAAAACTATTAAAAAACGCATTCATACCTTCGCAACGCTGCGTACTCCTTACGCCAGCAAAGAAATGACCTCGCAAATACGCTTTTGCCCACATACACCTCCTATCATACGCACATGCTACCCAAATGTTATCCTCTAGACCATGTTCAATTACCATTTTGTTCCACTCAACCTCAAATCATTAACGGAGCACCTGAGGGACATTAATCTATTGAATGTCGTTTTGAAATCTTGTAGGCTCACGTTCTGGGCTGCATTTCGTAGCAGATGCCACTTGCACAGTCGATGAGAGGCATGTAGGAACACGGTTGCGATCGCTGCTATCATTGCTCTGTCTCCATCAGTTACAATGGATATAGGCATCTTATTATCCATCGCAGTAAGAAATGTGTTCAACACCCATATGTAAGACTCTGTCATCTCGGTCAGCCCCGAAGATACACGTGTTTCAGTGGTTGTTGGACCCCGCCAGAAGAACAAGAAGAAATCGATACGTATTGGTTTTGTATGTGGCATCAAAAATCAGTACGTCACCAAATACCGCAAATTCATCTCTTGACCGCCCATCCGTCTAGAATAGCTTGTCCAACCGCTTATTCTCGTCTACCGTGTACTAGAAAAATAACCTCAAATACCGCAAATTCATCTCTTGACCGCCTATCCGTCCAGAATAACTTGTCCAACTGCTTATTCTTGTCCACTGTGTACTCAAAAAAGAACCTCGGGTCACCCTCTGATTTCCCCAACAAATAGCCTATAGCAACCTTAGCATCCCCTTTAACAATTTTCTCACTTCGTTCACGGTCCAAGTAATTGTATAAATCTTTTCTCGTGAATCCTACAAAATGATACACATTAGCTAGATAGTTATAATGATCCATAACCTTACACGATCGTATTCCAACTCTAGTCATTAACTGGGCTCCAGCCCCATGTCCATCATCTAATTTCTGGTGAGAACGGAGGTGTGACACCGCGTATGCGGGTACCAACTCGTGTGTGCTCCTCGTGAAATAATGTGACCATATAACACTCGATTGCTCTGTTAAGCTTGATGCGAAGCTTGGCCTTACAATCACATCTAGTTAAGTCTCGATGTTCTCTCTGTCGATTTTCCCTTTCCAAGTATTTTTCTCTTCGGATACCCTCTCTGTAACAAACATATAACCTATTCACTGTTTGACCAGCTATTTCATCTTTATGCACTATGTCTTTTCTAATGCTAAAACCAGTTGCACGTGCATAACTGTTGTAAAATTGAAATGTTTTATCCTCTGATGCGAATGTCATGTTCAATATATCTTTTTTACTTAACGAACTGACATCAAAAGAAGAGGAATCCATCGAAGCACTATCCATCTTTATAATACTACGACTTTCAGAAGATTAGCTACCTGTTATGATGAGTAAGTTACAGCAAATTATATTGTTGTTTATTTACTATAAAAAGTTTACGCTAATAATTGATTATAATCGTGAAGGACTATACATGCACCAAATATTTTACGTAAAACATGATCCATGCAACACAGTAAAGCTACTCTATGCAAAATATACATCCATATAATACTATGGCTATCTGAAGATTAGCTTTGTATTACGATGAGTAAATTACAGTAAGATATACTTAGTGCATGCACTTATTAACTAAGTGATACAAGGAAAATGTTGTGATATTCAAACGTACTTCAACAAATAAAATGGGCATACACAATGTAAGCACTAACCTGATATATCGTATTCCTTTTTCTTTTTCCCTCTCAACTCATCCGATCTACTACATCCCCTTTCTTTTATACACAAATTTTAACTACACACACGTTAAATTTATACAGCTATGATAAATCTTCCTCATTAATTCAGTCCTTCATTTATTACCCTTCCTTGCATTGTGGTAGTTGTGTTTGGGGTTAATGAGCAGGGTTAATTCATGTGAGTGGATTTGACATATTGCATTCGAATATGACAACGTAGGAAATTCGAATCTGACAAGGACATGACATTCCTTCAATATTTTGCTTTTAGATACGATTTCTGAGAGATGTAGTTATTGCATTCATCAACTATTTAATAATTTGTATCGCTATTAGGAAAGGTCATGCCAATTAGAAATACGATTTCAATTATGATTGTTATTTTTTTTTCATTTCTATTTTTCCACTATCCGTTTTTTACACACAACCTCTCACATGCAAAGTCTCATCAACCGTGAAGAGTCGAAACCAGATTGCCTGGTTAGACAACAACCCCACGAACCAACTAGGATGACCATTGGGGTCCCGTTTTCATCAACTACTTAACCATTTTCATTGCTATTACTGTGGTTCATGCCTAAATTACTGTAAGAATGATTTAAATTACGAGTTCATCATTTTTTCCATTCCCTAAGATACTTTAAATTGGGGATTAATGGAAGGCCTAAATGTAATCCCGTAAAATGTAACTAGTGAGATCGCACTCACAACCTCTAGCATGTTTAGCGATTAATATTACCACTAGACCAATATACAATTCCCGAGAAATAGTATTGTCACGACCATTTTTATCAACTACTTAACCGTTTCCATCTACAACAATTCAAGCCTAAATTACTGAAAGAATGATTTAAATTACGACTTTCATCGTTTTTTTCCATTACCTACAAAAATATTTATTTTTGTTAATTTAGTTTTATATATGTATTGGAATTTTAAAATCATAAATATAAAAATATGAAAAAATTACATTAAACAAACTATTATAAAAATAGATAAGAAAAATTAGATTATTAAAAATTTACATTCTTAAGACCATTGTATGTCGTAACTTGAGATTTGTAATCATTTGGTATAAATACTTCAATTTTACTATTGATTGTAGTGGATTTAAGAGATTTGTTAGTTATTTTAATTGACTTCAAAAAATTTCAAATAACATAATTAAGGATAAATTTTAAAGATTTGCAACTATTATTACATGTGACATGTGATAAAAAAATTTATAATAATAATTACAAACTCACTAACACAAGGAAGAGTTCTTTTTCAATTCTAGTTCTTATACATAATGGTTAAGTCGTAATTTATTTTAAATACTTGAGAGTCATTACTGATCGCGTCGTTTTGCTCTAAAAAATAGTAAGGTTAAATGATTAAAAATATTGCTTACTTTGAATTACCTCTAGCTATGGCGAGTAGAGGGTCGATCCATGGAGATTGTGTTATCAAGTTAAGTTAAGTCCTTAATTTAGAATTGTTTGACTATCTCCCGTCATGGATAAGTTTGATTAAGTCCAAAAGTATAAAAGTACGGAAGTACGGAAAATTAAGTCCAATAAATATCTACAAAATGTCCAAAGATACGGTAGTAACAAAGTCCAAAAGTGAATTAATCAAAAGTACTAAATTAAAGAATCACAACACTCAACACTAAAAATCCAAAGGGTTAATGATTCAGGGTGGTTGTAGCTCGGTATACACAAGTACAAAGTTATTGATTCAGATTAAAAGTTAAGTCCTTCAGAAATAGGACTACAAGCTCCCACTACTAAAATAAGCCTTTAATTACGTAAGTGATAAGATTAATTAATTAAGAAGACTGGATGTGTTGGTACAACCTAACGATTTTCTATCTCTCAATTAATCTTTTACTTATGTAACCTGGAGGTATCGGTACAACCAGACTAGAATCCATCCGAAGTAGTCTCGTATTGCCACTGGTTTACAAAACCGGGCGTATATGTACTTTTAATTAAATATAACATAACTACAAGTATACATATAATTAATCAAAGAATACTTAAAAATAGAAATACGAGATTTTAATAAATCTGAATCACAACATATATACAAGAGTAACCTCACACGTACCACCCCGAATCTCGGGTCTAGTGTGTCATAATAAACTGTAAAGTACAAGAAATCATAACGAAAACCAAAATAAAAGAATACTTATCGTGTTGAACGGATTTTGGTAGACCGGTATGATTTCGGTATGATGATGGCTCACTAGATCCTCCATTTGGGATTAAAACTTTGCACACAACTCAGAATAATAACTAAAGCACTCAAACACAAGAGCAAAATCTAAGCTAAGAAGAGAAAATGGTACAAGAAAAATGAAATGAGGAATGAAGTATCTATAGAGAAATTTTGGCACTATTCACAAATACTATTCAAACCATGATATCATCAATGTGTCAGCGTGATGTCATTCGCCTAGGTCATCATTGTGTCAGCGTGATGTCATTCGCCTAGGTCATCATTGTGTCAGCGTGATGTCAGCGAAGATACTATTCACACGTTGACTTTACTATTCATGCTTTGACTTTTACTATTTATTAGTTGACTTTGACTTTGACCAAAAGTTGACTTTGATTTTTACCAAAAGTTGACTTTTACTATTCACCCGTTGACTTTGACTTTGACCAAAAAGTTAACCAAAGCTACTTCAAGGTTTTTCAGTGTCTTGAATCCATTTTCGCACTCTGTTTGGCCAAATTCAATCTCGATTTGCTCGTATCAAGGTCGTTCTACCTTCCTCCTTCAGTATTGCGCCGAAAATTCACTTCAAAAGTTGGCTTTTGTGGCCATTTTTGCTATTTCTTCTTCAGAACCTATATTGCATTAAATTTGTGTAAAATATACAATTAAGCTTGAAATAATAATGCAATATACACGATTTAATGGGTTAGAGTTACTAAAAATACGGATTTATCAACCTCCTCAAACCCATTATTTGCTTGTCCTCAAGTAAAGGCATCAATTACTTCATATATTCATAAATATTAAATCTAAGCAGTCAATGTATTCATACAATTAAATTTTATAAAATTACAAGATTAACAATGAATTTTTTTTATTTTTTATTTTTTTTAATAGCAATAAATACATATATAGCAGACCAACATATATATATACATAAATTTATATACATTATTTAACATAAATATCTTAACATAAAAATACATAAATATATATATATATATATATATATAGATTATATGAATACAAAAATCATAAACAAACTACACTATTTTATTAATCATAAAGACATTACATAAAAGAAATGAAAATACAACAACAGAAGACTATCCTCTAAACTTGGAAATACATGATTAACTTCAATCATTCCTAACATACCTACGATCCCACTTGACTAGGAGATAAATAAAAAAAATATAAAGCATGAAAATGCTTGCAAAATAGTATACAACCACGGCAAATTGATCAGGCATGAGAGTTCCGAACATCATTGTGTTGAATGCAGCTAAATAGAGAAATGAAAGAAAAAAAAATTTGAGAGAGAGAAAGAGAAAGAGGAGACGGCAGTGGAGAGAAAGGAAAATGAGGAGAAGAAGAAAGAAAGAGGGCTTTAAACCCGTCGGTTAGGTCATACCGCGCTCGAGCACCCTTTAAGTGCGTTCGAGCGTGATTCTTCCCGTTTCTACCTTAAATGCTTTTGCAAATTCACAAAGTAGGAAGATATAATCTTCCTCAAACCTATTTCCTACAAGAGTTTTTTTTTTTTATAAAATAAAATAAAATTGGTACATGAGAAAAATAAATACACGAATTTTAAACCATTTAAATATCCTAAAACAAGTGTAAGAATATACAAATGAACACCGACCAATAGTCATCCATCAAGATTCAAACCTTAAATATGCTTCCAAAAGGAACAGTTGAATCCAAATTTAATTTAAGAAAATTTGAGTTTAGACTAAATTTAGAGTTCATCAACTTAACGAAGAGTTGTCCGCCAATTTGGAAGGCAACACTGGAAGCCTGGGAAAAAGCAAAAATAGGATCCCAACCCTATTTCAGTTTCATACCTATGTAGCAAAGTAAACCACATCCGAACATCAAGTGAATGGCATTAAAATATGGAAAGTAAATCTACCCGCCATAGCGTAAGAACTGGCCAAAGCAGAGGTGATGAATCACGTATCACTTACCCCTTAGAATGGTATAAGTTATCTTTCTCTCAAATACCATGAGAGCCACTATTTCTATAACGGTGGAAAAAGACCTCCTAACGTTGAAGTTAACGCCAATTTAAAGCTAATTGGTAACCAAACGACAACATCTAGGACAAACCTTGGAATGTTACCGCCACGAGATCCTAGATTACCCAGAGATCACTTGGGTTCATGTGACGCACACACCCTCAGACAGTCACTACCGAATGTTGCCACTGTGTACCCATCCTCCTACCCATTTAGGATGAGTGCGTCACATAAATTGTTAGAGTTTTTCCTTCTAACCGGGAATGGGCACTAAAACCATTTAATGTCAGCCAGCAAGACATGCACACATAGTTAAGTGCTGTAGTTTAATGCCTTTGGGCAAAATTTTTTTTTTTTTTAAAAAAAATAATATATTAAAATCAAGGGATTAGCTCTTCCAGAGGTTTCTGTGTTCACGCCATCTAGTACTTTCTTTCGACACTCACATGAGGCCACAGCCAGTTCCACAGGGTCAAGAGCAAGACAGTAGGGTTTTACGTTACAGACAATACCGTCTGGTGAATGCTCTCACTCCTAACTACCTTATCAAGTAATGCCCAAATAGACCCTAAACTACATTAAGCTGGTGGAGTGTCAAGTACTGTTAGACAGAGTTGCACTGGTCAGACAACCGCACACAGAAAACGTACAGTGACCACTAGTATCTTGACAATTATACCTTTATGAGTGTTTTTCAGGGTTAAGACCCAAACTACTTTAAGCTGGAGAAAGACTCATTTGGTACTAATAAAAAAAATAAAAAGAATAAAAATAAAATTAAAAATCCTAGGTTGCCTCCTAGGAGCGCTAAGTTTAACGTCTTCAGCCAGACATAATTACTTTGAAATTGTTACTCTGCAATGATTGGATTCTTAAGTTCAATTGACTCTTCACCCCAATTCTTTAACTGGATCGCTGGTTTAGCCTTTGTCCATTTACAAACATAGTTTTCCCATTTGTTTTATCTTTTATCTTGACAACCCCAGATGGAAAAACTTGTTCAACCTTAAATGGTCCATCCCACCTAGACCTCAATTTTCCTGGAAACAATCGTAACTTAGAATTAAATAACCACACATCTTCTCTAGGAATAAATGACTTGCGAATAATCATTTTATCATGCGTTCTTTTCATTTTCTCACTGTAAATCTTGACATTCTCGTATGCCTCTAAACGCATTTCTTCAAGTTCATTTAGATGGAATAACCTGTTTTTACTAACTTTCTGCAAGTCAAAATTCACAGTTCTAATTGCCTAATAAGCCTTATGTTGTAACTCAACAGGTAGATGACATGCTTTTCCATAAACTAAATGAAAAGGTGACATTCCTATGGGAGTTTTATATGCAGTTCTATATGCCCAAAGTGCATCATTCAATCGAGTGGACCAGTCCTTCCTATCAGGTCTAACTGTCTTCTCAATGATTGATTTAATTTCCCTATTAGAAACCTCAACTTGTCCACTAGTTTGTGGGTGATATGGAGTTGCAACCTTATGAATGACTGAGTATTTTTTCAACAATTTTTCAAAAGTTCGGTGAATGAAATGACTTCCACCGTCACTAATGATGGCTCGTGGAATTTCAAACCAATAGAAAATGTTTTCTTGTATAAATTTCATCACAATAGTGTCATCATTAGTCCTTGTTGCAATTGCTTCAATCCATTTAGACACATAATCAACACCAACCAAAATGTATTGAAAACCAAAGGAGATGGGGAAAGGACCCATGAAATCAATACCCCAAACATCAAAAAGTTCACAAACCACGATGGGATTTAAGGGAATCATATCCTTTTTTCCCATGTTACCTGTCTTTTGGCATCTTTCATATGTCTTGCAAAACTCATGAGTGTCCTTGATTAATGTGGGCCAATAAAACCCACTTTGCAGAACTTTGATAGTTGTACGTCGTCCTCCAAAGTGTCCCCCACATTCCTGCGAATGACAAAATGACTTGATGTTTAGCTGTTCAGACTCGGGTACACATCTACGAATAATTTGATCAGAACAAATACGGAACAGATAAGGATCCTCCCAGAAATAATTCTTTGCAATTGAGAAAAAACGATCTCTCTCAGCCTTGTTCCACTCCTTGGGTATTTTACCAACTGCAAGATAATTCATAATATGAGCATACCAAGGAAGTTTAGGAGTAGAAATTAACAGTAACTGTTCATGAGGAAATGTATCTCTCAAGGGTAACTCATTTTCTGTTTCTTGAGTTACAATCCTTGACAAATGATCAGCAATAACATTTTCTCGACCTTTCTTATCTTTGATTGTTAAATCAAATTCTTGAATTAATAACAACTATCGAATAAGCCTAGGTTTAGCATCTTTCTTTTCCAACAGGTATCTTAATGCCGAGTGGTCAGAATAAATGATTATTTTTTACCCTAACACATAAGACCGAAATTTTTCTAATGCAGAAACTACAGCAAGCAATTCTTTCTCTGTGGTGGTATAATTTTTCTGGGCATCATCTAAAGTTCGGCTGGCGTAATAGATCACACAAGGAACTCTATCCTTGCGTTGACCTAATACAGCTCCTATGGCATAATCCGAAGCATCACACATAATTTCAAAATGAATAGAGTAATCTGGTGGTTGAATCACTGGAGCAGTGGAAAGAGCATTTTTCAGTGTTTCAAAAGCAGTAACACAATTTTCATCAAATTGGAATGGAGTATCTTGTGCCAACAAATTTGATAAAGGTCTAGCAATTTTACTAAAATCCTTTATAAATCGTTGGTAGAAACCAGCATGTCCAAGGAACGATCTCACCTGTTTAACAGTTGTTGGAGGGGGCAAATCAGAAATAATATCAACCTTAGCTTTATCAACCCGAACTCCTTCCTTGGATATAATGTGTCTGAGAACAATTCCCTCTTGAACCATGAAATGACTTTTCTCCCAACTAAGTATGAGATTAGATTCCTGACATCTTTTCAGTACCAAAGAAAGATTATTCAAACAAGTGTCAAATGAAGAGCCAAAGATAGAAAAATCATCCATAAAGACTTCAACAAATTCATCCATCATATCAGTGAAAATAGACATCATGCAGCGTTGAAAAGTGGCTGGTGCATTACAAAGGCCAAAAGGCATTCTTCTATAAGCAAACGTGCCAAAAGGACATGTAAAAGTTGTCTTTTCCTGATCTTCAGGGTCCACAGGGATCTGATTGTATCCCGAGTACCCGTCAAGAAAACAGTAATAACCTTGTCCTGCCAACCTGTCCAAAATTTGATCAATGAATGGTAAAGGAAAATGATCTTTTCTTGCTGCAGCATTGAGTTTCCTATAATCAATACACACACGCCATCCAGTCGTGGTGCGGGTAGGTACCAATTCACCTTTATCATTTGTCACCATAGTGATTCCTGATTTCTTAGGTACAACCTATATAGGACTAACCCATTTACTATCTGAAATAGGATAAATGATACCTGCATCTAACAACTTCACTATTTCCTTCTTTACAACTTCCCTCATGTTCGGGTTCAGCTTACGTTGCATCTCTCTAGATGTCTTGGCTCCATCTTCCAAATTAATCTTATGCATGCAAAAAGAGGGATCTATTCTTTTAAGGTCTGCAACAGTCCAGCCTAACGCTTCCTTATTCTTAGACAACACATCTACAAGTTTAGCTTCCTGTTCCAAAGAAAGATTAGAAGCAATAATAGCTGGAAGTGTTTGATCTGCCCCTAGAAAAATATACTTGAGATGACTTGGAAGTTGCTTCAGTTCCAACTCAGGAGGAGATTGTATCGAATGAAGCATGGGTTCTTTAGAAAGAGTCAAGGATGGTTCTATTGCACAAACTTGAAGTTTTTCATCAAATCTTAAATTGCTTTCTAAAAATTCATCAGATTCCTCCTCAAACCTACTCAACACTACTTCATCATCATTCAAAGTATTCTCCAAAAAATCTTTTTGCATAAGACTAAGAAAAGACTCTTCAATTAATGGATCAATCTTATCAAGAATAAAACATTCAAGACCATCATCTCAATCTGCAAACCTAGCAGCATTAGCAACATTTAGCTTTACCTTAATATCTCCAAATGTAAACTCCAATTCTCCAGTTGCACAGTGAATTTTTGCATTAGCTGTTGCTAAAAATGATCTCCCTAATATAACTGGAGTTTGGAACTTTTGAATTTCTCCTGGTTCCATATCTAGCACAACAAAATCCACAGGAAAATAAAATTCATCAACCTTTATCAACACATCTTCAATCATGCCCCTAGGAATTCTAAGCGATCTATCAGCCAGTTGAAGGGTGGCAAGAGTAGGTTTCAATTCTCCTATATCTAACTGCTCAAAAAGATTAAAGGGGAGAAGATTCACACTAGCTCCTAAATCAAGAAGGGCACGATCTACACAATAATTACCAATATAGCAAGGAATGGTAAATGCATATGGATCTTTCAATTTTTGTGGAACATGAAAAGTAAGAATGTTGCTTACCTTTTCAGTCAATCTTACTTTGTTTGATATCAAAGATGAATTCCTTCTTTTCTGAGTGCATAAATCCTTAAGAAACTTTGCATAAGCAGGAATTTGCCTGATGATTTCTAACAGAGGTAAATTGATTTTAACTTGCTTAAAGGTTTCAAGCATTTCTTCTCTTTTTGAATCTTTATTAGGTGGATTACCTAATGCCTGTGGAAAAGGTGCCTTGGGACTCAGTGTCAATGGAATATTTTCATGTGAAATGAAAGTTTCAGGTTCATTTGCAGTTTCTTTTGATGAATCAATAGTAACTTGAGACTTAGCTTTTTGCTTTACAAGTCTTGCATTTTCGTAAGCTTCGACACTTACCTTGTTATCAACTTTCTTACTACTTCGCAATATAGTGACAGCTTGAAGATCTTCCACTATTTGACTTGTAGATGCTACATGGGCCTTACCTTTTAGGTTTCCATCTGGTTGGGCAGGGAGTGTTCCTTCTTCCCTTTTCTGAATTGTGTTAGCTAATTGCCCAATTTGTCTTTCCAAATTGGTAATTGCCTTTGTATGTGTACTTACCAGTTGCATAGTTGGTTCCCAACTGTGAAACTTTTTCAAAACATGTTCTTCAAAAGTAGTCCCATAAGAATTGGAACCAGAATTGGAGCTCGTAGGTACGTGTCCTTGTGGAACTGAATGAAATCCTGGATGATAGCTTCTTGGTCTTTGTTGTTGAACATCTTCCTGATTCTAATCCCACCGAAAATTTGGATGATCTCGTGTACCTGGATTATAAGTGTTAGAGAATGGATCATAAATACGGGGATATCTATAAGCAGCACAAGCTTGCTCTGAAATTGAATTGGGATTTGATACAAGAACACCTTCACCTGAATCAACTACATGCAATGATTCTTTCCTTTTGACCATTTTTTCCAATGCAAGAGTTAGATTTTCAATCTTTGATGTCAAAGAATTGTAGTCATTTGATCCTACACTTACTCTCTTTTCTCTAGATGAAGTTGCACGTTTTCGTGAATTGTTGCTCAGTTTTATAAACAATTATGTGGCTTCTTTTGGGGATTTTTCAAGAAGTGAGCCATTACAAGCTGAATCGAGCAAACTTTGATTATGCTCATTTAACCCTTGATAGAAATTTTGAGCTAATTGCCAATCTGGAATACTGTGATGTGGACATTCATAAGTTAAGGTTTCAAATCTGTCCCAACTCTCATGAAGTGCCTCTCCAGGTAACTAAGAAAAATTATTTAATTGATTCATACATTCATTGGTTTTTGAAGAAGAGTAAAATCTTTCAAGAAATTCTCTTTGCAATTGATCCCAAGAAGTAATAGAACCAGATCGTAATCTGTAAAGCCAATTTTGTGCTTGACCCATTAAAGAGTAAGGAAACAATCTCAATTTAACAACCTCTTTTGAGGCAGTTCTAGTATTGATCGATCTGCATGTATGAACAAAAGTATTAATGTGATCATACGGGTTTTCATTAGAAAGACCGTGGAACAAGGGAAGCATTGAAATCATGTGAGACTTTATTTTAAAACCATCATCAGTTTCAGGTAAGGCGATAGATCGTGGAGGAACATAATCTTGTGGTGTGAAAAAATATTTTATCTTCCTACTCACATTTCCTACTTCTCTACCTTCAACTTGATCCTGATTTTGGTTTTGATTTAGATGTTGATCAACCATGATTAGAAAAGTTCATGCTTTGATTCTAGATTTAAAGGTTTTCTCAATTTCTGAATCCAAGACAAAGATGGGTGGCTTTAAAGATCTCCGACCATGCATACAAAACTAAAACTCAAAAAGAAACCAAAAAAATAAATAAATAATAATAATAATAATAATAAAGTCTATACAAAATAGCTAAATTGACTTAAATAAAAATAAAAACTAAAATCTAAAATATATACATATAAACACTTATATACATAAATCAAATACTTACCTTATTTGATGAACACCGATCCCCGGCAACGGCGCCAAATTTTGATTGCGTCGTTTTGCGCTAAAAATAGTAAGGTTAAATGATTGAAAATATTGCTTACCTTGAATTACCTCTAGCTGTGGCGAGTAGAGGGTCGATCCACGGAGATTGGATTATCAAGTTAAGTTAAGTCCTTAATTTAGAATTGTTTGACTATCTCCCGTCACGGATAAATTTGATTAAGTCCAAAAGTACGGAAGTACAGAAAATTAAGTCCAAGAAATGTCTACAAAATGTCCAAAGATACGGTAGTAACAAAGTTCAAAAGTGAATTAATTAAAAGTACTAAATTAAAGAATCACAACACTCAACACTAAAAATCCAAAGGGTTAATGATTCAGGGTGGTTATAGATCGGTATACACAAGTACAAAGTTATTGATTCAGATTAAAAGTTAAGTCCTTCAGAAATAGGGCTACAAGCTCCCACTACTGAAATAAGCCTTTAATTACGTAAGTGATAAGATTAATTAATTAACAAGACTGGATGTATTAGTACAACCTAACGATTTCCAATCTCTCAATTAATCTTTCACTTATGTAACCTGGAGGTATCGGTACAACCAGACTAGATTCTATCTGAGTTAGTCTCGTATTGCCACTGGTTTACAAAACCGGGCGTATATGTACTTTTAATTAAATATAACATAACTACAAGTATACGTATAATTAATCAAAGAATACTTAAAAATAGAAATACAAAACTTTAATAAATCTGAATCACAACATATGTACAAGAGTAACCTCACACATAGCACCCCGAATCTCGGGTCTAGTGTGCCATAATAAATTGTAAAGTACAATAAATCATAACGAAAACCAAAATAAAAGAATACGTATCGTGTTGAATGGATTTTGGTAGACCGGTATGATTTCGGTATGATGATAGCTCACTAGATCCTCCCTTTGGGATTAAAACTTTGCACACAACTCAGAATAATAACTAAAGTACTCAAACACAAGAGCAAAATCTAAGCTAAGAAGAGAAAATGGTACAAGAAAAATGAAATGAGGAATGAAGTATTTATAGAAAAATTTTGGCACTATTCACAAGTACTATTCAAACCATGATATCATCAATGTGTCAGCGTGATGTCATTTGCCTAGGTCATCATTGTGTCAGCGTGATGTCATTCGCCTAGGTCATCATTGTGTCAGCGTGATGTCAGCGAAGATACTATTCACACGTTGACTTTACTATTCATGTGTTGACTTTGACTTTTAATATTCATCCATTGACTTTGACTTTGACCAAAAGTTGACTTTTACTATTCACCCATTGACTTTGACTTTGACCAAAAAGTTTACCAAAGTTACTTCAAGGTTTTTTAGTGTCCTGAATCCATTTTCGCACTCCATTTGGCCAAATTCAATCTCGATTTGCTCGTATCAAGGTCGTTCTACCTTCCTCCTTCAGTATTGTGCTGAAAATTGACTTCAAAAGTTGGCTTTTGTGGCCATTTTTGCTATTTCTTCTTCAGAACCTATATTGTATTAAATTTGTGTAAAATATACAATTAAGCTTGAAATAATAATGCAATATACATGATTTAATGAATTAAAGTTACCAAAAATACGGATTTATCAATTACCATAATAATATTTTTAATATTTAACGGCAAACAATAGACTTGATTGTATAATTAATATTTAAAATTTATTTAAGACCTATATGTATATTTATCATTACTATAACTTTAATTTATATTTTAAAGTTATATGATTCAATTAACTTTAATTCTTAAGATTTAAAAAAATTAAGTCTTACTTTTCTTTAATCAACTATTTAACCATTTTCATAGATATTACAGCATTTCATGCCTAAATTACTAGAAGCACTATTTAAATTACGAGTTTCATCTCTTTTTTTCAAACATAATTTAGCAGGTCTCCTTTCATCAAACTACCATTATCGTTTTATTAAATGGTGCAACACCTGCAGTCAAAAAGGCAGTTACATTTCCATTAGCATTAGGAAATAACACCATTTCATGAATGATTATGTTTATTCATTAAAGACAAAAATGGAGAATATGAATGGACACACCCTTTCAATTGTGTCTTTCCAACATTTATAAATAGGGAAACTCACCAAGTTATTTTTAAAGGGCCATTATTTTTAAAACAGAAAAAAAAAATGGCTTCATACTTTGATACCATTCCTAACCACTTAATCAGTGAAATTCTCTCCCGTGTTGGTTCACGTTCTGCTACGGATCTTATTCATGCCAAAGCAAGGTATAATACAATTTTGTTGGAATGGACTTTATTTTTCTCCTTTACTAACCCAACAATTTTTTACACAGTTGCAAATTATTAAAGAACATCGGTGACGAGAGCAACGTATACAAACATGCCACAATGAAAAAGATTCTAATCATCCCGTGGGGGCCGTTTAACAGTCCATGTCGTTCAATGGTTTCATTCATAAAGAGCTGCTATGATAGTGGAAATCTAGAAGCTTTTTACATAAAAGGAGTGGTAAGCATTCCAAAAATATTAGTATGAATTTTTTTTAAAAAATAATTAGCGCCCACTTCACATGTCTATATTTTCATATAGTTTGAATAAATTTAATATCCCATGTATGAATGGATCGTAGGTTGAGTATTTTTATGGAACGAGACAAGATGTTGCACTTGAATGTCTAATGAAAGTCGCTGAATCTGGACATGTTAGGGCATATTATGTGCTTTCTATCATCCTAATCATTCAAGATAATGCAGCCAAGGAAAGAGGGATGTTGATGCTTAGCGAAATAAGGAGAGCAATACCAGAGCATCGCATGGAATTGAAATCAATTCTGAATAGGCTATGGCTAGAATATCCATATTTTAAAGGACAGAGACCGACTTGTTGCACCAAACAACACGTGATTAGCAAATCGAATTGGCTTAAGATCATAGACGAAGAAAACGAAGACATAAGTTGTGATGCTTGTTTCTGTGACAGAGAGATTTATATATTATTTCCAGTTTGAGTTAGATAAGTAGTGTTTGATAATGTTTATGTTGTAATCTTAATGAGCAATTTTAATAAGTCTGTAATAGATTTGGTAGACATTTCTTCTTATGAGCAAACGAACCAACTAATCCAAAGTCCAATCAAAACCATTAATTTGAATAACTATCAAGCCCAGGCCCAAATGTTATATGTCCATTTTCGTAATTTGCATTTCTCTTGTCTTTATGCTTGAGCCCGATATGGTCTTTTGCCAGCAGTCCTTTTTGGTCATTTACACTATATTTTGTCTTTAGTGATTATTATTTTATGAAATAAACATGATGGTATATTGGACATTTCTTTCTATAGAATATGATATATTTGACATTTTGCATATTTCTATTGTTCATCAGTGCAGCTTGACATGTTCACGTGTCCAAATCTTATTACGTTGGTTGTCCCATCATGAATGGCAGAATTGCCACTGACGGTTAGTAGAAAAATCCATTTATATATGATTCTAGTCTCAAGATCCGCCATCATTTGTACTAATATTTTAAATAATGTAAAATATTTTAGGTCTCGATCTTTTAAATAAAAAAAGAAAAAAAAAGTGGAATTTAAATATCATGCAGATAATTTTCCTTTTCCTTTTTCTTTTGGTAAGATCAAAATTAAATTGATTTTCGGAACAAGAACAATGGAATATAATTATAGTGGTCCGTTTTTCAAATTACTTAAAATTATACCTTTTTAAGATGCATAATCATGTGCAGAAAATAAAGTATTAAGTTCCACTCAATGAGCGCCTCCTAGTGGAGTGGGGGCGCAACACTTCATTGTCAAATAGGCTGTGAAAACTGCAGATGCTTGGGGCCCTTTTATGAAAACAAATATACAGGTCTTCTGAAGCTGTGTCATGGTTGGTTGGTGTAAGCCTCGAAGGGGTTAAAAGTTAAATGTAGATGGTTGTATTAAAGGTAACTCAAGATTGACAGTCGTAGGAGACTTGTTTTGTGATGAATCGGGAGCTTGGCTTACAGGGTATATGGTCAAGATGGAGAGTTCAACAAATGTGCACGTTGAGCTCATGGCAGTATCGGAAGGGATACAGTGAGCTATTGAATAGGGCATTGATCACCTTGATGTTGAACCAAACTCACCAACTATTGTGTGATGCTTCACGAGACTAGTATATGGGAAACAGTTTATCGATGACTGGTATTTTGTGTGTCAAGCCAGAATTTTGAGTGAACCATATTATCGAGAAGTCAACTGGTGTGTAGATTTTTTGACAAACAATTTTTCATTAGTAAGCATATGCTAGCACGAGCAGGCCCTGAAGGGGCTGATTGACCTAATAGATAGTTATGTAAAAGATGATACATCCCCTAAACTATTAGTTATGTAATAACCGGCTTTTAGCCTCCTTGTACATCAAAAAAATTAAAATCCACTGAGTGGACTAATTCAATTAGTCGACAAAAAAAAAACAAAATTATATTTGAATTGACTCCTTGTCTATTAATTTATCTTCCTTGCATAATCCAGGTACGCTAAGACGTTATCACCTTTCGACCAAAAAAAGAAAAGATGTTATGACCTTGCGATATATCATATAGTAGCTAATGTACAATGAAGAGTGAGAAAATGGTCAATTTGAGACTAGACTACCATGTTACCAAATGCAAACCCGAAATCCGATGAATTTAATTGTAACCGCTTACTAAATCCATACCTGATAAATATTTAAAAAGATACGGGTTTGTGCTGGACTAGCAATAAAATTGAAAGTTATTCTATCCACGGATTTGCATAATGCCCTAGAGCATGGCGCGACTAAATACTATTTGGAATAAATAAATTATATATTTTTTTATAAAATTCATTTACAATTCAACTTTTTGTATTTGGAGCACCTTTTTAAAAAATTAAAATTCAAGATTTACAAATCATGAATTTAATTAAATTTTACACAAATCTTTGCTCAAGAGGTGCAACTTGCAATTTCAAGCCACCAAATTAGTTAGTCATCTTTTAAAGACTAAGTTGTACTCTAAATTTTTTTCCCTTTCTTACTACTCTTATTCTTTTGTTCTCATCCCCTAGGCCTAGGTAGCTAGTTATTCTTATTCTTCTTACGAGCTTGTTCACGATAAATTTATTATTCATATTTCTTAATCCCAACATCTTTTCAAATCCTAAGTTATTTATTCATTCATCCTTATTTTTAGGTAGCCCTAACATACTTAATTAGACATCTAAAATTACAAATTAGTTATTCATATTATCTATTCATCAATATTAATTAATTAAATTAATTTAAAATTAATTAGTGACATTGATGGAATACATATTCATGTCAAAGTTTCAAAAGTAAACGTTCAAGATATAGAGACAGAAAAAGAAATACCTATAATAAATATATTTACAAATTACAAAATTGACTTAATAGTGTTTTCTTGTTCCAAATAAGATAATTCGTTTATAAATACAAATCCTTAGGAAATTTATTTATAAATCAAACGAATTTCACAATAAGTATTTCCATACAGTCTATAAATATTTTATTATTTTTTTAAATTCAAGGGAGTCCTTAATCTGCATAACACATATCAAATATGTTATCTATAAAAATTAATCTCATAATTATAATGTCTATTAATTGTTTAACGATACGGAAACAGTAGGATTAATATGTAAAAATTTTAAAAATAAAAGGTAATAAGTGTCACAATAGATAAAAAAAATAGGAATAGAATGTGAATTTCACCCAATTATATATTCAGAGTCCTTTTCGGCATCTTCAGTTCATTTGCTTGTCTCAGCAGAGAAAAAAATAGTTTCTTTTTTGGTTATGTGCATGCTTTTGCGCTGCCTTCTAATCGCAATGGGTTAGGATTTCATGTTAAAACAGTACATAGGCAGGTGTTATTTGCAACAAGAAGCTCGTTTTATATCAACCCTTCGCTTATTCACCTCTAATTTATGTATTAAATATCAATAAGTCTTTTGTACTATGGATAAAAATTCTATATAGGTAAGGGCGCCCGTAAATCCTGAATTTATCTTAACAGAAATTAAAAGTACACTATTTAATATTTATATATAGATATTTTATTTTGAATACGGACTAATTGATTTTCCAACTAAAATTACTCATGAAAGTAAAAATATAACATATAACAACACTTTTTTTATTATATGGATGACTAAAATTTACGTAAATTAAATAGAAAATAACAAGAGTAACATAAAAAAAAATCACATACAAAATTAGAAAAGAAAATTATATATATATAACATTCACATTACAACAATACAACAGGACAACATCAACATAGCACAAAAAACCACCAGGTGAAGGACGTTTATGATCTTTTTTTTTTTTGGGTCAAATAAACTTCATTACTAATGGAAAGAGATACAAAGTTATCATATCCCAGTAGGATGGATGTCTAAGTTCATAAGTTAATATAACTGTGAGGGATATTAGAAATTCAGTCTAAAGGCAAAGATCCTTTCAATTTTTCTCTAGAAATCCAGTCTAAAGGAAGAAAAGAAAAATGAAAGCTTGCTGTGTAGAAAGAAGTGTTGGGGGGAAAGAAAAATGAAGGCTTGCTGTGTAGAAAGAAATGTTGATGATGATTTGTATTTATAGATGGTTAACCCTCCACCTGGGGACGTAGGGTGAGGGGCGGTTGTTTCGTGGAAGGCACCAGTGGTAATCTTGTAATCTTGACTTTGAGAGTGACAGAGACCACTAGTAATTTTTCATAATTAATTAGAATTTAGACGAACACTACATGCATTTTAAGTTTAGGGCCCGTTTGTTTCATAGAAAATAATTTGAATGGAAAAAATATTTGTCTGAAAAATATTATATTTTTCGGTGTTTGATTGTCATGATAAAAAATATGTTATAGTATTTGACTTCCGTGAAAAATACTTTTTTAATGGGAGATTTTGATACACGCACACAATCAACACAAACGCATATATGTATATAAACATAAACATTTATTTATGGGTGTGATGGGTGTGGTGATCGATGGGGGGTCAGGGGTTAGAGTGGAGCGTGAAGTGAAAAATATTTTATAGATTTAAAACACAAATGATATGTAAATGATGCGAGCTAGATATGATTGAGATGTTGAATAATATTAAAATAACAGCATTTGAGACGGTCGTTGAAATTACTTGTAACAATCTCTAGTTTTTTTATTCAAACATATAACAATCTCTTATCTACACTAGTCAATAACATTTTGGTCTCAAAGATTTTTTCTTTTTTTTATTTTATGTCGGACTCAAAGATTTCTATTGAGTCGATCGAGAGGTCCGACAAAAAAAAATTTTAAAAAAAATTATTCTTGAGGCGACTTATCATGATTAAAGATTTTAATACTCTTATATTCCTTTTTTATAAATTTTGTCTATTCTCAGTTGATATGGAGCATTTGTTAAAGTACATTATTATTTCGAGGTTTGTAGCTTTCTAGTAAATTTATTGTAGTTCTACTTAGAATAAATTTTTCATCATGGGAAAGAAATCATTAACATGTTGAAAAATTAAGAAAGATGAAAATGGTATGAACAAAAATTAAATGAATTGTCGGAACAAGACAGTGGTATATGATAGTGGTCCGTTTTCCAGATTACTTAAAAGTCATACTTTTTTAAGATGCGTCGTGTGAATAAATGAAGCATTAATCAGGTGTAGACGTAGGTGGTCAGATTATTTAGAAAAAAAAAAGGTGGTCAAATAACTAACTTCAAGTACTAATTGTCTTTAATTTTGCAGATGTAAGTGAAATAAAAAAGCGAGATCTAATAATTATAATTTTTTTATATTATTCTATTATAATTATATTATTGATTTAAAATTATTTAATCTCATTCATAAGAAGATATGGCATTAAAAGTTATAGAGCTAGTCATCTTTTATATCGAGCTACTGAAGCAGTACGTCGGCTATAATCGAACACTTCCATCGTGCTACGAGCAGACAATTCCAAAGAAATGGTAAGATATGGGTAAGAGTTCTCGCAAATTTTTCTATTACCGGAAAATCTACAGAAATAAGAATGGGAAGAGGAAAAGGAAATCCTAAGGGTTTGATTTCTCGTGTGTCTACGAGATAAATTCTATTTGAAATGGATGACGTGAATTTGTCAAATGCTTGACAAACTACTACATTAACGAGACATAAATCATGTTTTTTTTTTTTGGTTGAGAAATGAGATTTTCATTAAAAGGGACAAGATACAAAAAAAGGTCAGATCCAAAAGTGATCAGACAGAGAATACAATGCAATAACATAATGGGCTAAGGCCCTATAGACAAACATCAGAAAAATAACCAAATAGCCTAAAACCCAACAGACATAAAACAGAAAATTAACAGAATGGGCTAAAGCCCAAAAGGGAGCACTGGGGGAAAACCCTAGCGTACAGACAACAATGAGCCAGAAGCCGGCAAGAGCCGCAAACAGATAACATAATCCAGTCATAACACATAAGAGAATCCTTAAGCACAGTAGTGCTAGAACCCGTTTCATCATTCCTTGTAACATCAGATCTATTCCACACACTAAAGTTCCGAAAAATCCTGCGAAAGAAGCTGCAAAAACAGCGACTGCCGAAGTAGCAAAGTAAAGTAATGGCATCAAAGTATGCAGATCGAGGCATACCAACCCGACTGGAAGTTGGGCCCGGATGTTCCAAACAGCCAATGGTCTAAATCAAACACAAGAGAGAGGGAACCCTTGGTGTTCCGAACTTGAATAAGTGGCGTCAAAAGTCACCCTATCACTACTAGATAAACCACCAAACACGGTGGAATGGAGAGCAGGTGCAGAAGCCAAGTGTGTATCAAACAGATCGTGACCACATAGAAGAGGATGGTATGAGTGGCACATATCGACAATGGATCTAAAAAATTTGAGCACCATTTGCCGGATTCATAACCAAAAATGATGAGATTTGTCAAGGATAATTAGATCTGAAGGTACCAGTCCCAGATCTGTAAACATCAAAGGTCAATCATCGTCTTCACTATCATTTTCAGAAACAAAGATAAAATACCCAACATCACAGATTTGGCCCAACAAGCCATCACAGTAGATGACCAAGACTTGGATATATAAGCATCCAAAAGAACCGAAGGGATACGGTAGTCGTGCAGTTGACGAGCTAGATCAGAATCATTGGTAGTAGGGGAGCTCAGAGCCCAAGGGCCCGGAAAAGAAAAGGGACGCCAGAACTTTTCAATGAGTATTAAATATGGTGACAAGCGTGTGCCGAAAAATTCCTTAGTGAGCCAAAGTATGGACTTCCATTGATTTGTATCAGCTGCTTAATGTTTACTTCCATCCTACTCCGCACTGAAAAAGTCTCCATCCGCCCCTATTTACTACTTTACAAAGAAAAAACAACAAAAGATTATTATAGCTAGGAAGGAGCTTGATCAACATTAATATGAAGATGCTGAATCTAGCTTTTAACATGTGATGATCCAATTGCTTTGGATGATAGTCCAATTCAACGTTGACTTTGACTGCATTGACATATAAGGTTTGTAAATTGTAACTGTGTGTACAAGTCATATAAAAATAAATTTAAGCTTAAGACTCTTTCTTTGCTGAGCCCTGAATAAAATTTAAAAAGAAAATTGGAAAGGATAATATATATAATTATACTACTCTAAATGGAAATGGGCAACTATAACTATTTTTTTTTTCTTCCTATTTTTGACGGACTATAGCTTATCCATGAACCAATAACGGCAGTGGATGAACCACTATTGGTTGGGTGGTCGAGAGCTTAGATCATTGGCAGATTATATCAACTTTAATGATTTTGAATCATTTAGAGGGTGACCTTTTAAACGAATTTTGATTTGAAACGACTATCATTTTAAACTATTAAAGTATTTATTTCTCGTACATATATTTTACGAGTCATTTGAACGCACAGAGAGAATTTTAATTGTTTGAAAGATTTTTCCTCTTTAAAGAGTTTTTTTTTTGGGTCAACTCTTTAAAGAGTTGAGAAAGCAGGAAAAAAAAAAAAAAAAACCATAACAGGACACATTCAATATCCTGTTTGGCATCTTCAGGTTATTAATTTGCTTGTTTCATCAATAGAGACAAACATAGAATTTTCTCCTTCCGATGTGCATGCTTACACACTATCCTCGAATCTGAATAGTTTTTAAAATGTTTGGGATGTTATAGATACAAATTGTATATTTTACTTCAACACGTGAGCTCATACGCTAAAGTAAAAAAGTGGAACTCACGAACGTTTATAAGATAAATCCCTTGAAATTACATTAGTTCAGACTACATGTGAAAACAGTTTATAAGCTCGAAAAATTTGCAATAGGGAGCCTAGAAGAGTGAAAGGTATCAAAATCGTTAATTTTTTTTTTTTGTTAATAATCATAATTTCTATCTTACGATTAATTGATTAAGAATAGCTAAGGATCTTATGTTGGTATTAGATTAAGTTTATGATTTATTATTTAACTCTCCTCATCACGTGCACTACTAAGATTATACCAGAGTTAACATTTAAGTAGGCGAGTTAATGAGAGATACGAGTTACGTCTAAATGAAAAAAACTAGATCAAGACTCAACTATGATATTTTGTTAAGAATCGTTCAATTACATTTTAAAATTAATTGGAACTTTAAGAAGTAGCTTAAAATATTCCATGGCAATATTAAAATATATGATTTATCTATCAATGTGAGAGAATGTTTCAAGTCCTTTTTGCATGCTTTTTTTTTTTTTTTTGTCAAGAGAAAACATTCATTCATTAAAAGGGAAAACAGTACAATTCAACCAATCCCATAGGGTTCAAGGCGGAGCGAGGGGCGGGGGCCCAACCTCCAAAAAAATATTTATATATTTAATGGACTTTTTTAAATAAATAAAAAAACAGATTTGACCTCCAACTAAAAAATCAAAATGTTATAGAAATTTACAAAAATATGAAGTTAGTTTGGGGATTATTCACAATTATCAACATGCCTTATTAAGGGTGTGGGTTCAAGCCCCATACATACATTTTTTTGCTAGTATATGTATATTTATTACTGCTTAATTTGATTTTTTTTTCTATTAGATTAATAGATATAACTTTGAGTTGTTTAGTATTATGCCACAGTTACATTTTTCTACCAATTTTTTGCTAGTATGTGTATGTATAGTACTACTTGATTTGATTTTTTTCTATTAGATAAATATATATAACTTTGAGATGTTTAGTGCTATGCTTGTTTTGAACTACTTTTTTTTTTTACTGTAGAAATTAGATCTATTTTTACTAACCCAAGAAACCCAGGGTCATAAGTTGATACCAACAAGATAGAATATTAGAAGTTCAATCTAATGGCGAAGCTTCCTTTAGTTTTTGCTTAGCAACCCAATCACATGGACAATTAGCAGATCTCCTGATACAACGAATCTTGATATGAGGATCCTCTACCACAATCTTACGGATATTCTCCACAATAACTTTAACTCTCCAATTCGCAGAGTGGCCTAAAGAATTAGGCTCTGTTTGGTCTATCTGTTAAATTTTAGCTTTTAAATTGTAAAACACGTTGATCACTGCTTTGACATCACTTTTAATTGTGATGTTCCAGTTGGTCTGGTTAGCAACAAGACTAGCACGTCTTAATGCCAAAGTTTTTACATGCTTGAATTTATAAGAAGTAGGCTCGATTTTTGGTCTATTCGGC
The DNA here is from genome assembly GCA_037974665.1 of Ehretia macrophylla. NCBI lineage: Eukaryota > Viridiplantae > Streptophyta > Magnoliopsida > Boraginales > Ehretiaceae > Ehretia > Ehretia macrophylla. The sequence goes on from CM075771.1 coordinate 32,656,470, forward strand.
AGACTGTTTAAAAATTGAAACCAAACGCCTATTTTTTAAAGAATTTTTAAATAAAATTAAAATTAAAAATAAATAAACTCTAAATGAGAACTTTTCAAAAAGAGTTTTCACGAAACTATTTTTGCATTATTTGAAAGCTGATTTTCATTTTTTTTCCTAAAAAATATCAACTCAATAATTTTGAAAATCCATTATTACCCTTAGAATTTTTCGAAAATATATTTTCATATTTTTTAACAGTACTTCTGACATGATAAGATCAAATGATTAATGGCTTCTACTCAACAAAACTTATAATAAAGCTCCATCGCTAAAAGTTATATAGCTCAGCAGCTAAAATTTCACGGTTAGACTAACACAAACATTTTATCTATCACCAAATAAAGAAGAAATTGGACCGAGGATGTTGAAAGAAGGGAAATATTGTATCGCCATTTTCTAAGGGAAATAAAATTTTTAAGAAATGGAGATTACAGTTTTTAAAGGAATAATTTATGATCTTATATAATACTCTTTAGATTTATATATTTTTTTATTACATACATTTCGAAGTTGTAAAGGTTTATAATTCTTTTCATATGTAAGATAATTTTACATTCTAACATATCTAACTCACACCGATTATTTCAAAATATCATTCTAATATTAATTGGGAGGATAAGCATCCATGTTATTAAGATAGCACTGTTTTTTTTAAAGTCAAATGATACAACTTAGTGTAAATTACTATGCCAATCTCCAATATTGAAGTTGAAAACCTAGGGCCTCTTCTTATTTAGCATTTGAAGGATGTCAGAATGGTGCTTGCGAGCTTTGGAAAGGGGTCGGTGATGATTACTTGGGAATTCCCATCTTCTTTTAGTAAATGTTCAAAAAACATACCAAGAAAATTTATCAAAAATCTTGTCAAAGTCAAACAAAGAAATTAGGTAAAACAAATGTTGATATTATACCCAAATAAAAAAAAAATCAAATCACTCTTTATAAACGAACCTTGCTGAGGAACCCTAAAATTTTTGGGGTATTAGATTCTCACTCCAACCCACTCCACTTATTACATAGATTGCACAGTGTAGAATCATACAAAGTTAGCAAGTATAAAGTTAAGCCATAAAGACATCCTCAATAGGGGTTCAAGAATGCAAACTTTTGTATTTTTGGGTATTTTTAGAGCTCTATGGCCTAAAAAATAACACTATTTATAAAAAAAAAAGTATATGGGGTCCACTACTTTTGACTTAAAAGTTATCAAAATAGAGCCTCAAACTCCATTTTACATTATAGAGCCTCTATTGAGGATATCTAAGACACTCAGAAATCTTTCTTGCAAGATAAGCAAGATAACGTGAAAAAAAGAAAAAGGACATCTTGAGGTAATTATTTGAGAGATAAGCAATCAACTAGATACGTACATTTATGAATAGCCATCGTTTACTAAGCAGATATGTCTCAGTTTCATCATAACCAGAGGTAAACTAAACAAAGTCAAAATGGCCAACTAGAAACTTTTCCACAGGGAAAAAGACATTGAGCTCCTGTATTTCTTTTTGCTTATACTAAACAAGTATTGACTTTTTTTAAACTCCCATGTCCCTTCTTTAGTTGACCATAGGTTAAAAATAAATTAGCTATGTCAATTAACTTATTTGTCCTTAATGAGTGCTGATATAAGATCATCTAATAATCTTTGTGTCACTAGAGATAGTAATGGTGACTGGTAATGTGGTTTCATATATACTCTGGCATTACTTTTATTATAGGGTAAATAGCACCACAATTTCCTGTACTTTAGCAAAAATGCACATGACCCCCCTGTGGTTTAAAAAGTGCACTGGAACCCCCTATAGTTTTCAAACCGTGCATACGCACCTCCTCCCTTATTTTTCGTCAACAAATTTAACTGAATTGTATAAAAAAACTAAAATGCCCTTCAATTTTTTATTTTTTATTTCTCCTTTTCTTTTCTTTTTTGTTTACACACACACACACACAGACGCGCACACACACACACACACAGACGCGCACACACATACACACACAGACACACACACACAGACACACATACACAGACACACACACACACATGTATATATATACACACGCACGCACACACACACACACACACACACACACACACACACACACACACACATATATATATATATATATATATAAAGATTTGCAGGTGTGTGTGTGTGCGTCTGTGTGTGTGCTATATATATATATATAAAGATTTGCAGGTGTGTGTGTGTGTGCGTCTGTGTGTGTGCGTCTGTGTGTGTGTGTGTGTGCGTCTGTGTGTGTGTGTGTGTATGTGTGTCTGTGTGTGTCTGTGTATGTGTATCTGTGTGGGTGTGATGGTGGGGTGGGTGGAGGTGGGGGGTTGACTGTGGGGGTGGGGATGGTGAGGGTGGGGGGGGGGGGGGGGGTGGTTTGAGGAAGATGGGTTTGGTTTTTTTTTTTTTTTTTTTGTTGAAAATTGCATTGGGAGAAAAAAAAAAGAAAAAATATATATATATGTAAGGGCATTTTTGTCCACTTAAGTAATAATTTAAGCCTAAAAACATGAAAAATCGCATCAAACGCGCGTGTAACACACTCTCCATTAAAAGTAACGATTTTTTTAACCGAGGGGTCTGTGGTGCTACACTTTTGAAACCACAGGGGGGTCCAGTGCACTTTTTAAACCATAGGGGGGTCATATGCATTTTTGCTAAAGCACAGGGGGTTGTGGTGCTATTTACCCTTTATTGTATAAGTTGCGTTGATTGTCATGTAGGCTAGTTTATTCAAAAGAAGTCAATATGAATTTGGAGTATTCGACAGTTGAAACTGACTTACAAATGATTATTGTATTTTTAACGGGAGATACGGGTCAAAATAACTATAAAAAAACTTGGATAAAAGATTACAAGTTGATATTGGGCAACATTCGATTTTCAAAATTCATCATGTTTATCGCGAATCAAATAAATGTGCGGATTAATTGGATGTCTTATGATCTTCACTTTTCATTGGTTTTTGTTTACATGACATTTACCTTCGGGTTTGAATCCTTTATTAAAACAAGACAAAAGGGTCAAAAAAATCCTTTAAATATGTCATAAGACAGGCTTACAGGCTGTTGTTAATATTTTCTTGATCTAATGGCTTTGCCTCCTTTACAAAAAAGAGAGAAAAAAAAAAATTACAAGTAAAAGGCCTACACTACCCAAAATAAAAAGTACATAAGACAGATTTCACAAAGAACAAAAGGACAGCACATACAGGCCCTAACCATATAGAAGACTAAAGACCAAACCAAAAGGAACAGCAAGATCTGGGACAAACCCAATATGAGAAAAGAAGGTACAAGTCAACTGACCAAGGCCCAGGCCCATTTCCATATCATTTGACTTGATCCATTGCAAATGACCAAAGGTAAATTACATATTGAACCCTTTATAAGAGCTTTTTTTTTTGGTGGGGGCAATAAAATGTGGAAATTTCATTAAAAACAACATGAAGTTAGCCAATTCCAGTTGACTCCAAATCTGAATTAAGCAAGTAACATAGCAAGTTAATTAGCAAATTTGGAGGACAACTTAAATTGTCACTGGCACGGTTTCTGGCAACAAAGATTAACTATTAACTATGCGAATATATATCAAGAGCGGAAACAAGAATAAAATTGAGGTAAAAATTATAGGCCAAAAGTTCATTAAATAGGACTCAGTTACAAGTTTGAATATAGATGACTATGCTCATCTTGTCATGACAATTCTGAATACCCTCAGAGTTTATAACGTTACGATAAATTTAATGTGATTTTATTTATAATAAATTCCTCATCATTAAATAAATAAATAAATAAAATTGAAGTAAGGATTATAGGCCAAAAGTTCAATAAACAAGACTTGGGTACAGAAAAATTTTGAATCGATTTAGATCAATACATCAAACATTCTAGAATGATATAGGTTAAAACTTAGGATATTTAACTATAATAAGTTACTCATCAACCACTCTAGCTAATATAGGTTAAAAATTTAGGATATTTAACCATAATAACCGTTGTATCAAAGTTGATGCCTGAAACACGAACTAGTAGCACGTGTAGGACCAAATTCTAGCATTGGTTTCAGGTAAAATAACTTGAGCTTCGATCCTAAATCTAAAAAGTAATGATAGATGTCATTATATTTTTATCATTCAAATAACATTTTCTATGTTTATGCTTAGTCAGCATCGAATTCAATAAAATTTGTTTGCGGCTCACTATAGGGTCGTGATTAAGCTTGACTGTGATGTATATATATTCTTGTGCCCCTTTCTGTGTTTGGCTGTTTGTTAATTTATTTATAGAACAGAATAGGTTAAATGATCAGGGCCTTAAAACCATTATGTGAGGCTGGTCAAACTAAATATTGATGCTTAAGCGTGGAGCTCAAGTAGCTTCATGCTTTAATTCTGCTAATCTGCAACAAACTATACGCATCCTTCAGCTGAAAGCCATATATATATATATATATATATATATATTTATTTATAGATCTATGTATGTATAATATATAAAATCACAAGGACTTGTTAGGAGGGTTTTTGAACCAGGAGGTTTTTGTGTGCATTTACTATAAACCACAAGAATAAAAGTTTTGAAATCCGTTATTATTTTTACTAACATTTTAGATAATGTAAAATGTTATCAATCTCTCTTAAATTAAATAAAAGGAAAAAAAGTGGAATTTATATATCATGCAAATAAATCTCCTTTTCCATTTGGTAGGAACCAATTTAAATTAATTTTCGGAACAATAACAGTGGAATATAATAGTGGTCCGTTTTTTAAATTACTTAAAATTATACCTTTATTTAAGATGCATAATCATGTGCAGAAAATGAAGTATCAAGTATGCAAGCCTCCCGGACCTGTGTGATAGTAAGTTGGTGTAAGCCTCTATCATGACTAGAAATTACGTAAAATAGAAAATAACAAGAGTAAAATGAGAAAAACTCGCAGACCAAATTAGAAAAAAAAAAAAAAAAGATATATGACATTCACATTGTAACAATACAACATAGCACAAAACACGGACGTTTATGATCAGAGTCACGGACATGAAAAACATTAGCAGCAAACAGCAGCAGCAGCAGCCTCCACTACCATCGTCATGGACCATAAAACTACTCAAGAGAAGAGAAGAGAAGAGCATTGTGAGAGAAACAATAACGAGAAGGACAAAAACAGAACATGCGGTGTCGAGCATTGCGGAAATGGAAACTGAAATTGTACAGGACGAGTTAAACACATGTTATCCACCAAAAAGGAAATTAAAAATGGATTTGAAAGCTAACTTCATTTTAGTAAATAACCATGCGAAAATTTGGCGTTTGATGGCACCTCGGACGGGGGTGACAAAAGGGTATGCATTTTTCATGGCTTTTTGTTCCATATCTATTTGTATGATTTTGTATCAGATGATTGTAAGTGCAAGAAAGTTTGAAGAAAAATGAAAGCGTGCTGTGAAGATCCACAAGTGTTGATGATGAAGTATTTATAGATGGTTAGGGAAGTTGGCCGTTAAAGAAAGGAGGACTGCATTGTGGTGAAAAGAGGCAAAAGGATGTTGAAAAGACCAAACAAGGTGAGGGAACCTATAGTAATTGCATAAACAATCTAAACTGTTACAAGATTGATTCGAGGAAATAAGAATTAAGAGTTATCAAACGAGAATGATTGACAGAGCTGAATATTGTGATTAATAGATAAAACTCTCATGTTACAATTTGAGGAACTTCAAACAATATTTAATATTAATTGGAGACATGTACAACACACCTATACCCAAAAAAACACGCTAGTATCAACAAATTTGAATTTACATACATAAGAGAGATTGAGAAAAGGTGAATACCAAAAATATGGGAGGAGAAAGGAGAGAGGGATAGAGAGGGGGAGGGAGTGAAAGCTGGGGCCCCAAACCAAGAATTTTTTGTGAGACTTTCCCAACGTGGTCGGGGAGGACGAGGAGACTAAAGAATTTGAGATTGGAAATCAAAACAACGCATGATAATCTTTGACTTTGGGAAAATTCTTCTGTTGCCAAAGCCACGTACAATTTGGCAACAAATTATCATAATTAAGTAGGGTTATAATATTGAATAAAAATATTAACTTAGTCTTGATATGATCCCACATAAATATGTGTTAAATTGTTTAAATTGGACATGAATAAAAAATAGTATAAAGATGATATAAGTATTGACTAAATTGGACATGGTTAAATTGATATAAATTATTTTGCATAAGTAAGAAACTATCATTAAATTAAGTAATACAACTAATTTGACATCTAAAATTTGATCATCATCACTATTTTCTCCACCGTACTATTTGATTGAAACTTTCATTGTGTTTCTATCAAAATGGGCTATGTTAAAAATGCGTTCTTGATAAATGGCTTAAAAAAACTATGCAATAAATGAATTTTGTGTGATACCTTTAAGTGTTTCAGGAGTTTTTGCTAAGGGATATTGTGATGTTCTTATACTGATGTGAAACATGATATAATTTTATTAATTGTAGCAACGTTTAATTTCACATCATATCTAAATATTTGGATGCAAAATCAATCCAATTTTTTTTTTATTTTTTTTTTGCCATTTATTATGTATTTCTTGATTTAAATTGATTATTGTTTGCAATCACATACCGTCACTATTGCTCCCTAAGGCTCTTGGACTCGCAGATATGGGATTGTGAGTGGAAATTGAATAACCTTAATTATACATCCGAAGAGTCTATAATTAATTGTTGTTGGACACTAATAGCATATTTTTCAATATCTTCATCGCTTAAAATATAAATACAAGTCTTATATATCAAACGATGGTATTTAATTTTAAATGAAATCTTTGTTTATGAACTTGGCAAAATGAAGTATTAATTAATTAGTCACCTCAAATCTATGTCATATCTCATAAATAAACCACAATAAGTTACAACTAACGCAATGAATGTATCTTCTATAAATAAAAGAAACTCATATGGATGGTAGACAAATGTGAACTTCACAGATATACTTGTAGAAGAGTAATATTGTTGAGAGAAGAGGAAAATATCAATTATTTATCAGGTTAGTAAGATTGATCCAATACTATTTTATATTTTTTTAATGTACTAAAGAATGTTTAGAATTATGGTTCATATTTGTAGAAGAGTAAATAATATTGCTAATGTATATTTTCTTTCCCTTCTGCATATACACAAGTTGGAAAAATTTAAAAGCTAGTAGTTTTATTTATCCCATTCTTTGGCCTTTCTGCAAAAAAGGAAGAATAAAAAATGTTGTTTCAGATAATTGTCTTGATTGAGCTATCAATAAGCACATATTCTTTGGCTGTTTTTTGGTGATTACTTTCACATTTGAGTGACCCTATATGCTTTGAAGGTAGCCTTTCATCGACTTTCTTTTTCGCACATATTCTTTGGCTGTTTTTTGGTGATTACTTTCACATTTGAGTGACCCTATGTGCTTTGAAGGTAGCCTTTCATCGACTTTCTTCTTCTTGTTAAGCACACATTCAAGTCGCCCTTGTGCAAGATTCGAACTTGGGACCTTTTGCTTGAGTTTAGCTTGCTTGTCGCTAAGCTGGAGATATCCTTTGGCATCAAACAAAAATGTAAAATTAATTATTCGTTTTACTGTTTAAAAAATAAAAATTTTATATATAACTTGTGTAAGACTTGAACCTGTGATCTTTTGCTTAAGTTTAGATTATTTGTTGTTAGGCTGGAAATTGAGTTTAGATTGTGGATTGAAAATCAAAACAACACATGATAATCTTAATTTGACTTTGATAGTAACGACAGAGAGCACTAATACTTTCTTAGAATTCATTAGAATTTGCCGACATGAAACGTGAAAGTACCTGCTTCATAATACATACGTTGCAAATTAAAGAATGACATGCACATTAAGTCTAGGGTCCGTTTGTTCGACAATGACATGCACATTAAGTCTAGGGTCCGTTTGTTTGACAAAATATAACTTGAATGGAAAAATATTTGCCTAAAAATATAATATTTTTTGGTATTTAATTGTTATACTAAAAAATATTTTATAGTATTTAATTTTTATAATAAAAAATATTTTTTAATAAAAGATTTTGATAAACACACACGTGCGCACGCACATGCACATACAAACACATATATTTATATAAAGGGAAAAATGCAGCAGTAGTCCCCATTATTTACTCAAAAGTCAATTTAATCCCCATTGTTTCAAAATGCTCAAAAAGGTCCCCAATGTTTGTAAACATGCTCATTGTGGTCCCTACCGTTAAAATTTTAACAGAAAATTTATAAAATAACTAAACTACCCTTACTTAAAAATAAAATACCCAAAATATCCATATCTTCTTCTTCCTCTTCCAAACTCTCAACCCACCACCAAGCACCACCAAGCACCACCACCACCCACCACCCACTCCCCTGCGGCACAGTGCCTCCCCCCACCCCCCCCTGGCGCGACAGCGCCCCCCCACCCCTCCCCCCCCTGCGCGCGACAGCGCCCCCCCCACCCCCCCCCTGCGCGCAACAGCGCCTCCCACCCCTCCTGCCGCGACAGCGCCTCCCCCCACCCCCCCTGCGCGCGACAGCGCCCCCCCCACCCCCCCCCGCGCGCGAACAGCGCCCCCCCACCCCCCTGCGCGAACAGCGCCACCCACCCCCCCCCCCGCTGCGCGAACAGCCCCACCCCCCTCCTTGTGTATTAGTGTGTGTTTTGGTGTTAGTGTGTGTTTATGAGTGTGTATTAGTGTGTATTTTTTGGTGTTAGTGTGTGTTTTTTGATGTTAGTGTGTGTTTGTGGGTGTGTTAATGTGTGTGTATTAGTGTATTTTTTGGTGTTTTTGTGAGTGTGTGTGTTTGTGGGTGTGTTAGTGTGTGTTTTTTGGTGAGTGCGTGTGTTTGTAGGTGTGTTAGTGTGTGTTTTTTGGTATTTTTGTGTGAAATTTTGTGTTTTTTGTGATTTTTCAAATTTACCCTTGAAATACTATTCACATCTGTTAAAACTAACCAAAATTTTAACGGTAGGGACCACAATGAACATGTTTACAAACATTGCGGACCTTTTTGAGCATTTTAAAACAATGGGGATTAAATTGACTTTTGAGTAAACAATGGGGACTACTGCTGTATTTTTCCCTTTATATAAACATAAACATGTTTTTATGATGTGATGAGTGTCGGGGGGTGGGGGGTCAGGGAATTGAAGTGGACTGTGGAGTGATTCTTATAACTAACTTTTTTCAAATTGACTGAAAATATCTTTTTACTATTTAAAAATGTTATCAAACGCAAAAAATTATAAGAATATTTTTCAGAAAACTTTTCTACGGAGCCTAAATTACAAGTGCTAGTTGCGAGAAATCCAAGTCGGCCCGCGTTTCTTTTTGTGTTTCTACATTGAGGAGAAAACTAGTTATTTAGGCGATAAAGAAAAGTTAAACAATAAAATAGCCCCTTCTCTAGACCGCCGTTGATATTTGCGTGAGTTAAGAGTGGCTGGTTCGACTAGTGTGCAACGTGTAAAAATATTCCCATGAAATTTTTAATACCTTTCAACGTGGCGCCTGTTAAAGAAAGATGAAAAAGATAAGAAACAAAATTTCTCTCACTAAAGATCAAATCTTAATTTATTCGGTGTATATTTTGAATTGAATCGCTATACTTTTGAGGTTTTGATTCACATTTAGTTATTTGGCCAGGGGAGAAAACGCCAGCATGCCACATCCGCTCTTTGAGTGGATAGAGTTAATTCAACATATGTCTCGTGTGTTGGTTGAGTAGAGATGTCTTCCAAGATTAACAAAAAAAAAAAAATAGTTTTCAGAACAAGAACAGTGAAACGTAATAGTGGTTTGTTATGAGGGATACTTTGTGACTCCTATTGTCTTGATTTACACAAAAAGTTGAACAATTAAAGATATCGCGTCTACTGGTTAACGAATAAATCCGATAGGCTTTCACTAAGGAATTTTCAAGGTCTTTGACTACCTATCTCGATGAAATATCTTTCAATTGAACTATCTCTTGTGTCTGCACCTCACTTGCATTATGACCAGTTACTTTTTATTCATGTGGGGAATTGTTGTTAATAAATGAGAAATTAAGCTCAAATTTAATGAATTAAAAAGGAGGAATATATAAGAAATCAACTTTGTGAAAGTTGAATTTTTGTGACATGGGCCCTAAAGTCTCTATCCTTTTTGGCTAGAATTTTATTATAGTTAAGTAAAATAATAATAATAATAAATATATCTATTATTATTATTAAAGATAGTTTAAATTAAAACTGCTAAAAGATAGTTGAATAACTGTCCTACAGTTTTTCCTGCTAACGTTCCTCCATGTCTGAAAAGCCACCAAAGGCAGTTGGTCAATAATTGATTTGTACCTTTTAATCTTCTATAAATAGCCTAAGAACCAGAGTCAGGAGATAATTTTTTTTTTTCCATTCTTCACAAGTCCGTAATCATCTTAGTGCATAAAAGAGAGAGATTCAACATTATTTGATTCGCTGAGTTTGAAAATAATTGAATGATCGGATTGAAGACTAATTTCTCTTTTACACACTCACATTTTTCATTAATATAAATCTTGAGTCATCAAAGTCTGATTTCCTTTCTATGAAGAAAAAAAAAAAAATATATATATATATATATATAACTTAAGAGCTTCTATGAAGGAGGGACCACCTAATCACTAACCGAATTACTTAAAAGTTATACCTTTTTAAGATGCATTGTCTATAACGTTATGCTATAACTCCGTGGATTTGAATCGTTTCATATAATATAACATTATGATATAACAAAAATTCAACGATAGTAAAATCTTAGGATCATTTCATCATAATTACATGAATAGTTTAATTATTATTAAATTTCTTTCATAACTAAAGCGGGTATTTAATTACATTTCTAAAAACACGAGGGCTATTTAGTTTTATTTTTAAAACATAAAAAGATAATCAGCTTATTTATAAAATACATGAAGATATTCAGTTACGTTTATAAAATACAATAAGGTAATCAATTTATTCGTAAAGCACATGGGTACGTAAGATCCAAAAAAAAACAAAGAATATATATATGCCTTATGATTACTACTTCTTCCCTTGATAACATTCCCTTGAGAATTGTAGCTTAATTTGAATTGAAAATATATTTCTATATTTATAGTAATAATTTCTCAAGTGCTAAAAAGTGTAACATGATAACACTAAATAGTCAATGGCTTTATTCACAATATTTTTAATAAGAGCTCTACTTCTAAAACTTTAAAATTCAACCGTTAAAATTTCAATATTAGGCCAAATAGACCCTAAAATCACAAAACAATGACAATAAACAATTTGTAAGGATATGAAATATTCAATTCAAGTTAATCTACATTAGCCACTAAGATTTAGGTTGTGTGATTAAGTAGCTACTAGTGACTTAAGGTCTCAAATATGAAGTCATGCCCTTCATTACAAATATTATTACTCTTAATTAAATAAAAATATGTGTTAAGATACACACTGTTGTAATATAAAATTTATAATTTTAAGATAACGGATGTAATATTTTGGGTTAATTTCTCAAATTATATAATAATAAAAATAATTAAATTGTACATATAATTAACCAAATAATAAATCAAAATTCCAAATGAGACAAAAGGGATTGTGAAGAGTCAAGTACCAAAACTTGCGGCCACAGAATTCACTATGGGGCTTCACTCTGTGGTCCGAACTCTCAAGGCTCAACTCCTAACCCTGAAAAGTACATCGCCAATCAAAAACCAACCAGAGCCGTCTACACCATTTCTTCACTCACCACTCTTATCCCATCGCGCGTGCCCCCACATCAGTAACCCGATCCTCTTTTCAACTCTACTCTAAAGACTGGTATGTTTGGATTGAGGGGGAATAAGTTTAACAAAAGAGAAAAAGGAAAAGTATTATAAAAAAAATAAGTAAAGATGGTCAAATTATTCTTGAGTTACATAATTTTATAAAAGAGAAGATCATAAAAGATGATGAGTATTTTTTATTTAAATTAGAAACTAGTCTTATACCCGTGCGATGCACTGTTGTCGCATGTGTGTACGTTAAGTACTTTATATTTATATAATGTATAACTAATTGATTCAATTTGTGTTATATAATTTCAAATGAATCATTTAATAAAAAAGAAATAAATATAAACACATATTTTTTGAAAAATGGATAGTAATCACTATTTATATGGATCAAATATTTCAGAAGATACATGTCATTCTTACTCCTTGCTTGTATGACCTGCATGCAATCCATTTTTTGTCGCAAGAAATTTTGTGGATCCAATGGCCAATCTTGTCATGCATATACTTCCCTACAGAAGATGTAACGATGCTCTGCATTGCACAAAAAACTATTATTTGACCATGCCTAACATGTATATATATAAACATGTTTAATAGAATCAAAGCTATGATGTAAATTATAAGAAAGAAATATTTACCTAATTTATTCTTTGGAACACTTCTTTGTAAACCACATTGATTGTAGTTTTTGATACTTTATCATTACCATCTTTTATCAAAATCTTCAGTCCTTATTTACTTGTCACTCTGGAAAGTGCAACATATAATTATCCATGACTTAAGACAGGTCTTGAAAGATATAGCCCAACATAGGAAAGAGTTTGACCCTAACTTTTATTTATAGTCATAGCAAAACTTAGAACCAAAGGAAATTGTCTTCTCTGAAATTTAACAGGTAAACTGTGGTTAGATAGGATCATAGTCATTATGGGTATTAACACAATGTTTCCTATGTTACTCCCAGAAATAATTTTTGCTTCAATAACATGTTTAGCAAGCTTGGTAATTTGCAACCTTGTTTCATTGCATAAACCATTAGACTGATCAATATTTCTTAACAACACCACTGGGACTCCAACCCTGAGCTTTAACTTGTCGTTTGGAGCTCCTGAGTAAGAAAAAGTATTCAAAATCTCTGGAGAAAATGCATCCAACTCACAGTCAACATTTGCATCTTCTTTGCAAACACTATCTGAGCTTAAGTAGATTGTCTCATTTCCTGGTACTATAGACATTAAGTAATCATTTATCATCTCAACTTGTTCTAATGTAGGAGCAAGAATGGCTCTTTCTCTGAAAAAATGATCTTCAGACATATTATCCAATAAAGCAGGGTAAGCAAACTTCACAAGTTCGGCAAATGTATACTCCGAGTCTTTGATGAGCATTGCATCAGGGATTTCTATAATCGACTCACCATCTTTAGAATCACCTTCTTCTCCATCTCCAATTCTCAACAACCATTCAGAAAATTCCCTTGAATCATTTGTATTTGGTGTCCAAGTTCCAGTAGTAAGTCTCAGATTCTTTGTCAAAGTCAAAACTTTGCAAAAATGCCATAAATTGGATGAGTTTATCGTTGCATGTACAATTTCTTGTCTACTTCCATATGGAATGACAGGCAAGATTTGTCTGAAATCTCCCCCCAAAACAACGATTTTACCCCCCAAAAGGCTCTTTTGACACATTAGAATTTTTTGACATAAGAATATCTTTAAGAGTTTTATCTACAGCTTCCACACAAAATCAATTAACCATTGGGGCTTCATCCCATATGATTAACCTCGCTTTTATCAACAATTCAGCTTGTAGACTTCCTTGCTTAATGTTACATGTTGAATCTTCATCAATTTGAATAGGAATCGCAAATCTAGAATGTGCTGTTCTTCCACCTGGTAGTAACAAAGATGCAATTCCACTCGATGCAACATTAAGAACAATCTCACCTTTTGATCTTAAGGCTGTTGATAGAGTTTTCCAAATGAAAGTCTTTCCAGTACCTTCATATCCATGTACAAAAAAAAATCCCCCTTTATTTTTTGAAACAGCTGTCATTATATGGTTATAAACATTTCTTTGCTCATCAGTAAGAAATGACAATAACCTTTTATGATCCTCTGCCAATTGTGTCCTGTCATAATTTAACTCATCAATGATTAATCTATTATGAACTCCAGATAACAAACAACCATTTTTCGGGTAGGGCATTGTCTCAAAATATTTAAGGCTTCTCCCATTACTTTGTAACAGCTTTTCAATCTCTAACAAATCATGATTTTTAAGCTCATCATCAGTTAAAGTCAAGTCTGTTGTATTTCAAATAAAAAAAGAAAATTAGTAGTAAATAAGAATTTATGTCAATCAATAGAATCCAAGAACTCAAAGTTTATTAGGTTGAAATATTATAATAACATATAAGAAAAAAACTTGAAATTTAATGTGTAATAGAAAATTTTAATTTTTGATTTATGGTCAGAAAACATACTCTCAGTTCTTTGCCGGTAGAGAGCATCATCAACCATTTTTCTCCAGCAACTCTCCCATACATGTTCTGGTCTGCTTATATTGTTGAATGTCAATAAAGTTGCAAAAAGTCTTCTAATGTAAGATGATGATGCCCAAGTGCTTGCTTCATTTATTCCATCAATATATTCTCTATCATCTTCTAATAAACCTAGTGCATAACAAGCTTCCTTGAATGTAGGATATTGTACATTATTGATAGTTCTAATATCCTCATAGCATTTGCATCCTTTTTGCAAATTCAATAGCATCCTAAGATAATAGTCCTCTTTGTTGACTGGAGGCACATGTGATATTTTTCCAATAACAAATACTTTTTTCCTTGGATACCACTTGTGCTCATCTTCTTTGTAAACATATTTAGTTGGAAACTCTGTATACATCAGCTCATTGGCTTCCTCATACTTCCTATTTGCCTCCATCCATGCTTCAAACATTGATTTCTTTGTATCAGCCTTTCTTTTAACATCTTCAAGGGTTTCACTATCCTTATATACAACTGTTTTTTCATGGGGAAGATGGAATGATAGCCTCTGCATGGCTGGACATCTAAAATGAATATCAAAAGCAAAAGTTCTCCAAGCAACCTCACAAGGTGATATATATCTGCAATCATAATATATCTTAATTTCATCAGCAACTTGAGATTGATCCTCATTAGCAGGTCCATGATACAGAGCTGTTGTGACTCGATCGTGACCATTGTGAATATATTTGAATAAATATTTGATTGCATTTGTCTGACATGTGTACTCAACATTAATGTGAGCACGATATTTCAGGAGAAGCATTGAGTTATAAGGGACAACATATCGGTTATCGAGCTCAATTCTTTTTTTAGTAATAGTCCGCCCATCTTCTCTTCTTCTGTATTGAGGAAATCCTTCATCATCAATAGTCGTGACCCCTTTAAAGTTCTTTGGGAAACTTTTAAAGCATTTTCCGTTTTTCATGCAAGGACATTTCAGATTTGTTTGCTCACATGGTCCATGGATCATGAAATTTTCAACAATAGCATATAGAATAGGATCTTTCTCTTTAGATGGTATTTCAGCTGAAATAATTTTATCAATATTTTCCCCAGTGCGAGCTTTGTCGTCTAGATGGAGAAACAATAATATGTGAGCATGAGGGAGGCCATGCTTCTGAAACTCTATGGTACATACATCTGTTAGACGTATAAAATAATTGTCAACATAGGAAATGTCAAAGAATATGAATTAAAAGTGAACTAAAAAAGGCAATGATATAGTTGAATAAGTAATAATGTTTACAAAGAGTATCCAATGCTAATAACAGTTAAGGTTGGATTTTGAAACTATAATCTCAAATTTTCAAATTAGAAGTAACATAATGCAAGATAACATGTGGGAATACTGAGAAATAATAAATACTTACATGCCTTAACTCGTCCAAAAATGTTCCCTTGGTTTAAATCCTTTAGTAACTAATCAAGTTTTATTTTGAATACTCTACAAATAATGTCTGGACGATCTTCAGGCTTAAGTCCTCTAAGTTTAAGAAATCTTTCAATCTCTACCCATTTTGGGTTGCATGTGATCGTGATAAAAAGATTAGGATATCCAGCCCAACGACAAATTGCAAAAGCATCTTTACAATTCTGTATCATGTACCTAGGTCCTCCAGTAAATGACGATGGAAGAATGATCCGCTTTCCAATTGATGAAGCTTCTGTTTCACCTCGAAGAATAACATCGTCTAAACCCTTGTACATATCTGCTCTTAATTGTGGTTGATTATTTTTGATGAAATTCAGACGCTCTGCTTCTATCGTTGTATATGCATCTACAACAAATTGTTGGAATAGTCTCCGTGACTGAAGCAAAATTGGGGACTCGTTTATTCTACTTTGAAGTCTGAACCCAAAAAATTCCCTCATGCTAATATTTTTTCTTGATCTGTTTGAAATCCCTAAGATTTTTTTTTATTAGACGAATTTTCACATTCGCTAATAGAAATATCACTTCTGAAGCCATTTTCACCATATGGGAATAATAATGGGTATTGTAGGGCAAGATATTGGGGATGATTCATATCAATTCTTTTCAACATTTTTGACTTTGTCTCTATTATAATATCTCTATTACCCACATATTCATTGATATCCCAAACTACCAGAGCAGCTACCTCAGATGTTGTTGGAAGGTTGTAAGTTCTCCCATCTCGATCTCTTCTTTTAATCAACACCATTTTTGCATCATTAAGATCTTCTTCTTTATAGTGACCCCTCACATATCTAAATGATTTAGCCAATACATTATTTTCATCAAGCATGTCTTTCAAGGCCCCAACTAATTCAGAATTCAATGGAACAGAATTTTCAAATGACCTGTCATAATACACAATCAATGAAGCAGTCATAAAGAGTACAATATAAGTTGACTATGTTGAAACAAAAGTTATACTTTATGTCATAAGATTCATTACCTGAATGATTTCAACCTGTTTTCTACTTCATTGTCTGTATCATATATGTACAATTTCGCAAATTTAGGAGTCTCGTCATCGGCAGGAAACAGGCTGCCATCAAGTGATGATTTTGACCACCCACCTTGAAAACATAAGGTTTTCCATCTCTATTGATTGAGGTATCAACTTTTCCCCCAAAAGATGTAAAAGCAAACATCATATTATATTGGCGTATATTCCACAAGAAATGGTTGCTATGATCATTTTGATTGCAATGTAAGTTTTGCAAAAGTAGATGAGCATTTTGAAGAAGAGGAAGTTGGATTTTGCCATCTAAACAACACAAAGTGAATATTGGATTTTTAGAATTTCTATCCTTTCTAATTATCTCGTCATACCACATAGTTGTTCCGCAACGTCTGCAAGTATGTGTTGCATCCCCGATATCCCAATAAACTACAATATAAAAATTTTGAACCTTCATATTAAAATAATTGTCACATATTATAATAGAAAAACGAACAGATGATTTGAACAAATCCATATAGAGTTTTGCTATATTTTTTAAAGAACATCAAAGTATATATAGTGCAATCACAATTACCTGAATCATTGAAAATTTCTTCATCAATTTTGGGCTCATCTTCATTTGTTTCTTCTGAATGAATGGAAATAATATTAGTCTTTTGTTGGTAATAAAATCAAGGATTATATTGATTTTAATGTGCTTAGGAGTAATGAAAAGAAGTACCACCCATATCATAAGAAAAATTATTTTCGGATGACTCTGCTTGAACACGGAATCCTATATCAATTCATGTCATTGTGTGAACCAATAAATAATGATATTAGATTATGAATCGTGTATCAAAATTTTGAATGACAACTAAAACTTAATAGCATATTGGTACAACCTTCAACACTGACTGAACTGTTAACAAAAAATGAATTTTACTGAATAAAAATATGTACATAACGACAAATTAAAATAGTACAGACAAATAAAAATAACGTTAAACATAAGGTTATCACAAACCATTAAATAATATTTCTAATACATAGTATTAAGTAATACAAATACTGAGTAAAATGCCTGAAGACTGCATAGCACATGAGCTCTTCATTCTTGCTGCACTTACGTCTAGTGAATGAAAAATCCTGATTTTGCTTTTTACAATAATGAGTTCATTGAAGGAAAAAAAGTAAAAGTCAATAACAATATATAAAATTTGTCATAAAAAAACAATGATAAGAATGATAAATTTTATCTACACCATTTTTTTCATACAATTGGAATGGTTGTATCTATCAAAAAAAGGATATCCATGTTTGGCTCTAAAATAAGTATTCCAATTGTATGAAAAAAATGGTTGGTCATGCATGGGACCATATGAATTCTCAATTAATATTTGAACTACTAATATTAATTATGAAACTCAATTACATGACATCATAAATATATTGATATTCGTAACAGATAAAAGAAATCAAATGTTCAACAAATAGTTTCATACACTCACCATTTGAGATATCTCTCAATGGAGTTCTACCATTTGGTAGGTCGTTATTTGGATGGACTAACTAAGAAGATGGTGGACCAAGACATTCGAAAGATTTGGAAGATATATTAAATTTAGCTATCATTCTCTTCTGAAAACGCTTTTCTTGCATTATTGATTTTCTTCTCATTCGTGCATTCATATTGCTCCATTTATCCCTAGTTATGAATATCAACAATTAATAATGAAATTAAGAAATGAATTTATATTCTCGGATATGAAATTAGTATTCTAAAGAAGAAGTGAATCATATAGAAATAATAATAAGTATTTAATGAATTTCACCGCATGAACTTTTTCGCTTCATTATAAAATACAACAAACCAAAAGTAATAAGATCGAAATATATCAACATAGTAATGCATGAGTTTGGAAAAATTTACCCAAGGGGAGAATATGGTGTCAATTTGAAGGATTGCACTCGTTGTTCCAAACTATTTGCAAAATTTTGACTTACTCTCAATTGCTTTACTGTTTTGTGTCTCTTATTGTGTATAGATAAATGAGTCATTTGGATGTCCCGTTCAAGTGAGGCATGACATGAACTATTAGTTGCTTGTTGAACTGCAAAAAGTAATTTTGAAACCATTACAATATTTTAGTAAGTTATAATAGAAAATGTGTGATTTAAAATTTTATAAAATAAATTAACACAAATACATCATGACTAACCATCAGTATCAGGAGTGAAAGTATTTCCATGGTGGGTACCTATCATATTTGGAGGAATATTCTCAGCATTTGAAACATTGTGAAAAATTGATGAATAAGTTGTGCCATTTTTTGGACCAAATTGCATATTAGGACTATGATCATTCATCCTATTTGGAGAGCAACTCGCAACTCCTGTCATTGCAAAAGTCATTAAAGCTATTATTATTAACATAAACAACATTTGTAGAATATCAAAGAGAATTACAATTTTATTGTTAGATGTCTAAAAAAGTTACCATTGTTATGATCCGCCATTGTATATGAAATATTTTCGAAGGAACCAGTTGTTACAGAATTTTCTTTTGGACACTTCATATTAACATGATGTCTTAATTGGGATTGGTCAAGATCGCCTCCATATTGTTGTAATGATACATGTTTTCAAAATAATAATAAAAATATTAACAATAATATACCAAAATTGTTAGTGATAATTGAAGTCTGTAAAATATATTCGAATAAGTATAAAAATATATTGAAGAAAGGTAAAAAAAATTTATTAAATGAAGCAATGTAGTGATAATTGTACTACAAATATATTAGTATTTGAAAATTAAATATATTATTTGTAGAAATGTTAAAAATGAAAGTAAGTGATTTTATAATAAATATTTTATGTCCTTATATTTTTTAGAAATTTAATCATATAATGAACTCATTAAATTTGTTGTATAGTAGTTAACATACTTGTTTAAAGTAACAAGTTTATCTTGAAATAAAATAATTTCAATTGATACACTAAAAAAGTCAAATAAGACTTAGAAAACTAATCAATATTGTTGTATTTAATCCATCATTCAATAGACAATATCCCTTTAAGCATCGACGTAAAGTATTTGTAATATTATTTAAAATATTATTGAAAGATGTCCAAATAAAGATACTATTTCAAAAAAAAAAAGAAGAAAAAATCTCAATTGTATCATAAAACATCATACGATACGTAATTCGTCATGAAAAAAGTAAAACAATATACGTGACAATCAATCCTTCTCTTTCTTAATCACCTTCCTCGTCTTAGTAGAAGACATCTCAAATCCAGCTTTAATAGACTCTTTATCTGATACTTCATTCCTAACTTTTTTATGAGGAGTGACACACAAACTTGAATTCACTCCCTCCTCAACAGTTTTAAAGCAATTAGACATTACTTCAACTTCCTATAATACCAAAAAAATGACAACAATAAGTAAAATCAAAAGTCAGAAAGAATTAGTCATAAGTAATGAATAAGAGGATATAAATCCAATGGCACCATTGTTATATTGCCAACACTTGCTGAACTTGATCCACCTCCGTTAACATCAGATATCTTATCCAAAATTAAAAAATAAAGTGTTTGAGGAAAAAATAATAAAAAAACTAAATTATAATACGTTTAAGTATTGATCAAAGAAGTTGTATATTTATTTTCTGGACAATTGGACAACCTCTTTTGCAAATGTAGATGACAAAAATGGATTGATAAGAGCTAGATCGTTCGTCATCTTCTTCACGGCATACGAAAGTTCAAAGTGGTTTACAACATTGACTTTAACATCAATTTTAAAAAGAAAATTTTTGCCCAACCACTGGTCAAGCTCAACAGGTCCATTTTGCATGTCACCATGCTACATTAATTAAAGAGTGAAGTAAATACAAAATTTTGAAAATGATTTGCAAAATGCAAAACATATTGTTGACAACATCACATTACCTTTTTCACATGTTCGATCATATCCGCACACGATTTTTTTAACATTTGAGAAGCATCCCGATCAAAAATTACAAATGTAGTGCTATCATTTTCATCGCATACTCTCACTTTGATCTTGTACCTTTAAGTTTATTATAAGAGTAAATATTATAGAATCATAAAGTTTTAAAAAATTAAAAATTAATATATTCATATCTGAAAATTGAACATATTAATTACCTTGGAATAACTGACATAATATGGGAGTCACATGATTGACAAAAATACATTCCAGAATCAGGGTATACGGCTTTGAAATGTTCTTTGCATGAGGTATAGAACCAAGGTTCAATCCTCATGATATGCTTAATGGTTGCAAAAGTGACACATTGAGTATCCTATAATTGTGAGCAATATTGAGTTGAAAAGATATATGAATAATAAAATATAAATAAGCCAAAACACTCTTAATAAAGTAAAACATTTGAATAATGTTTTCAAATGTAGTTAAATAAATTAATAAAACCTCTTTCATATCCTTGATCTCTTCAATGGTTTTTCGAGGAGTTAGACGCAATAAATTATCTTCCAAAGAGTTATTATTTGGTTGAGAAAGCTTACTAAGAACTTGAGAGCTTTCTGCATATCCTACGGAAATACTGAACATCAAATATATTAATTATAAAAAGCAAAAATATTTATCTGAATATAATATTTACAACTAAAAATAGCACGATTACTAAATAATCACCTTCTCCTGAAGTCTTCAACCTCTGGAATAACAGCATTGCACAAAATTCGGGTTGTATACCTCACATTTTAAATGACAATTTTGCCTATCATTAACATTTTAGAGTAATCATTAACCTAAAAGATTAAAATTATAAAAGAACAACGATAGACAACAACACATACCCTTAAAAGTCTTAGGTTTACAAAATTGAATAACCACAATTTTATCAACATCCTCACAACTTGCGAGGAAAGAGTTAACTTGATCCACGTATTCGCCAAATAAGGTACACTCCAATTTCAACCTAATATATATAGAAGTTAGTAACAGATGGATAAAAAAAATTAATACAAATATGGAAGATGTAAATATATAGGTAATTACCTATTACAATCACTAAGCTCTATTACCAACATCTTGGTACAAGTTCCATCTTTTCCAAATTCTATTTCGACTCCAACACCAGTTAAGAGACCGATAACATCTAATATAAGAAGATTTAAACCAATGTAAAAAAAACAAAACAATACATTAATAATTTATTTAAGTAGTTTGAGTAACCAACCTATTAGATAAGGATCATCTGGACTCCTCATCATAATATCATCATACGATTGAAAGTCAAGTTCATAATGGTCTATTACATTTTCTTTAGCTTGTCTTACAGTGGTATTAAATTGGAAGTTGAGACGAAAGTGATGTCTGGTAGTACAATAACTACCAGAATTTTGACCAACCCCAAAAAATGCCATGACATAAACCTCTCATTCTCTTACTAAAGGTTTAAATTTGTAAACCAACATCCTCCTGACTGTAGCATGAATTTTCCCTCCCTAAGATATAAAATTGGTGGAAATAAAAAATAGTCAACTATGATACAATTAATTAATGAAAGAACAAATTATTTGCAGCAAATGTAATTACGTACGTCTTTGTCGACTAAAATCATCTCCATCGAATTAATGATGGACTGATTGTTAAAATTGGGTAGCATCCAAAGACGGACCACCCTCACCATAATTGTCCATATCTCTTTTTCTAGAGCGATGTCCTTGATGGAATCAATTTGTATGGCCATCTAAAACTTCCAAGGAGAAAGAAATCAATAACAAATTTAAAGTGTGAAAATTGTTATGAAAAAGTGACGCCAAGGTTTATATTGAATTCAAAAACCAGGAAAAAGAGTTTAGAGAACATCTTGGTTTATCATTTCGACATAATAGAAATTATTCCACAACCTTGAAATCAATTAACATTATTGGAATCCAAAAGATTACACGTGGAATATGGCCTGACCACCGTCTAGCAAAGCCTTTTTTCAGGTAACTCATAACATAGCATTAAACGATACTATAACAGTTCAAGATTGAAACAATTTAGTAAAATAAATTGCAACCCAAAAAAGAGCTCTCATATTTTTCCAAGATAATACAACTGTTTTAATACAGTTATCAAGCAAATTGTTTCTCATTTCTTGTATGCTTTTGAGCTACAAAAAGAATTCTCATATTCTCTTAAAAATATTCAGCTTGCCTTAAAGGAATAAAAATAATAAATATAAAGAAAGAACAATTATTTACTTGACTAAAAGTGACTCTAATCTGAAACTCGAACATTCGGATATATAATAGATATCATCATATTTCTCTAACACTCACATTGAGATATATCTAGAAACAAATAGGTACATATAGACAGATACGTACCTTATTTAAGACGTGTTAATGCAAAAAATGGGCTTGGACCCTCGGTCCAACCACGATAGTTCTCTTAGCCCCAAATGACGTTAATGCTGGGGCCAAGGCCCGCATATAGCACCTTAAGTTGCAGCCTACTACCGAAGGAGCCCACGCAGGGGCCTTTAGCTTCACACTAGGCCCAGATATCGGGTTACCTCGTATGGGTAATTGACGATGGACTCGGGCGCAACCCATGACCTCGCCGGGTGCAAACGGGTGAACGGCCAAGAAAGAGTCCTAAGGGACTCACCTACTGTAGCGGATAAGCAACCACGAAGGGAACCTTAAGAGACTAGGCTACTACTTGCGGATGATGATCGACAAGTTCGGATGAAGGCTTATCCTACGGGATAAGTAATTACCTCCTCGAAGTAGTTTGCTCAAGTGGCAAGTCCTAGGGGATAAGCAACTCCCGACCTATCGCTTTCGCCTAGCCTACGAGAAGGAGATGATCAATGAAGGATTCAAGATAGAGACTACCTCAATCCTACGTGATAAATGATCATGTAGTCTACTGAGAGTACAAGTCCTAAGGGTTCGTGACTCTTGGCTTGACCACACTTATAAGTAGGCCACGCCTACAAAAGGAGGGGACATCTAGTACTAACCTCACTAGCCTTACTTCCCTTCTCCCTTCCACATCTTCATGGCCTATACTCCCTAAAACGATGCCAGAATTATGGTAGTCTCCGCCTTACCTATCCTACTTTCTTCATGTTCTATCTTACCTGGTAACCTACTGACTTGAGCGTCAGAGTGTCTTTGGCTGGCACCACACTGGTGTCCCAAGACTCACACCGCTTTCCTTGCTTTCTGTCCTTACAGGTTGTTAGTGGCTCCGAATTCATAATTGTAGATTTTGACATCTACAATTTGGCGCCCACTGTGGGGCCCTAGCAACTTAGTTACCCGAATAGAAAGCTACGAAACCCTCGATGACGACTACCTATGACGAAAGCGATGGCTGAAACGAGCACTCAAAACGATCTCCGAGCACAGATGGAGGCCTTGATGGCTGAGATAGAAGCTTGTAAGGACAAGTTGAAAGAACTTGAGGCGGAAAACACTGTCTTCCGCCAAGAAAATATTGAGCTAGAGGAAAGGGTCAAGACCCTCACAGCGTCCGCTACCCCATCTATCCTCGGGAGGTCAATCGCCCATGGACAATCAATGGTGCCCATGCAATCCCTTGGGTCTACACCGCAACAGACACCCGGGAGTGGGGTCTACCTCCAAACTACCGTCGCTACTGAGCGACCACCGACTCAGTCAAAAGATAAAAGAGCACTGAACCAGGACATCTTTAGTCGATTCCAAGAGATTGAATCCTTAATTCAAAGGATCCCTGGGGTACCTGTCCCCATCAAGAAGAGTGCGGCAAACAATTTTGCCGACTCTCCGTTTGTTAACACCATCGCCATGGTAGAGATGCCGGCTAAGTTTAGCTTTCCAAACATGAGGCCCTATGATAGGACTACCGATCTCGATGACCACATATGCAGTACAAACAAAGAATGTTCACAGTAGCCGTTCCGCAAGATTCGAGAGAAGCCTGCATGTACAAGGGCTTCGGCTCCAGCTTGGTAGGACCCGCCTTACAATGGTACACGAGCCTGCCGAATAACTGTATCTCCTCTTTCGCCCAGTTGACAGACATGTTTGTGGAGCAATTCGCAAGCAGCAGGAAGTTAGAAAAACAGTCAGACAACCTCTACTTGATTGTGCAAAGGAGGGGAGAACCCCTACGGGACTACATCGGCAAATTCAACAAGGAAATGGTGTCCATCCTAAATTGTGACACGACCACAGCTATCTCTGCCTTCCGCAAGGGTTTGCTTCATGAGTCGGACTTGTATAAAGAGTTAACCAAATACCCATGCAAGACCATGGATGATGTCCTCGTCAAGGCGTGGGCCCAGATCAAGTGGGAAGAAGATAGAGCCAACTACCGTCCCTCTTCACCACGCTACGATAGGCGAGATCACAGACGGACTACAACATCTGATCAACATGATTGAAGATATGAGCCTTACACTACGGATGAGCGAAGGAGCAACCACTCACGAGATAATAGACGATTACTTGAACAAGAAAAAATCCACAGGAGAATAATGATAGCCCAAAGAGAAGGAGAGCATGCGACTCAGGATACCACTTCACCAAGATTACCAAGATCACCAAGATATGAGCACACCGTCAATGCCATCACTGGAAGATCAAGGGTTGGTGAGACAGCTTACTCGGCAACAAATATACGCACCAGTCGTGCGTTCAAATCTGACTTTAGGCCCCAACGATTAAGGGAGTCCGAACAAGGTGAAGTTATCACGTTAGCCAGCCAGAGAACAAATTACCAAGATGACCCGCACTACGATGCCCTAGTCATCGAGTTGGTGGTGGCCAACCGATTGGTTAGACAAATACTAGTTGACAACAGTGGCGCTGCCAATGTACTCATGTTAAATACCCTTAAAGAAATGGGAATTGATGAATCTTGCATCACGCGCTCCGCAACCATACTAGTAGGATTTAGCGGCAAGTGCAAGAGCACCATTGGGGAGATTATTCTTCCTATTGATGCACACGGCGTAAACCTCTTTACTCGATTCTCGGTGATAGATTGTCCATCGCCCTACAACATCATTTTGGGAAGACCGTGGATGAAAGTTGTTCCATCCACTTACTACCAAGTGATCAAGTTCCCTACCTAGTGGGGGCTCGGTGAAATAAGAGCGCAACGGAGAACCTCTTAAAGACAACCAGGCTACGATATCGTATACCAACTAGAACAAGCTACCATGTAATCTCAATTCAAGCAACCTACCACAAGCATATCTCAGTCACAGTAGTTGAAATACCGTTTGCCTTAACAAATATTACTTTTAGCATTAGCGACTTTTAGTTAGTAGCCCCTTTAGGGGGTCGTTAGTCTTAAGTTAGTCTCCCATCCAAGGGGTTAGTATAATCAGTCTCAGTTAGTGACACGCCCAGGAGCCAATCACTGTAATTAGTTTATCAAAATAAAAAAAGCAACATGTTTCGGCCCATTCATTGTATAGTTTGAGGTCTGAAGACATATTTGAAGCAAAATATGAGCGAGCACACCAATCGTATGAGCTACGCGATATGAGCCCGTGGATGAACATAGACTCAAATAGTGTCCCCTAAATTTATCTTGCTAAAAGAGACTTGCGGAGCCCCCAATCCACTATTTAGGCTTCAGGAAAAATGTAAGACTACTAAAGGTCCTACAGGGACCAAACTACATAGTAGTAGTCCAAGGCGGCCAAATAGACGACTTAATTGGACTAGCCTACTGAAGGAAATAGTCTATCACGATTGAACAAAAGTCTTAAATAGACTAGCCTACTTAGTCTATTACGATTACATAAAAGTCCCAAGTAGACCAAACTACTATGATAGGGTCCAAGTGACCCATCTGCCAACTAAGACGCCTAAAGGGCGTAACCTATTATGGTAGGGTCCAAGTGACCCATCTACCAACTAAGACGCCTAAAGGGTGCAACCTACTATGGTAGGGTCCAAGTGCCCCATCTACCAACTAAGACGCTTAAAGTACACAACCTACTATGGTAGGGTCTAAGTGACCTATATGCCAACTAAGATGCCTAAAGGGCGCAACCTACTATGGTAGGGTCCAAGTGACCCATCTACCAACTAAGACGCCTAAAGGGCGCAACCTACTATGGTAGGGCCCAAGTGACCCATTTACCAAGGGCGCAACTTACTATGGTAGGGTCCAAGTGACCCATCTACCAACTAAGATGCTTAAAGGGCGCAACCTACTATGGTAGGGTCCGAAGTGACCCATCTATCAACTAAGATGCCTAAAGGGTACAACCTACTAAGATAGGGTCTGAAATGTCTAATATACCAACTCGACCTCCTGTATGTTGCAACCTACTACGGTAGGCTCTGGAATTATCAACCTATCAGCCTGGGATCCTAAGGGGATCCACCTACTACGATAGGCTCAGAGATTATCGACCTACAAGTGGCGCGGCTTCTGAAAGCCAAGATACCCTTCCCAAGCCCACGTAATGGTAGGCCACTCTTAGGACAAACACATTAAGGGCCAAACTACCCCTATGGTAGTTTGCCCTCCTAAATTGGGAAAAAGGGCGACCGTCCAATCAGAAGCAATATGGCTTGCAAAAATATCAAAAGGAGTCCTAGATCCTCCAAACATACTCAAATGGTTAGAAATGGACTTACGAATTCCCTAACCAACTATATTCATCAAAGAGGAGTCGCGGACCCTCGAAACATACTCAAATAGTCAATAATGGATTCATGGAGTCCCTAACTTGCCTTGCTTGTCTAAAAGGGGTCGCAAACCTTCTAAACTTACCCAATTAGCTGAAAGAGGACAAAACAAAGTCTCTGACATATTACACCTATAACAAAAGGTAGTAAATGCCTCTATCCTAATAAGAGAATCTTATACTTTTAGCCCATCAAAAGGGTCATCCTACGATACGTTGAAGTCATCGTCTACGATAGGCTTCACCAAAAGGATTATCTTACCGTATGTTTGGCTCAACTAAAAGGTTCAACCTACCATCATTGGTTTCTAGATGAGTCACCCTACCATTCTAAGGGTACTTATAAGCTCAATTTACTATCTATCGCACTAAGCGCCTATGCACCGTCCTAAGGACTCCTAGATGTTAGTTGGAGCCTACCAACTATAGTAGGCAATCGCTTGGTAGGTTGTAAGGATACAACAATAACAAGTGGTAGCCTACCTGGCTACGAGTAAGAGATTATTGTAGTGGCCTGCTCGAATAAGAGTGAGAATGGTCATTGTAGTCCGTTTGACTGTGATGAAGAAATGAATTTCTATGGTAGCGCACACGGCTATTGATAAAAAAGTTGCAATGGTAGTCTATGTGGCTACGAATGAAAGCTAGAATACCAATTCACCCTACTATGAGTAGAGAGCGGAAAAAAAAGTTACAACACTTTGGAGCACACTTTTTGAGTCCTACTAGCATGGTAGGCTCCGTCTCCAACTCAAGGAAGTGTACGATTTAGAGGTAAGCACATTTTTTGAGCCTACCACATTGGTAGGCTCTAGTCAACTCTTCAATTTATGATGAGAAGGAGCACACTTGTCTTTCCTTCCCAATACTTTACAACTTTTGCAAAACTCGTTGTGGAAGAAGAAGCAAGGAAAAAAGGTTGAATAAAACAATTAAGGAAAAAAAAAATGTATCTGGGTCAAAGTCGACGAGTAAGTCTCACTTACAAAGAAGTACGAAAGTAGTCCACTCGACTACAGTCGAACAACTATTACAATGGTCTACGTAGCTACAAGTAAAAGCTAGCATTAGTAGTCTACTGCCTCGGTTTAAGGTCTTGAGTGGTCCAACCTACGGTCATACGTGATCATATAAGTCCTATGTAGACCAACCTATGGTCGTACGCGACTACATAAGTCCTAAAGCGGACCAACCTACAAAGCACAACCCTTTATGGATAAATAAAGTCCTATGAGGATCGGTCTACAGAATGTGGTCCAATACGACCATGAAAATGTTCTGTAATGAACAGCTTACGGGCATGGTAGCCTACGGGCAGTATAGCCCATGACGGCTAAGTTCTTTTGTTCACGCCCTAAGTGGACTAGCCTACTAACATGGTAGCCCACGAAAGTAGAGCCGCCAAAGCAAGTAGTCTCGACAAATACAGTTTAACTAATGGTAGCCACCTCGAGTCAAGCTCATCCGACCATAGGTCACTATTTGGCCAAACAAACTATGAATTATACTACCCCCGTGGTGGTCTGATCTCCTAATTGGGGGTGAATGATAACCATCTACTCCAGTTAATAGAGCCCTAAACACTAAAATCTTGAAGCAAAGCCCACGCTACTACAATAAGTAAGGCAAAAGCTGTTGGCCATGAAAAGTCTATAATCTTTATTTTGATAATAACAAAACATCTTAATTGTGCTTTAGCATTTTTTTTGTAAGACCTTCTTTCCAAAGCTAGTCTACACCAACATTGGATCAAGTTGTTTCAGTCAAGAGTAGAAAGCTTCTTGGATCAAAGACCAAGCACTATCAAATTGTATCCAAGCCCTAAAGAATTCAAGTTATTGACTCGTAGATAAAGAGGGAGTCACAAGGAAGGAGAAGTGGTGACATAAGGGGTACCGGCCGTAAAAGTTGTCGCTTGCCTAAGTATGATTTGTATCGCTCAAAATTTCTCAAAGAAATTGTTTTCTTATTTCAAAAATCTTTCGTAGAAATTTTTTTTTCAAACTCTTGCTTTTGAAATCATTTTATAAAAATACCTTTCAACTGTTTGAATTTTTTGGGATGTTAAAAAATGCTAAGAAATCTCTTTTTTCAATATGCCCAAATATTTCTGGGCTAAAAATATATTTTTAGCATTTTTTATGGCATCCGGGCGTTACCGGCATTTTCCGGTCGCCCGGATAGAAGGTGCAACGCCCGGCAGAAAGGACTTTTCCGGGCGATACATGTTCCTTCTGGGCGCCCGGATCAGTGCCTCAGCGCCCGAATGAGTTAACGGGAAAATTCAGAAATCTTGCTTAAAATCTGATTTTTGTCTAATCTTTCCCTCTTTTTAAGCCATGCCTTCTCACCCTCAACATCATCTCTTCAAGCCACAATTTTCAGATTATCAAAGAGCTTTCATATCATTCCTATTGAGAAATCTTGAGCTATCATTATCATATCTTTTGAGCATATAAATCATTTTTCAAAAGTGTAATATCAAACTCAAATAGGAGTTGTAATTTTCATTTATTCTATCACATAATCTTTGTAATACATTCTTTCACATAGATTGAGAGAATCATTGTGAGAAGAAGTATTGTAATCCTTTGTGGACTCAAAGGAAGAGAGAATAGTAGGTTAAACTTCACCTACATTTGAAAGAGCTTGTATGACTCTTGTGGATTCAAGAGTAATTGTAGTTGGTTCTTGCTTCACCAACATTTGAAGAAGCATCGTAGTGAAGTGCTATTAAAATCCTAAGGGAAGAGAAGACCTTAGGTGGTGGACTAGGCCCCCGGGAGTGCGAACCACTTGAAAATCATCGTATTTGATTTCTCTTACTCTATTCTCTTTATTTCCAAGTTATTTACTTTCGTGTGGATATTACTCATTTTAATTACTTGGTAATTGTTGAGATATCTATTTGAGATTTTACCTTGAAACTCTAATTGCATATCTAGTGTTAAATATTTATATGCTCACCAAGTGTTTGATAAATTGCCTCTATATTAAGAAATTTTAAATTGCTAAATCTTGCCTAAACAACCTAATTCACCCCTCCCCCCCTTTTAGGTTATTAAGGACCAACAAACGCATAGCCAAAAACTGCGAGCAGCGTTATAGCGAGACCAAGGCTAAGTAGCCCCCAACACAACAAAGTTTCTACAAAGCATGAGAGAAAATAAAAAGCATCGTGTGTGAATTAAACGCATATGAGACCCTGAAGTCACAGAGTTAATTCTAGCCTATTAAAGATGAAAGCCTCATACGCGCGATACATGCATTCGAAAAGACAAAGCCATAAGTTATTAGCGCCTATCGCACAGGGATACAACTAAAAAGTGTCACGTGCGCAATACATGAACGTTCAAAGGACTGAAGAATACCATACCGGTGAGGGTCCCCCTAGCTGAGTGGCGCTTGTGCTACAAGTCATCAAAGGGAGAGGGTCGACAAATTAAAGAGAAAGATTCGCCGCGAGCTTGCCACAAAAATTTAGCAAGCTAGCTCATCTGAGTCGAATTAACCTTTCAAGGGCACCTTAGTGCAGCAACGAGGGTACGTAACAGTGGGAAACACTCACTTGCAACTACCAAACTATTATCTGAAAGTGTTATGGTGTGTCAGCTCTACCTCGGCAACAAGAGGGAGGTCCAAAAAAGCAGCCTACCTGAAGTAGGGAGTGTGCTAATGTCTGACTAGCCGTCAGGTTACGACCTCAGGGCGCCAAATGAGTCCGTTCGGGTCCGGGGGTACCAAGAGGTCACCTATCAACAAGGTTTAGAGATCATAGCCTACATAAGGGCACTAAGTTATCGCCTACAATAAAGGTTTAAAAATCGCAACCACGTTAGGTCTGAGCGACTAACCTACGTAGAGTTCGAAGGGCTAGCCTATGAGGAGGAACTCAAAAGGTAACAACCTACATAAGGTAGGCTGTGAAATGTCCAAAGGAAATGGTAGGCTGTGAAATTGTGCACAACCATATGGTAGGTTGTGAATTGTCAATTCCCATACCGTGCACACGCCATTCTCTTTTGTAATGGTAGGGTGGGAGGTTGTCTACCAACACACGATAGGATACGCAATTGCCTACCAACAAATAGAAGGATATGACGTTCTACACCAACGAGTAGTAGGTTGCAAAATGATGCGCATATAACACGTAGGCTACGACCGAACGTGTCCTGACAATGGATGTCACTTTCAAGCATGTATTGGCCAAATGGGCCCCTCCATCTCAAGCACAATGACTCGCACATAGTCTATTCAAGATCGCAACCTATGTACGGGGAGTTGCGCTAAACAAAACAACTCGACTAAGTGGTCTTTACGATACTCTACTCGACCACGAGATGGAACCTACAATGGTAGCCTCCTCTATCATAAAGAATGAATACAAAGGCACAATCTGCCTAACTACGGATGAAAATACTATTACAACGACCTACTTTATTGCGAGTAAAAACCAATATTGACAATTCGCTTGACTACAAAGAAGAAATAAGTTGCTACGGAGGATTGTACCACTAAGGAGAGAAAAAAAAAGTACGATGGTAGTCTACTCAAATATGAGTAAAATCTACAACAAAAGTTCATGCGGCAATGAGTTTTACCCATAGAATTATGCAACAAACTACCTGGCTATCTGACACGGCTAAGCAACGAGACATGCTTACATAAAAATCCTATTTGTTTTGTGTGAAGGGTGTCTACGAGTTCTGAAGTACGAAACAGGAGATAGGGAGCAAGTAATGATTTTAACAGTGGCGTCTAAGAAGCCATTTCCATGGAAATCCAAATAACCCAAGCGGTCCGCCTTGCAAAATCGTTCATAGAGTATGAAATTTACGAGACTTAGGATTGTCTCAGCTTGCCACGTGGCGGGCTGGCTTTCACCGCGGGCCCACAAGGCTGCCAAGCCATAAGTGGCCTGACAGTTGCACCTGCCCTATGCAGACAGGACAAGTATTTGTCCTGTCCACCCCACACGCAAGTTCTTCAACTTGCGCATGGGCACCAGGCTGTGGGCCACGCGCCAGCGCAGTCTAGCTTGCTGGCGCGTGGGCGTGTTGCAGCCTGCCCATGACTACAACACGTGAGGCCCGCGATGGGGAAGGGCAGTGTGGCTGTCCAGTCCTGACAGCCACGTTTCGCCCTTCTATTGGCCAATGGTCAGGTTTTTCTTTTTTGATTTAAAGTAAACTACAAAAGCAAGCCAACACAAGATAGCGACCCATAAATAGTAGTATGCGATTTGTCCAAAGAAAATGGTAGGCTGCGAATTGTGAAAACAACAGTAGGCTGCGAATTATGAAAACGATTCGAGTATTGCGAGTTATAAGTAAGTAATAGTACGTGGTAGGCTGCGCGATTTCAAGGGGAAGAGGCAAGTTGCGAGCTGTAAAACCAAACACGGTAGGCTGCGCAAAGTGACAGTAGGATGCGCAGCGGCATGATCGAGATAGTCGGCTGCTGAATTCCAAAAAATATATGAAACCCAAAACAAACTACAGTAGGATGTGGAATTACCCACCAACATTTGGTAGGTTGTTAACCACTCGTGTAGTGAGTTACGAATTTCTCCCGAGGAGTACAAGTCGAGCTCACTTTACTAGCAATTTACTCCCTACTTGAAGACTCTTCGACTTAGGGAGTGGGGGGACAAACTGTTAATGCAAAAAATGGGCTTGGACCCTCGGTCCAACCATGATGGTTCTCTTAGCCCCAAACGACGTTAATGCTTGGGCCAAGACCCGCATATAGCACCTTAAGTTGCAGCCTATTACCGAAGGAGCCCACGCAGAGGCTCCTAGCTCTACGCTAAGCCCAGATATCGGGTTATCTCGTATGGGTAATTGACGATGGACTCGGGCGTAACCCATGACCTCGCCGGGTGTAAACGGGTGAACGACCAAGAAAGAGTCATAAGGGACTCACCTACCGTAGCGGATAAGCAACTGCGAAGGGAACCTTAAGAGACTAGGCTACTACTTGCGGATGATGATCGACAAGTTCGGATGAAGGCTTATCCTACGGCATAAGTAATTACCTCCTCGAAGTAGTTTGCTCAAGTGGCAAGTCCTAGGGGATAAGCAACTCCCGACCTATCGCGTTCGCCTAGCCTACGAGAAGGAGCTGATCAATGAAGGATTCAAGATAGAGACTACCTCAATCCTATACGATAAACGATCAGGTAGTCTACTGAGAGTACAAGTCCTAAGGGTTCGTGACTCTTGGCTTGACCACACTTATAAGTAGGCCACGCCTACAAAAGGAGGGGGCATCGAGTATTAGCCTCACTAGCCTTACTTCTCTTCTCTTTTCCACATCTTCACGGCCTATACTCCCTAAAACGATGCCAGAATTACGGTAGTCTCCGCCTTACCCATCCTACTTTCTTCATGTTCTATCTTACCCGGTAACCTACTGACTTGAGCGTCGGAGTGTCTTTGACTGGCACCACACCGGTGTCCTAAGACTCACGCCGCTTTCCTTGCTTTCTGTCCTTACAGGTTGCTAGTGGCTCCAAATTCGTAATTGTAGATTTTGGCATCTACAAGATGGACGAAATGAGTTTCACAGAGGGAAATTGTTCAATTATGTATGCTTGGCATGAATTATTCTTCAAGCATAGAGCAGGAAAGTTGCTTCAGGAAAGGTGGAAACAACTGGAAATGAGTTTGTATCATAGTTTTGGACCAAAAGACAATCCATTTTTAAAATTACATATAATAATACAGCATATGACCCTTGTGTTGCTACTATTTGAGGGCAAAGCATTATAACTTTGCAGCTTTAAATCCCAAATGTCACAACATATCTCACTGAAGACCTTATAGGCATTGCAAAACCAAATTCTGATCACCATATACCACATTATTAAGATTATGGAAATTAGTTATACTCACTGAAGACTCAAAAGACGGAGATCATGTCTTAGGACTTGGAATGGAATCCAGAGGTACATTAGTCAGGTAAGGTAAGGGACAATGATTACCTTTGCAACCTATGTCTTCACTAAAATTCGAAGACTGAACTTGAAGCAAAAGAATATGTCATTAGCCAAACCATAATTAGCAGCAAAATTCCAAAGATAAATATAAACACAAACCCAAACTATATTAGGGGAAGGTAAAAAAATCATTTTTTTCTCCTTGGAAATCTGTGAGTATACAGGTTTTGTTAAATTAATCTTATGGTGCCCTGAAGTTAACAGTCCGGTAAACTTCCAATAGCCTCGAGACTTGAAAGGACTTGAATTAGCACTATCAATTTATTTTGAAAAAATACCAGATTCAAGCAGAAAAAATCAACCACCCAGGACCAAAAATAGTAACTTATTCAATACGCCATGAGTAACCAATAAATATACAAAAAAACCTGAATTAAGAAAATGTGGGAACTGTCTTCATGTCAACATTAAATATTGCAGTGATGCATTGCAAATAGAATAACCTTAGGTTTCCCTCTCTAATCATGCTTAATTTGTAGTATAAAATAGTCAACACAAATAACAGGAGAAGTGAACACAATGATATTTTCAAGTGACTCGACTTAGATGCAGTTTCTAATTCATGTCAACCAAGAATTACTTTGAAAATACAACAACAAAAAAAAGCCAAATAAGTAGGTAAAGGCATGCACCGTACATTCACGTACACTAACAAATTTACTTAAGTTGTACACAGCAGAATTAGCAACTGAGGCACAAGAACAA
This sequence comes from Ehretia macrophylla, assembly GCA_037974665.1. Lineage (NCBI taxonomy): Eukaryota > Viridiplantae > Streptophyta > Magnoliopsida > Boraginales > Ehretiaceae > Ehretia > Ehretia macrophylla. The sequence goes on from CM075771.1 coordinate 32,691,730, forward strand.
AAGCAAGCCATCTGAGATCTTACCTCCGTCCTGTACCGAGTATCAGGTGACGGTAATTTCAACTGGGCCTTCCAATCTTGTGAACTAAGGAGAAGAAACGAAAGAAAAAAGTTAAACAACTGGATATTGTGTCAACTAATCAAGCAACAAAAACTAACCAATCTTGTGAACTAAGGAGAAGAAATATCCAAATAGACCTACAGTTTTCTCTTCCATGTACTGACCAAAATTTATGGCAGAAAGACAAATGCATATGAAAGTGCTAAGGACAGAACATTAGAAACCAAAATAAAGTAAAATTAAATATTAGAGAAAAAAGAGAAAAATTGATACCACGTCAATTATATAAACATGGTCATAAATTGATTCAATGAAGCAAATATATAGAAACTATTAAATCGGCATATTGTCCTTTGACACACCTTTTTATGTTTTCGGAAATCGACTTGCTGGAGTGAAGCCCAAATGAATCCAAATGAAGTATAATTGGTCATTTTTCAACTTCCTTATCAGGTATGCACATAATCACCAAGCTCCAATGAAGGCTGCACAAAAATAAACCAACCTGAAATAAGGATGCCAGCATAAGTTCATGAAAAATTGAAAACAAATTAGAAACACAAAACATTATAAAATTATATATTACCGATTAATTACTACAGCATGACAATAAAAGAAAAGTGGTAGAGCACACGTTTCCTCACGTAAAAGCTGTGCAAACGTTGATTTTTCAATAGACTCTAATTTGCTGGTATAAAGTAAAGATAATGAGATAACGTTGTTAATAAAATAGAGATTTTTAATGATAGATATAAAAAAAATTAAATTTAAAATAAAGATAAGATAGAGTCCATAGAAATGGTTACACTATAATCCATAAAAATCATTTAAAAGTTTCAGAATTAAGATAAATTTGTATATATTTGTAATTGAATTATTATTTCAATTTCAGAATTAAGATAAATTTGTATATATTTGCAATTGAATTATTATATGCTGTACAAACGTTGATTTTTCAACAGACTCTAATTTGCTGGAATAAAGTAGAGATAATGAGATAACGTTGTTAATAAAATAGAGATTTTTATTGATAGATATAAAAAAAAAAAATTTAAAATAAAGATAAGATAGAGTCCTATGATAGATAGGAATGGTTACACTATAATCCATAAAAATCATTTAAAAGTTTCACAATTAAGATAAATTTGTATATATTTGTAATTGAATTATTATTTCAATTTCAGAATTAAGATAAATTTGTATATATTTGTAATTGAATTATTATATCAAAATTTAAATTTAAGATATTGTAGAGATCCTCATAAAGCGACACATGACACTCTTGGTTGTTCTCTTAAAATATATAATGATGAAATAGAAGGGAGATAGTTTTTTTTTTGTATAAAATGACTTTTATACTATTTTCTTAAATTAGGGTTTGTTTTTATTATATAGTTAGTAGGATAATAATTTATCTAAAATTAAAGAGTAAAATTATTTTAACAGGAAATGAGATTTTTCTCTTTTCTCATTTTACTCTAAATCGGAATGATAGTATTTTAAAGATATGAAAAGACTAAATCCATCTACTATCTATCCCCACCATTCATTAACCCTGAAACCAAAAAATAAAAAATAAAAATTAAAGCCCTCCTTCTACTACCACTCCCTTCTCCCCATTTCTCCCACTCCAAACACAGTGAGAGTCCCTCACCAGACCACAAAAGACAAATTTACCCGTTCATTCCTCATTCACATCTATGCCCCTACGTGCCACACTATCAAAAAGAAACTCAAAAAGTCTCATTTTTTTTCTTTATTTCTTTATTTTCTCTTTCATCTTCTCAAAATCAATCAACGCTTTATACACACACACACACACACACACACTCTCTCTCTCTCTCTCTCTTTCTCTAAATGTTTTCTCTCATTTTTTGTTGTTTTGGTTTCTTCTAGATGAGCCGTAGCTTGAAGCGACTCACGGCAGCGTTCACATTCTCGGTCTACAACAAATCAACCAACTTTCTCTCTCTAATCTTGCCTTTCCTCAAGCACGCTTTCTCCAAAACCCTACGCTTTTTGTCCTCTTCTATGGAACCTTTCCGCTTCTCTCACGATCTCAACGACGACGTTCTTGGCCCCGATCCTCTTCCTTCCCCTCTTTCCACTTTCTCCACCGCCGATCCTCTTTTCCTCGTCACCTTCAGGTAATAATGATTAACATCAATACGCCGCCGTTTCATTTCACTTTAATTTTCAAGAACGACGTCGTTTTTGATTTGTTCAGTTTAATTTTGAAGAACGACGTTGTTTTCGATTTTTTTTCTTTAGTTTAATTGATTGTTTATTTTTTGAGGTGGTGGAATGAAGTGAGGGAGGCGTTGTATGGCGGGGGAGCGGAGGAGGTTGTTGACGGTGTTTTGTATGGTGCGGCGACGTCGTTTGTGAAGAGAGAGGATGCGTGGGAGGATGAGGAAGTGGAGACGGAGATTGTGTTGGAGATGAGGAGAGAAGGGGAGACGGAGAGGAGTGAAGAAGGCGTGTCCGGTGGTGGTGGTGGCGGAGGCGGAGGCAGAGACGGTGATTTGGCGTTGATTTCGGAGTGGATGTTTCTAAGAGCTCTCAAGTGGTGAGCGGAAACAGTTATATATTGAATTGTAAACATTGTTTACATGTTTTAAATCTTTTCTTGAATTCTTATTTGCAATTCGAAAGTTTATACAAGTAATTTACAGCATGTGTGTGATTTTCGATATTTATTTTTATGCTTTATATATACACACACACACACACACATATATATATATTTGTAATTTGTTCTCTCGGCATTTGTGTAGGATTAGTTGCTTAAATTTGCCTCTGTCCCAACCGACAAGAGAGAAAAAAAGCAAAAATAAAATTGATTGAAGATCTGAAAAACGAGTTAGACTTCTATCTGGTTGCCAGATGATCCGCCTATGACACATTCCAACAAGCACACTCATGATCCGACTATGACACATTCCAACAAGCACACTCATGATCCGACTATGACACATTCCCACGGCTTGTTGGCAGTATGAGATAATGCAGAATGTCAGCATTTGTATAGATACTTGGGGAAGGCTTGGTCCTTGCTCCGTAGGCCGTCCTTCATAAATTGCATGGCTATATAAGTATTCACACACTTCTAAAAAAATGGAAGAAAAATGTTAAGAAGGATAAGACTTAATAGGGGTAGGCATTGTTGTTGGCAATGACTTGTGTAGTTGGAGTTGGCTTAGAAAACCCGTGAATTTTTTATTATCTATGTAGTATACCGTTATGGTGTCAAAAGAGGGATGTGAGATTGTGGCAGCATTTCTTATGGTGTCGAAATGATTGTGAGAAGGCTTGGCACGCATCTGGCGATTTGTGATATAACTGCCTTTGTCCAATGATATTGCATTTTATGCTGTATGTATATTTTTAGCTTTTGGGTTATATTAGTAATCTACTGATTTTGTGTTTCATAATGTGAGATTGTAGAAAATTCAAGCATGTGTTTGCTGGAATTCTTGGCAGCAAGCATTCTGGATTGTTTCCCTGTACAGTGGTGGTGTAGTTTGACAGAAAATTTGAAGGAGGTGTCACAGAAAAATAGGTTCACCTTAACCATCATAGAGAAATGTTGCATGAATACAGCCTTTTGCAATTTGCCTGTTCTAGGATATCGTTCCCTCATCATTGATTAGGAGAAAGATTCGAGTAAATATTTAATAGCATGACTTTATAATAGGCTGATATGTGTGTGCTTATCTACCATAAAAAGAAGAACAAAAATAGAGAAAATGCTCAAATGTGTATGTCAATAAGTGTTAACGGGTGCTAATGAGTTTTCCAGTGGTGGTTTTGAATTTAGGCTGTCTGCTTTGGCATACTTCTTATATTTCAAAATTTCATCCATTTAAAGAAATTGAGAACTCATCATTTGCCTCCTATTGTAAATTATTTTAAAAAATTAGAACCGAAAAGTTTATTGTCCTCAGTTGAAGGTATGGCACTTTTTTTGTCTAGAATTTTCAAAGATTTGACCGAGCATTTAAGTTTCAAATTTCATTTCTTTCCCTACTCGCTTTACTCCTGAGGAATATGGATTAAGAGGATTAACAGTTAAATCATGAACTTCTAAATTACCATACCCAGAATCGAGTATTTAAGACTGGGGGTTGTTGCCCTTTACTATTATGAATTTCAAGATCATATGAGTCGGAGAACAATTTTATGACATCTAGATTTGCATGCTTGATGTTGTTGTGGAGTGCAGTGATCTTCTTTTCTGGCATAATACCTGTCAATCATTGTGGGCTCCAATATCGTAATCGTGGCACTATTGGATATATATCCTTTCTAGGTCTCTATTGGTATAATGTTTTCAAATTTCGCACATCCATGAGAAGAGTTTTAATAGAAATTTTTGCAACATTGATGATTTATAGTGAAGCATTTAGATTATTATAGAACAGCACTAATTAATTTGCAATGGAGCCAGAAGGCTCTGCTCCTATGGTTCGGTGCATTTCCTTGTGTTTTCATTTTGAGGATACGAAGCCCTCTCTGGTTTTTGAGTTCTCATTTCCTCTCTTCATAATGTTTCTTCCGTTATTCCCACAGAAGTAGTGCAGTGTACTTAGTGCTGTTATTACAAATTTATGTTGTTTCTAGGGATAAGTAAATTTCTGACCTGATTTTGTTGCTTATTTGTTTCGATAGTTCATTAGTAAATAGCAATTCAGTGGTAGAGGATACGAAATCAGACTGCCTGTCAAAATGATTGTCTGATCCGTTGATGTGGTATTTTTCTGTTTTCAGGAAGAAGGCAATTTATAGTATGTCCGACCTGAAAATTATTTTACAATTCCTTGTAGGCATGATGATAAGAAGAATGTGGAAATTCTTTTAGCAGCCGAAGATAGTGCACATGACTTGTTTTCTTTACAAGTCAGATTCTCGTGTATGCGGAAGACAAACACGTTGATTATAAGGATTAACCAAAAGGTTCGAAAAAGTCTTGCTTCCCTCATTTACTCCTTTGTTTTTATCTTCTTGGCTATTGTTTGATGGGGCATAATGTGAATTCTACTGAGATCTTTTTTATCTAGAGGCATTAAACATCACATGTACCAAGTGGATCTTTTTTATCTAGAGGCGTTAAACGTCACATCTACCACAAAAATATTTAGAGTTTGGCCTCATATGTTGCTCTTTGTCTTGAAGGATTCAAAATGAGCTAAACTTCATCTCATGATAGATTTCACATATTTTATTGTTAAAATTGTCCTAATTGCTTACAAGAACTGGATTTACTTGTTATGCAAATTTTTCCATACTAGAAATTAATATGCAGACAAGAAAATCTTCTTTTCTTCGTTGGGGGGAGCGGGGGACAGTTTAGTACATTCTGAAGAGCTTTCTTCCTATACCTAGGATTTGCTGGTCTTAGTTGTATTTTTATTTATTTATTTACTTGATAGGGTTATTGTGTGTTTGAGTATAGATTAACTCTTGGGTTTAGAGTTTGCTGCTAGTTTGTCTGACAATACATGTTTATTTTCAAGGGTAACGAAGTTGGAGCTTTCAACAGAACCTGCAGCATATTCGGCACGGAGACTCGCTTGGTGAGTTGACTGTTGATATTTATTCGTAGGGCTGTGGTGGTTTACCTTCAAAATTGATGATTATTTTAACCATACAGATGCAAGTCTGGGACTTTTCAGGACGGATGAACCAGTTTGTAATGAATGACCAGAAGCTATTAAATAACTTGGGGCAACCAGATGAAGAGGTGGTAAAATGTATTTTCTTATTTATATTTCTTGAACTGATCAACTATTGTGGTTATATTGTGCCAACTCTCTCACGTCAGCCCCACCAAGTGGGGTAAGGTTTAATTTGGTATTAACTCTCTCACGTCAGCCCCACCTAGTGGAATAATGTTTAATTTGTATTGTAAATCTCTAACTAGGGATATTTAGAAGCTCTTCTATAATCTCTATCATCTTAAAAGATATAATTAGGGCTTTCTACAAACTAAGATGAAATTCCAAATATTGACATGGAATACTTGAGTGTTGTGATGGCAGTCCATATTAAATTCAAGTTATATATTCGTGTAATGGGTCATTCTTCCATTCTGATTGTTTGTGTGAAGAAAATATCTGAAGTTATGTGTTCTGGATGGAACTTGGTTTATTTATTTATTTTGTCATGGGTAAAGCGGGAGACCCTTCTTTATCTACTCTTTTGTAACTTCTATGTGCCTCTCAATAATTGACTGACCAAATGAACGGAAGATTTTGTTTGCAGCTTCAGGTGGTTTAATCATCACCGTGTCTATCTGTTATCAAGATGTGATTTTTGTGCGAATAATAAACACTAAATTAATTTGTTGAAGCAGACTGAGATAGTCTGGTGGCTTTGGGGCCATGGCCTAATGTTTGGTTATGTTATCCCAAGCCACCTTTTGTGGGCTTGACTTGTTTCTTTTCTTTTATTTTTATTTTCCCCTTTAATCTTTTTGTTCCTTTCTGCGTTATAGTTTATATGGGTGGCTGAATAGCTGCCAAGATTGAATTTCTACTGAATTATAATGCTATTGACTTGCCAAAAAGTGTATCAACTTTAAATTATTTAGAACAGCTAGCTAACATCTCTTCAATCCATTGGTGCAATGTTCTTGTTGATTTTGTTTGACATCCCTTTTTTTTTTTTTTTTTTTTTGGGAAAAAAAATGTAAAACATGGGTGCATTATTCCTTTTGTTTTCAAATTCTGTTTGTTACAATTTCTGATCTATCGGTCTAGACTAGTAGACTGAACTCAGTCTTCAGTCCATCTAGCTGGTAGTAGTTGGCTATCCATGGAAATGACCTGAGATGCTCTTGCTTATATGCACTTTTGTTCTTACTGACGAATGCTCTATATTGTTTTTCCTTTTTCCTTTTGCTTTGCTACAATTCTCTAGGGGTGATGCAGTGGCCTCTATAATTGGATTTAAATGTTGGAGCTAATAGATGTTGATTAATTTACTATTTTATGCAAATGTGATTTCTTTCAATTCTCTTGTTGTGATTGTACACATTACACTTAACTGATTTCTTTATTCATCTCTAGATCCTTTTGGAGTTGCAAGTCTACGGTTTGTCCAGTTGTTATCCGTCCAGAGAAAATGGAAATGATGAGATGATACTGCAAAGATCCAAGCTTGAAGGTCCCTCCTGCAGTAGTTCACTTAAGATCAATGGGCATGCCGAAAATATTAACTCGTTTTCTTGGTTTAAACAACCTCCATCAACGGGTAGTAGCTACCAAGATGCTTGCACTTTGGGTTTGACTGGATTATTTAATCTTGGGAATACTTGTTTCATGAATAGCGCTCTCCAATGTTTGGCGCATACGGTGAAGCTTGTAGATTATTTCCTGGGAAACTTTCAGAAGGATCTCAATATTGACAATCCTTTGGGTATGAATGTATGTATCTTTGCAGATTTTAACTTCTTATCGTTGAACCAACTGGAAAAAAGAAAAAAGAAAAATCTTATCGTTGTTTATGGAGTTGACATTAATCTGTGATATTTCATACCGTTCAGTCTTCTATTAGCTCTTTAGGTATGTGGAATAGCTACTCTCTCTCCCCCTCTCTTTCTGTCTGTGTGTTTGCAAGCATACTTGCTTGCTTGCCGTGTGCGCATATGTCCGTGTTTGTCTCTAAGTCTGTCTTGTTGGCCAGGGCAAGCTTGCTATAGCATTTGGAGACCTATTGAGAAAGCTATGGTTTCCTGGAGCATCACCAGTTGCTCCAAGAATGTTCAAGTCTGCCATTTCTGGTTTTGCTCCTCAATTTAGTGGTTACAATCAGCATGATTCTCAGGTTTCTGAAGTTTTGAATTTTAGTTTCTATAATTTTAAAATAATATGTTTTGTAGCACAGGAGACGCTATGTGGTTTACGAATTTTTATTCTTTACTCAGGAATTTCTTGCTTTTTTGTTGGATGGGCTCCATGAGGATCTTAATCGTGTAAAATGCAAGCCTTACATAGAAACAAAGGATGGAGATGGTCGTCCAGATGAAGAAGTAGCAGATGAGCATTGGTGGAATCATCTAGCGCGCAATAGCTCAATCATAGTTGATCTATGCCAGGTGAGTTTCCTCTTCCTTTGACTGTGTTTTCTGATGCATGAGCAAATATCAAACTCTTCTATATTTACAAGACTGTCTGCCAAGAACATTATAGTTTGCAATTGGGGAAAAGGGAGCATTGAGTTGCTTGTTATGTGGACTTAAATTGTGTTTTTGCTTAGATGTACTGTTTCTGTATAATTACAGGGTCAATATCGATCCACATTGGTCTGCCCTGTTTGCCAGAAGAAGTCTGTAACATTTGATCCATTTATGTACCTCTCTCTACCTCTTCCTTCAACAACAACGCGAACAATGACTTTGACGGTCTTGAGCAGTGATGGAATGACTCTGCCATTTCCTGTTATAGTAACTGTACCTAACCACGGAAGGTTTAAAGATCTTGTTCAAGCTTTAAGCACAGCATGTGCATTGAGAGATGATGAAACACTATTAGTAGCTGAGGTATGTTTCTGATAAAATTTTCAGAAGAATTTGGTGGTTGGTCCACAAACTGAATGTTTCTTCATACTTTGGCTGAGGTTAGATTAGATGTTTTCATATACTTATGAAATATTAACCATTTTGGTACCTGTGACCCTATTCCTCAATTCGACCGTGTGTATCAAGGGACACTGTTAATAGCTAGATACGATAATTTTCAGATACTGGGGATGGTAACGGGAGATTTATAGTCTTAAATTTCTTTGTACCATCTAAAAATTCTTGACAAGTGCTGCTTATATCACTTCTTTTTGGGCCTTGGGTGAGAACTGTAGCAGTTATTTGGTTGTAAAAGGTGAAAATTAATAGTGATCCCACATCGTAATAGTCAGTTGTAGACAGAAATTTATGTGTCCTTCTCCTGTGATGATAAAATTTGGACCTCTGACCTTGTGGCATTGTCTGCAGATATTCAACAGCCGCATTCTTCATTTTTTGGATAACCCTTCTGATTCAATAGAGTTGATTAGAGATGACGATCGACTTGTTGCATATAGAATGGCAAAGGATAATCATAATTCTCCTTTGGTTGTATTCAGTCATATACATGAGAAGTAAGTGTTGGCAGTTCTTATACTTATTAATTGATGTGAAGATGAAAATTATCTTTAAGATTGCAGTATCTTGCTGTATTTTCGTCTATTTCGTCTGTTCTTCTAAAGCTTCTGCCTTGATTAAGTTGTCTTTGGTATTCTAGATCAAATGCAAAAGCTGAACTAGTTTGGTTTGCATGCAGAGTGGAGCTTTGTTCTCTGGTTCTCTGACCAAATGCATCATAAAATAAGAGTTGATGACAGATATAGTCAACAAAAATCAGTGAAAGGCTTAGCATGCTGCAAGAATGAATTCATTAGATGCATAGGTATTGAGCATTAAAAGGTTATGGGGAATGAGTAAATGATGCTTGTAATGAGGCGGATCTTTGCATACTGTATTCTTATCCTGCCTTTAACATTATGATAATTTTTAATTTAGGCTTTGGTATTCTAATTCTAAAAAAAAAAGGATCCAATGGCTCTTGACATAAGCTTATCTTAGTGTGATGTTAGCATATTGTATTGGAACATTTGTTTTGTGTGCAGATGGAATTCTCTATATGCAATTTAGGAGCCAAAAAAATTTGTACAGTGTTTGTCAGATTGCCATCTATTCCTCTAGATCGCCTTTGTTCCTGAAATTCTGTAAGAAATAACATTGAAGGGGGTTTAGACAAATTATGCTACCTGGTAAGCTTGGGGAAGGCTCTTCTAGTTACCAAAGTAACTTAGCAAGATGGAATCATGATTACATATTGGTTCTTTGGGTGTTTTATTGGTCATTAATTTTTTAACCAGGGAGTTGCTATTGCAGGGTTTTCTACCTTCGCCATGGTCATTTATAGGATTTTCGATGTGTTACCTGAATAAGGGAATTTCAGTTAATCACAATGACATTTGTCTCCTGTTTCCCATATTCTTCTTGAAGGGTTCCTTAGATGTTTTCTTCTTGTTTTTCTTCCTTGATGAATACTAATAACTGTGTCATTGGTCAGGTCGGTTCCTTCTGGGAAGAATTTTGGCATTCCTCTTGTGACAAGCATGTCTGATATTTCAAAAGGATCTGAGATACGAGAAGTGTTTTTAAAGCTACTAAATCCCTTCCTGATGCCTGTGGAAGAATCCTTGGATGATTATTATGCTCCACAAAACACTTCCATGGAAGAGGCTGAGATGGATGAGGCACATCTTGATGGAGATGTAAACTTCGAAGATGAGTTAGAGACTACATCATATGTGGAAAATGACTTCAAGTTTTACTTGGACAATGGTAGCATCTTATCAAGAGGCTACACGATACGGATGGATGAACCAGTACCAATCCCAAAAGGTTGCGGGACAGTTCAAGTGCATGTTTATTGGAACGAGAAGATGATTGAAGACTATGATACTGCTCTCCTAAGCTCTTTGCCGGAAGTTTCCAAGCATACCGGGATGTCAAGGAGGGCTTTGGAGTCTGTTTCACTGGATAAATGCCTTGATGCCTTCTTGAAGGAGGAGCCTCTTGGGCCTGAAGACATGTGGTGCGTGTCCTAACATTCAATCACTTTAGGAGCATCATTGTCTCAGATTAGTTAGTGAGGATTCTTCAGTGAGTTAAAGTTTATTATTATTGCTCTCTGGAATGATTCTCATGGTTTTATCTTTGATGCCTTGATGATCAAATTTATTTAGGTACTGTCCTAACTGCAAGAAGCATCAGCAAGCTTACAAAAAGTTAGATCTGTGGAGATTGCCAGAAATCTTAGTAATTCATTTAAAGAGGTTCTCGTACAACCGATATTTTAAGAACAAGCTGGAAACATTCGTGGACTTCCCTATTGATGACTTTGATCTGACGAGTTACATTATTCACAAGAGTAATAGGGTCTTGGATCATTACACATTGTATGCTGTAAGCAATCACTATGGTGGCATGAGTGGTGGTCATTATACTGCATTTGCCCAAGTAAGTAGTTCTTCTTGATAAAATAACTTTGTATTGCTGCTTTATTATATGTGCAATCATAGTTTTGTTTCAGATACAAACAGATTGTTATTTCTTCGTAAGTATATGCGTCTTTAATGTGAAGCACCTTATATAAAACCTACAACACTTTCATGTTTAGCATGGTTTCAGGCATAAAATGTTTAGTAATATAAATCAGTGAACTATTTCCTGCTTTTACATTGGTGTCAGAGGGATAAATGTGTGATGAACCTAAAAGTGCTATGTGACAGTTCGATTCTCAGTACTTGGTAATATATGGCTTGACCAGATGATAAATAGTGGTTATGGTGTTACGTATGCGGTTTCTATCTTGTAATTGATAGAGTCTTGGTCTTGATTGACGTGGATGTTTGGTGTGTTATGTATTTTGGAGCTACATTTGATGATTCTGTATTTCCAAAAGGATAATGGGTCTCCTTCGTTTCTCCGTGCAGCACAAGCATAACAAGTGGTACGAGTTTGACGACCAGCGAGTTTTCCCAATTAAGGAGCAGCAGATAAAGACTTCGGCAGCTTATGTACTTTTCTATAGGAGAATTTCCGATATATAAATTTGTGCATGAGTTACATCAATTAGGAAAGCAAGCTTGGAATATTGAAGATTACCGATCCCCCCCCCCTCTCGATGCTCTTTTAAGGGCTTTTTACCCAAAGTTTACTGCCTATTTCAGGCTTTGGGTTCAGTGTGGGGAAAATCAACTTTGGAGGTACGAAAAAAGGTCCATACTTTTTGTGTATATGTGCTACTAACTAATATCTGAAATAGATGAAAAGTTGATCCTTCTCAAAAGTGGGCTTTTGTTTTGTGTACATCATCAACCAAGTATAGAGAAGAATATTGCTTGGATGTCTGGCACTCACATAGAAGATGTCTGGCTTGCTGCACGCAAACTTAACCGTTGTTGATGTTAGTCAAATTAATTGCCAAGGATGCAATAAATGATTAACCCTTAATCATCTTCTTCTTTCCTTCTCACCTGTTGAACCTTTTCGTCTTTTCTTTGTCGAGCTTTTTCTGAAGGGTGTTGGCTGAAATGCATCTGGAAGGGGTCATTTTCGTCACCCCGTATTTTATATCATCCGAACCAACCCTTGAAAAACCTTGTATTAATTAAAAAAAAGGTTAATATGCGAGATGTTTTTGAGATTAATTTTATTGGTTTGTAAGTCTTTTTGAATCAATAAATAAATAAACAAAAAAGAAGGCTAACATATCCCACTTAGGGAGAGATCGTGTTGCAATATAGATAAAAGCTAATTTGATATAATGATTGTTCAGCAACTTGTGGGATCATACTTGTCTAAAAATCATGTTTACGATCAATCCACAATAACAATTATTTTTAAATACCTCTAATATAGAGGTTTTCTATTAATCTAATACAATGAGTTGCTCAATCACTCGTGGAATCATACTTGAGTAAAAATTTGATTACGACCTTAGGCAATAACAATTATTTTATATAATACTAATTTAACGGATTTCAACCATAGACATTTGTTTACTAACTTATTTGCAGATTAGTCAATAACGTGTCCGACCTTGTTAAATTAACTAGGATTTACTCTTTATCTGCTGATTCAATATAGCGTAATTTACAAATCTTTTTTGACAAAAATAAAATAAAATAAAATAACATTTGACAAAAATATTATAAGGAAAAAAGAAAAAAGACCAAAACTTCGAACTAATGGTATAATGGTATATGTCTTAAGTGCGAGAAATTACGAAATTAAATCTTGCTAAATACATCTTAATATAATAATTAGGCCCTCCTTTGAATAGAAAAGAGAGATAATAACTACTCTTTTGCCATTTAAAAAGCATACCTCCTCAGTCCTCACACTATCAAGTATTGACTTGAGGAGTGGAAGGAGACAAATTTTGCGGCCGTTGGCACCATTTCCCGGCCACCGGAGGCCCCATTTTCGAGCGATATAACTACTCAATGGCGTCATCTAATACTGGTATGGCTTCTTATAGAAATTAGCAAGTGGAAACTTTAGTCGATTAGAATAAAAAATTGAATTCTTGCAGTTTTATTGCTTAAATCCCATGTGACAAAATTTAATGGATAATTATTTGTGCATGTTTGTTTCAATTACAGTTTACTCGGGTCTTAATTGATTTACTAGTAATACATGTCTCTCGGATTATATCATCCAAAACTTGCCTCTTAATTTGCCCCGTACATGGTTTTACGTGTTTTTACGCTGTCTTAATTGGTTCTCTAGTGATATATTTCGTTTAATTGTATTACCCAAACTTCACATATCAGTTTTTGTATTGATGATATCATGAAAAGATAACTGAGATTTCATCTTAAAATCAATTGGTGCTAAGCGGAATAACTCAATATGTGGTTTGAGAATTTATGATTTTTCTATACAGAATAAGTGTATATTCTAACACTCCTCCTCATGTGGGACTTGATTTAAAAGAGCTTACACATGAAAAGAGCCGCACGTAAAAGAGATTGAAAACACGTGAAAAGGCCAGCACGTGAAAAATTGAACAAGTGTGGAACACACGCGGAAGATGGATAAGAGTGGACCATGGACCCATCTCTGATACCAAAAAAAATATAGGGCTGAAAAGCATAAATTCTATTGATCTGTTGTTGCTTGTATATACATGATTATATAGCCCTCAAAAGAATTTAAAGAAGGAAAGGGAGCTGATTGCTCCTTACAACCAGTCTAACAAATTAGGAAAAGTCAACGTTTCCTAAAACTATGCAATAGCTAACAATGATATTTCAACAATTGACACAAAACAACTAGATTTGGCAAGAACACTTCAAGCTGATATTTTGAGTTTCAGATTCTACTTTTCTTGAAAAGAGATTCTATTTTTCCATAATGGAGATTGATTTTCAGCTCCGATCCCAAGCCCGGATAGAGGAGGGTCGCGTTAGGTACTTGATAGCCAGTATGAAACACATCGTCATATTTGGAGGAAACAACTCTCGTCGAGAATGAGTTGCGTCAACAGATTCATATAACTGACACCCCTAATGGGAAAAGGCTTGGTTTGGTTTGGTTTCATTTCAAGACTGATTTTCACGGATTGAAATTTTTGCAACTAATTAACAACATGATACAAATTGGCCTGCCAAGTCTTGCATCAGACCTGCATATCCTGTTTACCATACAATTTGTCAAGTGTGTGGAAGTTATAATCCCTTATTGCTTTTGATAACAGTTGCTTGTATAGCTAATATGTTGTGGCTTTTTCTTGTCACACTTGCAGTTAATTATCATGGATTTGGGTAGAATGCTTATGTATGGCGCTTGTTGTCATATTACATTGATATAGTCTTGAACTCGTTTAAACTGTCACTCATGTGGAAACATAGAACCATATATGTATTTTGAGTCTGTGATTGTATGCAGTCAATAATTTTTTGAAATCTCTTGCGTTGACACCAAGAGCAGGTACTGAGCATGGGGAGGTAATGAAGGGAGACAAGCTTGTGCTGAGAGGCTTAAAGTTCCATGGTTATCATGGTGTAAAGCCAGAAGAAAAGTCTCTGGGTCAGAAGTTCGTGATAGATGTGGATGCTTGGATGGATCTTCGAGCAGCTGGGAATTCTGACAACCTTGAAGATACTGTCAGCTACACAGCTATATATCGGTGAGTGACAGATGTGTGTGAATAGAGGAATCCATGAAACTTTACTCACATAAAGTTATAATGCTAGAGTAACATTCCCTTTGAGATATATCTTTTTTTCTGAAACTGGTAAATTGGCAGCATAGTCAAAGAAGTTGTGGAGGGACCGTCACGAGACCTACTTGAAGCTGTGGCTCAGCAAATTGCATTGACAACCCTGGACAAGTTTCCCCAGATATCTTCTGTTCGGGTGCAGGTTGGAAAGCCACATGTTGCAGTTCAGGGTCCTCTTGACTATCTAGGTGTGGAGATTGTTAGATACAGAAGCATTGATGTACAGAAGTGAGTCTTATAGAGGCTGTTTTGCTCAACACTCCTTGTATGCCTAAAAATTTATGTACTGTACTTCTAATAAGAGAATAAACTACAAGTTTTCTTGCTTTCACCAACTTCTTTAGCATTTGGGTTTTCTCGAATGTCATACTTCATTCGGCAAAAATTTGCTCAACTAGCAACCGTGTACCATCGTGTAAGGTAGTCAGCTTGTAAGTCGAACGTGAACTGTAATAATCACCAAGTGAAGTCAACTAAATAAATCTAACGACGTCACTGAGTCTTGTCGAGAGTTATCTCTTCAATTAATTTTATACAAGTAAAGTCTTACTCAAATTTTTTTATCTAATTCATCTTAAGTCTTCATCTACTGCTCTTATAAGGTACTATTTTCATACATTCACACCTTCTAAACAAGTGCCTTTATAGGTCATTTCTTAACATGTCTATATCATCTCAAATGATACTACCTCATCTTATTCTCAATCGGGTTCACCTCCACTTTTTTTTGTGTCATCTTATTCCTAATCTTGTCCTTTTTAATTTTGCCACACATCCATCTAAACACTATCATCTCCACCACTCAGATTGTATGAACAAACATGCACTTAGAATAAAACATTAAAACATAGCAAGAAACATCAGAGGCACAAAACCATTATTCTTGTTAAATCAGTCAATCACATCAATATAGCATGTGGTGAAGATGATTGCAACTGGGGGTTGAGACTTCCGTACAATTGGAAGACTTCCTTCTTAAAGGAGAAGAGACCATGCTCAAGCTGCCATAGCATCGGGTGAATGAGTTTTGTCTTTGCTTTTGCGATTCCAATATGGAGTGGTCTCGATCAGCTTAAAGGGAACAAGCCGCTTTTCTCGTTTAGTAAGCTTACGGAATTTGTTCACCCTCAGCCTGGCTATCTCAGCCTCCTCCTCGGGCGTGGTTTCTCTGACAACCACCGTCAGTCTACACTCTGGTCTCACTTTTATCCCACATTTCCCTTTAGCATGGTATGATATCCTTTTCTTAAAAAGTCCTTTTCCAACAAATGCCTCAGCTGCATGAAGCAAAAAGATCATAAACTTAGCATGTTCAGAGGCACAAGGTACACATAGAAGAGAGGGGGGGGGAAAAAAAAAAAAAAAGTAAAAAGCAGAAGCAGATTGGTGTAGTGATTACCAACAAGAAGGCGATCTGGATCTAATCCATAATTATGAGTTGCATTTGCTCGAGCTGAATGTATAACCTGCAGAAAGCTAGAATTGCTAAAGCACACTGCATTTAGTGAAAGATTATGTGCAATTATGAAGGACCTTATGTTAGAGAATGTTCTGCACCTCAACGAAAATATACAATTGGAGATCAATGAAAACTAGCAGGCTATAGTCTTGCCATCTTTGACAGACTGAAGATGCTGATTTAGATCTAAGGCCGCCCGCTACATGGTTTAGTCTTATAAATAGTTGGATGCTCTAGGAGGTCCAAAAACCCTCATCACCGAAAATAAGGTGGGAAAACAAGCAAAAGAAGAAGTTTAAGTGATTTTTTAACTCGAAAACTTTGAAATTCTACTAAATGCATCGTGGTTCAAGAAGCTGTAGTCAAATCACTGTCAAAGAATATGTTCTTGAGAATAGTTTACTTCAGATCTCTTATAGTGTGATGCTCAACATAATCTTACCTGATAGACAGTTTTAGCAGCCCGTTTTACAGTCACTTGCAGCTGCAGCAATGCATCTTCAACACGCATCCCCCGAACTAATGCAGCAACCAAGTTCACCTTCTTTGGACTCTGAAAGCAACAATTTTGTCAAAAATATGATGCAAGCTGGGCTGTATAGTAGGCTGGAAAGGGAGGGAGGGCAGGGACCACAACTTGCAGACAAGGTACAGGCCTCAAGTAAGGTGCGGTATAATAAGCACCATTGAGTTAAAGTTGTTCTTCTGATTTGTGTTAAGCCGAGAATACACAGTAATTTTTGCCGGCCCAAGTTTTTTAACTGAAACATAATTGACATTTCCTAGTTAATCTATGCGATAAATTGAAATTCTAAGGATGACTCATTTTAGCATTGATGCAATCGGCCAATTAGTTGCAACACTCGAGAGTTACTGTAAGTCACAATGTTATATTGATGTTATAAAAAAAAGAATCTAGACAGCTAAATATATTTATTGACATACAACGCAGCCCAAAAAAAGTAAAAAGACATTAACATATAAATATGATTGGTTCCGAGTACTAGCGTAAACACATACTAGCAGGTCAACAAACATTAGATTTTCTTCTTCCCCTATAATTCCAATTAAATTTCATACTTCTTAAATACTAGGGCAATCAGGAAGGAAGACAGTGGGAAAATCTCTGACCTGTTTTATTCCCTTTAAAACTGCTTGGACTTGTGAAGGCTTAGAGACTGCTTTTTCAGCTTCAGCTTCAGCTTTCCCACTATTTAAGGCTAAAACTGGACTTAGAGGGGAAGATACGGGTGCTGCATCAGATGACTCCGCTAGTAACTTTCTTGAACTGGTGAATCCCTGACATATTCAAGACAGACAATATATAACAGTTGCAATTAAATGACTTGATATTTAGATGATATATGTTCTCTTACACAACTTAAAAATCTAACACCTAGAAGCCTACAAAATCATATGAAGGCAATTAAGCTTGTTTATGGAGGAAAACATAAGGTGGCATATTAACCCCGGATAAATGAATCTAAATGGCCACATTAAGGAGACCACATAGCCGTGGTTATCAGCAGAAGTTTACTAAGGAATCAGAGCATGGAATTATTTAAGGATAAAATCTTTGGTGATGCAATAGCTTTCCAAATGTAAATTTTTAAAGAAGAAAAGAACAAAAAAAAGAAAAGAAAATTAGTTTCTCAATATATAGCATAGTTGTCACAAAGTAACTTAACATGATACAGTACTATTTCTTTTCTTCTTCTTCTTTCTCCTTCTCTTTTTCTGTTGGGATAAATGATAGTTCAGTATAAAATGAAAAAGAAGAAATTTACTCCCACCGACAGATTGAATCAAGGAAACAGTTAAGATTTACCAATTGCTGTAAATAGTGATACAGTGGCCTTGAGATGTTTGGAGAAGATGACCTCCATAAAGTTTGTAAAGAAGGCACCTCACCTGCAGAAATTATTCCAGTCAGTCAAACACTGAAGGGGCCACTAGCCTTAATGATTCTTGATTTAGTAAGACTGGATCCTAGTTCAATAGATGGAGGTTTACTCATAGTTCACAAATGGATGACAAAATGGGAGGAGAAATTAACAGCTAAAAAGAAAAGCTCTACAATCTTCTTGACCACAAGCCTACTGAATTACCCACTCAAAATTCAATAAAGAATAACTCTAACATTATAAGAAAAGGATTCACCCGCGTGTCTCTGCTATAGAGTAAGAAAGAATACCAAGTGAAAGAGAAGCTTTTGAATGATAACACGAACTGAAAGGAGTAGCTTGACTGTGTTCAAGCCTCTTCCCAGCCTGACGCAGAATAAGTTGCAAATGCCGTTGCCAGCCGACCATGACTCCTACTTAAAATAAGTCTTTCAAATAAAAGCTCTAGCCGGGCAATACCACTTCCTCTACAAAGGAAAAAATACATAATTATTTCCAAGTTGAGAAGAGAAGAAAATCATCATATAGCAAGAGATCTGTTTATTGTCAAAATATGCCACCTAAGAATTCAGCTTAAGTAGCACAGAATTACGTGCCTATTCACCTTAAGTTCAATAAATATTAGGAAAAACTTCAGGAACATTAATGTTTTCCCTTTTAAAGAACTCCAACAACCTTGCATTGCCTATGCATTTAGGTTTTCCTGGCCATTTAAAACTAAACACAATGCCAGGACACATGCCAGTGACATCTAGAAGACCATATTCTGGTGCAATGTTTCAATAAATTCAGCAGATAGAAAATAAGGTTTGAAAAAGAAAAACGCAAAGTTACAGAGTCCACTACTTCTGTTGTGATGAATCCAATCCATGTAAAGACATTTATACTGAGCAGTCCTTCAGCAATGGACAAGTTGGTGAGTTAATCCATGTTCATCTATTTATACTCTTTTCTCTCTTCCTTTGTTCCTTTTCCTTTGCCCAACACATACACCCTCCCACCCACCCCCACCCGACGACTGGACGTGAAGGGGGCAAAGGCAAGGAATAAAGATCATTGAAAACAGCCCATAGTTGTATCTTAAAATGAAACTCAAACTCCAAAAAAGAACCCAAAAGGGAAACAAAACCATCCTCCCACAGGATCTAAAGCTCAATCGAATGCACCACACCTCCATTTTGTTCTTCTCTTTTCAATTTTTTTTAGAGGATAGAGAATTAAATAATGTCAACAATTGACACCTACACAAGAATCCTTTCTAGGGCAGCCTACTGCACGAAACTCCTGCCTGCTATGCACGGAACCAAAAGATTGAAACTTATAGAGTTCCTCTTCAATATAGCCTTCCAAAATTCATCAATAAAGCTACTAACCCAATAATCATACTTTAATTTCAAGCATCTAAACCCTGCAATACAAAGTTAGCTCCATGCTAGAGTTTCAAAAACACTATACACAAAGGGCGGCCGGTGCACAAATCTCCCGCCATGCTCCAGCTCCAGGATATTGTACGGCTAGCATTTTTGTGAGAGGCTATTTTCACTTCGAAATGCTATAAACATTTCACCAAAAATTCACCCAATTAAAAGTGTAAAAACACCAAAACGCGTGCTTTATTGATGCACCAAACACATTGGCATTTCATCGAACAGATATAACGCAAAAAAGCATATAACAATTCCCACCTAAAAATAATTTAATTATTAAAAATATAAATATTGAAAAACTATTACTATAAATTCAGACCCAGATGAAAAATAAAAAGAAAAAAAAAATAATAGAAGCAAATTGAAGAAGTACCAAAGTAAAGAAATTGCAGGTGAGGCGTCGGAGTGGTTTTGGGTTTGAGACTTTTTGCAGGCGAAGAAGATACACTAAAACATGGTCTTGGTCTTTGATGGACCTTTGTTTTTGGGCTACTTAGTCTTTGTTTAAATTGGGCCTTGTCCTAGGCCCATCTAATTTGATGAGCATACTAGTAAAAGTAGTATCAACTTACTTCATTTTGGGCCTGTTTAAATTGGACCTTTTAAGTTTGGAAGGAATGGTTATTTTATAATGATAGGAAATGAGGATAAATCATATTTTCAAATTTGTGAACGTGATTTAAAAACATAATTATTATGGAGTAATGTTAGTCTATTAAAATTTATAGCATGAAATATGCGATTGATCGGAATTTAACTGATAGATTTAAATATTGTTAGAGAGACAATTAGACAAAAATGACTTTTCAAAATCCTTTGTGATCGCAAAAAGGAAATAAAGAATTTCAGTAATTTGCGATTAGCGCATCAATACCTATAAATTGTTTGTATAAAATGAGATAATATATATATATAGCATATCATGTATTCAAGCTTGTAATTAGTTATTGTAGACACTAATTATTTGAACATGTTTTTTTCATAGCCACCGTGTCTCATAAAGATGTAACTTGTCACTTCCTAAAAGAACATAGCTAATTGTATTTTGTGGCTCGAGTCCTTATATTTCGCTTTAGCTATTTGATAGATCGACTTTTAAATTTTGTGTAGAATGAATGTATACATATGAATATATGATATGATATGATATGATATTATGTAATTAATAGGATAATGATTGGCGAATTATATATTAATTAATAACTAAATGCTAGACGAAATTATTAAATAAATTAGATTTGATTGCGATATTACTGTATTAATTAGTATGGTCTAAATCATAACAATCTCACAAAGATGAAATTTCAGTGAATTGTCGATAATCATAAAAAGAATTTTTTTTTTTTTTTGTTCACTCTTGAAGTGACATATTAATTTAGTCGTCACCGAGTCACAAAGGGCTATGTACCTTGCAAGTCCTAACACAAGGTTAGAGTTATAATTCTTCTTAAAGTGGCAATCACTCTGACCACGACTCTCTCAGTGTTGCAGTGTGGGGGTGAGTCCCACAAGCACATAAGGATCACTCTTCGCTTAGTTGATCATCCCGTTGTGGGCCAACTCCACACTCAGCCAAACCTAAAAATGTTACAGTCAGATGGGTCCAGTTGAGTGTGAGGTAAGTCCCACAAGCACGTGGGTTCAATCTTTCCTTAACCGATTATTCAGCTGTGGTCCACCCCCACACTCAAACGGACCTATGCAGCTGTCACGTTTTGAAGCATGTTCTCACAACTAAATTACCCTGCTTCATCATCCATTACCTGCTTGTGGATTTATTTTACTTAATACTTCTAACAATTCTTGTTTTTCCAGACATAAACTCCCCAAGCACCAATTCTATTCAACATCGCCAGGTACAGATTGTATTTTGAAAAATGATAAGTGTGTAACAAAATCAGAAACTGAAGAAAAATCTGAACTATAATGTACAGGAAAGCAAGATGATTTAGCCATACATATAAAGATTCTAAAAAGAAAATAGAAAATACAAAAAAATAAAATAAAATTATGCCAATGATTTTCTTCTATTTTTAAGCTCCCATTTCTTATGTAATACAGTTTGAGCCAACTTCTGTTTGCCTTCTCTGTTCAATCCAAAGAAAACGTTCCGAAAATTAACTGTACTGGGAACAATTCCAGATTCTGACATGTCAGAAATAAGATGGAGAGCATCCTCAGACTTACCTATCCTACATAGACAAGAAATGAACATTGAATAAGTCTTAAAATCAGGATTTGGACCATTCTGTTTTAAGTGATGGTAAACATTCCATGCATCATCAACCTTTCCTGCGTTGATATAACCGCGTATTATTGCAGAATAAGTAACAATACTCGGTTGAAGACTTGCATCTTTCATTTCCTGAAACATCTCTAAAGCCTTATCGATCTGCTTCTCCTTGAAGAAATGGACCATTAAAGATGTATATACGTGCACAGTAGGAGTGATGCCGATCTGCTTCATTGAATCAACCTTTGCTAATGCCTCTTCTAACTGTCCCCTTCGTAGTAGTCCATGAACCATGCTTCCATAGGTATACTGATCCACGATTTGTCGCTCAGGACCAACTTCATCGAGTAGGGTAAAGGCTTCCTCCAACCTTCCTGCACGGCAGAGGGCTCGAATGTAGAAGGAACAAGTCAGGGGTGCAGTGAAACCAATTCTACGTAGAGAATCAATACAGTTTTTTGCATCCGACAGCCTACCAGCTTCAGACAGACACCCAAGAAAAATTTCAATCAATTCTTTATCAGGAACACAACCTGCTTGAATCATCTGATGGAAAGTCTGAATTGCTTCATCAACTTTTCTACCTTTTTTCTCACAAAGGGAGATGATCAGAGACTTATACGTGCTTTTAGTCGGTTTACAGCCACTGGCTTTCATCTCTCTGAAATAATTCAATGCAAGGTTCGTCAGCCCTGTTCGACCATATTGCTGTATCATGATTGTCCACGTATCAGATGATACTGAGCAACCTCTTCTCCTCATTTCATAAAAGAGACTTCTCATCTTTTTGAAATCCTTCCCCTGTCCTGAGATTTTAATGGCCATGTTGTAGGATTCTGTGGTGTGGTTATAACCATTTTGCTTTCCGACCCACGAGAAAAATCGTAATGCTACACCATTGTGCAGGCTGCTGTTTTGCAAAATGCCCACAACAAGGTCTGGTGTGTACCGTATCGTGAATTTCTCCAATTTTTCTTGTACTAAATCCCAACCCATTGAGGATGACAAAATTCGGCAAATTTCATGCATGTCATGTTCATTGTAGGTTCTTGATGTTGACTGTAGCATGTAATCATCTAAGCTCTCTTGCTCTGTTTCTCTAGACTTCAACTCCTCATTTGGCTGTGGTTGACCACTTATTTCCAATGTGGATGCCTCGTGGTTTTGGATTTCAAGCTTACAAGTTCTCTGTATCTGCTTTAATTTTTCTAAATTCTCGATCTCTCCTTTCTTCTCCAAGTAAGATGTGACGTACTGAAAGATATCATCTCCAATAGTTACTTTACAAGCCTGCATTTCACCCAAAACCTTGAAGATATCATTTGTTGCAGAAGCTTTACAGAGTTCCTTAATGAATATGGTGTATGATTTTCGAGTTGCCTTGATTCCTTTCTCTTCCATACTCTTGAACACATTCCAAGCTTCTGTGACACGGTTTTGATGAACATAACCTGCAACCACTGCAGTCATTGCAATACAATCTAGTTCAACTCCCACATCCATCATCTCATTGTATAGCTCCAAAGCTTTCCGAAACTCATTCCTCCGGAAAAGATGCTGCATCAAATTAGTATACGTAGATAATGTGGGTGAATGACCTGACTCTTTCATCTCCCGGAACAGGTCAAACGCCTTACAGATATCATTTCTCCTCAAGTACCCATCGATAATGATACCATATATCTTACAATCGATGTCATTCCTTTTCTTCAGAATATCAACAATCTCCAATGCATCTGCAATCCTATCTGCCCTACAAAGTCCTTTTATCAATATCTCCAAATATTCAGCACCAATGCTTACATTCTTATTCTTCAATTCGCGAATCAACTCTAATGCTTCATTAACTCTCCCTGCAACACAAAAACTCTTCAACATGAAACAATACACTTGGATTTCAGGAACCACAGACAATTTAATCATGTCATCCCCAACCGCAATAACACCAGCAACATCTCCTGATCGTGCTAAACAATTTAGTAACTGTTTATGCAGATTTAAATCTATCTCCATATCTCTCTGGACCATCTCCTTGTAAAATTCTGACGCAATGTCAGCTTTTCCAGCATTACAAAGTGATCTCAACATTAGTCTATAAACAACTACATCAGGCTCAATCCCACATTCTCTCATCTTCTCAAATGTCAATAACGCTTTACCAATCAACTTTGCTTTACCATAATGAAGCATAAGAATAGTCCAAGTCTTGGCATCTTTCTCACAACAATTCTTTTCCATTTCCTCCACCAAACTCTCAACCACCCCAAACTCTTTAGCCTCGCCAGCTATATAAATCATCGTGTTATAAGTTCCGGTAGTGTGCCTAAACCCCCTTTTCAATCTTACCCAGTTGAAAAACCTCAAAGCTAATCGCGGAACTTTGAAGCACCTCTTCAACACATTCTCAACAACCTCCACATTACACTCGACACCCGCCTTTTCCAATCTTTCCTCCATTGATAAAATACTATTTTCGCCTCTAACAATTTCTGTAACCTTATGAACTATTGGACTAACATCAATTTCAACGTAATTAGCCTTCTGGGTATCCTCAAAAGTCAATAAATCTCCACTTTCTTGCTCCATTCCCTCTTCAGCATTTTCACAAATAGCTTCGAAACTATGTGATATTTCTAACTTTTTCAACCGTTTTTCTTCACATATTGAAAACCCAATTGGATTTTCGTCGTGTATGGTGTTTTGGGTTCCCAAAATTGCGACGATTTCGTTGAAAAGTGGACGAAATTTTTGGGTTTCTTTAGGGTTTTCCGTGTTGGGTTTTTCATTTTTCTTGGAATTTTGAGGTTTTTGCTTGGAGATTGTTGATAAATGTGAATTTTGGAAGCTTAAATAAGCCGTATGTGAATTCGAAAGCCTGCGTTTAAATAAGCAGCGCATTCTTGTTTTCCGAACGTTGGTTGTTTTGAGCTCAATCGAGCGCTATACGTTTAAAATAGTCGGATAATAATTTGTTGCAGTTATAATCAAAGGTTTTAAATGTGAATTACAACTTCAGTTTTTACTGTAAAAAATGAAACGAAAACCCTTGAAATTAATGGCGATTGTGAATGTGTTAATTTCCTTCAATTTGGTGCTGACGCTTAACTGCTCACTTCATTAAAGAAACTTCTTTGTTTACAGGACTGCGTATAATGCTTAGTGCAATTACCAATTTCTATCTCGTTGAAAGGAAACTATTTCATACTTCATGTTCTTTATTTTCACATTCGGATGTTCGTGATGTATGAATTAATTTCCCTAATTGAATATTTATTTATAAAGTTTATAATAAGACTTTGTACATCTATTTTTTTCTTAAAATTTAGTTATCAAATTGATCAAAAAAAAAAAAAAAAAGAGTTATCAAATTACTAGTCATCAATTGAAAATTCCTATTTCCACTGTGTTGTGATGACAGTGTCTTCGTACTTAGAAATATTTCAGAGCAGTCGTTGTCTAAGATTTTGCACCATTGTCAGCATCCATCATTGTTCAAATGCTGACTAAAATCACCTATGACCTTATATCAAGATAGTTGGCATTGGTAACATGATTTAAATGGTTGTCAGTTTTTGTTATATACAGGGACCACGTTAAGGAGAGGGAAGTCAAGTGACCTTACTCACATCTTTAAATCTTATCTTACATATAAGTTATAGGTTTTTTTTTTTTTCCAGAATTTCACTATTTTTACGTGTTTCACCCTATAAAATAATAATCGAACACTTTCAAAAAATAAAAACTCGTTCAGAATAGCTGCAACTTTAGTTTGTTTGGGGCTCGCTAACATCCGAGGAATCGTTTTGCACACTGAAATTATATAAGTTAGTGATTAGTGTCGTCATTGATGGTGTTGCGATTGATTACTTGGGAGCTTAGGTTTGTTGACATTGTAATAGTGATCACGAATATGTTTTGTCGAATTTTGTTTGTTAGTTAGGCTCTGCTTGTTTGTCGTAAAATAGTTTGTTTGTGAAAATATTTTTAGAATAAAATATTTTATTAGAAAATAAATTCTTTAATGCACTGGATAAACAAATTCATTGACCGGTTCTGTTTTCTTTCCTTAAGCTTTCTAGCTGTGATACACGATCTGAATTTGAAGACACAGTCAGGGAACTAAAGCTTTTATGTACTAGAGATAGCATGGACTTGGACTCCTAAACGTTGTTGTCTTGGAGTGATGGGTAATAACTTGTTATAACATAAGTTTTAAGTTCGAATCTATGTTTTTCATCACAAATATTACCTAAGTTTTCACTAATTTAAAATACATGTTGAAACACAATATCACACCACGAAATTTATAATCACTTTGACTAGCCCTATGGAAATAGAACAGAAAAAATATAAGACTATACTTCTAAAGATCCTCTCAGAGAAGAACTAATTAATTAACATTTGCAAGGCCAAATAGATGGTCATATCATCAGCCATTTGTGGCTCATTTGTGCTTCCTAGCAAAAACCATATACTATGAAATTAGTCTAGGAATGGGTCAATTTAGCTATCATCCCATTTCGTTTATCATCGCTTCACTCGATAATAATAGGCGATTCTAAAGAAATTCGTGGTCACTCAATCAATATCTTTCAAACACAAGGAGACACGGTTAAGTTTAGAGGATATATGGTCTAAGTTAATTAAGCATAAAATTTATCAAAATTATTCCCAAAAAATAATTTTTTAACTAATTTAAACTCAAAATATAATCAAATTTCCAATTCAAAATATGCTTGCTCAACCACTATGTTTCTCCCCATTCACCAAGTAATAAGAACACAATAAAGTCAATATACGTTTCTTCAACTACTTTGAAGATTCTTCCCTGCGGAAAATGCGTTCATTTTCTCTCAGTTGCTTGGTAATATTAATAGTTTAAACCCTGAAAACGGAAATGTTAGCTATCATTTTTTTTTTCGCAATTGCGTTTGAAGTCGTAGTTTAAATTTAAAATTTTTAATTATACTCATCATTTAACTTTTTTAGCCAGCTCTTGGGGGTGAAAACACTAATATCTTCTCTTTTTTTAATTCAAAAAAAATGTAAGATATACAACAAATATAAAAAAATATAAAAATTATTTTTAAAATCTCTCGTACTCACAGTGATAAAAGTACTACTAGACCAAAGTTCTGCCGGCATCTATCGCCATTAAAGCCTCCCGGATTAAATTTAGTCTCCATTTGTGTTGTTGGTGGCGGTCAATGTGATTAAGATATTAACTAATCCAAAAAGATATTGAGATAAATTATAAAAATATGAAAGGATTAATCATTCGAATACATTTCCTGAGTGGCTTACCACTTCTTAGTCCTAAGAATCTTATCAACTTCTCATTCTTGTCTTTCTACTATTTATTGCAATATATATTACAAATACCGATATCCTTAAAAAAATATTAATTCATATTTATACACATGTATATATCGGGGCAATAATTTATAATGTACACGCATAGCATATATGGTTCGGTTGGTATCCGAAAAACCACAATAAATGTATCCGTGGGTGATGTTTTATGTTGATACAATGTTTCTTACGAGAATGACATATTTTTTTATTAATGAGAAAATCATTTTAAGCTTGTCACATTGGATTTACCTTACTCCGTAATGTAGTAGCGCGTCCCAACACATACTTCAAGATAATCAAGGCCAAACAATATTATATCTATGATAATGTCTAGCGTTTCTTGTACGAAAATGACATAATTATCTCTCATTGGTAACTTGCCGAGCTCAACTTTGTCAAAAAGTTGTTTAAAACTTCCATATGTATTTACGAAATAAACTTACCAATATGAAGAGGAAAAATAAAAGAAAAGATTAACCGAAAGAGACTACATTGTTATCTAACTTTAGTCATTTAGACATGATAAGTGAGTAATACAATACAAGTGATTTTGGTAAGTAAAATAAATAAAACTAGAAAGATTATGTGATTTTATTGACTAAATATATTAGAATATTTTAAACAATTTTTTTATTTTTATTTTTAAAGGAGACATAAGCCTTTTTATGTACATTACTTAGGATGTTACACATAAAAATAGATATCGAGACCTGTCATATCCAAAGTGAGAATTATATCATTAGACCAAATGACCCTTAATATATTTTAAAGTATTTTGTAGAGTTAACGAAACCAAAATAGCCCATCACCCTGGATTTAAGGTTAATTCTTAGTGCATGGTAATAGATGTAACGAATATTTGCCATATATATGTTATTTATTGTCTACGCGTTTTGAAACATTCTTAACTAAATTACCTGTCACTTCAATCTCTCCTCCATTTCCCTTTCACCCGCGAATGCCATTCGCTTATACTTCATGAAAGGGAAGAAAATTCAAAACCCTAAAATCCAAAATGATAAAAACACGTTATACACACACAAAGCACACACAATGAGACCTGGTAAATTGAACAGTTGTTTGTACATATAAAAATAACTCTTTCTTTTTTATGGTCAGTTTCTTGTTTTCCCTTCTTCATTTTTTTGAACTTTTCTGCATTGCATGTTTCCATCATTGTATTGCATGTAATTTTCATCAATATAATCTCTTTTACACATTTACTTTCTTGGGTTCATCTCAGTTTTTGTGTATGTTTTGGCCTTTTTTGTCAATGAGGCATCTTTGAAAAGCTGAAGGACTTTAATTTCTTGGGTTCATTTCAGTTTAATATGTTTTGACTTGTTGAGGCATGGTTGAAACTTGAAAAGCTTGAGGTTTAACCAATTTGCATGTCTTAGAATAAGAAACATTTGTGTTGTTGTTGTTTTGTGCAGAAGGCTATATATGTTCAAGTACAACTATTCTGTTTAAGGTATATAGGATTAATATCTTTTCGAAGTGTCGATTTGTGTGCATTATTCTGGCATTAGCTGACTTAGGGTGAACTGAATCGAAATTCTTGTTTGTTGCATTAGGAAATTTCAGTTTGCTTAACCATGATGGGAGTAGATTATGAGAAGAGTTGAGATTATTGTGTGATTGTTGAGGATTATTGAAGCAATATGGGGATCTGAAGTGGGATTGAATGTGTTTTTTATGCTTGAATTATAGGGAGTGTTTTTGGGAAGCAGAGGAATTAGCACTTGATGGGAAATAACTGTGTTAATTCGAAGGTCTCGCAGAATGGCATCTTATACTCAATTTCGTGCACATTAGGATGGTCCAAATCAGCAGATCATAGGATTGTGTACAATAACGTCAACAAAAAAGCGGCTTCTACAGACGAAGTGGCAGAAGGTCCTGGAGCTGTTCAGAGTAAGCCCCCTGAAGTGGTGAAGATTGTAGAGGAAGCAAAGAAAGCTGAAGAGAAGAAGTCTGCAGAAACGATAGCTCGTCAAAATGTGATAAGGATTGTGAAGGATGAGAAGAATAATGAAATTCAGGCAACAAAATGGGAAGATGTGGTCAAGATTACGAAAGAACAAACAAAAACAGCACGAATTGTAAGGCCGGCACCTGTGGCCAAGCCATCCATTGGAAAGGCTAGAAAAGTTGAGTCTATAGCAACCAAGAAGGCTCATAATGTTAAAAGGATGGCAAGTGCAGGCCTCCAGGCTGACTCTATTTTAAAGACGAAAACAGGTCATCTGAAGGAATACTTCAATTTGGGGCATAAACTTGGACATGGGCAGTATGGGACCACATTTCTATGCGTGGAAAAATCAACAGGCAAAGAATATGCTTGCAAATCCATTGCAAAGAGAAAATTGACCTACGAGGACGATATTGATGATGTGAGGAGAGAAATTGAGATCATGCATCATTTGTCTGGACACCCTCATGTAATTTCAATTAAAGGTGCATATGAGGATGCTGTGGCAGTTCATATTGTCATGGAGCTTTGTACAGGTGGTGAGCTGTTTGATAGGATTGTTAAGCTGGGGCATTACACGGAGAGAAGGGCAGCTGAGCTTGCTAGGACTATAGTTGGTGTAATAGAAACTTGCCATTCTTTGGGAGTCATGCATCGGGACCTAAAGCCTGAGAACTTTCTTTTCGTCAATGAGGATGAGGATTCACCTCTTAAGATCATAGACTTTGGATTATCAGAGTTCTTCAAACCAGGTTGGTTTCAAAATTGTGTCACTTCGAGGTCATTTATCAGTTTTCTGTATCTTAGGAGTTCAATTTACGTTGTATTTATTTTTAACTTACTTTTCCTTTTCTGAACTTTCTGTTGCCTTTTTAATAGCATAATCAGGAGACGTGCTGTCATATTCAGCATGTTTTTATACCACCCGAAGTATATTTATACCACGACTTGTTGTTTGGATCAATGATGAATTTAATTAGAGTATGGAGTATCCTTTTCTATTCGATTAGTAACAGTCCATATTGGAATAGGTATATAATTGGCTCATGAGAAATCTTCAATATAAATGATCGACGAAAATGGAGTAAAGAACTTCTTCCTCTTGACTAAGCACTCAGTTGTCAACGATATTGCCTGTCATAGCATTTGTAGATATCGGAAATTGGCTTAATTACAAACTATGAAACCTTCTTGATGTGGCATTTGATGTCTTCCTTCTCCCCATCATTTTCTTCTTTCTCCACTTAGATTGGATTTTGGGAATAAATGATATGTCACTTGAAGGTACTGGAATGTGATTTAGATTGGATTAGGGAATAAATGATGCGTCTCACGAAGGTACCGGAATGCAGAGATTGTAGAGGGTTTTGTAGCGCCAGGACTTCTGTTGTTGAAAGGTGAAGGCTAGTAAAGTGGGCATTTGCATGGCTCCAGACCAAAGATTACCAGGAGACATTTGAGAGAAGAGTCGGCTTTCTTTTCTGTTTTCTTTCTTTACATTGAGGGAAGAGCATCTTGTAAAGGTTACTCACATGTCATGACTTAGTTAGAACGGTATAGATTGGGCATTATCAAGTTAGTATGGATTTTTCATGCAAGACTGCCTGTCTTTGAACAACAATGAGATGAAAAACAAATATATTAATGCCATCTTGAAATTCCACAACGAAATTAAGAAGATATGCTTGTGCCTTTGTTTGTCAGATAACATATAATTTCAACCGAAGTATGCAAGTTTTAGACCAAGATAATTAATGAGATAGGCTTACTCTGTTATATGTAAATCAGTTTACATTATGACCATAAGCTTCCTTTGAACTTTCTCAGGGCAGTCATAAGATAAATATTTCAGTTTCTCCTCCCAGGAGTCATATCAAGAGGCTTATCTTTTGCCGACGATACTACTATCACTTCCATTTCAAGAGGTCGCAATGTCCAATCATAGATTGGGTCTTCATAAGGACACATACCCTCATCAGATCAATTGTCTGACACAGGCACTTTAGGATAAATACCAGAGTCTATGTAACAGAGGAATAGGGTATACTAGAGTATAGGTTATAGTATATGTAGTTCTACTTATTGTGAAAAATGTTTAGTACTTTGTTTAAGGAAAGTACTTAAGCTTGAGTTGTTTCTTCTGCAAAATCTATTACTCGAATATTATTAGCATTTTTCTTTCCTGACTTTACTTTGGACTGTTGAAATATGAAATATTATATTAGTTTATATTACTTTAGTTCTCTAAAATTAGGCCTATTATAAGGAGTAATTTCCTCTATAAAATTAGGCTTATTGTCTTCCTTATTTTGTTCCTTAATATTAAGAAAAGTTGTCTTCTCTATTTTCCTCCTTAATATTAGGAAAAATTGTCTATCCCTTTTAGTACTATATAAACCACCATACTTAATCAAATGTTGTAATCAAATATTGTGATCAATATTGCAATTTATGTATTCCATTGATTCACCATAGTTTTCTATTTGGTATCAAGAGCCAAAATGTTAAAAAAAAAAAAAAAAAATCCTCTACTGTTCATCGTATGCACTGTTCATCAGTTAAAATCTTCTACTGTTCATCGTCTGCTCCACCATACGACACTGTTCATCATCTGCACTGTTCATCAGTTTTAAAAAAAAAATCAGAAATATGGAAAAGCTTCCTTGGGCTTCCTCAACCAAAAATAAGGTCATCTCTTTATTGTAATCGTAGCCAAGTGTTCGGCTGCCTTTGCTCTTGCCATCTCTTTATCGTCATCATAGCCGAGTTTGTCCGGCTACTTTCATCTCCCTTGTTTGTTCATCTCTCCCAAACGATAGTTCTTTTGTTCAATTGTTGTCGGTTGCTAGCATATTGTGTTTAGATATGGGTTGAAGTGCTCACCAACCATTTGTTGACCGGCATCTCTCATCGTTGGCCCACTTTTTGATTGTGGTTTCCACTATTGTTCGTGGAAATTTGTGTGAAGGTTTTTTTGTGGATTTGTTCTCTACCTTTCTTGGCTTGAGACTCAATTTGTTCTCTTAGCTTTCGGGGTTGGTACGTCTTCTGTCACGTATTCGGGGCTGGTACGTCCTCTGTCACGTACTCGGAGTTGGTACGTCCTCTGTCATGTACCAGGGATTGATACGTCCTTTGTCACGTATCTTTTGTTGTCCGCCTGTTGTTTTCAAGCACCTTGCCATAATTTCATGGTATTTCTAGTCACTGGTGGTGCGCTATCGATATTGGGGCTTTGGTCCAATCATAAGTGGCCTTTGGCCTTGGGTCCGCACATGGCTTGCATGCAGTCACTTGTTCTTCTTGATGGGAGCTATCAGTTCATCGTAATATCAATCATCACTTATCTAGTCAGTTCTTGTCAAGCTTGAGTTCATCGATATCTTCGCCCCAACTTGAGGAAAAGTGTTGAAATATAAAATATTATATTAGTTTATATTACTTTAGTTCTCTAAAATTAGACTTATTATAAAGAGTAATTTTCTCCATAAAATTAAGCTTATTATCTTCCCTATTTTACTCCTTAATATTAAAAAAAGTTATCTTCCCTATTTTATTCCTTAATATTAAGAAAGATTATCTACTTCTTTTAGTACTATATAAACCATCATGTATAATCAAGTGTTGTAATTAAATATTGTGATTAATATTATAATCTATGTATTCCATTGATTCACATCTATGTATTCTATTGATTCACCATAATTTTCTACTTGGACTGCTTACACAGTGCTGTCATATCTAGTCTCTAATGAACATCCTTATTGATAGGGCAAATATTGACTGATATGGCGGGAAGCCCTTATTATGTTGCTCCAGAAGTACTTCATAAGCGTTATAGTCGTGAGGCTGATATCTGGAGTGCAGGGGTGATCATTTACATTATTCTCAGTGGCATACCTCCGTTTTGGGGTGGTAAGTTGTAGCACTTTCTGAATTCCATGAATTACAGTACTTCTCAAGTTTGAACATTTCTTGATAACACAAACTTCATAGAACAAACTCTCATACTTTATTTCATCTGATGCAGAAACTGAGGAAGAAATATTCCACGAGATAGAGCATGCTGATATTGACTTCTCATCAGATCCTTGGCCTAATATTTCTGACAGTGCGAAAGATTTAGTTAGAAAGATGCTTGTACGAGAACCGAAAAAGAGGATAACCGCTCATGAAGTTCTTTGTGAGTTACTCTTTTATACAACTGGAATACTGGATATTATATAATATTAGTGGCGCTAAGAGCTTATAAACTGTTTAACTCAGCCAGATAAGGCATGTTATAAGACTATTCCCACTATTGTGTTGACTAAACCACCGAGGAATATTGATGCTGCAACAGTTTTACATGTGATATAGCTATTGAAGAAGCTTAAGGAGATAATACTGTGCACGATTTATAGCTTCTGCCAACCGTTTCCTGCTTAGTTAAGTTGAATATAGAATTTGCCGACGGGCAAATAGAATTTCTTTGTGTTAATTCATAAAGATTTAGCTTCTGATACATTCATGCTATCCAAATGAATTGGTAGAAATTAGTTTGGTTTCCATTTTAAAGCCAATTATGTAATCTTTCTGAAAACCAATTTGCCTCAAACTCTTATATCCATTAAATATTAAGGGAAAATTGTGAATACCTGAAGTACTTTGAGATCGGGATTTTCTGAAGAGGTACAAAATTTTTATTTGCAGCCCACCCTTGGGTGCAGATTGATGGGGTGGCTCCTGACAGGCCTCTGGATTCTGCAGTCTTCAGTCGCTTGAAACAGTTCTCTGCTATGAACAAACTTAAGAAAATGGCTCTCAGGGTAAGAATTCATTCATATAGCAAAGGAATCTTTCGAAAGATTGCATATTGAGCATGGATTAGATATATTCAATAATTTTATTAATTGAATAGTTTCTATGCGAAACTTATGCTCTCTACAAACAACTTCTTGATCAATTTTTTTTCTCCCTGTAGGTTATTGCAGAGAGTCTCTCTGAAGAAGAAATTGGAGGATTAAGAGAAATGTTCAAGATGATAGACACCGACAACAGTGGCCAAATAACTTTTGAGGAACTCAAGGTTGCCCTGAAAAGATTTGGAGCTAATCTTAACGAGTCTGAAATATATGACTTGTTGCAGGCAGTAAGTATCACTTGACTGAGATGATGCTCGAGTCCTCTGTCAGATGAAAATACTCATGAAAATAGAAGTACGACATATAGCCAGATACTCGGGTGTTTACATGATATTTGGCATATTACCATAGATTCTTACCTGATTTATCCACATGTTTTCAATTTTTCTTTTTGGCTCATGTCTTTTGGAATATGAGAGGGTTTTATGTTTGAATTCAGTTACTTCTACACCTTTCTACTATTCGTACATGTCAAGTATTACAGAACATTATTTCATAAGTGAATTGTTGTTGTCCTTTGTTGTTCTGTTATGTTCAAAAATATATCAACCAAGAGAAAGTTGAAGCGGACTACTTCATATTCTCCACAAGTTTCTCCTTGGTGTTTCCTTTTCTTATGTATGATTCTTCCTACCTTTATGTTTTCAACTTAGTTTAGGCGTTTTCATGGTTAGAAAATTATTATATAGGATCCATGCTCACTTTGAGATCTGGATCCTAAAGGAAACAGACACTGTTACATCTATTGTGACGCATCTTTAACTTTATTTGATTCCAATTTTGCGACGCATCTTTAACTTTATTTGATTCCAATTTTTCCTTTTCCATGTAATATAGGCAGATGTGGACAACAGTGGTACCATCGACTATGGAGAGTTTATAGCTGCAACGTTGCATCTCAATAAAATTGACAAGGAAGGACTTCTACATGCAGCATTCTCATATTTTGACAAAGATGGAAGTGGATATATTACTCAAGATGAACTTCAGAAGGCCTGTGAGGAGTTTGGTATAAAGGCTGCGAGTCTGGAAGATATGATACGAGAAGCAGATCAGGACAATGTGAGTGGATATATTATAGAATCAGTGCTGAATTTTCTTGCATCACCTATACCTCTAATAGAAAACTGAAAAGCTGAATGAATTCCGATTGAGAAGAAATCAGACTTATAATTAACCTCATGATTATAGTCTTGGCAATTTTTGGTAACTTCCGAAAATTGGACCTTCCAGAAATACTAAACATTGTGCTTTACCGAAATGTCTTAGATTTTGCTATAGTCTCATCCAATTTCTCATAATCCTTGCAATCGTATGGCCTTGTGTTCTTTGAGTTGGCCAGGCTTTGCCAAACTTTATGAAATTTGGTTTGGTGATGAGGCCAAAAATATGCATCACAATATTAAGTGACTAGTTAGCAAAGTCAAAAGATGTTAGCACTTAGAACTTCCGGACCATGTGAAATTGTTGACTAGTTCCTAGGGAAGAACTTTCAATGTATACCAACTTCAAGGAAATCTTCATCTGATCTTCAGATGCTAAGGTTATCGAAGAGATTTTAATGTTCTTGAAATTAGTGTTGCTGTCTTGTGAAACTACTAGCTGGTGCAATAGTTTAGTAAAAGAGAGTGAAATTATGCATTTTATGCTTTCACTGCATTGAATATTAATGAATATATCACTAAAATTTACTTCTTTCTACTTTTCAGGATGGTTGCATAGATTATAATGAGTTTGTTGCCATGATGCATAAAGGAGATCTTGATTTGGGTAAGAAGCAATTACAAAGTAGTTTAAGCACCACATTAACTGAGACTACGAGCATTTGTTGACATGGTAATCATCTTTTTTTTTTTTTTTTTTTTTCTTTCTAATGGTTCTGTAAACAAGTCCAGTAGTCTTTAGCATAAACTGGTGAATAGCAGAAGCTAGCTACTTGTGTCAATGTCAAACTTCTGCACATTAGTTTCTCAGTTAAATTTCGTGTTTTAGCGTTTTGCAGAGTAGGATTGCTTTTGTATAGTACATGACTTTTTGAATGGAAAAGGCACATTATTAGCAATCTTATTCCTGATCAAAAGAAAGAAAAAAGAAGTTTCAATCTTATTACTCAATTCCAGAATCATTGCTGAGCCTTTCGATGTTATAGTTATACCAAAAGGAACTGTTTATACTATTATTTGCAAGAGCTCTAATTCTTATCTGTCAGAAACAATGTGCCGGTTGTTAGAATTCAAGAAAGCGTCATGAAATGTAAATTTGGATTGTATAAGTATGGCGATCAAATAATTATGTCAACAATTTATCATTATTGATCTCCCTCTTAACGTTATAGTGATCCAAATCCAACAAAGGTGGGGTAAGGCTTGTGAATTAAATCCTGTTAAGTACAAAGGATAAAAGCCAGCATCAGGAAGAGCAGTCTCCTTTATGTGGGGCATCTGATGATAACTCAAAATGACTCAAATTGAGTATATTTGAGGCGGGTTTGTCTACAAAACGTTCCGTGAGCCTCACAATTCATTTGTGGCACGTGCACTCTCGCGCCAGATGAGGCCCATGACTTGTGAGAGTAACGTTTCAAACGTCAGAACGTTTTGTAGTCAAACCCTATCTGGAGTTCTGAGACTAACATCTCTTTAAATTCATACATTTGTCTAGCACACCTATAGTTGCAATTTGCAACAAATTGTATAGATTCTCTTGCAAATGTATTTAATCTTTCCTAGGTAGGCTGTTTTAAAGATCATTGCTTCTCAACCCAAAAGAAAAAGAAAACTGCATCATCATTCACCATTACTAATTTATCTCGTAACGTTATGGATCCAAATCCTGCTAACATTGGACAAACCTAATTGTTCGTTTCTTTTTCTTTTCGGAAAATGTACGATGATAAGTTATGAAAGTAAGATTTGGTTTGCCTTCTGCACGGACAATCGTCTATATTTTGACAATGATTTGGGAACAACCTTGCTCATTACCATGATGATGGAACTTTTGGCATTAATATGTCAGTAATGACCCATTACGATATTAATAACCCACTTAAATTAAAATAATCCTCTTAGCCTCCTTCACAAAAATCAAAATTAAAATAATCGTCCAATAGTGGCTGTATTTGCCTCAATTACCTGATGAGAGTAACAAACATATTCGGATATATATGTTACTCAGTCCTCACCGTACCCATAAGAGAATTGTAGAAATTTCATCAAAATCTACACTTTAAATATTAGGGCTTCACCTTTCGCATTAGGCTAGTAATTTATGATCTTTAATGATTCTAAATGATGATTACATGCTTTGATATATATATATATTTTTTTTAATTTTTTTTTATGTAAGGGAGACTTACAAATTAATATCACATCATTTAAGATTTTAATTCTGAAAATTGATTTCGAAACATCTCGCACTTAAAATGAGAATTATAGCGCATTAAACTTAAACATGCTTGTAACACTTATTATCCTGAATCCCTTTTGAGTAGTAAAAGATTACCTCTAGAAAGCTTTAGGGAGTTAAAATATAAACAAAGCAATGATACAATTAGGAAGGTGGACCATCAAAATCATGCTTTAATCGTGCTTTTTAATTAACTGATTAAGCAAGCTATGCATTTGGTTACTTGGTCACAATTAAGCATCTTTAATAAATATCTAGAACTAGAAGAACTTTAATTTGATTGTAAAAATGGGTCCATAGCCTTAGTAATTTATACTTTCTGCATTGCAGGATTCAACAAAAGTTTATGTCAGAATATATAACGATATAGGAACTTTCTTTATGATTTTATTTTTTTCTGAATAATAGAGGCAAAATAGTAATTTAAATTTAGAGTATTTCTTTATCTCTTGAATGCACTTTCTTTGTGGTCCTCAAAAAAAGGGTTAAGTTAAGGAACGTTCAACTTATTAGTGGTACATAAATTTCACGCGCATGTAAAATTTACACACCACACATATATGTACATTTAGACCTTTGACGTTTTAAAGAGTATTCCTCACAGAGGATAATCCAATGCTGCAACAACTGTTTATAGATTGCAGAAGACATACAGATCATCCAATTCTGTGGGATCTATGTCAAAATCTTATCCTAGTTGTCTTTCGTAATTGTCATGAATGAAGCCAAATCAACATGTGGTTGAAGCGGCATATGCTATTATTGTCATGCCATCACTAGACTTTGCTTAGGATTCTCTCTCAAAAGAGAATATAAAAAGAAAAAAGAGTAAAGAGTTCTCTTAGTTTAATTTATATCACGCTCCCATAAGAAAGATTGTTTCTTTTTAATGCGTGACTTAAGCGAATTCTAGGAGCTGACAGTTTATATGCCTCTTCAAACAAAAAAGAAAAAACAAATTATATTTGACTATCTGTCCTCCTAAAGCATTGGGTTAATTGATGAAATTAAGCACTCTACGAGTCTTTTTTTTAATAAAATACTTGACTTTTTTATATATCATTTTTTAAATATTTTTTTCTAAACTGTTTAGCTTCATCTTCTTAAAGTATCACGAATTAAATGAGCATATATACATTTACACCAAATTTAGAGTTGAGTATTCTCTGTACATTCCGACAAAAAAAAAAAAGAAGTATTCTCTATACATGAGTGTATCACACAATTTTAATTTATTTTATTATTTGGCACTTTGTAAATTTAACACAATATGGTTTGGAGAAAAATACTATTTGTCATTTATTCATCAAGTAGATGTGAATAATTATTTGAGCATGTCGCCATGCCGTACTCTCATTTATCATTTACACATTTAAAAAGTAATTTTCATGAACTATCTAAAGTCTTGTGGAATTATTACTCAAGCATGCGCAATATTACTCAAGAAATATCAAAGCAATTTCTCTATATAACACGACTTTTGCCTCTTTAAGAGAGAGAAAAAAAAAAAAATATATATATATATATATATATATATAATTTATGTACTAATATATGAGCAGTCATAGTTTTTCTTATATTTTATCGTTTTTGGTAACTTTTGGAAGATATTTATGTAATGCATATAATCTAATCAAACTAATGCCATAAGTAGACCCTAGCTCATGAATGGCTTGAAATTTTCACGATCATGATTGCTTCATAGCATTCAGGTAAATCCAGTGTGATAGAGTGAGTTTATCGTTATAATAAAATCAAATTAAATTGAGCCTTTTTTTCATTACTTAAGACCAATAATAAGGATCTGTCAAGATTATTCATTCGTATCAATTGTTATTTACTCATTTTTGTTGAGAGCAATCTTCTATATTAGTTTCATGTGAATAAATTCTCACATTTCTGTTTAACTTATTTTAAGTCTTTTTTTACCCTTTTTACGAATAACTTTTTTAATACATTCGCATATTCTAACCAGTACTGTTACAAATAATCTCCTAACATGTCTATATTATTTTAGACGATTTTTCTCTCATGTTATCGATATTAAGTGCCATAAAGAAAAACATTGCTTCAGAGCCAGCTTGAATACAACGTACCACCTACAAAATCCTAGACTATCTCGATCGGGTCACTCTCTAACGGGGAAAATGATTTGACTCCAAAGCAACGGCCGGGATACGTTCAACATGCCTGTCCAGCCGTAGGATCATCTTCCCCATCACGTTCTGACAGCTCATTGTATACGCAAGAGAACGGCAGAACGTGGGGCCCAATCACGTTGCTTGGTCGTGCCACGTTGGATGATCATGCTGTGTATAGCTCTCCCACGTTCTCAAACAGTTTCGCTTTGAGTTGTTTATTCGCCATGCAAATCATTGAGTTTCATCAATTGACTAATATGCCCTCCGT
Source organism: Ehretia macrophylla (assembly GCA_037974665.1). Lineage (NCBI taxonomy): Eukaryota > Viridiplantae > Streptophyta > Magnoliopsida > Boraginales > Ehretiaceae > Ehretia > Ehretia macrophylla. The sequence goes on from CM075771.1 coordinate 32,731,698, forward strand.
TAAATTTTTTACGACATAATGCAGCGTACAGATTCTGAGACACACATAATCCCATTTAAAGACGATATATGATCTATGTTAATTTTACGTAAAGTCTATCGAAATTACTTTAATTTTTTTTTTATTAATTTAAATATAAGATATGAGCAAATCTCGTCTTTATCCTAATCAACCACTAGACTAAACCTTAGGGTAATTTTAGGTTTGTTTATAAGTCTATAAACGAGTAACTGGCAATGTTTAGAGATTATTGCATACAAATATATCTTTTCTTTTTGTATTCTTTAATTATTGCTCGGGTGGTATTTTGGATTAACTTTATACGAGTGTATTTTAAATTAATTATATACGTATTTTGAATTACTTTATCTTTTATATTCATATATAGTCGAATATAAGAACATATCCTGATTTATGTTTAACGGAGGTTAAAATCAAATAATTTAACACTCATATATTAAAAAAGAAATTCAATAGAGATCAATTTGATTTTTCAGCCTATATATACCTTAAAAATACATCTATTTCAAAAAAAATTGAGTTGATCAATGGGGGTTTCAGCCCTTACTCATATAAGAATGAATCCGCTATTGGTCATATAATAGTTAGCAATTTTAAAATCGTGTTACGTGATGCAAGATTTGTTAATTAAACATCAATCCTTGTATGGGTCCTAGATAGATTATTGAGGTGAGTGTCGAATAAATGTAGTTTCGTTCATGGACTTAATGTAGATTAAGTTTTACTGTTGCGTCTTAAGTAACCATTTAATCTACAAGTTTGAATTGTTAAAAAAATATATGTTTGATGTTTAAAATGGTAGATCTCGAATTTAGGATATCATTCTTACCGCCATGAAAGAGGATCAACATCAATAATCCAATCAATATACATATATGGAGACTATTCAATTGCTATAAATTAAAAAGTTCTCATTTTTTCCGAATTTTTAGACATGAAAATGTAATAAGAGTATGATCAGCCACAATGTGAGTATTAACTGAAGAATATTTGTAGAGATTTGAGTGTTTAGAAAAAAGGTTAAGATTTGTAAGAATGCTAGCCCCATTTACTTCATATATGCAATTATTAAATATCACCGACTTATTTTTTCACATGTTGTTCTGAGACTAAACAAAATTCATAGGCCCTATTTCTCTTGTGAAAGCAAGGGTATTAATTATCAGAATTAAACTAAGGGACTAGAGGTTTACTAGTGCTAGTTAGTCAAATGGGGATAGTTAGTTTTCTAGGTTTAAATTAAGTAGACTCTTATTGAATTGTATTTCATCATTTGAGACTTTCATGTATGATATATATAACAAGGGACAAGTCTTACAAATAATTGTTTAAATACTTTGTAAACTCACAACTTTGTTTTAAAAATTGTCATAATTTGACATTAATATTTTTCAAGATTTGATTTGGTCATTTACACGTTTTTTTCATGCTTTTTTTTGTCATTTGCTATATTTGAAGTCGAAAAATAAATATCACAAAGTGCACAAATTTAATTTACACGTGACACCTACACAATTGTCTTTTCCTAGACGATTATCATTTTAAAAAGATGTTTTATAATAAAGGTTCGTCTTATAATCTCTTCTTTCTTTTTTTGTTATTTTTATTTTTTTGTTGTCCTCTTATTTTTGTTCTTTTTGTATTTGTTTTATTTTTTCGAACTCTACAAATTTCCTGAAAACGAAACATCATCTGGTTTGCATGGGCAATTATTCTCCTTCAGGTACTTGTAGCCACGTCTTGATGTGGAAATGGAACTTAAAAAGATTCTCTTTTTCCTACTTTTCTCTGTTTATATTTTCATTTCACAAAATGTATTTTACCATTTCTACTAGCTAAATTTCAAGAGTAAAATTTCTAAATCACTCGCTTACCACGTTTAGTCAGTAATTTAGGATTTGTAGCTTTATGCGGAACGTGGTTAGAGTTAGAATTACCAAAAGACGAGAAATATCTTAAAGTAGCTTTTGTAATTTCTATGACAACCTAAAAGTTTAAAAAAAAAAAAAAAAACTTAAATAATTTAAATGGTTGCTTAATTCCAAAGGACTAATGTTCAACCCAATTGAATTATATCCAAAATGAAAACTAGAAAAGGAAAGAGAAAGGAAATTAAAGACAAAATCATTTCCATCTAGTCCTACTCATTAAAGAAACATAAAGATTAGCATTTCTTCTTCTCCTCCTTCCATTGAAACAAACAAGAAAAAGGTTAAAATTAATGGCAAGATTATTAATGAAATCGATATGAGAAAGATTGTGATTTTACACTTTTGCATATGATTTTGAAGAAAGTTATAAATCTTGCCAAGAAAACAATCTTCACCACAAATTGGGTCATATAAAAGATACAGTGTTCTGTGATTTTTTTTTTAAAAATAATCTTTTGATTATCTTGTTTTTCATATGACATATTAGTTATTTATCGTTTCTATTCAAACAAATACATGTCAAAAGTTTAATTTTCTTTTTCTTCACTTAACTGCAGCTCTATTTTCTTGAAAACCATGTTTTATGACATAATTTTAATTTTTTCATTATCCGAAGCCTCCAAAACCTTAGGCTTCATTAATCATTTTTACTTTCTCAAAACCAAAGAAGTCAATAGAAAGCTAAGGAAAAAATAAAAGAAGGGAAAAACATTTTCAGAGGCATTTTCCAAAAAAGGTAAATAATGGCAGTTTGGTCATTTCCTCAAATTAAAAATGGAGTAATTATGATACCATAATATTATATAATTATGACTTCAATTTAATAATTATAATTTATTCATTTTTTTTATTTATTTAAAAAAAACTTAAGTCATTGTACATATTTTAAAATCTCTCATATTTCAAACGGGAGTTATAATATTAAACAAAGTAACCAGTTCATCGGTATCATTTTGTATCATGTATCAACAAGTTACGATCCTCCTCCAATGCCATAGTATTGTGAGCGAAATCTTGTCATTCACTCTCTCTCATCTCTCTCTGTCTCTCTCACTCTCTCTCATCTCTCACCTTAACATTCCCAAAGAAACCAACTCCCACCTTTGTTAATTCTCTAGTATCTATCGAAACACACCAACTACTTTTCATAGCTTTCAAATTCCAAAACCTTAATTTGCTGTCCCAATTCAGAATCCACAAGCACCACCAATTCAAACAACCTCAACAAGGTACGTATAATCACCACTTTGCCACTCAATTTTTGATCATACGTGTGCACTAGTAGTATCTCTATGTTAGCCAATGTCTACTATAATGGTCCCTGTTGTGTTTGCTTCTTATAACTTAACTTTATTGTCATTAAATTCTTGTTGGGGTCCTTTGTATGATGTTGATGTTTCTTGGTTTTTGTTGATGTTAATGTTATCACGCCAATGTTAGTGATCATTGCTTAATTCTTGTTTAGTTTGTTGATAACATTATCAAAATGGTGAACGGTATCAACTTTTTACAATCTTGAAAAAATTAAATGTTTTCAACTTTTACTGGGAAGGCTCAAGTCACAGGGGTCGCACCAATTGTGGGTGTATAGACTCTCTGGAATGCGTTTATGTTTATTTATGCTTGTCGACCAAGTGGAGTAAGGCTTGTCCAGTCCCTCGTCTCGGGGATCGGATGTTGCACGGGTGATCTGTGCTTCTCTCGTTTTTCTGAGTTTTGCACATGATTAGATAGTTTTGGTATAAAAGTTTTGAACTTTCACATAGATAGCACTAGTTGATGGTGGAATTTGGTTGTATTTGGTTTGTTGCGAATAATGATTTAATTGGATGTTTCCTTTTCCTTTTTGTGGGTATTTGTTCTGTTGTTAAGATCTTTTTGTGTAAATGGAGGCTGAAAATGGGGCCGGAGCAGAAAACGATAAACATGTTGTCAGTGAGGAAGTTCACGTGGAAGAGGCAGATGTGGATGTCCAGAAAGAGGAGAAAAATGTGAGTGAAAATGGACAATTGAATGGAAATGGAGTACACGAAAATGTGAATCAGGACAATGAAACACTTCATGTGTGTGGACCAGAGAGTGAAGTCTGTGGGACTGTTAAGAGTAAATCATTTAGTGATAGTAAAGCTTGTAAAGGTGGTACCGTGAAGAACAATAGAGTGACCAAGGATAAATCTACTGTAAGAGGCTCAACTGCATCTGCTCGTGGCATAACACGGCCGAGTTTGACCCAAAGTCTCTCCTTCCCTGCGAAAGGTCTTCGTCCTGAAGCAATGAGAAAGAGTATTGATGTGTATCCGGGGAAGTCAAATGGCAGACAGTCTCAGAAAATTGGCGTGAAGGCTGATGGCTCAATTTTGAAGGAAAAGGTCTCTTCAACTTCTCATCTGAGCACAAACAGCAAAGAAGCGAAGAATGCAGTGAACTCAAGGAGTGAAAATGCAAAAGCGAGTGGGGCAACCACTCGACGTACAACTTTAGCATCTCTGCCTAGCCTTCGTGAATCTGTGGTAAAGTCTCATCCTCATAGTCATTTTGTCTTTCTCATCGCACATATAGCTCACCCTTCATCTGATGTTTTTCTCTTCTTGAAATCAGTCTGGCAAGTCTCTTTCCGCTAATGGAACTTCAAACAGCACTACAGATGAAGTGTAAGTCGCCCTTCACTGCATTATTCAAATAAGTTCATTGGTCCACCTCCATTTGAATTAGACTATGTTTTTTCTTATAAATCTTTGTTACCAGCATTTTGCATTCTGTGTCTATAGAAAAGTTCTATTGAGAGGATAAATTACCGTATTGCAGATCAATTGACCAAGACTCAAAGCCTAAAAGTGCATTGCCTCTTAGAGAGGCTGAGGATGCCCGTTCTCCCACTTCATCGTACTGTTCTAGACTTCAAATCTCCTGTCTTGTTTTCCCTTTTCCTTTACCTTCGTTTCTGGTGTTTTGTTAGATTATTATGTTCATCAACTTTATACTGTCCTCAGTAGTGCCACCCCTGGTGGAACAAGGAGGAACACTGTGTCTGGATTTTCTTTCAGGTTGCAAGAACGTGCTGAAAAGAGAAAAGAGGTTGATGATACATCCTTAGTTTTTCTTTTTCTCTTCCTTCTTTGGATTGTTGATCTACTCTTATGAATGTCACCACATGATGTTATTGGGATAAGATTACTGATTCTTCTCTGTTTTGATTAGTTCTTCTCAAAGCTAGAGGAGAAGATACAAGCAAGGGAAGTCGAAAAAAATAGCTTGCAAGCAAAGTCAAAGGTGCCAGGATTTTCTACTTCAACGATATTTTGCTCAAATTGATTTTATGATTTTACCTTTCCTTGTCCTCTAAATTATCTACTTTGTTTCCTATATACAGGAAAATCAAGAAGCAGAGATAAAGCAATTTAGAAAAAGCCTGACATTTAAAGCTACACCTATGCCAAGCTTCTACAAAGAACCTCCTGCAAAAGTGGATCTGAAGAAGGTAACATGCAGTCTAATCCTGTCTCTGATTTCCATTAGATTTTTATGTTGTGTATCTGTACCATATAGCATCGTAGTACTTCTGGAGTCCACAATTACTACAGAATGACTGTTAGTTTGCTTACTAAACACGTTGATGTTTGTCTGTGCACTGATACTGGTGGAGATAGAGTACTTAAAATGCAACTGTAAAGGTTTAAAGCCCTTTCTCTTAACAAAATGAAACAATGAACACGAGAAATAAATTAACGCAGATGGCTTCCTGCAATGTAGCCAGGTGAGAGATAAATCCCTCTTACTGAACATTCTCCATATTCTGATTGGAATATTTGAGGATTTCCAAATCAAGAAGTCAATTTGAGGTTCTATCGCATGCGTTGTTTCGGCCAATCATTTAAGTTCTCAGATCTTTGCTGGAAAGGAATTTAACGTTTTAATATACACTTAGCTCATAGATATTAAGAGTTGTTGTTCAATCCTCTTCATTTTATATAATGCGTTTTTTCATTTCTCTTGTACAGTCATAGCGTGGTATCAGCCACAAGTTTTAGTTGCAAGGGTTCCAAACCTTAACTACTTAAGTACCAAAGGCTGCTTTGTCATTGCACACTGGTTTATTTTGCACCCATGTATATTTTCACTAATGTAACTATAAGTTCGTTCAAAGACACGGGATTCAAGAGTAGCCCAGGGGAAGTAACAGTTGGGAGATCAGAGTTCAAATCTCATGAGGGTGGGGGGTTAAAAAAAAAGTTTGTGCAAAGACACTGCAGCATTTTAAGTCACCCGTGCTTCGTAGAACTGCCAAACTATTCATTTCTTTTGAATTCGTTTTACTCTATTGCAGCATCCACGATTGACCCCTTTTTGGTTATTTAAATACAATAGCAACTCTCTTCACTTGTCTTGCTTCAGTTGGTCACAATATATACTTATGCATGGTGTTTATCGGATATCTTTAACTTCACAGATACCAACAACACGTGCGATATCTCCCAAGCTTGGAAGGCATAAAATCTCCTCCTCCGCTAGTAACAATTCCTTGGAAAGTGGAGGACCATGTCTTAGCCCACGAGTGATCAAAGACCAAGGGAAATCACCTAGGGCTCTCCCAGCTAATAGTAGTAAGAGCAATGCCACGATGAATAGGCCAGTTAAAAGTGCTCAATCCAAGCATCCGTCTCAGGACTCTTTGAAGACCATAACTGAACGGAAGTCTGTCAAAACTAAAGTGAAACCTGCAGAAGCAAAGAGCGAAGATGAGAATACTCATGCAGAGGAAGTGAAAGAAATTGATCAACCGTTGAGCAACCCTCCTCAAGTTGAAGAGCAGACAGACATAAAGTCCGCTGAGAATTCTGTCGACGAGCACAGAGCGTTCTCAACTTTAGCTCCAACCAATCCAGAGATGATGCCTACTGAAGTCACTGTTGAAAGTTAAAAATCCATCAAATATGATGATTGTGTTTAAGAATCTTCAAAGTACTAAAGCTCCATTAAAATTGTGAATAGGGTGTTTGTTTGTACTTTTAAACCCTGATAATAGTTGTCTAAAGTTTCATATAGTTGTTTATTCTTGTTCGTCAAAATTAAGCATTTATTTGTATTAAGACGTCTCCTTGAGGCTTGAACCCTATTGTCTCCGACTAATAATAATATTCATATAATTATTTAGTTATTACAGGGCCACCTATTACATTTTCGCACTAAATTTTATTTTGTTGGCCATGTTATGTCCTAAACTGTAGATTTTCAAACACTTCCACCCCATTTGTATTGTTGCTGGATTAGTTGATTCATTTAGCAGTTGGAGCATTTGGAAAACAATTTGATTTGGAGCCTGGTTTTTCACAATTCCAATAAAAAAATATATTTTTCTTTAGCAATAGAAGAGGGGACTCAGATCTTTAAATTCTATATATTAATTTTATAATTTTGTTTATTTTTCTAGCACTGGCCTCATTCGTTTTGCGGGTTTGACGCCACAACAATAAAAGACTGAAGGTACTTTCAAAAAATAAAACTTCGTGGAGAATAATTATAATATATTATCGATTTATATTAATACATTTCTATGTAAAAAGTTTTTTTTTAATGCTTTTATTTTCTCATATTTCATGAGTACAAATCTTTTATTGTTAATTTATTAATTCATTGAGTCAAAATTCTGATTGCGTTCCTGAGATTCCGGTCTATATAAGCAGAGATTCGACTAATAGTAGGAGACATATATTTGATCTGGATGATTAAGGGCCTTCATCACTTCATCACTATGTTACATGATCATCACAATTAGTTAACTTTATGAGAAAATTCGTTTCCGTTTGAATAAAAGGTAGTCTTGAAGGATGGATTGAATGAATTATGAAAAAAAATCACTTTTTGAGTTATTTTACGACTCTCTTAATGGATTAAAGGAAGATATGTACCCCTTATAATTCTTGTAAAAAGCCATCGAAAGTGGTAACATGTCTCTATTACTATGTCATGGATTGCAATTCCTCTATATTTAAACATCTAGTAAGGAGGTCTCTAACTACACGAGACACGTTTATACATGAATATAACACAGGTATGTAGCATTGGTGATATATGCAGGACAGATTCTATTAACTTATTTAGTCTTGTTTACTATATATGAACACCAGTATGACTACTTTGAAAACCATGTCGGCGGACTACCTTTTGGGTTTTCCTTTTATGCTCGACAAGTGAGATGTGAACATTAGTTTAAATCTTTCGTAACAGTCCAGTCTCTCTTTATTGATAGTACACATTCTACTTTCCTTTACTTTATCTTGAAAACATGGTAAGCTTCTCTCAGGGTATCATAGAATGATTCACTTCCAAGTTATGAGGAAGCAACTGCGATGGGCTAGTAGTATGTTCTTGACAAGTTGCAGTAAACCCAACCCCACTTTTTTGTTGTTCGGTCATCAAGAATTAGTTTATTCTTTTATTAAATAAAAAGGTAAAATCAATACATCTGTTATCAAAATAAAAAATTAAAACTTTAAAATTAAGAGAGGATTTCAAATAAATTTCACTCAATACATAATGCCCTATTAATCATATTATCATAATATTTTTTACCAGCTAATAGTTTAAGGCGGACCATATCCTAAATTTTTATAAGAATCTGCTCATTATTTAAGAACTCATTAGAAAAAATATAAGCGTTTCGTTCTGTCCAAACCTGATAAATACAGGAATTAAACAAAAAGTTGAGTGAAGAGGCTTGGAGAGATTTTTTTTTTTTTACTTTAAAAACAGCAGCCTCTCAAAACCTGATCCCACTGAATGCTTCAAACTCTCATCTTTAATCTTCCTCAAGCAAGTTCTCCAAGTTCTTCTACTAAAGCACAATCCCATTGAAACTCAACCCCACTCTTTGTTTTTCATGTGTCAAGTTTTCAAAAAATACTAAAAAACAATTGAGCCTAAAGCTTTGTATAGTGTATGGGTCTCGGTCCACTAACTTCGACTTAATTGTTCAAAATCCCGACCCACCAACACCCCCACCTAGCCCACCCCATGCTTACGAGTTTTAAATTCTAGTGTCTCAACTGTTAGATGGAGTAATTAGTTTAGTCTTAAATCTTGTTACGAAGAGCTTGGCAAATTTGGGATAATAATTTTGCTCAGCCTCACTTTTCCTTGCATAGCCATGGTTTTTTTTTTTTTTGGGTCAGAGCATAACCATGGATTTAAGGTATTAGTTGTCAATCTATCTTTAACAGTATTTTTTTTTTCTCTATAATAGTGAGTGAAATACGTTTTATTCTATTTCAAGATACTTCTTTATTTTAGTTTCATTCTAAGAGCATTTATTATTTTCTAGATTTTCTATCTCATTTTCACTCTAATATCACCTTTTATTTTTGTTAACACATAATTTTATTTTTTAGTTATTAATGGTTATGTTCCAAAAGTGATTGATAATTTATTTATTATTTTTAATTAATAATACTATTTTAATTTATTTATTATTTTTAATCAATAATATTATTTTTATTTTTATTTTTAATTTAAATATTTTTCAATAACTATATAATTTTTTTATTTTTTTAATTAATAATATTATTTTTATTTTTATTTTTAATTTAAATATTTTTCAATAACTATATAATTTTTTTATTTTTTTAAAAATATTAATTCTATATTACTTTATTCTTTTTAATTATATATATTTTTACTATACAAAACATTTAACATGAATAGGAAGCCAACAAATATTAAAGGACTCTTTATTTTTTAGAGAGTTCCTAAGGGGGTGTTTGGTTCACAAAATATAACAAGATTCCTGGTAATGTGAAATTTGAAATATGATATTCTCATTTTTGGTTCGCGGAATAAAAAATAATTCTTGAGAATATCACATTCTTGAGAATGCAATATTTTCATGATTTGGTCAATTTCTATTTCTATATAAGAGGATGAGAATCTCACATTCTCAAGTCATGAGAATAACTTTGAGAAAATAAAAACATAAATACTCATCTTAGAATATACAAAATTAAAATTAATACAATAATATCCATGAACCAAACGCCTCCTAAAGTCTTCACTTCCTTCACTTCCTTTGCCAAAATAGGAGGTTATTGGAGGTGGCTTTAGAAATTGGGCGGAATTGCCACTTAGCCCAATTTCCTAGGTGGGATTATAGTTTTTTTAGTCTAAAATAGCAATTAACATCTAGTTGAAAAAAATATGTATATAAATGGTAAATTATATGTTATATTTTTAAAAAAAAAAAAACCCCAACTCCCTACCTAATTATTCCCATACAAGGGGTATTATTGAATCTTACAAAGATTTAAAGAATCAATTGCTCTATGAATGCCCTCTGATTCTTGCCACTAAACACACCAGCATGGAAGTTTCTACATGTTAGTATTACTTGACAAAAAAAAAAAAAACTACATATTGATATTATATATCTTGTGTGAGAAGTTAAGACTTTTTCTATGCCAAATAGCCAATCAAAGAATAAAATGAATAAAGTCAAATGTGTTGGAAGTAATAATTTTTCATGTTAGAGCCAGCTCACATCTCTCTGTTGAATGTTGATGTGATTAATGATTAATCTAACAAACACAACCCAAAAATGTCCAATGCAAAAACATGCCCCCCTAGTGCCATGATTTATCTCCCTTATAATTGAAGAGAAAGGGCAAAGAAAGGTCCAAAATCAGAAAGAAACAAAAGAAAATAATAAAGAATAGAGGCACGAAAGAGTTGATGATTATTATTGAGTCACAAAGTTGGTTGATGCACAAAAGAGGCCAAGAAAGCACACCCACCCGTGATTATAATAAAAGTAATAAGAGAAGTACTTTTCAAGATTTTATATTTTTGTGCATCATACAAGTGTCGGCGAAAAACAAAGCTTAAATACAAATGAAAAAATGATATGTAATTACAGTATTTATAACAAAATAATAAGAAAACTCTTCTTCTTCTTCTTCTTCTCCTCCTGTGGAGGGGAATTTCTTGAGGAATTACTTCAAATGCAAGCACCTCATCCCTTTATGTTGTTGTCATGCACATAGTCTTCCTAAAAACTGCCATTATTCAAAAGTCATAGTAAGCCTACTACTATAATCGTACAAACGATAAGGAAAAAATATTTGCCAACGACCTAGACCAATCAGGTCGTGATGTAAGAGGCGCGTGAAGGCTCACATTCGGACCGGATGAATCCGGAGCCAAATGATATGTAGTTGAAAAATATGAATTAGTATTATTGACTTACTCACCCTTTCAGACATTTTTCGTGTTTCGGTTCTCCTTTTCTCTTTTTTTTTTTTCTTGAATTTTCTGCAACTAAAATTTCAATGACAGCTACTGAAATGAACATGTTGTCCAAAAGCCCCCAACATTTTACACGTGACTTCCAACAATTTTCCTGCATCAATAATTGGTATCAGAAAAGATGTTAAGACAGCTCACATAAGATGGCATGCAAGAAATCTTTCAAATCTTTTTGTGGTGCAAATTGTGCATTGTAATAAAAGAATAATACTAAGGCTAATTGCAAAATTTATTTCAACCAATTTTGAGATAGGTCAAACAAATCGATGTCAACAAATAGAATATGAAAGCACGGCGTGGCATTGATGACAACTTTTGATTGAAGTTTTCAAGACATCGTACAAAAAATGGTGTTTGTAGAGTCAACAGACAGGCTGGTCTGAATATTGAATTTTTGAGACAATTTTTTCTCTCCTTGATAAGGAACTTTTAAGAAAATCTTTTTTTTTTTTTACTCTCATTGGGTTCAAGCCTCGAGAGTCAGGGACATATATTTTATCTAAAAAAGATATAATCTAAATTAGTTAAACACAAATTCTGTCGAACTAGTCCCAAACTCTGAACCTAATTGCGGTCTGGTCACTAATGTCATAGAGAGACTAATTGGAGTCTCCTAATTCTTCCGTACACACTAACACCGTGGAATAACAATCTCCCACCGACAACCCACACCTAGTATTAAATGCCAAAACTAAAAGATTTTAAGTCCAACAACGCACACTCACAGCTCCCAAGTTCATTAATTGTTGCTTTTTATAACCAACACCTAAATTCAAGCTAATTTAATCAACGAAAAAGTCCGACGAACAAACTAATGTAACACACTACCTAGATTCCCTACCTCCATTCTTTCAAACTAATCTGTTTTAATATAACAAAAATGTTATATAATCAAACGTTTAGAACCACGTTTAGAGTTCTAGAGGACTCATCCCATAATGCAAAAGTTAGATTCATAACTTAGATGCTAAGTACACGTAATTCATTCACCAAAAAAAGGTGAAAAAGCTTAACTCAAAGTGACTTGACCCCACCACCACCACCATCTCTATAATAATTATTTAACAATAATTACCTTCCGAAGCCTACATGAATTGGATAACCTCAAAGACTAAACTCGTTCAATAAAGCACAATAAACATATAATCCCAGAGAATAGTTTAACGTGTAATTTTGATGAAAATTGTAAATTTTTAGTGTTTCACACAAAGAATAAAAAGAGGATAATACCCAGAAATACGACTATAGGTGTCACACCCAGAGGCCAAAGCAGGCCAAGGCACTAGACTCGTATGCAAAGACGGGTGTCATAGCCTTACGCTATAATTACTCAAATTTCAAATTTATTAATTTAAAATAATTAATTTAAATTATTACTTAAACCCACTATACAGACATTTATAAATTATCAACTTAACACTTTTCTTACGGTATAATAGGAAAAAAAGAATAATAAAAAAATAATGGTAAATTAAGCATTACCTCTTCTTGGTTTAGCAACAACTTTGGCCACAGTAGCAGCTTTCGGAGCAGCGTTAGTCTCCTCCACCGGAAACAACACCCCATCAATCCCTTGAACGGAGATCCTCCCGTCGGTATAGATATCCGGATCGAACAAATACGCCGAGTTTTCGCCTTGCCCAAACTTCACAGACCCATCGGCTTCCTCGGCCGCAACCTTATGCGGCAATCTCAGCGTATCATATCTCACCTTCCCAAACCTCCTCACCGCATTGTACATACTTTCCTCCGTTTGATATTCCGGTATCAAATGGTAATACACTATCTGCTCCGGTGCGCCCGGCTCGCTTAACTGATCCGTCGTGAGCTTCGCCATGGCCTCATCGTTCGGTGCCAAGACTGTTAATACATACCCTTCTGATACTAGTCTGCCCATTTCGGAAGCCAGTGATGTGAGGTTGACTAGAATATCGGCTAACTCGTTGTAACCACCGTAATGTAGCAAGGTCTTGATGAAGTCCTTCACTTGAGCCTCGCCGTCAAAGTGGTGGTGAGGGCCACCAGGTCCCGGGGCTGGCGCGGGAGCTAGAGATGGCCCGGGGGCCATGGCGTCGTAGATAGGAAGAGCTGGTGGAGCCCCAGCCGGTACAGAAGGTGCCGGTTTCTTCAACCGGTGAGTTCTGGGGTCAACTTCCGGTGCACCCTGTGGCAACACGGCGGAGATGGACCGGAGACTCCTCCTCATGTTGAAATCTTGCTGAACCGATTTGGGTATCAACACGCGCTCGATTCCGTGTATGATGCCGTCGGGGCGGATGACGTCATCGGGCCGGATAATCCTAGCTTCGCTGACGTGCTTCTCACCGCCATTGTTGAGGCCAATCTTGAGTTTCTCTTCACTGGTGACATCACGGCAAAGACTTTGATGATGTTTGAAGCTGTTCTCATCTCTTGGCCAATGTTTAGCCTCAATGCGAGATGGAATCATATGGTAAAGCAATAGATTCTGCAATGACTTGAGATTACGCGGCTCAAGTAAGAACCGCTTAAACTCAGGGTCCAAATGGCGTTCCAATGCCTCATTCTTGGGTGCAAAAATGGTGATATTGTGCTTCGAAACAGCTTCTTCAAGAGTCTGCAACAAAAGGGCTTTCTCAACAAGCTCAGAGAGCTCAGTGTAGTGAGAATCCAAGAGAGCAACCAAGACTGAGTTGGAGTTGATCTGCTGCTGCTGCTGCCTTGTTGGTAGATTTTCAGCCAATGTGATATCACTTGTTGTTGCAAGACTCAGCAGCAGATACACAAGGATTGTATAGGTGTAGCCGAAGCCATAGATCTGGAAATCCATGGCAATGGAAGATATTTTTTCACTCTCTCTTTCCACAACTTTTCTATTCTCTCTCTCTCTCTCTCTCTCTCTCTCTCGTTAGTACTTACACACAGAACACACACTAGTGTTGGTGTCCTTGGAAATGTGTACTTGTTTTCTTTTGGGTTTTGGCAGTGGAGGTGTGTGGTTTGGTGGAATATTAAAGTAGGGGGAGGAGTAAAGACAGAGAGAAGTTACTTAATTGTTTTTTTTTGTTTTTTTTTATTTTTATTATTATGTTGTGGGGTGCGGTAAAAAGAGGAGAAGGTCAAGAAAAGACTTTGCTTAGGGATTAAAAAGAGCGGGACTACTATCCCATTTTTCGTTGTCAATATAAGAAATTTTAAAATTAATTATTATGGATGATATTTTTTTAAAATATTATATGATTCAGATGATTTTTGTAATATATTCTTTGTTATGAGAACAAGAAAATTTGAAATTAATTGTTATGAATAATATTTTTATGTATATTTTACGGTTATTTGTACAATTTAGACATTTTTTGAATTAAAAGGCAAAAAAAAAAAAAAAGGAGTGGGACAGGTGGTGAGAAAGGAGAGTTTGGGTTTGGTTTGTAGTGGGGAGGACTTAAAAGTTAAAAGTGGGTTTAGACTTTTGGGTTAAGTCATAGGGAGATGGGTTGGGGCATTGCCGCGGGTGGGGTGGGTGGGTTTCGGACAGGCTGTGAAATGGGGACCACACGTCGTGAGTTCCTGTCAGGGACAATCGAATCCTGTGGCGGTGGCTCAGCTGAAGCTGTCCAAATGTTGCAATTTTGCATTTTTATTATTATTATTATAAATTTTATAATGTAACATCATATCTTAACAAATATGTTACATTAATTAAGAATTAAATAATATTAATGATAAAAAAATATAAGTTTGAAATTAAAATTTTGATCACAATGAATTGTTAGACCAACTTCGAGAGACAAAATGCTCAAAATGAGCCCCAACAACTCAGCAGCCCCTATTTTTTGTGTGGACTCCAACATGTATAGGGAGCCACTTGTGTGTAAGAAGTGTTATTGGACCGACATCGAAAATTCTTAAAATATAAAAACTAAAAATATGGCGTTTATTAGAGTGAAATTAAAATAAAAACTCTTTAAAATAAGGGATCATTTATTATTTGATTTCGTATTATAAATAAAAAATAAAAAAAATGTTAGAGTTTGCTATACTTAACTACTCTGTCTCTTTACAAAAAAAAAAAAAAAAATTACTCTGTCTAACCCTAGGTAGTGCATCTTCTTTTTTAGGTTTTCTCCTTTGGCTGGAATTGTCAAGTGCATTGTATTGTTTGCTTTATGTTTATGCGGGGGGGGGGGGGGGGGGGGGGGGGGGGGGGGGGGGGTGTGGTATGAAGTGCCATCAGTTGTTAAGTGAGCCAGTAAAGCCAATTTGATATTCTTTATTAAGGGCAACTCCCTTGAAAAGTTTTTTGTATTCATATAAGGGATGTTAAACACTAGTTATTGTTGAAATCGGGACTTAAGTGAGAATAGTAAAAGAAAGAGAAAGCGTTTGCTGAGCAAACCAATTAGACATTTTAGAAAATAAAAGAGACGGGACTCTTGAATCACTATGACTAATTTTGACTGTCAACATGAATATAAACGAAATTTTGAACAATGTATACAAACAAAACGAAGCACTTCTATTATCAAACAATCTGAGGCATAAGCAAGGCTTCCATCTATATTCTAAATACTCTACCACTAAACTAATTTGTTGAGATTGCCAATTTGATTTTTGTTGGAAGCTGATACCTTATCACTTACCGTTGCCTTCAACTATATATTAGCTGTAAATAGCAGCAAGTGAATGCAATAAAGTGTAATTAATGCCTTAGGTAGAGTATATAAACATTTGCAGCTATTATAAGGGTTTTTTGCACACCTTCCTATATATCTTAAGAAATTGGTTACTTTATAAATAAATAAAAAAACATTTGTATAATTTTTTGCATGTATAAGAAAATAGATGACAAAATAGAGCATAAAATTTACCATCCTCCATACCACAATCATCATCGAGTTTTACATTTTTAGGTCAAATTGATTATCTTTTGGAAGTGATAATTCAAATATTTTTCCATTAATTTGTTTAACAAAATAATATAATTATAATTTAAAAACCGCATGAAAGCACACCAAAATGCAAATCTTGCACCTTCGAAAACACTATAAACTATACAGAAAAATGCTAATTGTTGAGTATTACTCACATACGGAAAAATAACTATATAAATTGTAAACAAAGATGAATTTAATAAATGGCCATTTTCTCAAATGAACTTCTTTTTATACAAATTAATTTAATCAAAATTAGAGATGCACATGTTACCACATGAGGAAATGAAGTTGAACCCATGGGTGGCGCCGTGCAATTTTTATTATTATTATTATTATTGTAACATCGATCATTTGCATGGTGAATTAAATAATTTTCCGACAATTTTTATTATTTATTACAACTAATGACAGAATCTTTTCACAGGTAGATTACACATATGAAGCCCTGGCTAGTTGAAAGAGGTATCATTCATGTTGTTTTCTTAACCATATTAGACAAAACAATAGGGTTTAGAAATTGTTTATGACATACCTTATGATTTTCAAATAACCTCATTCAGAAGAATTATACTAATGACATTAAAAATATGCAATTTGACTAGCATATAATTCCTTGTTTTTTTAACCGGAATTTAATGCAATTTAGGAGGAATCAATGAAAGGATATCAATTCAAATCCTGAATTTCAGAATTGAGAGATCAAAAATTCTTATTAGTTCTTAGATTCAACTCCCACCGAAATAGAATTTATTAATATATAAATATTAAAATATATGCTTTAATCCCGTTAAATAAAAACTTTATGTATGTACCAGCTTACAATTATACGTTAAAAAACTACTACTAAACTTAACATGTGAGAACCAAAATGTCTTACTTTACATGATTTTATTAGTTGTTAACTATCATGTTAGTGAACCAAGTAGTAGTTACTGACCAAAATATATAAATAAATAAATAATCAAGTAGTAGTTAATAAACATCGTAATACCACCTTAGGGTGACATCTTGGCTTGGACTGGTTTAGATTTTTTATTCTTTACTTGAATAGTACTTTTTGTGAAGCCAATGGCTAGTCAAGTCTTTTAGTGAAAGTCTAATTTATTTTGAAGTCAAGACTAAGTAATTCACAAAGAAATTATTAGAGTTTATGATTTTTTTTTTTTTTAGTATGTTTCATCAGTTTAAGTGATTTTAATAAACTAAAAATATTAAGACACTTTATATCTTATAAGATCGGTAACATTGGGACTTCAGAATTCTCAGAGTGTATCATCCCTCCATCCACAAACATAGCTAATGAAAAAAGATTATAAAGAACAGCCCCGAGAATTTATGACTAAAGATTTTAAGTTTAGATCTATTTTTTCATCACAAATATTATCTAAACCCTTGAACAATTTGAAACATGCATTAGAGTTTGTCATTACACCATGGAATTTGGAGCATTGGAAAAGATTCAGTACAATCCTATTTAAAGTAAAAGAAACAAACAAAAATAAATAAAAACGCCATATGAGGAGAAATAAACAAACGTCATGCGACAAGTTTATTAGGACGTGTTAAATTTTCAAGAATTAGGTACAATAGTTAAATAGTGACATGTTACAATAAAAAAAAATTATGAGTTTTTGAATGACGTGGGTACCAGCTAGCGGAGTCCGAATACCAAATTAGTAAGTCTCTAATTGCAGCGGTGTACCTCTACACATGTATCAGATTAATTAAGGGTATAACTCAAGAGTAGTATAAAGTGTCTAACCTGCGCACTCGTATGAGCGATTTCATTCTACTATTATTGGACCATATTTTTGGAAACATCGTTTGAATTATAGTTTTAACATTTGTGGTAAAAAAATAAAAAATAAAAAGTTTATTAGGATGTGCCTAGCCGGCTTAGTAGTGAGCTTAACCAGCGGCTCAAGAAAACAAGGGGCAATACAATGGCCACCCCAACAGAGCTGGAAGGCAAGCTGTCATTGTCTGACTAATGAATCACTTTGCTACTGTTTCAACGCTAAGTTACAAAAAGAAAGCCCCACATCCTTTTCATCCGCGCGTGGAAGCGTGACAATAGATATTGTTTTGGAGTCACACTCTAATGTGGACAGCTCTCCAGATGGAAGATCATTTGTCACCCTCAGATTAGATTACTTTTTGTGATCTCATCTGATGGCTTCGCTTCTACTTTTGTAGAAAACACCCCCCGTTTCTTATGGCATAATATTGGGTTTGAGTGGACTATTTTGCCCTTGGATTTTTGTCGGTGTCAAGTGTGATTATGTCTTTTTGAAGGTGTAAAATAGACATGTGGACCATCTCATTTAGGGAGGCTTTTATGATCTTTTATATATAGAATAAATACTTAATTTATTCCATTATGTTTAGAGTTTGTATCATTTTATTATTTATATTTCAAAATATACTATTTTTTTCTTATATTTTTATTATTTATCTCAACTTAGTCTTTTTTTTTTCAAAATATATTATTTTAGTCCTATATTTTTATTATTTATTTCAATTTAATCTTTATATTTCAAAATATATCATTTTAATCTCGTATATTTATCATTTGTTCCAATTTAATCTTTATATTTTAAAATGGTAGAGGACAAACATGAGCCACAATGATAAAAATAAAAATTAAGTTGGGATAAATAGTAAAAATACAAGACTAAAAGAATATATTTTAAAAGATAAGTACTAAATTGAGATAAATGATAAAAATATATGACTAAAAAGATATATTTTTAATGATAAAAATTAAAATAACACAATCCTTAAAACAAAAGACCAAACTAAGTATATACCCTTATATACATTTTGGTTTCGTGTTTCATGAGCTTCTTGAGTGTCAAACTTTAACACTATGTTTGGACCTACAAGGCAAAAAGGTCAAAAGAAAAGAAAAGTAATGGATGTTATTTTTCATTATTGAATTGAAGAAGAAGAAGAAAAGAAATGACGATTTTAGATTATAAGTTATTTTAACATTTTTAAGTTCTTTTAAAGTTAAATAATTTGGGATGTTGTAATCTTTTTGTACATAGTAGATGTCGAAAATCTACAATCATGAAGCGGAGACCAAGAATCTGGGATATCAAAAGGCGAGTTATGGTGTTAGTCCTTAATATCAGTGTGGGTTTAGTGAAAGATACTTTGATGCTCAATTTAGTAATTATAAAAGGATAATATATGGGAATAGTAAGGAAATATATACATGATGAGGGTCCAACTACAGGTTGGCCGGAGTTATGAAGTGGTAGCCAAATATTAGTGTTCTGAAAAGAGTAGAAAATATGGCAAGGCTACATTGTGATATTTTACATTAATGAAAAATAGTGTACATGTGTGATTTATAAGTTGGTGGTGTAGGTATAAAAGATAACTTGATTAATTATTTTAAGCCGGTAAAAAAAATAGATTTAATTAGTTATTTTCTTATATTTACAACATTAAGGTGAGTCAAGTGTTAGAAGTCGACTGATGAAATTTTGGATCAAGTCTGACGATTATGGGCTTGAATCCAATCTGCAGCATAAAAATAAGGGCTTGATCTTGGACCTATGTTTTGGGTGAGCCTAAAGCTATGTAGCACAACTCATGAGTCGAGTTGCGCCGTAGCCTCGTTCCACAGGTTGAGCCCAAATATGTGTTGATGTGCCTTGAATTAACGGTCTTTAGCTGAGGCCAAATTTTGACCGCTATATACACTAATTTTTTTTTCCTTTCATTGTCTCGAATTCAGAGAAAGTAAAATCAACTCTAATAAAGTAAAGAAATTAGAATCAATACCCAATTACTAGAGTTTCGTCCCTCACAGGAAAAAAGTCTAAACAAGGAGAGAAATTTCCCTTTTTCTCCTTTCCCATAAAAAAAGTAAACCCAAACACACTAAAACTACATAATTTTGTCAACAACAAGGAATGAATATCAAGTGGTTAGCATTAACATGTGGACAATCTGTTTTAGGATCTTGATTTGGGGTTCATTACAATTTTATTGGCGATCATTACACCTTAACTTAATCATAACATGAAGATCTCTCTACTTTGTCAATTATGTAATGGAAGAAGGTGTCCAGGAAAGCCACTATAGACTAGTAAAATAGAAGCCTCTAGGCTAGAGGTGGCATTTGGACAAGGTCGACACAGGCCCAGTTTAGCTCAGCACACGAAAATTTAGGTCCAACCCACCTCGAATGAAAGTGGGTTCGACTCGGCTCAACCCACCTTATATAAGTGGGCCAAGTTGGGTCTTATAATTTTAGACCCAGCCCATTTGTGCCCAAACCTATTTGTGCCCAAACCCAGCCCAACTCAACTCGAACCCAGATAAAACTTATCTTGAGATTATAATTTGTCCATGTAATTTTTCTTATAAATAGTTAGTGTATTGAACTTCATTTTACTACAAAACTATATATTTATTTTATTACCTATTGTCTTTTTATTTTATTACAAGAGAATACACAATATCTATGGCTATGGGGGGAAGAAAATCTTTCAAAACGATTACATTCAAATGTTTGGAATTATTTTGCTTACCTTGAAGAAAATGGTTATGTAATTTGTAACTATTGTGAACGTAAATATATATTTCGTCGTCAATTTGGAAGTGGAACGCTTGTAAGACATTTTGTATCTCAACACTCAAATGTTTCAAACTATTGTAATCCTCAACCACTGCCACCGCCACCACCAACAAGCACAGCACTCGCACAAGGAGTATAATAAAATGAAGAACTTCTCCACCAACTTTCTTCAAGCATTTATATAATGTTCTTTTTTTTATGTTTATTAGTAACGTATCCGTGTCTCGTGAACTTGTGCTTTGTTAAGTAATGTTTTATCATTTATCTTAATATTATCAATCAACTTATGTCTTGTTAATTGTTAAATTAACTTTTTCTTAAAAAAAAATTAAGCTTAAACTTTTTTCATTATTAATCCAACTATCAAAATTCAGAACACATTAATAAAAAATAAAAATAAAAAAATGGGTTGGCCTAGCCCAGCTCAGCCCAACTCGCAACTTGTAGTAGCGGGCTTGTGAGCCGAACTGAGTCCTATATTTTAAAAATTGAACCTAGCTTAACTCAGCCCACTAAACATATGTGCCGAGCCAGACTAATTTTTCTTAATCCACGATTCGATCAGGCCTGTGTTGGGCCGTGCCGGACTGATCCATTTACCAGCTCTATTCTGGGCCATTAGATACCCTAAGAATCTATAAATTCTCAGTCAAAACTAAAACACATTATTTTTTAATTTTATATATATATATATTTTTTTTTTCAGTAGAGAATGATTAATTTTTTAATTAAAAATACATAAATATTTTTTTTTGGAAAAAAATACATAGATTTTTTTAACAATTTTTTTGGACAAGTGAAGGCTGCCTTGCATAGATCCGCCAGTGTTAAATTATTATGTACGTTCATACAAAATTTAAGCACATATATCAAATTTATGAAATTGCTTTCGATTGAAATATAAAAAAATGCTTAACGTTATAAAAAAGATCTAATGATAATGAACTTACAGTTGTAAAATCAAAGAACCCAAATCCGAAGCCAGACCAATACCCTGCCTCCACCTCCGCGGCCCCCGGTTTAAAAGGAAAACAGGAACAGGAAAGCAAGAAATTGGTATGCCATTGCCTAAAAGTTTACCAATCTACTCAATACTTGGAATGAGCATTTTAGAAAATCAAAACACAGTGGATTTGTGCCAGTTTTCTGATGCAATATTAGAAGAAACATCTACTCAAGGTTTTACATATAACCAAGATTTACAGACAGGTACTATATAATTCAATATTATAGAAAGCATTGTCCAGGTTGAAGCTTTCTTTTTTGTCTGCCTCTAACTTTGTTTATTGAAATCAGTCAACTGTTGTGGCTCCCTCCAGCCTCTCTTTGCCTGAAAAGTAATATCTCGTCCTCAGCATGTCATATTTGGAGATACAAAATTAACAACCTGAAAACGGAATAAAATTCGCGTAACGCATAATGACACTCTTAAAATTCCAATCCAACTTTTACATCAAAAACACGTAAAATATAGTTAGTTCGACTAAACATTTTTTTTTTTTTTTATATATATATATTTTTTAATTGAAGACCGTCATATTGTTTCAGACTTGATAAATCAGTACTCTACGATATTTTTCACACAATAAGCACCAAGTAATGAAGCTGCTCCACAGAATCATATTTTGGTACCCTACACAAGCTCTCTGGGCAAAAGGAATGGAGCACATTCATGTTGATAAGATGTGGGAAGCTTGGGGCACAAAGCTGCTTTGAATATTATCAAGAAGACATTCATACCACGGCACAACGATGATTTCAAATGTGGGACAACATCAAATTTAATGAGGGACTGGAGATAATACAGAAATCTTGGCCAGAACATAAATAATCACGTGGTTCTAAAAAGAAACCGCTTACCTTCGAAGATGAAATGCTGAGGACAGATGCGACTTCTTAAATACTGTCTACAAACTTAACTTGAAACTGAGCTTGCAGCAACAGTAGTGGAGTTATTGTTGTTCAGAGAAGTCCCATTACGCCCCTCCATTTCATCATTTGTCCTCCGCTCAGTGACTGAAGACCCCACTACATTATTTGGATCCACCTCATGCTCAGCCCTGTTATTGTCCCTAGTCTCAAGGCGTTCCATCATCCGAGATACACTAGCAAGTCCAGCATTCACCTCTCTTCTAACTTCAGAACCAATATCTGACATTGACGTGCTTCGAGAAAACAGCCTCTCCTTCCACCCTTTTGTACTCTTTGCAATTGACTCTTTGTATCTTAAGACACCATGAGAGTATTTAACATGGCTCAGACTTTAATTAGATAATAACAAAAGCTAGAAATATAAGGCATCTCCATGAAAAGAATTGTCAAAAAAGAATAATAAACAAGCCATACTTCATTGACATCGAATTAAGACGAGACTTCCAAGATTCTGAAAAAGACTGGAACTCAGATGGTCCTGGCTGGTCCTGATTTGGGATTGATGGCTGTGAAGCAGAGCTTCTAAAAATGAATCATAGAAAATCAGATGAAGTTAACTAACACAATTTTGTCAAATACCAAATTTGACAAGGCAGAGGCACAGATATTCATTTCAAAATGGAGTAAAATACGAAATCAGTATTACCTGTTACTATTTGAGGTTCCTTGGTGATTGGCTGACATGAGAACAGATCCAGATGACGAACCAGAAAGTTGATTACTTTGGACAGAAGAAAAGCGTGGCATATGTTCCTGTGGTTCATTGCTGACGGCTCTAAGTGGAGGAGATGAATTATCTACAGTTAATGAACGAGGCTCAGATTCTGCTCCAAAAGGAGGCAGCGGGGCTGAACCAGGACCAGAGGATGGTGCATTAGCATGAGTAGAGAACACCAAGAATTCTGGACGTCCATGAGCCGACGAGCGACTTCTGGAGCCCCTCCGAGCAACGTGGTGAGACCTTCCCATCGCAGCAGCAGCGGCCAAGTGCTGGATGATGCGCTCCTCAAGTTCTGAATCATTGGCTCCCACTGGTAGCTGCATTATGAGAAGAGATTCCAAAATTAATCAATATAATGATTGTCTTGAACAAAATGACAAACCAAAGTCTGAATTTCAGTTTGGAAGCAGACGGACATGTTGTAATTCAAAGTCCCCAAGAGTGGGATGGTGAAATATTGTAGCATTTCTTGCTGGATTTGACCTAAAACTCCTCTCATGTTCTACAGCCTCAAGCAATTCTTGACTGCCAAAACAAACGAATTAAGCAATTCCAAATTAAAGTGCTCATCAACAACAGCAACTTAGATGATAAATCTGAAAAGTTGCAAGGTCCTAGGAAACCTGGCCGGATCTTTCAGACTGATGGATTGCCAACACATTGGACAGTTTGAGCTCCTCTGGCACCTGTTCAAAGAAATACAAATTTATTTTGTTTCCGACTTCCTTTCATCATCTATAGTGAAATCTCTTGAAGGCACATCCCAAAGATATACCTCCTTCACTATCAAATATTTTTTAATCTTGATAACATCTAACTGGCTGTCTGGCTACTCGGAAATACTAACAAGTTATTTTTTATCTCATTTACAGAATCAATTCTCGAGGAGAATAAGTAGCTGGACCTTCCAAAGAAAGAACC
Organism: Ehretia macrophylla; assembly: GCA_037974665.1. NCBI lineage: Eukaryota > Viridiplantae > Streptophyta > Magnoliopsida > Boraginales > Ehretiaceae > Ehretia > Ehretia macrophylla. Next base: position 32,756,022 of record CM075771.1, read on the forward strand.
AAAACTTCTCAGGATTTCTTATCCTTATATTGGTGAGGTAAGACTAAAAAGCTCAAAAAGCCAAATATGTAGGACTTCTTCTCTGTTTGATTTATGTGCACTTTTAAGAAGTTGATGATCTAAATAGCCTCAACAGAAGCAGTTTAGCCAAGAGTGAAACTTTTCTCATTCAAAAGCTCAAAAAAAGCTTCCACTTTACTCCGCAAGTCAGCTTTTGGTCTTCATGAAACAATAGCTAATGAAGTGCGTTTAAGTAAGAAAACGAAGGGGCTTTAAATCTATATATAAGAAACAGTGTTCTTGAGAACTGCTACATGAGCTGAACACAGTTTTATAATTTTTTCTCATCCCAACCACTGCTAGTCCATCTTATTTTGCCAATATTGTCAGTCAAGGTAAATATAAATAATAACTGCAACTTTGTAATGGTTTCATCCCATAACTGGCAATAAAAATGGTAATGAGAAAATATTCGAGCATGTGTGAGTATCAGAGAATGATGTAACACAGTCATAAGTGCCAGAAAAGATTAAGAGATGAAGAGAATGAAGTAGAGCCATTAAAATGATCCTCATCTTCTGCCTTCAGAGAAAAAATTCATAATGTTCCCTAACTGTCTTTGGCTCTGGTATACTATTGATAACTCTCACCATTAAATTTCAGAGTTTCTTATTTCCCCTGATACTTGTTCAAGGCTTTACTTTCAGGATCACGCCTTCTAACATATACTCTACAGTGTCAGCTAATCCTTGTCTCCCTTACTAGTTTCCAATAGAGCTATCCATATACTTTAACCTAAGAGCTACTAAATATGTACTAGCCAACTCTTTTGTTGGAAGTATTCACTTTTCAAATTAGTATCTGTATTCTATATTTTGCGGAAGTGACAACAGAATTTATAGACAACAGAATGGATATAGTTTGTATAATTTTGACAGAATGATGGTTTTCTTTTACACCATTTCAAAACGGGCAGAAAGTGGGAAAGGAAAGAGAAGAGATTTAAAGAGGAGAGCTTCCGTGCTCTTCTTAGCTCACAATTGTTATCTTGCATAATTCGGAGTACATATCCCGATGTAACTAATCAAAAGCTTGTAATGGTAAAGCTGCACGTTGATGATTTTCTCGCACTTCCTCCCTTACTACGTCACTAAGTACAGGAAAGAGATTCTCTTTTACTCTCCTCCCTGAATACCAAGAAATTTCAATAAAGTAAGTTATCCTCTTTCCTGCTTCTTCTCGTCTCCTTCCATATACCAAGCATGTCTTAGGGAGCTGAACACGTAACAGTCAATCTGCTTCCTCCTTCCCTAAATGAATATTTTGGATTGGAACATTTTTTAAGTGATAGTTGAGTACATATGATATCCAAAGGTGAAAAAAGCCTTAAAAGGGTCAACTTTGAGAAAGAAAGTGTCCAATTTAAAAAGTACACATTTAGGAAACTTATATCCAATCTTCCATTAAAAGTTGATACATTCTCCTTTTTCACAATGCCAGATATGTGCTAGAAAGTTTTACGGATAAATTCTAACTGAATGTTTGGAAATCAGCAAGGGAACATACATTCAACCTTCCATCAAAAACAATACTAGTTTCTCCAACTTCAGGTGTCGTTACAAATGAGTTGCGCAGACAGCTAATGTGCAATTCTTCTGATAGATTACATCCCTTTCCCTTCTTTATTCTCATGGCTTCCTATTTTTAGTTGTATTTCTAGTCCTCTGTCAGACTGCCATTTTCTCCCAGTCTTCATTTCAAACTTGGCCACAATACTCAAAATCTCTCAGTTCTAACTCAAACTAGACATTTCAGTGGAATACAACCCTAACCTAGTAAAATATAAACTCCTCCCCAATTATCTCTGCTATCTTCTCAGAGTCACATATTCTACTTACAATGCAGCAGCCACCACAAAAGAAATTATATTTCCTCTTTAAGAGGGGCGGTGGGGCAATCACTCCAATAGTACAAATTTATCATCCACGCCTTAATGACTACCAATTTGACAATATTCATGAGAAGAGCTACAAAAGACCTTAGTTTGGTAGAAATGTATTTTTAGGCCCATGCGGTTTACCAGTAAAAGTAAAAGGACAAATGTTAGCAGAAGTCTCTTCATCTCACATAAAGATGTTTTAATAAAAATAGGACTGCAAAGATCCAATTTAAACAGAAAAGACATGTAATAACAAGGGACAAGAGAACACAAAATGCCAAGAAATAATATGTAAACGATCTGATCTAAAAAGAAATCGAGAAGTAAAACAAACTGATACTCACCATTCAAGAATGCATTGAAGGTGAAATTCATGCTTGCAATTTGTCACCTACAGCAGAACATATAAGTGAAATCTTTAGCATATAATGTTGCCAAATTAAACAGACAATGATCACAATGCACAAAAAGGTTATCATATCTCACCGTGGAAGGCTCACTTTCACAGAAAGCCTCGAGGCATATGCTGCAAGCCTCATCACAAGCCTCCTGAATCCCCCCTTCCACAAATGCTGCAGCTGAGGTCATGTGACTCTCTACCTTATTGCCCTCATCCTTTCCAGGACCCTTAATCAATCAAAACCCAAAAAGTTCCAAAAACGATAAATAAAATCATGACATTACTACATCTCGATATAAACCAAGTTTGAATCTTTAATGCCTAACTGGGTGCTCAAAATGAATAACAATCACACCAAATTACATCACAATCAAAAACCAAAAAATTACAAACTTAATAAGTTAAATCCCAGTATTATTACATCACATTATAATCCAAGTTACAATCTTTAATGGTTAAATGGGTGCTGAAATAAATATCAAACATACCCAATTAAAATCTTTTGGGTCCTTTCTCTCTTTCAAGCTTGTATCTTTACATGATACCATGAAAAATATAGAAGATTTGACCGTCAAATCAATGCCCTTATTGAGAGAAAAAAAAAAAAAACTTCTCTGCAAAAGTTGACCAAATTCAATTCTTTGAACAATTATTTCGACAATTTATCACCACAAGATCAAATCAACAAAGCACAGACCTTTTCTATTTCAATCACTTCTATACACACACACACACACACACATATTTATATATCTATATCTACATATGTACATATAAGGACAGGCCAAATCCGACAAGTATCGGACTCACTTTGGGTATGCTGTACGCAAACTTAACTTGCATCTCTTAAAAGAGCTATTTCCACCACTCAGAACCAAACCCGTGACCTCCATGTCACACGAATATATATCTATGCATATATAAAATCATAATAGGGGGAAATTTTGGGAACTTGATGGGATTTAGCTAATTTCATCAACAAAGATACATTTTTTCCCCAAGAGCACAAAAATAGAAATAAAAAAAGAAAAAAAGGAAATTTCACTTATCAGATTTATATATGAATTTTACCTCCATATTTTGGAAATAAATTGATGAAATATGCTCCAGAATGGATCAGGAATCTGAAAAATCTGCCATGAAATTGCTGAATGATAAAAAAGCTCTGAATTTTTCCCTTTTTCTTGAAATATATTATTAAAAGAAATTGCTTTTGTTACATTTAAGCAAACTCTATAAAATTTTAGAGCGAGACACAGCGAGAGAGAGAGAGAGAGAGAGAGGGGAGAAAAAGAGGGAGCTTTTAGCCAAAGACAAAAGAATGATGGAAATGGACCTCACGTTCCTCAGCTTTTGCTTTATTAAGAAGCATTTCTTTCTTTTCTTTTTCTTTTTCTTTTTTTATTATTAATATTAAGCTTTTTATGATCTAAACAACTTATAAGTTGTTTTTTTTTTTTTTTGTCAAGACTTATAAGTTGGTTATGAACTTATAAATCTATTGACTAAAAAATTAACTTCATTTGAAAGTAGAAATCCTCTTATTTATTTATAAGCTCTCAATATATTTTGACCAACAAATTTACAAAACTATTTGAATGTATTTTGCATATTATTTTGAAATTTATAATTATGAATGTTCTATGAAATTAAACCCGATGGAGTGGGATCTGCAGTAATAATGTTTATTGCTTCAAAATATTTTGAGAGATTTTAGAATATTAATTGTTGAAATCGACAATGATGAAGTAAGAATGATAGGTAGAAATTAAAAATTAACTTATTTAAAATTAGATATTCTCCTATTATTATAACCTCTCAATATATTTTGACCAACAAATTTACAAAACTATTCTTATATATTTTGCATATTCTTTTGAAACTGTATAATTCTAAATTCTATAAAGTTGAGCATCTGTACTAATAATTTTTATGGTTTCGCAACTTTATGAGGGATTTTGAAGTATTAATTGTCTGATACGATAATGATGAAGTAAGGGTAATAATTAGAAATTAAATGGATAATTGGCTTAATTTTTTATTATCAATATTTTATAAGTATCAAATTAAAAAATTTATTCAGTGTCTCTTGTAAACCTTACGACACAAAAGAGATCATACGAGTATCTAATGTCCAAACAAACACACTCTAAACATAATTTTATTTTTGGAGTTGAAAATGTTCCTATTTTTTTTGGAGTTGAAAATGTTCCTATTTTTTTTTTTTTTTTTTTCTATTTCAGAGTGTTGGAATTTGGAATGAGTCATTTGGATGGCCATGAGTTGTCTCATTCTTTTATGCTTTTTCTACCTTAAAATAATTGTTTCGGATGACATATTTATTTATTAACTTGCGAGTTGGGACCCATATATTATGACATTGTGTCCACATTGCAGAAGATTTCTTAAATTTTTTAATAAAAAATCTCACTGCTAGATTCTCTTTAATTTTGGTTTAAGTAATCATTGATCTAATCATGATTAATAATTCTTGAGGATTAGTTGCTCCTTTTGGTTTTTTTAATGATTTGTTTAACAAAAAGGATAAGAGATAGGAAAAGAAACGTGCCTAAGATGTTTTATGACACAATATATAACTTCGATGGTTAAATAGAATGATCGAGTATTTGGGTAGTAATTTATTTTTAATTAAATATTTTAATTTTAGATTTATAATCTACGACAAGTATTGTTTTGCATTTCACTTACCTTGAGTATGCGTTAAAATATACCGTTGCAATACTGGTTTATAATCTTTAAGTAAATTTATTATGGTTCTACTTGAAGTAATTCTCCGTCAAAAAAGAAAAGAAAAAAAAAAGAGAGAATTCAGACGGAAACTATGCAGCCTACAGCTTAAATTGGGCAGCCCATGCGACCCAACACATATTGGACCAGTTTGGGTCCGAGTCAAACGACAGATTTAATGAGAGTTCATTAAAGCTTGTACGACGTGATCGTACAACAATGGAAGTTTTTCAGCATTAGATGTTGCAGAATTTAATGGGCTCAATGTGACCGGTCACTGAGCGTTTATTTGGACTGAGTGATTTGGAGGGAAATGATTGAATTCCGGGGATTTTTATTTTTATTTTTTGTTTGGATTTGAGATTTAAGGCGTAATTGAATTTTGCTTAATTAGTTAAAGGTATAATTGTAATTTCATATAAATAGTAATATTTTTCAAACATTTTAAACATATGTAACGGAAGAGGCAATATATACTATTTTTTAGAAACGTCAGGGACTAATTATGTCATTTATAATATTAATAACTAAATTAAAAAAATGAATTATTTAAGGGACTAATAGTGGAATTTGCCCGCGACACGAAGAAGATATAAAAACGTGATATTATTACAAATTACTCAAAGATATACTCTGTCTGCACAAGTAACACAATGATGTTCGACCAAAAAAAGAGAGTAATATAATGATGTAATTTAAAAAGAAAATAATATCACGCTTGAAAAGGATGGATGATATCATAGAATAGTGTTTTTCTTTTTCATTCAAGGGAGTATAAGCCGTATTAAAAGATATCACCAATAAGTTGACTGGTCAATCTTCTAGCGATGAAGTTAGGATGGATTTTCTTGAGATGAAGGGTATCTCCAATATATTTCCGATAAAATGTAGAAATAAAAATAAATTGATAGGAACGATATATGTATAAAAAGAATTTTACAAAAGGAAAAGTCTTGAAAACGTCCAACACTTTGAACGTTTTCAAAACGTCCCAAATTCCCAATACATTGGGATGCATTAGGCGTGTATATCAACCAATGATCCAATTACATTGAAAAATGTCCCAATGCAATTGGATCGTTTTGAAAAACGACCCTTTACAAAATTCTCGTACGATGATGATGTGACAAGAACAAGTTGATTCTCTTTGAGTACACGTAACCCACCTTACAATGCAAATAAATAAATAAATATAATAGAGAAGAATGCATCATGAGTTTGTAAGAAGTTTTTGTAAGTTTTATTTTGTAGACTTAACTGTTTCATGAATTAAAGGTGTAAGAGTAAAGATAGATGGGTAAGTAATAGGTATTTGCTCCAATGATATGATTTTCTTTCGGAATGTAAAAAGTTTAGAGATTAATTCTTGAAATATGTAATATCTTTGTGATGTAATATTAGTCTTAAGCCTCCCTTTAGAAAAGAAAAAAGAGAGAAAAAGAGAGATAAAAGTGCAAGTTTTGAAAACGGGTGCTATTAATTATATTTATATCTTTCCTATTTCTTTTTATCTTTCTTTCTTTAATCACATCGCTGTATTATTTTTAGTAGCACTCAAGAATAGATAACAAAAAGGGGTTAAGAGGGGATTGATCTGTTTATAATATAATGTTAAGAATGAAATTTAAAAATTATAACATTATAAAGATGTTAGGAGAGTATCATGTCTTTTTAGTCGAACATACACCAAGTGTAGATAGTACACCTTTGATGCATCAAATTCAATATCCGATAAAGTAGGCCTAGTAAAATAGAATATATGTCCGGACCTATAGCCCTTTTTCTTGCTAATTGGTCTTGGCTACCTAAGCAATAGGGTCTTTCCTGTCGGACTTGCCTTTGTCTTTCACAAAAGGACACAAACCCTGAAACCCAAGTGTTGAAATATCGAGAGAAAGAGCCAAAGTTTGACATAGTAGGCTTTCAATTTGCACAATGGATCTATAGAGATAGAGTATTATTATATTCTATGTTAATTTTTACACTCAAATATCACTTTTTATGTGAATGTTTAATTGATACGTTAAAATAACAAACTTTTTGATTTCTCTCTCTTCTTTTAGTATACCAACTAAACATACACATAAGAAGTGGTATTTGAATGTAAAAATTAAAATGATATATAGCATTTCTCATAGAGATAAATGGAGAATATGAGCTTTGTTCAATCATGAAAATAGTATCCAAATGCGCCATAAATAAAATATCAAGAGTGCATGAACAAGTAAAAGTGCATGAGTCTAGTAGAACATTTGGAGCGTAAACGGGAGAATCGAGTTTAAATTAATTAATTGACAATCCTTTTTAAGGTTATTTTAGATAAATCTTGTGTTTAATTAATTTAGACTATATATTTTAAAAATCGTGATTCGAATTTAGAATATTAATTATAACTTATTAGTACTTGAGTTTTTGTCCTTATCCTCGTTGAGTTTATTGTGATGCTACATTTTGGTTAATCAAGCTTCCTCTCACCTTTTCTAAAGAGGAAAAAACAGATGACAAGGCATTTGGGCTGCTTGTGAAAACACACACGCATATAGTTTTGTGCCAAGAAATGATTGTTGCGATAATCAAATTAATATATGCTTACCTATTCAAGTACGATTCCTTTTCCTTGTCAAGTTTGATCTTGTATTTTAATCTTAAGAAATTGTTTTCCACATGAGGATGATTTTCAAGATGAATGACAAACGATAGCCTTTGAGTGCATTGAGATTGATAATTATAGCACGCATATTGCAATAGAAGATTGAGGGAAATGAAAGGGACAGGAAATAACAACTTATCAAGAAAAGATGTGTGTTTTTATTTTTTAACATTTTTTGGAGCTTATTTGTGTTTATACTGGATTTAAATTATAGAATACATGACCCATTCGAAAGAGTTATAATTCGAGATAGTTGGACACATGACTTATTGAAATTGATCTAAAAAAAAATAGCCTTTTGGTTGCTCGAACATAAAACATAAGGAAGTCTTTCATTCATACATTAACTGTTTTCCCACTAAACTAACGGTAAGAAAAGGTGTATTAGCTAGCCACAGTATAATGCTAACCTCTTATACCTAAAAACTGGAAACATATCTATATCTAAATTTCGATACACATAATTTTACCTGGAAGAGACATGGTCCAAGTTAATTAGACACAAAATCTATTGAAACTGACCTCAAGAAGAATAAGTTCTTGTTAATTTGTTCGATTTAAAATATAAACAAATTTCTCTCTCACATTTCAAATACTCCATTTACCAGACTAACCCCATGAAGGCAAGAAAAGTTGTACTAGCCACATCATAAGGCTAACCTCTTATACCATAAAAATCATAAACACATCAACATTTAAATCTTGAAACACATAATTTCACTGGAAAAAGACATGGTCCAAATTAATTAAATATAAATTTATTGAAACTAACTCCTAGAAGAATAGATTCTTAGTTGTTCGATGCAAAACGTGAACAAGTCTCTTTCCCATACTTCAAATACTCTATTTACTAGATTAACCAACCCCATGAAGGCAAGAAAAGGTGTACTAGCCACATCACGAGGCTAACCTCTTATACCATAAAAATCATAAACATAACCAAAATATTCGTTGCCGTGGATCACAGAAATGGCCAAACATCTTTCCACGATCACGATTGATGACCCTTGTGAATGGCGTGGAGATCTTCCACTATTTGTTTACACTTTGAACATCCAACATCTTCTTCAGTCAAACAACTAAGAGCTTGAATTGGAAGAGATTTTTAAACGTTCCAAAAGCAGATTTAGGCATTCAGCTTAGATTCAGGCTTTATTCAGCCATTTTTTCTGTCATGGACAATCAGTTAAACTGGCCTCCATAAATTTTCCCGTGTCCATTAGCGAGTCATTTCAACTCTTTTTCCATGTGACTTCTGAGCTGGATTAACAGAGAGAGATATGAGGTTTTCGTTTATTTGGTACAACGGAAGTTAAAGTCATGATTTAAATTTAAAATTTTGTAGTACAATAAATTACTAGTTGATCATTTCATTTGACTCGTGGGTGTTGAAATATGAGGTTTTAATCTTATGGACAATGTTCCGAGGGTCCAAAGTAACAGTGACGGGGGGAACAAAAGGGGACCATTTCCAAACATGTTATTCTGCTTGCAACCAAGTTCTGGACTACACAACAAATGGATGTTGGACATTGACTCAAATATTTTTTGTTTTTGTTTTGATTCAAGAAAGGTAAAGTCAATTATAACCGGACTAAACTGAATTATTTCACCCTTTTTATTCTTTTTTATCAGCGGACAGAAAACATCGAGAGGTTGTGCCAAACTGAACGGGTACATCAGTTGATGAATACTATAGTTTACTAATCAGTCTACACACCTATTAATCTCTTGGTACACCCAGATATTCGAGTACAATTTATATACAGGTTCCAAGTGTCAAACTAGCCACAACATTTACTAACGTTAATGGAAGTTTGCAGTAATAGCAAGCCCTAGTTAGTAACTCTATTGGTAGATTTTTCTTTCAATAAAGTAAGATCTTCTAATCAACCCCCTTATCGTCTTGGATTAATTTAGTGCATGCACTAAGACATGTTATTACTTCACGTAATTTTCTAATGAATTCAATATGATCTTGACCAATTAAAATGAGTTACTCATTATTAAAAAAAAAAAAATCTCTCCAATCAAGACATTCCTAGTTTTGTTCCGTCCCCAAATGCATGCTAAATCTATCTTATTGGCTCCTTTTATTTGCGTTACAATTGCAGTTGAGTAGGTTGAACATAAAGTTATTCTAGATGGCCATCTTTCAGTCAAAGTTCGCATTACAATATATATATATTTTTTTCTGCATGCTCAGATATATGTTGTTATTTGTTTATCACAGTTAGATACTCAATTCAAATGATTGCTAGGCAACAAAAAAATTTCCACATAAATCAACTAAAATTTGGCACCTTCTAACATAAAGAAAACCAATTTCTCTTCAATAGGCAGTTCCTTCTTACATTTCTCTTCCTCAGAGGTTTTGCCAGATTTTATAGATGTTTAATGGCATTTAGTAACAAATTCCGATTATAACAAATTACTATTTGAGTATTCCGTTCAACTCGTAAGTGTTTTATGACCAATATTTGTTGTAAAACTTATTTTACAACATAATTTTCTATCCAAAATTATCAGATTTAGCGAAGCCAACTTCCCCTTGATCAAATTTAAATTAGGATCAGCTCTCTATTGCCTAAACTGCTAAATAATTAAATCCCTACAACATTGTGTCAAACTCAATGCACATCGAGTTTAGGGATAATTATTAAGCTGAAGCTGATGACTTTCACCACTCCCTCAAATAACAGGTTGACACAAAATGAAATAAAAGATCCTATTCAGTTGATTATAAACCTTAAAGATCGCATTCATTTGTCTGAATTAAAATAACACGCGTCTCAGATTAGTTTCTTGCTTGTCGGGAAATTTCTTCATGTTTTGATGAAAAAACATGTGGATCAAATAAACATAATCCAACTTAATCACGCAATATTCTATCATGACAATGACACCACTATAAAAATTCAACAAAAATTGAACATATTGTAATAGTTAGTCAAGTAAATACTGCCGAAACAATTATTTTCGTATCTGGACATATATATAGAATAATATCTCAACGCCACATAACTCTGACTGTAACTCATCTAAAACACTGTCAATATTCTTTACCATTAACGTTTTACGTCACTTCTTCATCTTTTTGTTGAAGATTAAATTCATAAATTCAATGCTAACTCTTTTATATATATGTATGATAAAAACTTTTGTAGATATAAAAAAAATGAAGATGTAAAGGGATAATATACAACAATATTCATTCTTCTCGCTGTCAAAAACAAGATCTTAACATTTTACCAAACTCATCCATGAAAACATGACAATTCCCTTAAAATGGTGACCAAGAAACTCATATTACTAATCAAAATGGAGTAAAAATTATCATTTACTGTACATGAACTCAAAAAAACAAAAAGGACAAGAAATTAAGAACATTCCCTCTCTTGAATTAATTCCAAGATAACAACACCACAGATACAAGAAATGGAGAATGAAAATACATAAATATACCAGTAAATAAATTTTACTTATTTTTGTTTTTTTTTTTTTTAAGATTGATAGGGTTTGGTTTTCATAGGAGGTCACGGACGATCACTTTTCTGGGAAGGGCTTCTCCAGAAACCAGCGCTGTAAAATTTATCCCACATTTCATTCTCCAGTGCAAGAACATCCATGTCTGACTCAGGTGTATTTATCACCGCGAGAGGTGACGAGACAGGGTGGATTTGCAGCTCGGTCTCGTCACAACCACAATTCCCGGGCTGTAACAGGCCCTTCTTCATCAGCGCACGGCGGCGTTTTCTCCTCAACGCCTTCCGGCAAAGCCCTGCTGGCACCTTGTACACGGCCAGCACCAGGAGGTTAACCAACCCGCATGGACAGCAGCAGCACACCGCCGCGCATTCAGCCATGGTGCCACCAGCCACCTCCGCAAACCGGTTGTTCCCTCCTCGGGATTTAGGCGGCCGCGTTGTTCCGCGGGAGGAGAGGTCTTGACTATCCAAGAGCGGCCTTCTCCGGACATCCATCGATGATGGTGGACGAAGGACTATTTGTCTAGTCATAATTAACACCCTCCTCCCCCTTTTAAATTCCTTCACAAACAAGTAATTGACTTTCTTGAAAAAACTTGGCTCGTCTGGTGTTGCGGTTTAAACTTTTATCTAAATCGAAACTGAAAATTCTGAATTATTTTCAGTTTTCCCCTCTCTCTCTCTGAATCAAAAACCATCTAAATTTGAATCATTGGAGCTTGATCCAGAGTTAAAAATGGTGCCCAAATATTAAAGAAAATGCAGAGAGGAGATTGATAGCGGATGTTGAGCCATGCCTGATGGATCGTGTAAGGGCATGCAAGCTGTTTTGGAGAAGAGAGCTTTGTTTGATACAAATACAAAAGTCCCCTCCGGAATGATCGGGAGACTATTGATGAATCTAGCTATATAATAAAGGTAGATTTTTTGTGGTTGACGAATTCTACTGTGATTTTCCTATTCTTTTGCTTAATTTCTCTTTCTCTTTTCTTTCTATGGTCCAAGAGATATATATAGATTTGAGAAAAAGGGTCGAATAGAGAGGCTTAGGTGACTGCACGATGGTCCTAAGAGAGCGAGAGCGAGAGAGAGAGAGGGAGATGGGGAGGGAGAGAGAGAGGTTTTGTGGAGAATTTAAAGATGGGAATGTAACGGATGGGGAGGATTTTTTTAAAGTATATGATATGATAGTAAATAAAAATTTGGATTTTGTATTTAAAGATGTGAGCATTTGGACAAGGGACTACCTCATGGGCATGGTCTAATAGTAACAGGGTGAATCGCTCTTATGAGATTGCGGATTCGACATTCTTTACTGCTTTGGAATTTTGCCCTTGACTGACCAGGTAAATGTGTGAGGGTACATCGTTACACCCAAAAATTTATCAATTGGTGGTCGGATTTCGTCGAATAATTTGATGGTCGAACTCTGCCAGCTGTGTTACCACGTATAAAAAATACAAAATTCATTTTGTATTTAAAGATGTGAGCATTTGGACAAGGGTCCATGAAGACAAGACAAGGTTTTAGAGACAATGCCTCAAAAATGATATTAGAACTCCCATCCAAAGCCCCACTCCTCCTTAAAAAGGAATGAGTTATAATGTTAGTGAAATAGATGATGTAATTACGATAAAATGATTTAGACGATTGATTGTAACAATTAAATAACCGTATTATTACTTTACTACTATTAATCTCTTGTAATGTTATAACATTATGAAGAGATTCAAATCTACTAAAATGGTGCTATTGTATAGAATTATGGATTATGAAGGGCTAGGTTAAAATGTTAAAGATGTCTTAGTCGACTGTAGTAATATCTGATTACATTTATGAACATTAATGAGGTTGAGGGTTAAATTTGGAGAAATACTACACAAAAAGTTAAGTGAATGGTCAGATAGCAATTTATTATTTATAAAAATTTTGAGTTCGAATAATGATTTTTCCATTTATTGTATCGAACAAAAATTGGAGTAAGACTATTGTAATTGCCAGCGTTAACATATTGTGGATAATTTATGGGCCTCTGTTGGAAAAGGATAATATGGACATAAAATTTTAATGACTCCATTAATATCCGAGTTACATGTGCTCATAGAATATAAGTAATTGTTATGTGGTAGAGATGTTGAAAATTGCAAATTAAAACGAATTTCTGAAATCTATACCGGGTCAATATGGATAAAATTTGACGTGTATATATATATATATGGAGTGTTAACTAGTAGAGAAGAGAAGTCAAATTCATTAAAATTGATACATGAAAAGAAGAAAATGGCAATACTTGTTGCCTTCTAACCAACTTTACAAGTTATGGGCAAGCAAAAATATGTTACTATGAAGGCTCAAGTCATAAGGTGCTTAAAATACTACGTAGAAAAAGAAAGTGAAAGAAAAAATAGGTGCAAAAGAGCTTGACGTTAGCTAGACAATTATGTAACAAAGGAACGATATAATAAAAGAACTTGGCCTGTAATTTAATAATACTCGTTGGTTGATTTGTTAGATTATTCGCAAAAAAACTCTGACCACATAAGTTTCTCTTTTGTCAATTAATATGTTTCTCTTTTGTCAATTACCGATTTAAGGCAAGAATATATTAATTGGAATAAGACATTATTTCACTTGAATTTTAACTTTGAATACAAGGACGAAATTAAGAATTTAATATTCGGGGATCAAAATATTTTTTTAATAATATTATATATATATTTTTAAAATAGGGAAGTCAATAATTTTTTTTAATAATACTACATAAATATTATTTAGGACCGCCCCTCCTTGAGTAAAAGTGACAAGCTCAATGATTGAGTATGGGAAATATTTTTTATTTATTTCCTTTTCTTGCTCTATTCCTTTATGTTTTCTTCGTTGGGATCAAAATCAAATATTCCCAGGATCTATTTAAGATAATTCTAGAATTATTTAGTTTCAACAGCTAATTATATTATACGATCAAGCACTAGTTGACTTGTTGGCCCGAAATAATTAAAACTTAGACTCAAGCTATTCATGAAAAACTTTTCAATCTTTTACTTATTTCTCCACAAATGATAAGATCTCAAAAACAAAAAACAAAAAGAAGAGAAAATGGAAATGATAATGATAATATAATTATAATATATCTCTAATTCTTTGAAGGCAAGCAATTTCGTGGGCCATAGCTGACGTGTCGAGAACTAATAGTTATCATCAGAAGACACGTGGGGCTCTTCGATTAGAAATGGCGCCAAAAATATGCAAAGAATTCTGAGATGATATGACATCATTTGTCTGGTGAGAGCAATATGCCAATTATTTATCTCTTCACATTTATCACATCATATTATCATTTTTTTTTCTTTTTTGTTTTTTTGGTCAAGAACATATCATATTGTCATTAGTCATTTGTCTCGTGGGTGAAAGGTGATTAATGATTTCCAAAAAAAAATTGTTGAAGGAGAAAAATTAATCTTGATATAGCTTTTTACTTGGTGAGAACTTGTTAAGGTGTGTCGTAATTTGGATTTTGGAAATGCTTAGATTTTTAATTAATTTAATTTTTTGGTCAGTAATTAATTGACTAAGCAATGTTAATTATGTAATTTTTAACTTATTAGTAGTGTATAAATATATTAAGAAATGTTAATTATGTAAATAAATTTATACATAATTTTTTGTTGGAATGTGAACCAATTTATAACTCAATTCAAAGAAATGTTAATGATGTAAATTAATTTAGGCTCTATTTGGTCTAACTGTAAAATTTTAACATTTAATCTATAAAATATTCAGTAGTAGAGCTTTTGTTAGAATTACTATTGAAGAAAAGTCGTTGACTATTTAGACTATATATTGGACATTGTTGGACTTTTAAATTTTTTGAGGGTAATGTTTATTTTTAAAAATATGAAGGAGTATATTTGAGAATGAAAAGAAAAACAACTTATGGTATTATATGAAAATAGATTCACAAAAGTCTTTTTTGAAAAGCTCTAATTTGAATTTTCTTATTTTTTAGTTTTTTTTTAACTTTTAACTTTTACCTAAAAAGTTCTTTCAGTAATGGGGCAAAAAAGTTAATTTCAGCTTCTAAACTCACAAAAAATACTTTTAAATATTTAAAAGTTAGACCAAATAGAATCTGATACATGATTATAGTAAACCCTTTTAATGTTTAAGAGAATAACACTTTAGTCCCCTTACGGATTGTTCGTAACACTTTACCACTTGATCTCTTGGTCAACTAAAAAATGCATTAAAATGTCTAAAAATTCAACTCTTTCAGCATCATTGCCATTTTCTTTATCCCTCCTCAAACCCAAACCTAATAATCCATTACAATCACCAACGTTCCAGAACCGCAACACTACCTTCTCTTCAACCATCCACCACCAGTGCATCATCACCAACCCCATAAACCTATTTTCATCAAACGAATCAAAATGTTGGCATTAGTTCAAATCTCCCTAACAGTTGGGAGTTAGGGTTCCAATCTCAGGGGTACTGGGGGGTGAGGGGTAAAAAGAAAAACCCACAATTGATATTTAACAAACCCTTTTGGGCTATTTTGATCTTCTGGAAGAAAGAAGATCTTTGCTTCTTGAAGAACTCTACAATGACTTATATTTATCATAATCAATTTGAACAAAACAGCATTATGATCTAAATGTGATTATGAATTATCCAAAAAAAGAAAGCAAAAAGATTAGATTTTAAATATAATTTTCAGAATTTAGACAATGCTAGTGGCATATGTGGCAGACTCTTGGTGGTGTTGATAGAGATTTTTTGGAAGACATGAGAATCCAGTTGGGGAAGTTCAATCATCAATTAGTAAGTTCTGAGTGTGACGGTGTGCCCTTTACACATACACCAAGTTCGTTAGGAGGGCGTGGTGTTGGTAGAGTTGGTGATGGTGATGGTGATGGTGATGGATGTTGGATTCGGAAGGTGCCGAGGCGGGGTGTAGAAGGTGGTAATAGTGAGGAAAAAAAATTGGGTTTTTAGTTATTTTAAGGGTGAAGTGCATCAGCCCCCCTTGTACTTTAGCGAAAGTGCACAACACCCCCTATAGTTTAAAAACCCCCTGAACTAGTCCCTATGTTTTTTAAAAGTGCACAACACCCCCCTACCGTTAAAAAATTCGTTAAATTTAACGGAGAGTGTACTTCACACTTGTTAAGTGAGATTTTTTTTTTATATTTTTAACGAATTTATTAATTAAATAATTATATGAATTGACCAAATTACTTTTTTTTTTGGCCTAAACAAAACAAAAGAAAGAAATGAAAAAAAAATGAGGGTATTTACGTCTTTTTTACAAAATGAGTTAAATATGAAGAATTTTATAATTGTAGGGGGGTGTTGTGCACTTTTAAAAAACATAGGGACTAGTTCAGAGAGTTTTTAAACTATAGGGGGGTGTTGTGCACTTTCGCTAAAGTATAAGGGGGTCTGGTGCACTTCACCCTTATTTTAATGCATTTTTTTGTTGACTAAGAGATAAAGGGGGTGGGGGTGGGGGTGGGGGGTTGTAAATAGCTATAAATTATAGGATGAACCTTTTTCGATTAGACCATACTCATTTTTTGTGGATCGATATGAGCACTACGTGTTCTAAGCCATATTTTGGGCATGTGCAAATTTTGGTAATAGCATAATTCTATTGCTATTTAAAGTTAGCCAATCCAAGTTGAAGTTTTCCTACTAGCTATAACTCACTCTTGGTTTTGGTGATGGGGTCATGACAGTTCTTCCGGAATGTGTTCAATCAACTATTAATTTCTTCAATTATTAAATGTTAAAAAGTCGTTCACTACATATATATCACGACAAAAATTGATCATGAAATTATTTATTTTCGCATGAGAAATGCAAATTTTTCCACCTATTCTCATTTGTCAAAGATTTTTGGGAATGACGTGTGTGTTAATCTGGTGTCATATCACTTGACATTAGAACTGAAAGTTGAAACTTCAAAGAGATTTAATTATTGCATATGTTCGATATTGAAAATCAAGTCTAGCCTTCATGACGATTGATACATATTGAGGTGATAGATCATTATATGAGGGCAACTGTCACTTTCGATCACTTAGGGGGCAGTTTTGGGATCATGGTTTTCAGTTTTCCACCCTCTTACCCTCTTCTGATAGTTTGTAGTTAATACCTCTCATATGAAATCAATCGGAAAGTTGTCTTTAGTATTTAAGTAGTTAAGGTAACAGTCTAATTAGGCCAAGTAAAAGTCCAACGCCATATAATACATCATTTCTTAGGCGGTTTGGCGGTTTAGTGTTGTGTATTTGGGCTTTGCCTTTGGAGCTACTACTTGTTGGATTATATTAGCAGCTTGGTATGGACCCATTTGTAATGCACTTGGCCCAAATACTTGTTTGATTGTCCTTTTATGGGCCTTTGTCTTTGGGCCCACCTTGAGTTTCATAAACAACCAAATCTTGTCCTAAATAAATTAACATATTTTTGATATGTTATAAAAAGATTAAAAACCGTTACAAATGACTTTATACATGAAATTCATTAAAAAATTTCTATTACAACAGTTTTTTGTAAATAATAACCAATAATTTAAAAATCCGTTACAAATCAATTATAATTTTAAAACAATTGTGAAAAAGTAATTACATAATTACTAACAGAAAGTGATAAAAAAATTTAATTGTTGTAATCAAAATTTTTCCCTCGCAAAAATCAACCGTTAAAGAATCATTGTAATAAGAAATCATTGCGATGATTTTTTCGTTTTCTTAATTAAAGTTTATAGTGATAGTCTTCTTGGCGTGACACAAAGATATGCTGGCAATAAAATATCCAAAAGTATTATAGAATAGAAACAAATGCGAAATACTTAAAAGTTGGCTGAAATGGTCAACCAATAATCTGTTATAATTAAAAGTTTTGAATTCAAACCAAGCTCCATTGTAAAAAAAAAAAAAAAAAAACACGAAGACAAACTTTTTGTTAGCTGATGACAAACAAACTATAATAACCCTAGAAGCATCAATCACAGATTTTAATCTACATACACACCACCTCCACCACCACCACGAGAAGATATAAAATAATGCAATCAACACTTAGTTGTGGCCTCTAAGGCCCCTAGATTCTATAATCCCTTTATACAAAGCTTGCCAGTTGAGAGGCAAAGCATCCAACTTTTCATTAGCAGTAATTTGACGATGGCCTGCTGATGCTGGCATTGGCAAAGGCTTCTTAGGATATGCCGTTGAGTGCTCCACCACATCATTGGCGAACCTCACCTTCTTCTTTGCCTCATCTTTCACAGATCCTAACCATGGAAATCACCAAACCATAAACGACATCACTACAATATATTTTTATCTGTTCCAATATTTAGAACTTAAAACTATTGTAAAAAGCAAAAAAACGTACCAAATAACTTTACCCGTTACATTTGATCTTGTTACAACTTCTTTAATACAACAATTTTTTTATAAATTAAAAAACTGTTGTAGTATTTAAACTATAATTTTTAAACCGTTCTACAACAATAATCTCATAAGTAATTATTAACAAAATGCGACTAAACAAATTTTAACTATTATAATTAAATAAAATCGTTCCAAAAAAAATTCAAGTTATGCAATGATTTTTAATAGTTATAATAAGACATCTAATGAAATAGTTTATTTTTTATTTTTCAATTGGAGTGTTATGTTGTAAAGAATGCCTAAAATTTATAGTGCATTAATTATCCAAGTGTGTTGTCATTTGAAAAAGAAGAAAGAAAAGAAAACACCAACAAAAGGAAAAAAAGTTGAAGGGGACATTTTGCTATACCTATCTCAAATTCAATCTTCTTCATGAAATCTGAAAGAAGGCGCTTGTGAGCCTGCAAGGCAAGGAGAACAACACTTCCTGACACTGCAAAAACCGCCATGATCCCCGTCCCTAGAGAACTCTCCATTTGAACCTCTCAGTCTGCTCGTCTGTTTGTCTGTCTGTGTATTCAATCTATATGTTCTCACAAGGATCACAAGGTGGTTGGAATATGAGTAGCTATAAAATGAAACATTTTTTTGGATTTATAGATGACCATATGGGAAATGTAGAAGAAACTTGAAGGAAGGAGAGAAAGAGGCTGCATTCAATGAAGAGTAATAACAAAGACAAACAATGACTGGGGTGGAGGACTCAACAACCCTTCTTTTGTTATTTGTCAGTTTGTCAAATTCCATCAATAAAACATGGCATTGACTCTGTTGGTGATGACCTCAAAAGAAAACCAAATATTATATACTGTTCCATTATATTACTTGGGTGTACTTTTTGAATGTTTTTCGTACCCATAAATGCATAACACTTCTTGTGATTTGTTGAAAATGCACGAGATAGCGCCTTTATATATATGTTCGACAAATAACATGAACATCCTTATATATACCGTAAATAAAGGGGTTGGTGTTGTGCAGTTTAGGGTGGAGATTTTACAAAATGGGGTTTGTGGATGATAATTGAGAGGTGTGTTATATAGCGAAAATCTACACCTCCGAATGCTTACAAGATTTTGTGATTTAATAGTGAATCTATACTTTAGATTTGGATCCACTCATGTCATATATGATATAACGTTTTGTGAAATCGCTTATGTAAGGTCGTAAATTCAACATTTGATTCATTATTTTAAAATTTTGTCTTTGATTGACCTGATACATATATAGAGACGCACCGTTACACCTGAAAGTTTATCAATTAGTAGTTGAGCTCTGCCGGATAATCTGATAGGGTGCACTACTGCACTTAAAGGATTTATCAATTAGTTGTCAAGTTACGCTAAATAATTTAATAATTGATTAACAACTCCAAGTTTAGAAAAAAATATATAGGAAAAGTTGAAGAAAAATGTCCACAAAAAGCGAGAAGAAATATTGACTACTGTGGTTGGTGAAAGGACATATATGGGATTGGAAATGTTGATGCATTTTCTATTCACTAACGTATTATTTTCTTGCGTGTGCGTGAAGAATGGTCCTCATATTAAATTCGAGTCTCGTAAACCACATAAATTATAGAAAGTCAAGTCTTTCCTTATTTTTTAAATATTATAGATAAATTTAACTATATCTGATCATATAAACCCATGGTCTTTTCTTAATCTTTTCACGTGGAACTTCAAAATATATGAGCTAAGATTGTCACATTAAATTTTACATGATAAATTAAAGAGTAAAAAATTAGACGAGGACAAGACTTTGATGTAGTAGGTTTAACTCATTTATTGTCATGGAATCTTTTTTTTTTTTTTTTTTAAGTAGCTGCATGATATGTCAAATTTTTAATGTTGGTGTACAGTGCTCTATTTAAGTTCTTTAACTTTCATGCAGAATTCATACACTGTGGCACCACAGCCTCTTTGTTACACATGGAAATATTAAGAGAATAATGAGTTATTAATGAACATGTATAGACTTAAGACCCAATAGCTTAAATTTTTGGATCAATAGTTGAGTTATACACATGTGTGTCAAGGCCCATTTGTTCTCGGATTCTCTAAGCTTGCCACAACAAATTAGTATCAGAATCGATGATTTGACGATCTTAACCTGGATTCTCGAAGAATTATGGTGGAGTATCGTGATGGACTCTTGGGGAAGATAGGCAGTGGGGCTCAAACAATGGAGTAGGGACACAATAAGCATAATTCTTGGGCTATATTCTCAAAATTGTATAAGATTACAGTAACGCGATGGAGCAAGGCTTGGTTGATCTGAATGATTCTAAGCTGGCTCGTACGAGAGAAAGATTGCAGAGCCTCATGATTGACCTCGGGTGCACGGAGAAGAGCTACTGAAGCTGGTATGGTAGTAGCTAAGATGCATGGTTGATCTGAGGTGCACAAGGAGAGATTTGTTAGGCGTTTTACATGATAAACTAAAAAGCAAAAAAAATAATTTCTCCCACATAGAAAGATTAAGAGAATAATGAGTTATTAATAACTATGTATAAGCTCAATATACAATAGTTTAAACTTTTAGATTAATAATTAAATTTTATACATGTATATTAAGATCCATTTATTTTCGGATTCTCTAATCCGCCACAACACAAATATTAAGACATGCGCCCCAAAGTAGTTGACTTCTACTTTTGGTAAATAATTAGTTAATATGGTGAAAAAACAACAAACCTCAAAGTCGTATTTGGCGGAGGTAAGTGTGGGCTAGTGAGGGTTGCTTTAAAAATTAATACTTTTTCTAAAATAAAAAATAAATATTTATGTTTTTCTAGGTAACAAATATTTATTTAGCCACTTCGAAAAATATATATTAAAAATTTTTAGGTGACAAATATTTAGTCAACCACTGAGAAAAATGTTTTTATATCTAGAAAAATATATGGTATAGCTCTTATTGAGAAAAAAATTCTAAATATGTCTCTACTCAAAGCTTATTTTAGCTGCTTTCTGGGTGAAGTGGAGAATTGTAGTGATGATCACATTTTGCGAATTTAGCCTCCTTACTCAGGGATAAACCATAAATAATTGAGTGAAGATTTGAGGGGAAAAGTTAGGATTTTTAGAGAACCTAGTATACTTTGCTTATTTTTTAAAAAGTGGGAATCGAATTTAATAAATTTTAATTTCTCTTCTACAATTAAATTCTTAGCATTTGAAATTCATAAAATTTAAGTATTAATTTGTCACTAAAATAACAAAAGGATTTATTTCTAAGTAACAAACCATTGTTTGCAAAAGGTATAATGACTTTACTGTTTTATAAACATTTTTTTTCCTTTTATTTTCGTGGTAAAAAGCGCAATATAAACACGCAACTAGTATACGGATAATCTTGAGCATGGCTTGGAGGTACAACTGCTACATGATATGCATAGCATAACATAACATGACAAATATTTGAGAAAATCTGCAAATACAACATTTTGGTAATATGGTTGAGCTTCAAACGGGGAAAAGAAATACTAATTTAGATATTCATTAATTATGTTCATAAAGATTTAGTCCTTCGATTAGGCTATAGTAATTGCAAGTTATTGCGGACATGCTTACTTCATCTTAGCTAAAACTTCACGCATACACCTATAGGGTTGGGGTCTAGAATCTTTTTTCTAGCCTTACATAAATAGAGGGTGTAAATGTCGAAGAAAAAAATAGGGAGATAATTCGAACAAAACTAAGGGTCAAACTCCAGTTGGCTTTCCAAGATCGCGAGATCAGCATGAGATTGTCTGGAATGAAACTTCCTCTCACTTCCAATTTTGTTTAGGAAAATTCGAAAAATATTTTAATTCTATTCCTTAATTAATTCACTAAATCTTTACCAATTACTTCGTTTGATGTTTCTTTCAATGCAGTTTGACTGCATTGTGCTTTAAAACTTTACTATAATCACAGGTTTTGCGTAGAAAACATGGGATTTTAAATACAATAATACATATAAATAATCACATCTTACCATATGATCAGTAATATTATCTCAGCCGCTAACTCTTTAATTGGCCAAATTAAGAATTGAAATTGTGTGTGACATGTAAATGTTTTATTCTACATAAACAAACTGTCCCCAAATTCTTATAAGATCTGAATAATGAAACCTATCAATGGATATATTTTGCCATAGCGTGTTAAATTAGTTATAAAAATTCAAGTAAATATGCACGTCAAAAATCTTTTTTCTTTTGTCGAGTCTTGTATCATTTTACCACTAGTCTTACCTAATTAGTACTAATAATAAGTGTTCAAAAAATTAGGTCGATTTGATATACAAATATGCCACAGAAAAATTGGCGGAGCCAAGTTATCCACCCTCTGAATTTTTTTTTTTTTAAAAAAATCTTTTTTTTAATACCCTCTTATTTTTATTCTTTCTCTTTCCTCATGATTTTCTCTCTTCATTTTTTACATTAAACTCTTATTCTTAAGTAGGTTTTCTATTTATTTTTTATATTTTGGGGTCTATTTGGGTTTATCATTATGTATAAATTTTGATCCGTTTATTTTTGTAATATTTTTAATATTTAAGTTAAACTTTTCTAGTTAATCATACATTTATTTTAATTTTAATTTTTGTGAATGAGTTTTAGATTTTTTTTATTTTTAATTGATTATTTTTGTATTTAATTAAACAGTTCGGATTCAAATACCTGTGAATTATTTAAAAAGTCAATAATTCTTTTTTTTTAATTTAGATAAAACAAAATTTATATAAATGAGTGTTCCTGACCACGATTACTAATTTTGGCACGTAGTGCCACCTTAACTCTCGATATCTGTATCTGTCATTGTCTATGTTGGACTTGGATTATGGGCCGCCCAATATGGGATAGCCCAATCCATATGATGCAAGTAGTGGGCAGTTATAGAACTACCCACTACATGCCACATAGTCCAAGTAGTTGGCAGACAGTTATAGAACTGTCCACTACCCATATATGTATATGGGGTCAATTTTCTGTATATATATGCATAAGATACAGAAAACTCCTAACACTCAGATAATTAGAATACTCTCTACTTTTGGCATTTAAGTTGTGAAAATAAGTGTGTAGTCTAGTATTACGCACTACAATTCTTGCACATACAGTGGAACGGACGCACTACCAATCCTTGTTTCCGCTTAGTAACATGTATGTTACTGATTTATGTTGTCTGTATTCATACCATGATATACATGAGAGAGTTAACATTTTTGCGATAAATATGATCTTCTCGCGATAAAATCATAGAAAAAAGTTTATGTGACTTGTCTCAAACATGTTTGTTTTTATATTGCTGGAAAGTATTTTTCCAACGAATATAACGCAATTGAAATCATAATTTTCGGATATGTACTGAATAAATTATGAATTTTTTAAAGTTTGGATATCGCTCTGGCTGTTTAAAATGCGTTACTGTTCAGTATTAAATTTGTACGTAAAACTAATATTGTTAGAAACTACGTATTTCAAGGTTTCTATGGACATAAAATTCATAATTTTTTGTCTTCATATGAATAAGTTATGAATTTTTGAAGTTTTGAGTTTGTACTGTGTTTGTACGTTTATAAGTGTGTGCGTCAGAAATTGAGTTTACATGGGCACATAGGGGCCAATCAGGTGGTGACACGTGTACTTGGTTGGTTGATGATGATGATCAGCTCATTATCATTAATTAATCTTGTTTTTAAAATTAATTTTTTTTAAAAAATTCAAGATTATCTTCTATAATTTGAATTTTGAATTGTTTTTTCAAAATTATTATTTTTATCTTAAATCCAGCCCAGTCACCACCGTGGCCACGTGGCAAAGGGGCAGCCACGTCGGCACCAGGTAGACGCTAGCTGCCACGTGGGCGGCCGACGTTGCCATGTGACAACCGTCTGGTCGCCGGACGGCAGCCGAGTCCGCAGCCGGACTGTCCTACAGCCGAACAGTAGTCGGCCGTCTGGTTGACTGATTTTTTTTTTTTTTTTAAATTTGAGGCCCCATATCTTTGTGATAGTTTCAGTTTTGGCCCCATGTCTTCAAAACTTTGTGTTTATTGTATTTTTAAGCCCCATATTTTTAATCAAGCCCTATATCTATGTGATAAGATTAATTTAGTCATCTACTTTCATAATTAGACTATAAAACTTCAATTAAATCAAACAAAAAATTGGAAATTATGTCATTTTCAAGTAATTGCATAAACCTAAGTGATTTATGCTGTAAAAATTACTTTTCTAGGGATGAAATTTTGTGAAATTTCTCTTAAAGCATAGAAAAGTTTATATTTTTACAACTGAAAGGCATGAAATTTTAGTAATTTCAATGAGATAAATAAAATTTGTATAATTTTATTTGTTGTTTAGTACAACATATTAAAATGTTATGTGCATTGATCTTTTTGATTCAATTGAAAAAAATTTGTGTCTTTTTAACCCAGGGCTTAAGTAGTCAAGAGGTAAGGATGAGACGCCCTGGAAAAAAGAGCTTTTGTGATCCAGGCACAACACTTAGAGGACGTTTACTTAAACAGTATATGAACCTTCGTCGGGATGATAGATTGTCCTTTCGTGAAAACCTTAATATTGTGAAGAAATTTGTTTTATATATGCGCGACAAGCTCATGTTTGTAAAGCCTACAGACCTAGAAGAAATTGAAGGACTACTTCATTACCTCCCTAGCATATATGATCCTATAAAGTACAAAATAGCTCAAAAGGGTGATATGTTCTTCTATGAAGTTGTGTGCGAATTAGAGCTATTTGAGAAGCAACACGTGCTTCAAGGGTTTAGACGCACTGTATTGTTGTCTATTTTTACTAACATGACTAAAGCCAGACGATTACATGAAAAAGGCTTTATATATAATCGAGTTGCAAAAGATAAAATCAAAGCTTTGGAGATAATGGTTGACTACGATGCTTTGAATTATGAGCAGTCTGAATCTGAATTCTTATGAAAACAGATAGTTAGAACAACACCGAAAGTTGAGTAGAACTGCTTGTATCTCTTGTTGTTCAAATCTACTTTTCCCTTTAGGCATTCTGTACATGAACTTTCAGATTTAAGTACTTTTAATGTTATATGAACATTTGTTGTTTATTTTGCGGATTAAGGCTCCGTTTGTTTGCTGTAAAATATTTTACCGGAAAATATTTTCCGGATTTTACGGTGTTTGGTAACACTGGAAAATTAGTCAACCGTAAAATGTTTTCCAGTCAAAAATTGCGGCTGCTTTTTCTTAATTTTACGGTGTTTGGTAACACCGGAAAATTGGTCAACCGTAAAATATTTTCCGGTCAACAATTGCGGCTAGTACAAAATTATGTAAAATATTTTCATGTCCTTTGCGATAAGAAAACATTTTACCGAACTTACGGTACATCCAAACACCAGAAAATATTTTTCAGTATTCTATTTTCCAGTAAAATATTTTACATCAATAAGTTATTTTACGGCAAACAAACAGAGCCATGTAAAATATTTTATTTTCCAGGAAAACACTTTCCACGAAAAATATTTTATATAAGTAAATTATTTTACGGCAAACAAACGGAGCCTAATAATATATTGCTATTATGGAATGTTTTATCCAAGTGGGAGTTCCGTGAATCCGGACCTGTGTGGTTATCACGTGGAACTACTTCCGTATGAATTTCAGTGATTTATTTTTGGACACGTGATTTTGCTGACATAAGTTTAGTTGTACCTCTAAGATACCTGTTTTATGAATGATGGTGGATTGTGAAACAATCTATTGACTTTGTAACTTGTATCTCTTAGTTACATTCTAAGACTTAACTCTACAAAATTTTAGCAATCTTAGTATGTGCTAAATATCTCTTACGTATGTCTATATAGAGTTTCCCAATGGCATCTAAGTCCATTATAGATGATCTTAACAAAGGTGACAAACTAAACAGAGACAATTACAATGTGTGGTATTGTAAAGTCCAATGCATTCTTGAGGAACAAGAGGTTCATGAAACACTCAACCATGCAATGGAAGAACCAGAGACAGGTAATGTAACACCCCGATCCCTCACGAGACCGGGGCCCTAATCCCAAAGCCCAAGACAAGAAAAAATAAGGGAAAACAAACGGAGTCTCCCCTGTTTATAGGACTATCAGTTCACCTGTAAACAATACATTAATCCTCAAAACCACAACCCAACTCCAACATACAATCCCATCCTCCAATGTCAACACATGCAACAAACTCCTCAAGGCCATCCGAGCCTTGGAACTCAACATAATAACACACAAGCATGCAAGGTTGAAATCAATCGAAATCTTATCTCATAAGTCCACTTATCATATCACTATAATATTATCTATTCAATTTTATTACTTATTACGCCCTTCAATCAACTGCATTAACCTCAGACAAGCATGCAAGACTACCAAGCGGTAAGGTAACTATTCAGTTATTACAAGCCACCTATTACTATCAATTTCCGCAATACTTAAGCTTTACAATACAAATACTTCCACAATAACATAAATACATACAAAACCAAATACAGTTACATATTTACAATCCACAGAAGCTAACACTTCCAATCACAGAAACTCCCGAGCTTTCCTGGATTTTTTTCTAAAGGTATTAAACCTGAAAGGTGTTAGAAAGAGGGGTGAGCATACAACCACGTATGCCCAGTGAAGGAGGATACATATAACGGGGAGTTTTCAAAAACATTCCGTGTAATGCAAATAGTAACTATATAACACACAAGCATACAAGGCTATATAACACCCGAGTTTAGAAAACACCCAAGCACACAAATGTACGGGTCAAGATAGCGCACAAACACACGAACTAAATAGCGCACAAGCACACGACTATAAAGCACACAAGTATACAAATAACAAATATAACAATATAATCCATTAACGAAATAACCACGTATAAACAAATAGAACTCAAATCAAATAACAAATTAATAAACTAATATCACATGTGTAAAAAGGATACGGTTCATCTTCCTTGTCTTTGATCTCGAACCACAAACCATGATCTTCAAGCAAATGTCGGCAAACCCCTTATTCCTCCAAATGGGGTACTCCGGTTGTACCCCAATCCTACGACCCATTTCTCCCGAGGTAGGTCCTTATGCCCTAACGAGGTGAACCACGCCTCTGGGGTAGAAGAGTATGCCTCGGTGAGAAAGGGAATAGGTATCATGGTAGCCGAGGGAGCACAACAAGCCCGATGCAACCCGTGTTTCTCGACACTATCATGTCTGAGAAGGTTGCGTAACCCCGAGTCAAGATCACGAGAGCCAAGAATATCAAATCACGTAAGAAGAACGACAAAGTAGGCCACCCTTGCAGTTAATCACAGATAACACAAAAAGACACAAGATAGCAAGTAAATAATACATATAAACTTTATCAATTACTAAATAATACAATCTAGGAACAATAAAATAAGTTAAGATACACATAAGAGATGAAGACTCCCTCGTCTCTACCAAGCTCCAGAATGCAATAAAGTAGTTAAATTTACTCCAAAACCTCTTTTAGCTCGAATACGCAAATCCCTAGTATATTCATATAAGTATGACACTTTATCAATTGATTTTATTAATTCCATTCGAATATCCATATAACTAACTTAAGCGCCCACCAACGCAAAATCGCTAGGAATTAGACAATCATTAATATACTTCAAATTAACACATATCCAAGTAATCAAATATTAATAGGTGGGATAATAACATATAAGAAGTGAGTAACTTAGTGACTAGTAGCATTAACTAACTATAAACTATTTAACAACTAACTTTCTTATTTCATCACACATCCATGAATCCAAATTGAACACTTATTCATGGTAACTCAACCAATCACTAGAGCTTTTAGTTTACATACAAAGTTATCTCACAAGAGGTAGAAGTAATTCAATAGAATAGATATGATGGAAACAACTAGTGCTAATCACAAATTAAACTAATACAAATTCAACCATTATTTAACTTATAACTAGCAACATCTTTTAAAGTTAAGGTTTCTCATTTAGCGATTAAGGTTAAGCACAAAAGATAACTTTACAAGTCAAAAAGATTTGTTTCTCCAATACACTAGAGTTTGGTACTTTTGAATTATAGTCGAGTTAGTTCAATTAATACAAGTTCACAAGTTGCTCAAGGTTTCCTTTACTTACATTAGTTAATAACTGTATATGAAATTGGTTCGACACTACTTATCATTTAACCACCTCTTAAATAAATCTAAAGATAATTCTTTTAAGGGTTTAAAGCTAATCAAAGATAGGTTCCATTAAGGTTCAAATACTACATTCATTAGTAACTCTATTAAAGTATGCTTTTAACAAGCTATAATAAACCTTTAGCATACAGTACAATCAATTTATAAGTTACAGTAATTAGAACATTTAACTCATATACTCCATACTTTTAATAGTCTACAAGTTAACTAAGAAGATAGTTCAACAACTTAAACGTAATCAAATCAACTAGCATGCTATAATTTGGTATAAACCAAGCTAGAATTTAATTTAACTAAAATCAACACATAATCTTACAGTTACTCATACTATTTCTCACTTTACTTTAGTTAATAACTTGCACAAGAAATTAATTCAACTCCTTTTAACAATTCATGTAATAATTATGTAGCGAATCAAGGTCGAGGGGAAAGCTAAAAGTCTACAGTAGTGGACTGCCGTGGACTGGACAGTCCAAATCGCTAGCATACAGGGATCAAAATACATATGGTAGATAATAGTATAAAGTTATCTACAACTAATTAACAACTAACTTTATATGATAGTCCATATAGTTTTGCAATCCAACTAAATTTTACCAAGGCACAATCATCCAAGCTCACGAGAACTACATAGACCAAGTTCTAAACTATCCTAATTTGTATTATCCTATCACGTACTGACCCATGATCAACATTTATAGTAGTTATTAATTAATACTTGAATTTAGCTTAACACAAGCTTTTACTAAGGAAACATAACAAGCAATATTTAATCAAGGATTCATTTAGCTCAAGCTAGTCATTAACACACTTAATTAACAAACCATTTTGCAAACATTCAAGGGCAAGGGAGGGGAAGAATCGGCAGCAAGCTGCCAGGTAGCTGCTGCTGGAAAAGTACAATCCCGGCGCCGGCAGATTGACTGTCAGCGTTGGCAGCTACAATGCAGGCACATATACAAGCATTCAGTCTATTTCTTTTTTCCTTTTTAGCTATTATATGCATACGTAGTTAAAATATATTGTTCTGTTAAACATTATTTGAAACATTACAACTACTTAACTTGCAATAATTCAAGTCTTGAGCATGATATTAATACTCACACAAGCTATAACTTTACAAGAGGCACATGGTTAAAGATTACTCTACTGGATCATTAACTACATCAAACACAAATATAGCTCAAACACTCATCAACTATACCATAACTACTATATTATATAGCAAGAAAACTATGTAAGATGCAATAAAAGCTAACCCCTCACTTTATTCTTGAGGAATCATGCATGAAATTAGCTGAATTTCTTCCTTTTTCTTCTTTTCCTTTAGCCGAGCTTTATCTATCTTTTTTTTTTTATATATAGCCGACCCCAAGCAAGCTTCCACCCTTTTTTTTCTTGTTTTCCTTCACTGCCCGGTGCTAGTAGCGGTGGTGATGTTGAGAGAAAGATTAGTGTATGTGTGTGATGGTAAGTGTTAGGTAGATTTTATTTGTTTATGTGGTGTATGCATGTGCCGTGTGTGTGTGTGTGTTGTTTTTTTTTTGTATGTTAAATGAATGGTTATAAGAAATAGATAAAATATCTAAATGCCACGTGTCAATCTTTATTCGCTAAGTGGTGAAAACCATATTCTAAGAATTTAACATACCACAATTAACGATTCGGGCCATGAAAATAAGTCAATATAACATAGATAAACTAAATATAAATAATATAAATAATAAAATAGTTACTTAAGATAAGTCATTTAGTTGTAATTTAAATAACTGTAATTACTAAAAATAATCAAATAGTTCATTCAGTTCCACGCCCGACTTCTTATTCGAACAGTAAAATAAATTTATTTAAAGGTATGTAAAATAATTTAAATAAATAAAATAATTAAGTAATTGTTCTGGTAAGTCATATAAATATAATTTAAATAAATATAATTAATAAAAATAATAATTAATTAGTTCTCGTAAATCAATTAAATACAATTAAAATAAAGGTAAATGGTGATAGTATTAAAAATAATTATTCCCGAATTTGGGCTTCACATTCAAATAGTAAAATTGAATCAATTAAGAATGTTAGTAAAGTAAATTCTAGTAAATAAAATAATAAAATAATTATTCCGACTAGCCAATTAAATATAAATTAAATGAATGTAAATAGTCATCATGCACCTTTAAGGGTACAAAATATATGCAATGAATAATGTATGCATGTCCTAGGTCTCGGGTGTCACAGGTAATGGAGCTCAGCATCGTAGGGATGCTGAAGCTTATCAGGACTGGAAAAGAAAAAACTCAATAGCTCGCATCACGTTGCTGAGCACTATGCACGATGACCTGATCGCTGAATTTAAAGTTTACCCGATCGCTGCGGGCATGTGGGCTGCCTTAAAAGAGAAGTTCTGTGGGACTTCAGTCTCGTGGTTGTGTCGGTTTACTATTAAGTTTGACACATATAAGAAAAAACCTGATGTTAGCATGAAGCATCACATTAGGGAAATGTTAAACATGATCCGAGAGCTGAAGGCAGTAGGCCATACGCTCACGGATGAGCAGTGCAAGCTGTTATCCGATCCCTTCCAACCAGTTGGGAACACATGATTGTCAACATGACGCACAACGAGAGTATGAAAACACTCGACGACATTATGTGTCATTTGGAGCTCAAAGAGGAGTGCCTCTTAGAGATAAAGACCACTGGACAAGCCTATGTAGCTGAATCCAGCAGGCATGGAACATTTGGCTCCAAACGCAAAAGAGGAAGACAATCTGGAGGAACGAGAAAGAAAAATGGTAAGAAAGATAGCAAATCGGACGACAAAGGCAAGCAACAGAAGAAGAGGGGCAGACACAATGGCATGAGGAACATTGCCAAAGTTAAGTGCTATAACTGCCAGAAGAAAGGTCACTATGCTCGGGATTGCCCAGAGCCAAAGGCCCAGGTAATGCGTTTTACCAAATCTTCTTCTAAAGCGTATGTTTCTAGTTGTGCATTACTGACTGAATCTTTTCCTGTGTGGACTATAGACTCAGCAACCACGGACCACATAGCTAGAGATAGAGGAACACATGTGGAGTACCGGCGTATCCCGACTGGAATTCGGTAGATATACGTTGGTAATAATGCTAAGGTAGAGGTCAAGGGAATTGTCACTTGCAAACATCTGCTGCGTGGCGGCAAGACCCTCTTTCTCCATGATGTCCTTCATGCTTCGAATTTTAGGCGGAATTTGGTCTTCTCATTAGTTCTTCTGCATTTGGGTTTTTCCATTTATATGTATGGTGTTACTGTTGAACTTATGTTAAATTCTGTTTCTTTTGTATTTGGTTTTCTTTCAGACAGTTTTTTAGTGTTGGATGTTGAACATACAAGTTATGTTTTAAATAATGAATGTTTATTGTTCCATACATCTTCTAGCACTATGGATGTGGATGTAAATGTATGGCATAGCAGGTTAGGGCATATTGGCCAAGATCGTCTAAATAGACTTGCCAAGGAAGGCCTTCTGGGGTCTATAACGACAGTCAAGTTATCTATTTGTGAAAATTGCCTTGCCGGAAAATCTACTAGAAAACTGTTTGGCAAAGGCTTGAGAGCTAAATTTCCATTGCAATTAGTTCATTTTGATATTTGTGGCCCAATGAATGTTAAGACGAGGCATTGGGCCTCTTATTTCATCACATTCATAGATGATTTTACATGATATGGGCATGTCTATCTTATGTCCCACAAGTCTGATGTGTTAGACTGTTTTAAAAGGTATGTGGCCTTGGTAAAAAATCAACTAGACACAAAAGTGAAATCACTTTGTACCGACCGTGGTCGGGAATACCTTTCTGATCAGTTCAGAAATATTTGTGATGAAAAAGGTATAGCTAGGCAACTTACTATTCCTGGAACTCCGCAACAAAATGGTGTTGCAGAAAGAAGGAATAGAACCTTACTTGATAATGGTTAGGTTTATGATGGCTCAAGCAAGTCTTCCGATTTCGAATTGGGGCGACGTTTTACTAACAACCATGTATGTACTTAATCGTGTGCCCACGAAGCCTATGAGTACCACTCCCTACGAATTATGGACAAGTAGGCGACCTAACCTAAATAATTTGCGTCCTTAGGGGGTAGCTGCTTATGTTCATGATAGTTCCTATATGCATGGCAAATTGGGACCTAGAGGAAAGAAATGTATTTTCATTCGGTATTCTGAACACTCCAAAGGATACGTTTTCATTGGAGAACAAGCATATAGGAGTATATCTGAGATTGAATCACGAGATGCAACATTCTTGGAAACATAATTTCCAAATAGGGGCAACGTTGATCGGGATGTTCGACTGATCGAGTTGGACAATCCTGACATTCCTAGTACCTCTACACCTTCAGGTATAATAGAAGTGGTACTATCGTTCCTTAATCCAAGTGGAAGGGTTACACCGGTTACTCAATTTGAGTCTGAATTAGTTTTAGAACCAGTTGGTGGATCAATTTCACTACAAACACCTACAAGGAAAAACAACCATAAAAGTGTTCCTCGTCGACATTTTGAGATTGAAGATGAATCTCTTATGGCTACAGCACAAGATGACGAGGAGCCTAAGAACGTGTCTGAAGTACTCTCATCTTCTGCGTGGAAAGTTGGATTAAAGCAATTGAAGAATAAATGGATTCCATGAAGAAAAACCAAGTATGGTCTTTGGTTGATCTTCCACCTAATAGGAGGAGAGCTATTGGGAATAAGTGGGTTCTCAAAATCAAGCAAAAGTCAGATGGATCCATTGAAAGATATAAAGCTCGCCTTGTGGCTAAGGGATATAACTAGTTGGAGGGTACAGATTATGAGGAAACTTTATCTCTGGTAGTTAGGTTTGCTTCGATACGGTTGATTCTAGCTATTGTCGTTTATCTAGATCTTGAATTACATCAGATGGATGTAAAAACGACATTTTTCAATGGAGAACTGGATGAGGAGATCTACATGCAACAACCTACAGAATTTATAGAAAAAGGTCAGGAGAGCAAAGTGTGCAAACTCCAACGATCTATCTACGGGTTGAAGCAATCATCCAAACAGTGGTATCTAAGGTTTAATAGAGAAATCATCTCGTATGATTTTGAAATGATTCAAGAAGACCACTGTGTTTATGTCAAAATATCACAAAATAGATATGTGATTCTATCTTTATATGTTGACTACATCTTGTTGGCAGAAAACAACAAGGAGTATTTAATCACTGTTAAGAAGTGGTTATCATCATCTTTTGAGATGAAAGATATAGGTGAGGCAGCATACGTGCTGGGAGTCAAAATCCAAAGGGATTGGAGCAAATGGCTTATTGTCCTATCGTAGGAATCATACATCAAGAAAGTACTTGAACGATTTAGAATGCAAGATTTTAAACCCATAGATACTCCAGTAGCCAAAGGTGAAAGCCTAAGTCATGAGATGTGTCCCAAAACCCCAAAAGAAATAGATGAGAGGAGAAAAATGTTCCTTATGCTGCTGTTGTGGGCAATTTGATGTACGCCATGTTATGTACAAAGCCGGACATATGTTTTGTCGTAGGCTGGTAAGTCGTTATCAATCCAATCTTGGACGACTTCATTGGAGTGCAATCAAGAGGATCATTAGATATTTGAAAGGCATCATAGATTATTGTCTATACTATCAAGGAGGTGATCTATATCACAAGGGTTTTACGGACGTTGATTGGGGTGGTGACCTTGATGAGCGTAAATCGACCTCTAGATATGCCTTCTTGTTAAATGACGGGGCCATCTCTTGGTGCAGCAAGAAGCAGACATGCATAGCGCTATCTACCATGGAAGCTGAGTTTGTGGCTTGCTCAACGGTTGTACAAGAAGCTGTGTGGCTCAAGAGGTTTATATCAGATTTGGGTGTGATCACAAATGCTGGAAAACCCTTGACAATCTTTTGTGATAGTCAAGCAGCCATTGCTTACACTAGAGACCCAATGTATCATGGCAAAACAAAGCATATAGACATCAAGTTCAATTTTGAAAGAGATTCGGTGGCAAAGAAAGAGGTGACCACAGAACACATATCTATGCACGAGATGGTGGCTGACCCTCTCACTAAGCCAATTCCCAAGGATGTTTATATGTCCTATGTAAAGTCCCTAGGACTGCGTAGGATTTGATATACATGTTCTCTTGAGAAATGTTTACCTTTGTACTCATACATTTATATATATTTCAGATGACATATAAATAAATGATATATATTACACTTATGTAGTGTTTCTATCTTTGTGATATACGTGTATGAGACTATGTGTGAGTACGATAGCACATACTATTGGCATCGGAATGTACATCGACAGGTCAAAGAAATTGGCTCTTTTACACGAGCAATCGCCTCTGGCGTAGAAGAAGCGTGCAGAGATGAGACGGAATAAGTTGGTTAGTATTCGTCGGTAATATTATACTTGTTCGAGCGTCGCCTTAAATGTTGTCAAGGATTAGTTCTGACGACAATCACTAAGATGAGACCTCTTATTGTATGTGTTGCAATTTAAGACTTATGTGTGGTCGATATGGATACCCACAATCCATATGTAACCTGTCAAGAGCCAGATGTGAAACCTCGATTATTATTGTGTGTATTAAGTTCAAGGATTCAGGTTGGTTATTGAGTAATAACCAAACCAATATCTGTACGATATTTGAATAAAGTCATAATGTACGCCTTGCTCTAAATGAGGTCACACCGTAGCACACGTATCATACCGTGTGTGCTTTCGCGACTATATAAGGGAGATGATGAATAAATCCCTGCTTTATCACTGTGTGAGCCCTTGAAGCATTAAAAGCTTCTTTAGTGTACCCTTAGTGACCTACATTCATATTCTGATTTTTCAAGTTTAGTGCTTGCTACTTTGGTATATTGCATAAAGATCACGATAAATTCGATCATATAGAACATGTCTAGGAAAGCGGTTAACTTGACTTTGAGGGATATTGAATGAAGGAAAGACTGTTCGCATCT
Source organism: Ehretia macrophylla (assembly GCA_037974665.1). Classification (NCBI taxonomy): domain Eukaryota; kingdom Viridiplantae; phylum Streptophyta; class Magnoliopsida; order Boraginales; family Ehretiaceae; genus Ehretia; species Ehretia macrophylla. Next base: position 32,791,932 of record CM075771.1, read on the forward strand.
TACGGTTCGTGTGTTCATTGGTCGACCATTTATACAATCTAAGTGATTGAGAAATCTTAGTGATTGGATATAAATATGAATACATGTTTGAGATTAGATTGGTTAAACATGGCCTAAGAGGGATAAACATGTTTTACTGATGTGAACTTAATTAGTCTAGGGTGCAGTGAGATTCAATGTTTTTTTTGTAAGAAATGGCTCCCATGTTTTCCCTAACAGGTGCATGGTTTTAGAGCCTCCACTTGGTGTGTGCTCGCAAGTTGCACAACTTATTTGCCTGTATGATTAGAGTAAGCCTTGGAATTAGTTTCCAAATGGGTTGTTGGTGGATTTGCTTCCCCATCATGTACGAATGGGAGATGTTGGACTTGGATTATGGGCCGTCCAAGATGGGGTAGCCCAATCCATATGATGCACGTAGTGGGCAGTTATAGAACTACCCACTACATGCCACATAGTCCAAGTAGTGGGGCATTTATAGAACTGCCCACTACTCATATACTGTACGCACGTTCAGTATATGGGGTCAATTTTCTGTATATATATGCATAAAATACAGAAAACTCCTAACACTCAAATAATCAGAATACTCTCTGCTTTTGGCATTTAAGTTGTGGAAATAGGTGTGTAGTCTAGTATTGCGCACTACGATTCTTACACATACAGTGGAACGGACGTGCTACCAATCCTCGTTTCCGCTTAGTAACAGGTATGTTACTGATTTATGTTGTTTAGCCATAAAGGATCTAAATACATATATGACTATATTATTTTCCTTCAGTCTATATATTTGAAAAGCTAAAAATGAAATATGACATTTACCGCATAAGATGTCAAAACAATAGTAATACCATGTAGACGGTAACATATAGTCATACATAATAGAATGGTTGTCAACGAGTCAATCCCATATTGGATGACCGTCTATTTGACTATTTTCTTGCATGGCCAACCAACTATCCGAATTCTCACTAGTATATATATCTCCCCTTGCATCATTCTCATATTCGCATGCTCGCTCGATTTTTTCTCTCCAGAAAATGAAGACAATGGCGTCCGTCAATGGCGTCGCCCTTGTTCTCGCTATCTCTTTCCTCCTCTCCGCCCTCTCCGGCGAAGCATACCTTCCGATAGATGATCAACTACCCAAGGCCGGTGGCGCACCATCACCATCACTTTCTTACTCTTTAATATCCTCAAAACCACCCAAGTCCAGCCGTGCACCATCACCTTCTTCATCTTCAAAAGCAAAACCACCAAAGAAGAAGTCTGTTGTTGGTGTTGCGCCATCATCGCCACTAGAAGGCAGCCCAACTGCTTCGCCTGCATCGTCCATCGTCCTCGATTTCGAGCTGCCTCTTGAGATGCCAGCAGAGAGTCAACCTCCATCAAGCCTACCAAAAGATCAGCTTGAAAAACTCACCAACTTTCTCCAAGCCCAACTCAATGCTGCCTACGACAAAGTCGAGAAATTCTCAGAAGACATCATCGAGAAACGCTTGAGCGATGAATCCACCGATGAAGATACAAAAAAATGTTTGGCAACTTGCAAGGAAGTTTATGGAGATGCTCGTGATGACATACACAAAGCTCAAGAAGACATTGGAGGAAGCCTTTGGTACAAGGCAAGAGTAGACATCAGTGCATTCTCGACTGATATCGAAACCTGCCAAGACTGCTTCGTCGAGATGGAGAAGGAAGATCCTGAAATCTTGGAATTTGAGAAATGGGCACAAGGTGTCTCTACTGAGTGCCTTGGCAAGTTAGAAGTCATTGACAAATGATTTCGAGAAGCCATGCCATGAATGTCATTGTTGTATTTATTCAAAGCTTTTGGAGGGGAAAATTTTGATTAACCACATTGTCCTATAATATTCTCCATTTTATGGATGTTAAGGGCAAAAGTGGTTGACACTAGGACTTAATTTGGTCCATCCATATGTATATAAGAGATTGTGAGCTCGAATCTTACTAGTTACATTATACGACTTTGTGTCTCCCCTGAATAAAAAAAAAAAAGCAGGACATAAGTGGTTATTAGAGAATTCTATATATATAAGAAAAGAAATAATTAATAATAAAATTACATTTCTATTTAGCTTAGGACTGACGTTTATAGTTATCTGTTCTTCTACAAAAGCCTAAATCTTCTCTTTTAGGAGATGAAATTCTTACTGTACGTTATTGAAATAGTGTCAAATTGCTTAATTGGGGTAAGTTTTTAGTTCTTTAGGTTGATGATTGCTCTCGAAGGAATTTTATACCAGTCCTTTGTAAAATATTGTAGTGTATAATAATAAGAAAGTAAACAATTATTTCTTGGTATGATTTAATTAGGTTTTGGGAGAATTGAAAAGTGTTGATTGGAGAACTTGTTAATTGTTGGTTTTCAATTTTTGAATTAGAGGCTCGTCTATTAACCTTAATTGTTGTTCTTTTAATATTCAACATTTTTATGGATGTTAAGGGTATGTTGAGCTTATGGATGATAGTGGGAAGTTTTTTATTTATTTTTATATATTTTTTATGGATTGAATCTTGTTACATGCATTCATGTAGAGTTCTTTTATTCTCTTTGCCGTGAGATCGATAAACTTTTTGGATCTTATTGAATGAACACTTAAATTTTGTTTAGTATTGATGTTATTTTTTTGAAGAAAAATGCACAATATCTCTTCGTGTTTTATTTACTGAGTACTTTGACAAGTTAAAAATCATCAACAAATGATCCGGAAAACCATGCCATGAGTCATTGTTTCATTTTTGTTTTTATATAGTTTTGGAGGGGAAATTTTGATTCACAATTGTTCCTGGATTGAAAAACTTAATTTACTAGTATAGGCTCTACTTTGATTCACATTGTTCTTGTTACAATTATGTAGAGTTGCATTTTTCTCTCTGCATTTGATTGAACACTTAAAAATTTTGTTTCGTGCTAACCTATATTTGTTATTCAGTTGATTCCTCTGGAGGCACTGATTTCTCAAACTTCTTTTTTGTGTGTGTGTGTTGATATGATTTTGTTTTACAATTAGCTCATTATTTAGTAAAACAATCAACAAATAATGTTAAGAACTGCATCTTTAACATATTGAAGGTGAAATAGACCTCAGGTTCTCAACTTTTTTGTCTTAGATCAAACAGGTTCAAACTTTTTTTTTCCTCCCAATTTCTTCAAACTTAAACGTTGTTAGTCAAAATAAATAGAGGGATATTAAAGACTTATAGTTTTAGAGTAAATTTAATATGATCATACCTAGTTGTTGCAATGGTAAAACTTTGGGGACCTAGTTGTCCCGATGTTAAAACTTCGGGGACCTGAATCTTTAATTCCCATATTGCAATCCATTAGTAGAGGGCAAACTCTTCCATCAGGCTAACCAAACAATCCAGGCATAAGAATTTCTACTCCTCTCATCTCCCACGTGGGGGATTCTTCCATCTGAATGGTCTGGTTAGTCGAATGGAAGAATTTTTATTAGGAGAGAAGTATAAAACACCATTAATTTGACCATTTATTTCTCACTGGAGTAACAATCAAGTGAGACATACAAAGTATGTTAGGAGGGAATGAGTTTGGCTACTAATTAAAAATTGTATGCAGCTGATAAGCTATCTTCTCCAAGTAATGGTGAAATACATGAATCAACATTAGGAAACAGTACTAAATGTGGTCATATATATATGTTCTGAAGAACTTGTGTATAAATGATGCCTTCAAAGCTGAGATGTAACAAAGTTCAGAAGAACCAGGTTGTATCGTTGCTTAGCCCTGTGCCGACCAACCATGTTTGATGCATATGCATCCAAGTAAGCCCTTCAGCACCAGTAACATCCTGAGAGCAAAGTTAACGCATATTTTCAGTATCGGTACAATCAATTGGCAGCACAATCTGAAGAACTTACCTTTGAACTAAATACAACTGTGGTAATACAACCCCGCTGTTCTTCACCTGAAATAATCAACAAGTTGTTAAGTAGCATCGGCAAGAAAGAAAAAAAAGACGTAGGCGAAACATACTAAGCAGATATCTCCCGGATGCAGCATATTTTGTGCATTGAACAGCTGTTTGTAATTTGACTCAGTTTGTGACATTTTTCCGTGATAACAATAAATCATGAAACATTTTTGTCATGATTTGCAGATGCAGAAGCATCAAATATGAAGATTATGTCTTCAAGAAACATAAAAAATTTCATTTTGAGATTAGAAATGGGAGGACAAACAAATGTTAAGCACAGCAAATCCCTGTTCTCATAGCATCTGAATGGACATATTAGTTTAACTTTAAAGAGAAAAAATGACACAGGAGAAAGGAAAAAATGAAGAGCCTCACCACATAGTTCCCACTTCTTAAACCTTACAAGCCATGAGTCTGAACCAATCTGTGCAGGTAATACCTGATCCACCCAAATCCGGAAGGGTTTCCCTTGCTTGTCCCCATGACATGATCTCAATGCATCTACGCTCTCATGAAGGGAATGTTCAACACCAGAGGGGTGGACAAAAAGGCTAGATGGACACTGCAAGAGTTTAAGAAGGTAAATAAAGTCAGTAACCAAGTTAAACTGGGAGGAAGAGCAGGAAAGAACAGTACTGTGAAGTTAAACCTCGAGTCAGGATTAAAAAGAATAAGTAATATAGGCAAATATGACCAAGACTACAAATAGTAATTTTCTAACAACTAATGCAACAGCTTATAGTGGACTCAAATGAATTCTAAACAATATGAACAAAGGTTTTATCCTAACTTCACATTTCTAGTTTTGGAATGTGAAAGTTGGATAAAAATTTTGTTCATTTTGTTTAGAAAATAGGCAGATATTCTCATTTTAGTCTAACAATGTATCTACCAATATATCTGCCTATTTTAGTCTAACAGCAAATAGAATCGCACGATCCCCGTCCGAATTTTTCCTGGAGCAGAAAGCTAACTAAACCAAGTCTTATCTCACTAGGTGGGGCAGACTTTATCAATCTTCCAACACACTCATTCCAATTGATAATGATGTCTCAAATCCATAAGAAGTTCCCTACAAAGTATAGGCTGATTGTCGGCTACCTAACGTTACCCGGCTATCCGGGCTTTGGACCAACAATGCCAAGGATAAATCCACAGGCAGAACAAAGTAACAAACTTTAGAATACTCTTAGGGCAGGTGGACAATTGGAAACTAAGAACTTGAAACAGTGTCTTTGGCATCGTGCACACAAATACACAGAGACAAATGGATCTGTAGTTTATAGACTAACTTGATAGTAGGACGCAATAGAATTTGTAGTTCTCCAGAACATTATGTTGCACAATCTGCAGTGTTTTGTTTTTGCAGCTCCTCTCAAGTCCAATGACGTGGACTTATACATCAGATAGTTAAACAAAAAATTTAATCCAGCCTCTAGTATTCTCAAGTAGCATGACACTACTTCCAGCAGACGATGGCGTCAAATTTGCCCAAATAAGGAGGTTTAAGAAAAGTTGTCAGCAATTCCAGGCTTCAAAACTAGTGCAGATCTAAACTGATTACCGTGAGTAAAACAAGTCAACATTTTTAATGCAAATTTAAAAATGAATTCCTTTTAACCATCAAGTACCGCATAATATACTTTGAAAACTTCTACATCTTTATCAAACTAAGTCAAACTCAAGATAACAAGTTAACATTGACCTTAGATGCCAACCATAAGTACAGTATTTGCAAATAACACCAAAATGCAGTTAGTGAACATACACAGACTGCTTTAAGGTTAGCCAAATGAAGCTCAGAATTCTCAATTTCTGCACGTCTCCATCTCTCCAAGGACAAGTAAAATTTCACAACTTCATAAGCAGGATCAAACTTCTCCATTTTAGAATCTGACAAATTCGATATATCTTTAGGAGATACACTTGGACCAAGGTTAAAGTGACCAATGGCTTGTATAATGCCTGCTGCACATCTCTCTGTTGCGTGTATAATTTTAGGATTGTCTTTAGCATTTGCAGCGTGCCACTGTAACAATTCTTCCTGAGCATTACTAACCTGCAAGGGTGGAAACACATTAAGGACGCACTGACAAGTGAGAAATCCTAATTTGGAATCCATCACAAGTTTATCAAGAAGTAAGTGAAGAATCAAGAACTAACCATGCAACCGTATACTTCTGGAATGCTAAATAGTTCTGCATCGTTTCCGGAGTCACCACAAACAAGAGTATTGTTAGGCAATCTACCCTCGCTTTTGAATTTCTTTAGTAAATAAGCAAGCGCTTGCCCTTTCCCAGCACCTTGTGGCAATATATCCAAATCCATTCCTCCACTATATATTATTTTAACATCCAACTGATAGATCATAAAGTAAAAGACATATAAATGAGGTGAGGAAGTAAAGAGCGGCATATTTTATATAAACTGACACAATGTCTGAAAGCTTTGACTCTATTTCAGCGAGGTAGAGAGAATGACATTACTGAGGCAAATATATCATTGAGATAAGAAAAAGAAGTAAAGTAAAAGCTTTATCATACCCCACGCTCCTCCAAGCGTATAGAAAGAGCTTTCATTACATCCTGAGCCTTGTCTTTCTGAACGTAAAAGCTAATCTTGTGCGGTCGTTGCTCTGTCTCTGACTGCATAATCCCAAAAAACACTATAATATAGACGTGAAGCAAGAGAAATTTTTACACTAGCAACCTAACCTTTGTATCTCCCGCTCAAATTCAAATTTGCCTGATGTAATATATACAAATGCTTGTTGCTTAACTAACCAGAAGAAATTGAAAATTATACCTGAGGAGTGAGTTCAGAAAACTTGCTAGTCTCCTCTATGACTATGTTTCTGTCCCATTTATGATTCAAATATTCAACCCAACCATTATCTGGCACCATTGAATTACCATATGTTATCTCAGTTCCGACAGACATTATCGTAATGTCTGGGGTTAACATCGGCTTCTCTTTTCTTAACTGTTTGTACAATGTTGGTGACCTCCCAGTTGAGAATACTAGCAAGGAGTTCTGACGGTAATTGGCTTCCCATAATGCATTGAACCTAAGAAGAGATAGGTTTTCCGGATCATGATGATCAACCTGCAAGACATGATCTCAGACTTCAGTCATGGCAGGGTAGATAAGGAAAAACCAAAACTATAATAACCCCACCATTGTATAGTCAAGATCTGAAACTATCATGAGACGTGCAGCATCAGTGAGCCGATCCATAGTCGATCTTAGGCTATCTTCACTCTGCAAAAAAATGCACAAGTATGTGAAGAACAAGTCGATCCTTAAGTTCACACAAGCAGAACCTCGAGAAATACATTTTGACGCAAGGAAGCAAGTTTATGATATAGAAACTATGGTATATTTTACCTAATCTTTCAAGCAAGAATGCAGAGAGATTTTAAATAAGCCCAACAGATTCACTACTCTATTGAGTTAGCTGGCAAATAGCAATGGACATTATGCATTTTGTGAATTTCAACTTATACTATGACAAGATTATACATGTAGGGCCCGAGACAGCCGAACACAAAAGTAAGCTAGGCACAACAAGGGATTGTTTCCGTCTGGCAGCCAAACCATATCACCATGGCATTTTTCTAATTTTCACTATTTAACTCAAGGATTAAGATTAGAGATAAAAGAGATAACGGCTGACTACTGGTGACCATATCTGGCTGCCAGACAGAAGACTAATCCTTGCAACAGATACACTGTCTATGCTCACAACCTCGCAATTACACCATGTGCCTAGAAAGACAACACATAGGACTTGTCTAACTTCTAAAACTCCAACTTACATATACCAATACGTATTTATACACATGTGCGCCACACCCTTCTTATCTAATACAAGGCTGCTTATCCATCAGATATAAGTCCATTCGAGAGTTTCTTGATTCCTTAAGATTCTTTCGCATATTGCATTCTAAGCATGAGACATTCACAAATATTGATGGCCTAATGAAATTTTCTTCGTTTCATAATTTCCAAATCAAAAGAAGCTGGAAATTGCTTTACAGGCTGCAGTTTGATTGCCATTTTACACTCAATCCCAAAGACATTGCGTTCTAATTTCCCAAACTTTACTACGCTTAATTTCAGTCCCGAGACCCAACTCGGACCACAAGCAATAAATGCATCATAAGCTTCAACATAACTACCCTTAGTCAGTGGCGGACCCAAGCACTCAGACTCAAAGGATGCACTTGTGCCGTGGGAGAAGTCAGAGTGTGCCATCATACAACAATATTGTCTAATATAATTAATTTTTTTTTTTAAAACCGTCTATTTACCAAGTTCCTCAACAAAGTGTAATTCCGCCACTGCCCTTAGTGATTTAGTTCAAATATCAAGGCATCTCAAATTGACTCATAGTACTAATTTATAAACCACGCTCGTATCATGGCAAAACACTACAACAACAACTAACTTCCATAATAACAATTAAAATTCCGGAATCCTACAGTCAAAATCACCTCATCATCGAATCCGATATATGTCGTTACATCTCAGACCTAGAACCCCAATTCGCAAGTGATACTAGTATATTAAAGTTTAGAATAACTATGCAGACTTCCAAATCTACCGACCCAAAATAATTAACTCGAGTATAACCCACAACACTCAATTATAATCGATTATTCATATCGTAGACTTAACTTAAGAAAAAATCATATTGCCCTTAAAACACACTAGGCCAACCTGATTAACTCGAATTATAACTTAAACCCACGACACGTATATCAACAATAACTGAAAAAGTATACACAAAAATGGCAGAAGATGGTACCAGTGAAGGAGGAGGAGAGAATGAGGTGGGTGTGATGGATTGATAACTGGAAATGGAACAATGAGGAAAGGAATGATTGCTGGTAAAAGTAGCAGTGGTGGTGATGCTTAATGACTGTAGTGGAAGCGAGAACGTGGGCCGTTGGATCTTTTCGCACTTGATAAGTTTTGGAAATTTGGGAAATATCAGCATCGGTTCCACAACTTGTTTGGCGCTTGTTTTTGCCTAGTGAGCTTAATACAAATATCACTCAATAAGGTGGGAGTATGGAAGATGTTTGTTTAACACTTTCGGCTTTGCTTTAAAAATTGTGCTTTTATGTTGTTTGTGCAAGTTAGCGGGTTCAGTGATAGTCGTGCATATATGAGAGTATATCGTTACATTCGAAATTTATTAATTAATGGTTAAATTTTGTCAAATAATTCAGTGATTGCGTTCTGTTAATTAAGTTCCCACAACATTCAAAAAAAATTATGTTTTATGTCGCACTCTTGAGGATAGCACAAATGACAATAACTCGAAAATATATATTTTTTGTTTGAGAACAAACTCCTAACTTACTTGCTATTGTAGTTATGAGCTCGATCGTAATATTTGAGGTAATTGTAAGGTGCATTGGAAGTCACTTTTAATTGGTGTCTGTTTATTTGTTGTGTTCGATTGTATGCGATATTTTTCAAGACGTTATTAGAAGAAAAGAAAAAAAAAAAGTGTTTATAATTATGTATGAACTTGGTGTTTATAAACCAATTTGCACGGCTTATAAGTTAAAAAGTTAATATTTTGATAAGTAAATATTGAAAATGGGTTTGGTCGGACTTGTTTAAAAGATATATATTTATAAGTATTAGAAAAGTACAGTAAGTGGGAATGGAAGTGCTCATAAAATAAGCATGAAAACTAGTAGTGAGTGTCACTGATCAGCCCTAATTGTTTTATATTTTAAATTTATTAGGAAAACATGACTAATTCAATTTATTATTAATAATACGTACTTATAAATTATATTCATATCATGTATTCAACGTATATAAAAAAAAATTACGACAAGGTCATGAAATAATTATCTTTTGCATTTAATTGCGAACACTAGAATTATTTACAAGTATATTCGACCAAGTCAAGATTTTTATTTTTTATTTTTTTGGCATGCAACTGTTTGAATTCTAGCATTTGGTTGTTGGATAAATTAGTTAATTAGTTTGTGAAAAGCAAAAGAGGGGCTCGTGATATCATGAAAGGTTTGTGTCTGCATTTGAGTGGTGTATATATATATATATATATATATATTTTGAATGAGTGGTGTATATTGGTACTAACAAAGAATGTGATGCGAAAAACGAAGGGCATATTCTTAAGAATATTGTTTGTGCTTTGCCTGCTATCATGAAAAAAGTTGGGTTTCGATAAAAAATAAATAACATCGATATATCAAATGTCAAATTCACAAAATCAATAAAAGATTAAGTTGATTTGATTTGATTTGATTTGCTATAAACCAACAAAAGTGAGTTTCGTATTTCAATTCATTAATATATTGGATTTGACCAGCCGAATCGTGCGACATTCACGCATGTGAGCCCAGTCTGTGAGAGCACGCCCAAGAATTTTCCCTATACCACCATATCAGAAGGCGAGATATGAGTTGCCTATGAGGTACGGCCAATTTATTTCATCTGACCCATAAAAATATGCTCACTAGACTAAATGATTGCGGCCTGCTCCTGCCTTTACTGCAGTCAAGATTGGCCCATTGTATTTTGGGTTGAGATGGGAGATTATCAATCTAGCCCATTTTATAGACAAACTTAACTTTAACTTTTGAGAATAGTTTGCAATATAAATTAAGAATATGAGCGGATTTAGAAATTATTCTCAATAGAGCTAAAACACATTATTTTTCATATATAAAAATATATATATATATATTTTTAGTGAGGGCTAATTAATCTTTTTAACTAAATATACATGGAACCAAGCTTATATCCGCCATTGATTAAGAATCAAAAGTCGACTCTACCATAGTTGCATCTAAGCAGGCTTTACTCTATGAGGTCCATCACTAGTGGATCCAATTGAGGGCCAGTGACTGTGGCCGCTACTGACTTGAAAAAAAAATTATGTTTTTTGGAAAAAAATAAAATATTTATATATTTATAGTTAAAAATTAGTTAACTTCCACTAAAAAAAAAAGTATATTTATTTAGTTAAAAAATTATGTATTACAACCTGATTAAAAAAATAATTTCTGAATTCGTCCTTAATGTACATTGTAAGTTTCCAGTTCACCCTACTCATTTAAATCCTCCGAATGCTCGTTGATGCATATTTTTAGACTTTTACATGAACAAGTATTATTAACGTTGCATCTTCCTTTCTGATAAATTTAAAAAGCTTCTTAGGGATGAAACTAGGAAAAAAAAGATGGGGCCCCGTAATCTTTTTTTTTTATAAAATAAACATAAATTTTCAAAAAAAAAATTGGAGATTTCAAATGACCCGAGTTTTCCCGATCCTTCTGCCTCCGCCCTGAAACTTATTATCACCGTTATGTCACTACTTTACCTCCTACAAGGTGAATGCTACATTATTAATTTTTTTGAAACACATAAATCTCATTACATGTGTCACTTGGTTCATAAAGATGCTAAGTAACAAATCAAATTTGGATGCTCCAAATTCGAATAGCACAAACTTGAAAAACTCTCCTTTTAAGCTAACTTCATATTACATCATGGATTCACATCGTTGGTTTTGATGCATGAAAATCCAAAACTTTTTGCATCATTCATGCTAAAACTTTTCAGTCCAGGCCTTCATGGCTGCTGTGTAGTCCCTGCTTTCTTTTTCCTTGTGAATTTTCACTCATCTAAAGCTTCGTTCTTCGTAAAGATATGTATGCCAAGAATCTGTAGCCAACAACCATGGCTAGCAGAAAGCTTACTTCCTTCACGCCATTGTCGATTTTCATCCCATTGATGGAGCCATGACTTATGTGTTCGTATTGCACTTTGAGCAGAAGCTTGTATGTGTGATAGTTGAAGGAAAGATAGCGAAGCCAGTTGATGAATACTGGTACTTGCTGTCAAATCACAAACCACGTTATTAATGTTTCTACATAAAACTCAAAAAGGCAGCCCGGTACACGAGCTTCTACCATACAAGGAAGTTTATGAGCTTCTCGGGCCATAAACCTGTATTGTAGAGAACACCGAATTTTACCTTAGCAGGGTCTATTATTGACGCAGACACTACCAACTACTAGGTGAAATTCAGATTGCTCACCTTTACAAAGAACCCTCCAGCCAGCATGAAGGTCATCACAGTAACAGATGCGAGCGTTGTTGCCTTTTTTATATCCATTAATGTAGCCCCAATGACTAATCCAAGACCCTGATATAATACAGCAAGTTACAACACTGGAATTGTTTTGCATTATACCATGATGATTTAATTGATGTAAGAAAGACATACCTGAGCTGCTACAATGCAGAGGAAAACTGTAAGCATTGTTAGGAAAAAAGAAGCAGCGTCTTGTCTTAACCCAGCCATGAAATATATGACAAGAAGGAAAAGTACTGGTAGGAAAAGGTCGAGCGGGAGGTCGCTCGTTGTCCTAGCAACAAAGTATGCACTTAGTCTGTACATGTCGGCTGCGCGTTCTTTGCTCAGCATAGCTCTTTCTTGAGGGAATGTGAAAATGGCAGTGAAAACTGGGAAAAATCCCCAGAAGACCGCGATGAAGAATAGCAACCCGACCTGCATTGCAGTTTCAAGAATGAGATCGAACTGTACGTTGTTAGTATCTGTCGATAAAGGATGAAAAAGTTTTCCTAATTCCTGTCTAAAACATTATCTATAGCTGTTGGCAGATTGTATACAACCTTTCACTCTTTCAATTGTTGTATTCGTGTTAGCACCACTCAAGTTTTTTGCATATTTAGTATGTTTTTTAGATCAAATTTTTTGCATTCCGAAGCAAGAGACTGATACCTGGTCCTGCAGTTCTCTGGGATTATCTCCACCAGATTGCCACCAGAGCAATCCCAAAATAATTGCCGTGGCGAGTACTTGAGTTATTCTCAACCAGCTAAAGTAATCATGTCGTCGTTCTTTGAGTCCTCTCCAAAATAGTATGGAGTACTGCTCACACCAGCTTGCTCCCCATTCTCTCTTTGTCGAACATACTTTGGACTTTATTTCTTCATCAATTTGTAAAGGAGCCAAGATTTTCTTCTTCTCATTTTCAGCTACTCTTGTCTCATAGGCTTCCACGAGATACTGTTCCAGGACAAAAACATCACGGAGCAAATAATTGTTCAGATATCTACTACCCGAGGAGCACGAAACAAAAACATCATGAATCAAATCATTCTTTAGGTGTAAACCTGTATTGTTTTACCTCGATCATGACTGATGGAGAAGGCTTTCCATTTCGTGTTTCTATTTCTGAATTTCCCATTTGAACTTTGTCTTCTAATTCAGATGGTACAGAAATGTCGTTCATGTTCCCATTTGCGAGGTCTAGCAGAAACTCTGCTGGATTCATTGCAATAAGAGGAGAGCATCCCACAGATGAAAAATAAACCATCGCCTCTGATGCCTTTCCGAAGTAAACCAAGCTCCCTTTGCTGAGTAGAATCAACTTGTCGAACTTGTGAAAGAGTCTGCTGGATGGCTGGTGGATTGTAGTGATTACCGTTTTCCCAGCCTGCACAGAATTTTAAAAACTTTTACATCTCAACTTCTAATAAGTTTCTTCAGATGTCCTTTTTCGCTGTTTTTTCTTGAAGATCGTCTACCATTGATGTGACATTTATGACTAATTTTCAGAATGGTTATGTACAAAATGAGCTTACTCAAATGAGATCATCTGAATATGTTGGTTTTAGAGGTGCAATATACCTCAGCTATATGTTGTATTGTTTCAATGATCCTCAAAGCAGTTGTAGAATCCAAACCAGAGGTGGGTTCATCAAGGAATAAAAGAGATGGATTAATTATTATCTCATTGCCTATGCATACGCGCTTCCTCTCTCCACCTGAAACACCCCTTACAAAGGATCCACCGATCATGGTGTCCTGGCACCTGCACATTGCATTCTGATAGAATCAGGATTCGAATTGAAGAGTTTATTAATGCATTTCGTACCTTCAGAATTGAACATATGTGAACTCTGTCTCGGTTTAACTTTTAATTAAAGAGAAGATATATAGAACTACATTACCTCTCTAATCCAAGCTCGTATATAACATCCACGGCCCTTTTCTCCTTTTCTTCTTTTGTCAATGTCTTAGGTAGTCGTAGGCGAGCTGCATATGTTAATGTTTCTTTTACTGTAAGATGAGGAAATAGAACATCATCTTGAGTCACGAATCCTATCCTGCAAGAAAATTGCTGTCATTTCAGTCCGAAACATCTTTCTTTACACCATGTTACCTCTCAAATATTTCCTTGTCGAATTAAGGTGAAACTTAGCACACCATAAAACGATTTACCTGCTTTTCAAGAACTTTGAGTATGGCTGGTCATTGTATGCAATTGAACCGCTTATTGCGGGCTCCCTCACCCTGCCTCCAAGCAGACTCAGGAGGGTAGTTTTTCCACTACCTGAAGGTCCCATCAGCGCAAGAACTTCTCCTGGGTCAACTGAACCAGTGATTCCATTAAGAATATCCTTCTCCACTGTCGATGTCACTCCTTTAACAACGATCTTGTATGTGACATCTGTAAACTGCATAATTCAGACAAGTATATAATCAGGCAAATGAACAAGAAGAGCATGTAGCTCTAGTTTCCATATAATAGAATCAAAACATGTCAGTTATGACTTGTTTATGAATTCTGATCCTTTAGTCTGCTTCACAAGCACCCTATCTCGTGGTCTATCTTCTAAAATCGCAGTCCACGCAGTACAGAATCACCATTAATTGTCAGGATTGCTAGCTAGTTCATATTTTCATGTAGGCCAAGACATAATTTGGTAATTTTTTTTCTTTTTTTCATGAATTTTTCTTTGTAGTACTGGCTAGAGGAAAGTCTTGTACAAATATGCCATGTAAAATGAGACTCTGTACAAGACTAGACCTGACATGATAGCCATGTTCATTGGTTCGCGTTGATCTTTAGATAAATCTCCATCATTGCCTGACCAAATACACAGTATCGAATCAATCCATGTTCGCGTAGGGAAACTTGGTTTTGGTTCCTGGATTGTGTTTTCTGGACGAAACATTATGTAATTAATGGCCTAAACAACGAGACTAGTATCACCTTCAGGTAGATTGGCAATGTAGGCTCTGCAGGAATTCTCTGCTTACGAGTGCCGGCTTCAAGATCTTCAGCTGCAAAAAGGATACATAGGTTGATTTGATGTGCAGAGAAGAATTCAATGCTCATGTACAAATTTGAAAACTAAACATTGCATTATCAAACAGTAGAAACATAGATGCTGCAATCTATATTCTATAAGCAAAAATTATGATCATATGATGCAAATACTTTGCAAATTGCTCTATCTGGTTTGTCATAACTCATCTTTTAGTTTATGATTAGTATTTTACAGATCATTTCTACAAGCATCTTTAGTATTTCAAACTATGCAGACACATCTGAACTTCAGGTTGAAATTTGTCATAAAATTTCACATAATCGTTGACTAATCTTGGCAAAAGTGAAGGCCTCATAACATCGCAAAATTTACTATAGTAAACTGTCTATATCATAAGGAAATTTCATTAGATGTTAAAAATCTTGTATTATCTTCACCAAACTTTGGACCCACTTATGAGCCAACACATCTCACTGGAACAATCGTGTCTTAACACAGTTGATGACAAGTGGCTACCACAGTTGTATAAAGTGGGTAAAGCATAAATCTGTGGCTCTCACTTGTAGATAGTGAAAATATGACCAATAACAATTAATGATGAGTCCAATTTGTTTAAAACAATTAATCCTCGGACACAATGACTCCAAGCACGATTTGGATTGATGAGATACAAAACTTATTGAAATTAACTTTAAAAAAATTAAAATTTTAACTAATTTGAGTTCGGAGGTTTCTTTTATTTTGAGAGAAAAACAAAATTTTATATACTCAAAAATTGAATAGCATAATTACATAGTAACATGTTCTCATGATTGAAAATAAATATATATATAATAATTATTCTCTTATAATTTGAATTTTTAGATAAGATAGTAATTTAGTATGATATTAGAACTCATATTATCAAAAGGTATTGAACTGCTCAGATGAAAAGTTTAAAAAACAAATTCCGTCTGCACGTGCAGGTCATGTTGTATATAATAAATAAATATAATAATTTCTTTATAATATGTTAAACTTTTATATAAAATAGTAATTGAATACTAATAAAAAATTTTGAGTTCAAACTCTGATTTTGATTTTTTTTTAAAAAAAGTTTCACTCTATAGAGGACCAAGGGGCCCATTTCTCACCAGCTTCTCATTTCCAACTGTTGGGATAGACTCAAAAAGTCTAGCCTCCCAGTTGCTTTTGAATTATTGATGCATGTATGCATGCAAATTTTGACCTTTTTTCCATAAAAGCACAGGCCTGGCTGTTTCCGTTGATGTATATATGATATGAGTTGCAATCAACTTGTAACCATCTCGGCATTTCCTTATCATTGACACTCACCGCGTTATATAATAGATAGTGATTTGCATTTAAAATTTTTAATTATCACAATCGCCACTCGAGCTTTTTACTTAATTATTGGATGTCAAACTCATGATTTTTGGTTGTTTATGAGTTCGACTTACCCTCGCTAGCAGGCAAACGAAGAGAACAAGTGATGCCCTCGAGGGAAAGATGACTAAAATACCCTCAAAACCAGACATCTTAAATGATGTGAGCCAGAAAGTTTGGTTTTGTTAAGGGTATTTATGTCATTTAAACTTTTGAGTGGCTAGTGGGCTCGTGGCAGACATTAATGCTTTGATGAAATTATGGACCACAGAGAGAACAATAATATCGACATGGATCTTGGTATACAGCACACTTGACATAAACCATAACGTTCGACCTCTTCCCCTCAACTCAAGAAAATTAAGGAATAAGGCCACGAGTGAATATATAATTAATAAAGATACATTATCAAAAAAATAAATAAAGACACCACTACACAATTAAGCACATGCCTAGTAACCAATGACATACATAACCTACTAAGAATATTTAAATTATGAGGAAAAAACTTAAACGCCTTATTTTTCAGGTTCAAATTAGTTAAAGAAATTAATGTTTTAGGTTAAGTCTCAACATATTTTATATTTGATTAACTTGAGCTATATCTCTTTCAAATAAAATCATATAAAGACGAATTCAAAAAAAAAAAATTAATAGAGACTGAAAACATAATTTATCACCCATATATAAATAATTTTTTTTCCAATGGAAGTTGTATTGATCTTGTAGCCTAAAAATACTTAAAAAATACAAATATTTTGATAAAAAATACCCATATATAAGTAATTTCTCCGTTTGTTTGCCGTAAAATATTTTTTAACATCGAAAAATTGGTTAACTAGAAAATATTTTCTAGTCAAATATTACGGCTAATACAAAGTTTGAGAAAATATTTTCATGTAAAACATTTTCTAGAACTCAAACATTATAAAATATTTTTCAATATTCTATTTTTTAAGAAAACATTTCCTCCAACAAATAATCTTACGGCAAACAAACAGAGCTCCGAAAAAATATTTTTTTTTGAAAATATTTTTTACAAACAAGTTATTTTACAGCAAGCAAACGAAGCCTAAATCACTTTCTAATGGCTTTGTCCTTGGGGTCCGTGTGAAATACAACTCCTGCTAGCTCGTAAATACATACACCTATAGAGTCGTATCTCCAGATTTGATACGTATGATGTGAGCTCAAAGGGCTTTACATAGAGAGTTTCTCGTGACCAAAAAAAAATTAAAAATACTTGAATATGTGAGAAAATTCAAGCCAAAAATAATAGTAGCTTAAGAAGACTTACGAATATCATCATCACTGAATGGCTTTGAATCAGCGATCTCATCAGGAGGTACAGTGAAGCCAGTGAATGAAAACGAGAAGCCTAAGCTAGCACTAGAGGCTCGACTCAGAGCTGCACCACTACCCAAATCATCAAGGTCGAGCTTCAGCTGAGCACTTCTCGACTTCCTAATGTGCGTGTTCCAACTGCCACGGCTGCTGCTCCGCCCTGGTGATGCTGCCGCAAGCCGTCTGCTGGAGTTCCTCGACGGAGTCCCGCCGCCGCTCTCCGGCATCGTATCGCTTGATGATGACAGTGGTGACTTCATTGCTGCCATTGCCGCTGTCATTGTCTCCACTAGTTGATCCGATTTTGTTCTCAGTAAACTTGTTGAATTTGGTTTCTCCATTTTCACTGTTTTCATGAAACCACCACCTTGCAAAGTTTAGTGCATGCTATTCATATAAAATTATAAATTATTATCGTCTACAAGATTCTTTATGTTTTTTTTCAAGGTGTGGGTATGAAAACATAATTGACAAAACAAAATGAAGATCGAAGTTTAGACCGTTCACAGTAGTTCAACATATAAAGAAATATAGCAAATATCAGTACATTTGAAAGAATTTAAATCATATGTTCTTAATGAATTAAAAAAGAATAACAAGATGTAATCATACTCTATCGTACGTAATAGAAAAAAATAAAAAGTAAAGATTAGAGGAAACTTTATTACCTTCTACAACAAGCATATTCCAAAAGAAAAAACAAAATCTATGTGGAGGTTTAGCTTGGAGAGGAAAATTAATTGGAAATACTAATTAATAGAGTAGGACTAATTAATAGAGTAGGACAGAGATATAGAGATCTAGTGATTGAGATGATCTTAATATATACGCATTTAAATACATGAGCATTCCAAGTTTGTGGGATATGATAATCATTACAGGGGAAATTAATGAAGAGACATCAGACACAGAAGATGATTGTTTTCTTTGCCGTACCTTAGGGGGGAAAAACTGAAGCAGTTGAAGAGTTAATGAGGAGAAAAGTGTGGTGGAAGAGAAGCTATATATTGCTCTCAGCTATAACTACTTCAAAAATGCAGCTCTTTTTCTTTTTATAAGAAGCAATGAAGAGGGAACCACTTTAATTTACAATAGTACCCCCAGGTTTGTCCACAATACCATGCATATTTTGATAAATACTTGACCTAATGGGTCTTGATTAATCCAATATCAATCGTATTCATTTAGACTAGTCAACCTTACCGAACACGTGTTTTTTTTTTTTTTTTTTTTTTTTTTTTTTTTAATGATTGTGGAATTTTTTTGGAAAGTCTTTTGACATCATAAAAGATAAAAAAAGGAGGCATAGTGTCACATGCTCAGAGTTTTGGGTTCCCCCCGGGTACTGTGCCGAGAGCCAAGCCCCACGAGTCGCACGGAACGGGTTCTAACGGATATATCATTTGGTTTCAGGTATTTCAGTTGCTTTGGACCTTGTGTTTCGATGCTTATACTTGTCGACTTTGTAGAAAGGTGTATCTCAACCCTAACCTCCGGGGTTAGGAGCCGGACAGGGCGTCTGCTGCGAGCGTTCCGTCTCAATTGGTATCAGAGCCAGCCGGTCATTCTCCCATGAACAGACGACGATTTTGTGGTGTGTTGGGGATTTTGAGTGCTTGCGGGGTTGCACTCATCCCCTTGGGTGGATTCGAGCGTGGGGTCTCTCCATCCAGTTTTGAGGGCGGTCTGTGGGTACGGGACCGTGTCTCCTTCCAGGCAGCAGCCAGGTGGGCCTGCCTTTTTGTGGAACGTCATGCATTGTTGGGCTTCACCCAATGTTGGGGGCAGCGTTCCTTGTTTTGTGGGAGACAGGTTTCAGTGGGCATAATCTGCTCGTCCATGGTGCGTTGTCCGTCTGTTCGTGACCGTCTGGTTTCCTGGTAGGCAATCGCCTTGCGCTTCTGAAGATGTCATATCTCTGGCTCGTTGGCAAGTGAGGTGTGTGGAGAAAGTCCTGCAGTTGGGTGTCGCGGTTTGTGGTGTTGGGGTGTTGGCCCATGTGCGCGTCGTGGCAACGGGTGAAGTCCGCAACGAGGGCGTTTGCGGATTGGGTGGGGGAGTGTGTCACGTGCTCAGAGTTTTGGGGTCCCCCCTCCTGGGTACTATGCCGAGAGCCAAGCCCCATGAGTCACACGGAACGGGTTCTAACGGATATATCCTTTGATTTCAGGTATTTCAACTGCTCTGGACCTTATGTTTCGATGCTTGTACTTGCCGACTTTGTGGAAAGGCGTATCTCAGCCCTAACCTCCAGGGTTGGGAGCCGAACAGGTCGTTTACTGCGCGTGCTCCGTCTCAGTAGGCTCTAATGCACAAGTTAGAACACTTGAAATTGGAAAATAAGAAAGTGTTTAGAGATAGAGTATTGGGTGTGTCAATGTATAAAAATGAGTTACATTTTGCAGGTGCTAGTGAGGGGATTGACAGGACATAGGTCTTTTGACCTTACAGCCAATATCGGAGCCACTTGAGAACACCCTCAACTTTATTTTTTATTTTATTTTATTTTTTGTTAAAAAAAAACTATTATATTGGTTACTTTCACTGTACGAGTGCACACATTGACCTATTTCACTGTATGAGTGCACACCACCTTAAGTTCTTGGTTTTGCCACTGCCTACACCTTACCTTCCAGACATAGACATGGGTTGCATTAAATGCTTGACGAGAAGTCCATGATTTTGGGCAAGAGCACGCTACGTCTAATGGAGGTGGCGTGTTCGAGTAGTGATGCTTACCTTGGGTCGACATGGTCTAAGTCTATGATTATATTGGTCACTTTCACTGTACAAGAGCTTTTTTTTTTTTTATCCAATAGAGGCCTAACAATCTCTCGCATAACGAGTAACATTACCACTAAACCAAAGTTTTAATGACCATATTTCATCCTTATCAACACTTTTAGAGGAAGCAAAATTCAAATTAATTAGATACATGCAAAACTTTATATATATCAGAACTAATTCCAAAAAAAATATCCTAATCGAAACATGACTAGCTAGGTCTTCTACTACACTCCAATTATTCTACCACTAGGGTCGCCACTTGGGTTACCGTACACGTGTCTGTCTGGACAGTCGAGTGTTCAATTTTCTTTGGAATTTTGCTTCTGAATGCCTTGATGCTTCAACTGTCGTCAACTGAAGACACCAAGCTGACTTTTGTGTCAATCTCTTAAAGCTTTGAACATTAATGATCCTTAAACTTATTAGGTAGTTGGAATGCCACCTTAAGAAAATTGTCGAAGGCGACAATAGACAAGAATCAAATTGAATCAAAATGCGAAGATCGAAAGGGCCTTCATGTCGATCGATAAGATGAGGCCGTTGTTTGATCTCAGCTTAATTACCTGTGGAATGGGGCATCAAGTTTTGGAGCTTTGCTCTATATGTGTGCTCACTTTCTTCTTTTGGCAAGAAATCTGTGTACGTTATCAAACAGTCCCTTCTTGTTTGTACAATAACTAGCTAAGAATGATATCAGAAAGCAATTCATACATGCAAATAGTATCAGAAAAGCCATTACGATTGTCGTTATAGTTTGGAAAAATTATTCAAAACGACAGTTGTCTTACTGCAACTCGTGAATGTATGCAGTATATTTATATGTTATTGTTTCTATTACGTGTAAATGTTGTTGATATTGTGGCATTTTCAAGACTTACTCCATTTCATTTTAAATTTTCAAACAACTTTCTTCAAGATATATTTAATTATATGTTTATTTTCTCTACTAAGAAAACTTCCGCCCCAATAAATTTCTGAAGAAAGACTTTGCAGTTACTGAAAAGTTTTTATTTTATTTTTATTTTTTGCTGAATACTGAGAAGTTAGCTCCACTAGGTATTTGACCAAAAAAAAATCCACTAGGTATGTATGTGTATAAAGGCCACAACAACGATATAATACAAATGTGTTCTCTCTTATTTATTGCCCAACAGAATCTCTTGCTTTCACGCTCTTCCGTTGTGTCACATATCTGAGCTTCTATCGTAGTTGTGATCTGCTCCATGCATCTTATTTTTACGTATACAGAACGTCGAGATCGGTATTATTTATCTTGAAAATTATGAGATTTTATCCTAAAATTAATTGGTAGTCAAAAGAATAACTCAAGATCTTATGTGATAATCTTAGAGTTTGTAATTTTTCTATGCGGAAGAAGTGCAAATTGAGGTGGGTGAGTTAGCGAGATGATAATCTTGGATATGACTAGACCAAATGCCTGATATACCATAAAATCCATCCTAAAATCAATTGGGTACTAAAAAAAGTAGTCCATGATTGGTGATCATGAAGTTTGTAATTTTCTATGTGATAGAAGTGTATATTGTAACAATTTAAATGAATCAAAGGTTTATTGAACTTAGTCATTGACACTGTTAAGCTTTATTGGGGTCAGGTAGAGTAATTCAAGATCTTATATAGTTGATTTAGGCTCTGTTTGGCGTAGCTTTTAGACACTCAAAAGCGCTTGCTGTCAGTTTAAAAGCTGGAATTAACTTGTTTGATCCATTTTTTAATGTGATTTTAAATAAAAGCTGAAGTTGAAAAAAATTAAAAAATAAAAAGCTCCAATTTGGAGTTTTTAAAAAAAAACTGTTTTACATAATGCGGAAAGCTGGTTTTTTTTTTCTTCCCTCAAATATCCCTCTCTATATTTTTTAAAATCCAATATTACCGTAAAAAATTTTAAAAGCTTAACGTTGCCAAACACACGCTAAACAATTAACGACTTTTGTTCAATAACATTTTTAACAAAAATTTTACAACTCAGAAGCTGAAATTTCACAGATAGGCCAAACAAAGCCTTAGAGTTAATAATTTTCTGATATGAGACAAATATTTCTTTCAACAGACCTCTCAATCTCGAAAGCCCAAATCTTCAATCGAGATAAGTGTTGTATATTACACCTTAACAATCTTATACCACAAGTTTCTATGAATAAGATTTACTTAAAAGGTTATTTAAACGTACAATCATAAAATATACTAATATCACGTTTGATATCAATATAGGACATCACAATAAAAAAGGTAGCTAAGATCAATTACTATATATACATATCTTCTCCCAATCTTTTACTTCAATTAGTGCGCATTTTTCATCTATTATTTTTCAATTGTTTGGTCGAGCACATTTTTCATCTGTTATTTTTCAATTGTTTGGTCGAGCACATTTTTCATATTCTATAAGAAATAAGATATACGCAAACAATTGGAAAACATATGAAGAATGAAGGGCAACATGGTAACATCAAGTGGAGGCTTTGTATTGTGTATGGGTGGCTGTAAGCTCACCAGGGACTGGGGTTTGGACAAAGTAGGGACAAAAGGACATTTTTGGTTGTTCCGATTAGGCAATTTTCTTTGCCTGGTGGGAGTTTTAGGTTAGGTCACCGCAGTTCCACAATACATCAACACGTGTCTATACCATTTGATCTCTCCTTCCCAGAGGTGGATTTAAACTATTCCTTGGGTGTTTGTTTGCATGGTTGTCTAAACGGCCATATTAGAATTTTTAAGTGATTGATAAATATCGAGAAGTAAATAAATGTACAAATTGATTAATTAATTATGACCTTCATATGAGTATTAGAAGTCATACTTTGAGCTAGCCCTTCGCAGTTAGCAATGTCGTCGATCGTAATTTTGGAAAAAACAAATGAGTATTTGTTGCTCGAACTTTGCTTGCATTATACTTAAATAAAAAAAAAAAAAAAAAAAAGAGAGAGAGAGAGAGAGAGGGAGAAATGCTAAACTTGCAAAATAATTAAGCTTCCAAAAATTGCTTAATCATGAACTAGGGGACCTTTTTTTAATTTTTTCCCAATAACTCAAAAAAAAATTAATTTATTTTCCTATTTGATCCTAAATAATTTTTCTTTAGTACTATTTGATCATGTTCAAAGTGGCATTTCGATCTATTTATTAAAAAGAATTGATTTAATTCATTTTTTTGTGTATCCATAGATAATATAATATTAGATTTGAATCAGATTTCGAATTAATTTGTATTGATTGACTACCTTGGCCATTATGTTGTTACTTTCCCGCCCGAAAATCCAAACCCATTGTTGTTTGATCCTTTGAGAAAAGAATGCTCTTCATAAAAACTAGTAATTAATCAATTAATGTTTACTGTCACCTTAAAACAGTCTAATTAAATAGATGTCATGTGATTAATAAGATTGGAAAAAGTGAACATTTACTAGTGATAAATGTGAAATGCTTAATTTTCCATCCTCTAAAATCATAGTACTTTTATTTGTTTCACTAAATATATTTGAACTTGTAATGAGTTCATGTTGATTATTTCTAATTGCTATTGAACGAATACAACTTTGTATGGGTACGAGAATAACCATGCACAATCAAAAATAGTATCCACTCGAAATGTATGACCACGTATTTATATATATGAGGCCCTTAGAAATGAAAAATATGAGTTAGCATATCAATTTAGCTCCAAAAGAGAGCATTACATGTATTTTAAAAATAAATCCAATTTAAAATTCTATTATATGGTTTTAAATAAATGTAAAATGATGTGCCACAAACATTTTATGAATTTATTATAAGGAGATTAAATATGCCCTACGAAATTTTTCAAAATCTTGCTTATCCATTATTCATTTTTTTAATTGCTTTACAAAAATTATAGTTGTTATATTTGATGTTCTGCCTAGTTTCACAAGCACCAGATATCATATAGATACATATATAGCAAAAGATTCAATATGCAAATCTTTCCAATTTTTTTGCTTTTAATTATTGACTTAGTATCCTAATTCTATTTGAGGTCTAAACAATTTTTTCTCTTTTTGTGTAGAAAAATACTTTATACAAGTGAACTCGAATATGCTGTTAATTTGCAACTTCTGCATTATTGATGCTTTCATTATGCAATATATACCAATATCACCTCAAAATTATAATCCTATATAATCGCAATTTAGCAACAATTTTCAACAAATTCAACTTTTTATTCAAATACAAATGTGTAGTACATGTAGTTTCAGGATATTATATATATTTTTAAAATAGTAAAATAAAAAGATCAAAAGAAATAACGAAATCTGAACTAGCAGTATAGTCTATTCATGAACAATATAGTTCTATACTTATTTTCTTTCTTTATTTTTTCTTTCCCTTTTTTTTTTCTTGGGAGGTGTAGTTATTTACATAACCAGGGGCGGAGGCACTATAGGGCAAGCCCCCACTAACCTCGTGAATTTTGTCATACATATATGAAATTTT
Source organism: Ehretia macrophylla (assembly GCA_037974665.1). Classification (NCBI taxonomy): domain Eukaryota; kingdom Viridiplantae; phylum Streptophyta; class Magnoliopsida; order Boraginales; family Ehretiaceae; genus Ehretia; species Ehretia macrophylla. Next base: position 32,817,026 of record CM075771.1, read on the forward strand.
GGGTAAAAAATAAATTAGCCTTCATTGAATATTTAATTAATTTTACTTTTTAAAATTATTTAACTTTTACAAATTTTTAAATTAGCCCCTAAGTGAGAAAGGTGTTTTCAGTAGTAGAGCCACTCTTAAGATTGTGGGGTTGCAATCTCCATGTAACTCAAATTTTATCAAAAAATGTGTATATTTTTAAAATATTTTTAAGTTAAAAATTAATTCAGTTCCACTGAAAAATATTTATTTATATAAGTGTTTAATTATATAATTTTCACCCTCACTGAAAAAAAAAAAATTGACTCCACCCTTGTACATAACCATCATTTTAAAAAATATCTCATACCGTCTACAATATGAGATTCAATAGGATAGTGAAGATTGAAATTGACAAACTAATCTACATGACTATATGTTTCTCAATGTAAATGTTTCACCCCTCAGTAACGAAAAGGAAAAGAAAGGGGGCCAAAAAAAAGCTGTCCGTCCCTAAAATCTTGATACGCCGAGGACGGTGCCGCCCAAGAGAGGAGAAAGGCACACGACAACGACGGCGTTGTATGGCGACAGCGGGCAGTTGTTTCATCTTGGTGGCATTCTTACAACATGGATCGACGACAACAAATTTCTTCTTTTTAGGTGATCTCTTAGCTGTAATAACACCAGTGATTTAGCGGCCACATGTTGGAGCCCACTCTCTGGACTGGACACAACTCAGATTTTGACAAGAGGCTGTGAGTCACCGCAGACTATCCGACACGTGGTTGCCGTATCAATTGTCAGTCGTTGGCAGCTTCCACGTGGAATTCAAGATCACATTTCTCTGATGATTATGTTGTTATGAACCTTTTCTTCTGCCCTTTCTTTTTATGTCTGTCCTGTAATTGATGGTGACAATTTTTCCAAATAGGTATAGGATACGTAGGTTAGGGTATCTCCAATTGACACTATTATTTATAAAAATTTATTATTTTTAGTTATTTTTAAAGATTTGGATCTCAAAAAATTATTATTAATGATTTAAATATACATAAAGTCTATCACGTTTACCAATTTTTGAGTTAAAATAGAGACTCAATTTACTTTTTTTGTTCTGAATTTAGAGACCCAAAAAGTAATTGAGTCTCTATTTTAATATAAAAGTTAACAAAAATGGTGAGTCTCATGTATATTTAAATCATTAATAATAGCCAAAAATAATAAGTTTTTGTAAATAGTGCTGCCCATTGGAGATACCCTTAGGGTAGTAGTGGAATGAATGAGCGTGAGTGAGACAGTTGTTTTATTTTTTGAGTTCAAATTAATTAAAAATTAAAATATTTTTTTGTCTTAAAGGAAATGGTCTAGTGGTAGTAAAAGTAAAATCGTTCATACGAAGTTACAAATTAAATACTCTTTATTATTCTGAAGTTTCTCCTTTGACTAACCCGTTGCATGTGTGGAAGTGTACTGCTGCACTTGAAGTTTTACCAGTTGGTGGTCGGGCTTCACTGCACCTGAAGTTTTACCAATTGATGGTCAAAATTCACTGGATAATCCGGTGGTTAGACTACGCCAACTAATTCCTACATCATCTAAAAAAGTAAATTATTTTGAAAATTTTATTAGTTTTTTGCCTAAGTAACTCGTTCTTACCTTTTTCAAATAAGGTTATATATCTTGAGATTTGATAGTATTTCGTCAGTAAAGTTTCCAATCATCAAAAAAGATATTGGATATGAAGCTTTATGCCAATGTAAATGTCCATTATAAATTGGAAAGGGAAAAAGTCAATTTAGTCCCTAAAATTTAGCATAAAGACCAAATAAGTCACTGTGTTTTGAGAAAATACACATTTAGTCCCTCTGTTAAGTTGTCTTCTGTTAAAGTTAACTGGTTTAACATTTTGCCCTTAAAAGAAAAAATCAGACTTTAAAGCATGCAATTTTTTTTTTCCTCTTTATCTCTCTCTCTTCCATCTTCTTCCTTTAACACACACACACGCAAACACGGCAGATTAGAAAATGTAGGTTAAAAAAAAAAAAAAACAAAACAACTCACTTTGAAGCCATCTTTTGTATCCTGATCGTCCATTGTGCACAAAAATATTTCAAAATTTCAAGTTAGTAGGGTTTAGGGGTTAATTTTTTATTGCAAAAAAGCTTAATAATACCAAAATTTATGTTACTTTGTTGGCTAACTTAGACATATTGTGTTAGATTATGTTATATTTGAGCTTTGCATATTATTTATTTGCGTTAGATTAATTTTTTTCAAAGCTTTTTGTGTTATTGCATCATGTTTTTCATATAATTTTGTTATGCTGTCGTGTGTGGACGTGCACTGTCTAGCCCCTTGTCTTAGCTGTGAAAAAATAGCTTTTTTTTTATCTTGTGTCATCAATGGCTTGAATTTGGTTTTTACATATAGATGCGAATTTGTTTTTTGCTAAGTTTTTTAGATTTCTGAATTCGGTCAATTAATGTTATTTAGAAAATGCTTATAATGAGGTTATTAATGGATCCCCGCTTATGCTGTTCGTAGATTACATGCCTGGGGGCAGCCTTTATGAATATCTCCATATAAGAATCATGTTGTCTTGAAGCTCGCGCAATTGCTGAAGTTTGCAGTTGATGTCTGCAAAGGAATGGAATATTTGCATCAAAACAATATAATTCACAGGGATTTGAAGACGGCAAATTTGCTTATGGATAATTATCACAATGTAAATAATAGCTACAAATGATTAGGATTCCTATGCCCATATACAAATGTAATGACACGAGAGATAAACGTTCTGACTTTCTCCTTTTGCCTCTCGACGGGCTCAAATAGTGGGAAGTTAATAATGTTGTACAAAATCTCAATAGTTGAAGAAATATTGGTATCTTTGATGGAAGCTATGTATGTGGCAAAAGGGGCAGGCTACAATATGAAGTAAATGCTCAGACAAAATCTCTTGTGATCCAATTGATTACAAAGAGTTGAGTTGGGGACTCTACAATTTAAAATATTGTGTTTTTTTTTGTTTAATCTATTTAATACTACCTACAAGTTACATTACATTATCATGTTTACTTGCATCATTCCATAAGCAATTAGCATCATAAGTAGTCTATTATAAAGAGTATGATGTTCAACTTGAGAAATTTGTAATTTAAATATGATATTTGTTGCTCGCCGGTGATGAGTTATTCCGTGGAATGTCTCTTGTGAACCCTGCAAAGTCTTCAAATGATAGCTCTTGTTTATCAGGTATCCAAAATGTGTAAAATGAAAATCTTGATCTCGAGCAAAAAAAAAATATAATTTGAATGGATTATCTATTGATTCAGATATTCGAACAGCTGCTTTGTTTTCACAGTAACATCTTATATTTTTGAACTTAATGAAAGTTCCATTAATATTTTCTCGAAAAGTTGATGATGATGCCGTTAATGCTCTAGACATTTGGCTTTATTTTTTGGATAATATTTTTCGCATAAAGTGTCTGATTCGTATTGTGAAAGACAACTAATTTTTTTTTTTTTTTTGGACGTGAGTATTGTGAGAAGAGAAGAAAAATGGATCAGATGGGATTTTGGCACCCCACAACACTATATATAGCTGTGAGGTGTCAACATAGCCGTTGGGAAAAATCCAACAGTTATTTAACAATTTTTTTTAAAAAAATTTCAGTCCCATCCAATGGCTATAAGGGCATTTTAGTACTTTTGCATAGTCAACCATTTTGACCATTAACTTTTAACGGCTAGAGAGATTAAATGTGTATTTTTCTAAAACACAGGGATTTGTTTGATTTTTATGTTAAACTTTAAGGACTAAATTGGCTTTTTTCCAATCTGGAAAAAGGAGTTGTCGGTTGCTTTCTATTTAGCTATTATCTATGGATCAAGGTGGGTTATTATGATTGGCTTAATCACACCAACGTTCATCTCGGCACATGTAAATTTATGTTGCTTGTAATGAGCAAAATCTGATTTCGGCTTAATTAGGTTTCTTTTTTAGATAGCGAATTAATTTGAACACAAATAATAATAGACCAATTTGGATTACGAGTTAATATACTCTTATAAATATAATTTAGTGAGGGGCTGACCTTTGCACTCTTTATTCATCGAAGCACCATGACCAATATTCTTTTCACTACTTCCACCATAATGGAAAGGAGTAAAGACCACCAGTGCGCGTAAAAAAAAAAAAAAACAAAGAGATTATGGAGGTAAAAATCACGAGATTTTAATTGTAGATTATAAAAAAAACATACAACTATAATTGTGATCAATGCATTATTACATATTAAATTCAATCCATTCCTTCCAATTGTATAGTTTTTATTTACAAGACATTATAAGTTTATTGCTTCGATGTCATAATAGTCATTTTTCAAAGATTTTAAAAGAAGTGCATCCTTTGGTACCGTAGGACTGTTTATTTCATAAAAATTATTATTAACACTAATAAGTAGGGTTACAAGATTATTTACGGCAATGACTTTTAGAAATATCTATGATCCCTAACAAGCATAACTAATTGTCAATTAAGAAATGGATATGAACTTTCCTTGAAGTAGATTGTTTTTTTTGGCTTTTTTTATATAACGTAAATGTTTTTACTATGTAAAACAATGTAAAACAATATTTTTAAATTAGTCGACTTCATCTAAACCTGATATAGTTGAGCTAGAAACAACTCATAAAGACTTTTAGCTTTTTGCGTTTTTGAATTAGTAGACTTCATTTTATTAATTGATTATATTATTTAAAAATTTAAACTGTTAAAATAGTACTTTATTATTTTTATAAATTGTTTTCAACACATCCGACCCGATATAGTTGAGCAAGAAACGACTCGTAAAGACTGCTTAAAATGGCACTAACTTGTAAGAATAACATGTGAACCTTTATGTCTAAAGTATATATAATCGACCATAAACAAGGAATGTTTTCCTCAGAATCAAAACAATATTCAATTGCAAAATAGTAGAACTTTCACAACTTTCGGCTCCTTTGATGATTCTGCAAAACATTATTTGCCAAATCTGATCATGGAAATCTTTCACGCATTAATGTAATTTAAAGGTGAAATAATTAGCGTTTTCTATCACTAGCACAAGAGAGAATTATTTGGAATGGTAGATATATAATGGCATAATGAGTTGTCATTTTACAATAAAAGGCATACACGTACACGCATTATTATATAGAAGTGAAATTGTGATGTGCTCTATCAAGAGGAAGCAATCAAGAAAAAGGTGAAGCGCACCCTCTTCCACCCTTGACCTGTCCTATCCTTTTTGTATTATAATGGTGCATGAGCTTATCAAGATATGGAAATGGTCCCTATAATGCAGAGGGAAAGTTAAAAACGACATAAGAAGGTGACACGACATTTATAAGAATGGACCCGAGTTTAAATTTCTGCAATTTCATTATAAATATTGTGTAATTCTTAACTGATATATTGGAGCATGTATTGAGTCGTGCTACTATATGACGGTAAGAGTAGAGTCAAGATTCTATATTCAAGGGATGCACAGTGTACTCATATATTAAGAGAGATCAACAGGTACATCATACAATAGAAGATATCGAATATAATGATGTTTTTTTTTTTTACCAAAAAACAAATGGAGTTTTTCTAATTTAGTCCACACCGTTAAACATATGTGACTTTGTTACTACATCACTAGATTTATAACTTTAGAGCGAATCCGATCTGATTCTGTCTAGTATATATATATATATATATATAAAAGTGACAATGGCAGTTGAGGCTACCATCTTTTTTTGGCCGTCTCTCTCTTCCCATAAGAGGAGTTGAAAATGAGAGATGAACGAAAAAGGGTTCTGCTATAATGGAGGTTTTTGGGAAAGCTAAGAGGTAGTTGTATGAATAAAGATAGTCTGTTAGGTTCAAGTGTCACGAGCCCTATATGTTGGTGATGAAAAAGTATACTAGGTTGGTAATTGATTGATTTGAAAATGGCGAACGAAAACGAATCTGGTAGAAAACTAGTTTGATTTATCTTTGAATATTTTGAAAAAAAATTCAACTACTTAAATATGATACGTTAATATATTTGGATATTGTTATTCCTTTTTAAAGTTAGGCACGATAACTTAGTCACCTGTGGTCGATGCACATAAATTCTACAATAAATTATATAAATAAGGTGGTATATAGTATTTTTCTATAAAGAATTGTTAGACCCGTTTTGTGGTCTAATATTCCAGTGTTATAATATTGTATTTTTTCAAGTAGTAGTTTTTATAATTCAAACCCATGATCACATAATAAAAATTTTACCGTTGGGCTAATATTTCACTTCTAATTAGTCCAAATCCCAAGCTAAAATTAGGGTATGGCACGAAATATGGATCCCCGCTTGGTGTTGCTTTAGTTTCTTCATTCTTTTCTTTTTTATTTTATTAATTTAAGGAAAGATTAAAATGTACAACATATATAAAATGCTATTCACGAAAATTTATCTTGCAACTTCACACACTAGACCAAAGGCCGGGTGGTGTGTTGCTTTCTTCACTTATGTTATTTTATGCATATATAAATATGGTATAAACCACTTTAAGGTTGGGTTTAATTTCTAATGCAAAACTTTTTTTTTGAATTTAAGAGAGGTCTAAGTCGTACAACATGTATCAAAGAATGTTATTCACGATAATTAATCTCGCAATTTCTCACACTTACAACGAGGGTTATACCATTAGACCAAATATTGCCTGTTGGTAATGCAAAACTTTCATCTCAAGGCAAAGACATTGTGCTTCGAAAATAAAATTTATCTGACACCAAGTCATATGCGGCGGAAGACATTGTCAGGTGGGGAGTTTGGCTAGGGCTGTACATCAATTAAAAGATGACGCAGGTGTCCTAAAATGAGCTCAACATTATGAACGAAATTTAATAGTTATGAACTGTTAAAATTATTTTGTCGGAACAACATATCAGTTCACTTAAATAATTCGCGCAAAAGAGAAAATGTTGTGGAGTTTGATAAAAACTCTGTCTTCTGTTTACTAGCAGTCGATATTGCAAGTAAGAATAACAAGAACTAGTAAAAAGAAAAGATGATATTATAAACAATAATTGTGAAACAAAAATAAACCTAGTGTTTAAGTAGAAGATACAGAAATGGGAACACTATGGAGAGTAGAAAGCTTTCTCACTCTCTGCAAAGCCAAGAAAAATCTTTACAACAATATGTATGTAAGATATTCGATTTTCTGATTTCTCTTTTGTAACAGAAACCTGTAGGCAACTAATAAACACAATACTGCCAGCGTCCAATTTTAATTATCAGGTTAGGGTCACACACGCAATGATATAAGGTCGTCGTTGTGCGACTTGGAGGTCGTTGTTGTGAGTTGGGAAAAGATGGCATACAATAGACCTCAAAGTAGATCTAATCCTTCTTCAAACCCGCGTGTATCTGAAACTTTGTGTATCGAACTGCCCTTTTAAATTCACACTTTCTAGGATCCCATTTTGCCTAAACTAGTATCTTGCATCATGGCCACGAATTCATTGTAATCGATGCGCCCATCCTGAGATAAAATGAGCAAAAGATTTGTGAGATAAGATACAATTAGAAAATAACACATGACTGATATCTATCTATGTATCAGATACATGTGTGGTTAGGGTTTAGGGTGTGAGCCCTACACTGCTGTGAGATACCATCTGTCAAATGACTCTCACAACAATGTGGGCCTTACATGACGGATGGAAGAGGATGGAAGAGTCTCTCGTAGAGTGGCTAATGGGCAAAAAGGATTATAATCTGAAGGTGGACAAGTAAAGGAATTACATTATCTTGATCAACTTCACTTATAATTTCTTCTAGGTGAACGTCATCTCCTAGACCAAACTTTTCACAGGCCAGTTTGAGCTCATCTGCTGTGATGTAGCCACTGCCATCTTTGTCGAAGTATGAAAAAGCTGCATACATGTGATCCTCTTTCTGGATTTTGTTCAAATGGAGCATAGCAGCTACGAATTCGCCATAGTCTATTGTCCCACTGTTGTCTATATCTGCCTGCAGCATCCAAGATGAAAGGTTAATTCAAGAAGTTAAAAATTGATCAGATTGTTGGACGTTTCGGTGAATCCCCATTCTAAATTGTGCACACAAATACGAAACACACAATGTTTAACGTGATTTGACCCTAACTTGACCCACACCAATAGGGTAATTATTCAATTACTTAAAGAATAACCAAACTTGCAAAAGCATAACCACCCTTATCTGAAACTCAGGATACTTATAACCACCCTTAACCGAGTTACTAACTTACATCTAGGGTGTTGTTTATTACAACGAGCTCGGGTGTTATTTTTAAGATATTTTTAATCTGAAAAATCAATTTAGCTTCTATTGGAAAAAATTATTGGTATATAAATGTTAAAATTGTGTATTTTAGCCCGCACTGATATAGACAACATAAACATGAAAATACATGGAGACTAGAGTGATAGCATTGGCAAGAGCCTCATAAGCTCTGCAGTTTCAGACTAAAACTTCAGTACTTTACTCATGCACTCAGCACATTCACTATTTGGGAGCATACGTGCTAGGGATAAACGTCTGCCATTTTCTAGAGTTTTTTCCCAAAAAAGTTACATATCAGGGATATTCCTCATGTTTGGAGTACGGAAACATAGCAATTTGGCAACAATTCTTTAAAATGACTTTATGATGCTACTTATTGAATAGAATTTGGACTTACTGCTCTCATTAGATCAACTATTTCTGATTCATTCAGATCGGCGCCAACTTTTACCAAACCATTCTTGAGTTCTTCTAGTGTAATATGTCCACTATTATCCACATCTATCATTTTAAACATTTCTTTGAGTCCTGCAATTTCCTCCTCAGACAGAATTTCAGCAATAACCTGCAATTCATAAACATAAATTAGTCAGTATAAATCTGTACTAAAAATTTGAAGAAAACATAGAACTTAGCAAATAAAAAGATCCACTTCCGGATACAATCAGAGGAAATTTTTTCAAAATTCTTTCCAAATACGTTTGCCAACATATAGCTAGGGTCTGCTCTGAGTAACAGACAGAGTTCGAAAAGGTCAAATCTTTGATGATTTTGAGTATCGAAAAGTTCTGGATAGGTAGTTCCAGATTCGAATAACTTGAGAAATTATGATTGAATTTTGAACGTAGCTGAGACTAATAAAAGAGGGACCAGCCTCATCATGGTAATTAGAGAACTCTAGATTCTCTAGTTTTTTTTTTTTTTTTATATATAGCGCGACGTTTTCCCTTTTTCTTTTAACTGAGTATGGTAAAATGACATGGTAGCTCAGAGATTTACGAGCAGAGTTCAATATTCCAGCTTCCAGGTAGCCTTTAATAGCTGAGGTATCAAAGGATTACAGAGCTTACTCTGATGGCAATCTTCTTTAGTTTGTTCATTGCAGAAAATTGCTTCAGGCGAGTTAGAACAGCAGAATCAAGAGGCTTGTCTTGAGCCACACCATCAACTCGAACCCATGGATGAGCTGCAAACATGTTACAAGAACAATGTCATTGATTTGATGCGAGACTTGTAATACATTCTACTGAAATAGCACTAGAGGCAAAGCTGCCATATAATCAGCTTCATTTAAAATTTTTCCCCTGATATTCTGCCAGAGTGCAGTGGCGGAACCACATGGTCTTGAGGGTGCGTTTGTGCACACCCTCAACTAGAAAAAAGACCGACTAAAAACAGATACTGATTAAACTAATACATAGATGGTTCCAAGAGACAGAAATAAATCTGGAAACAAAGAATTGCATACTCACAGAGAACTTCATGGGCTGTCAGCCGTTTTTTTGGATCTCTTACGAGCATTTTTCTGACAAGATCCTTCGCGCTCTCTGATATGCTAGGCCACGGTTCTGAGGCGAAGTCCAGTTCCCCTTTCAAAACCTGCTCAAATATTCCTTGTTCGGATTCTTCACCGAACAAGAAATTGCATAGTCAGAACAAAGATTCATAAATTGAGATGACACAGAAATGAAATTGTTAAAACGAATCCTCACCATCCCAAAATGGAGGCACCCCACTAAGCAAAATATATATAATAACTCCAGCACTCCAGATATCACATTCTTGACCGTAATGCTTCCGCAACACTTCTGGAGCGACATAATAAGGGCTTCCAACCACATCACTGAATGTCTCGCCTACGCCCAAAGTTAGTGTTGCTCAGATGTAAGAGAACTAACTCAGATAAAAAGCAGCTACAAGATATCAAGCATCTACTCTCAATAAATAAACGAAATTATGCGTGCAAGTATTCCAAAACAAGCAGAAGAACTAATAATAAATACATAATTCTAGAGTTTAATTAAGAAATTACTCATATGCAACAACCTGGATGGAAATCTCACTATATTGAAATGAAATTCCTGACAGAAAAATCAAATGCCTGAAAACTCGTACCAGCAATGGATTATAAACTTTGTAATAACGGCTTAAGCTTAAATTCAGCACACTCACAAGGAAAATTACATCTATTATTTTGAAAATGAGATTCCATTGTAATATATTTGGCACAAACATCAACTGCCAGGGACCTCTGTAGCATAAATTTTCGTCTTGTGACATTGGCGAAAGAAAGAAGGCTACCACGGGTAGAGATCGACCCTGGGGCCTCCATCAACATGATGCCACAATGGGTCCTAGCCTATCTTGGACTTAGAGAGCACATGAACAAATATCATATTATTCAATCCACGCACAGTTTACCTAGTAAGCGTGCATACGGCCTTAATTACCAGTTGCAACTTTGCCAGTAAACAAAAGGTCCAAAACGATAAATAGCAGAGTAAATAAATAATTTTCTAGCTAAGCCTTCAAGGCTTCAACTCAGGTAAAGGGTAACTTATTTCTCTTATGCGAGTTTGGCCTAGCTGATCCTCCAAACAAAAGTTATTTTCTCAATGTGTTTGTCACGTCCCATGTCTAGAATTTTAATTTGGAGCAGCAAACAAGATCCATGTCATAGGTTCGAGATAATTCATATTGAGACAAATCAATTAGGTTCTGAGTTATTACTTAAATCTGCGACACTAACTTATAAGGATATCACAACAACAATAACATCATCCTGTGTGGAAGAGTACCTGGCTTGAAAAACACTGAGAGACCGAAATCAATAGTCTTAAGTGGTGACTCCTCTTTCTCATTTACAAAAAGAAAATTCTCAGGCTTTAAATCCCTATGCATAACCCCCAAAGAATGGCACGCTTCTACAACACCAACTATTACCCTTGCAAGCTCGGCTGCCTTTCTCTCTGTATAATGCCCCCTCTGAATTATCCTATCGAAAAGCTCCCCTCCCGCGCAAAGCTCCATCACTACATGGACTGCAACAGCATCCTCATAAGCCGCGACAATCTGTATCACATGGGGGTGTCCTGCCAAGTGATGCATTATTTGAATCTCTCTCCTTACATCCTCCACATCTTCTTGAGTTGTCAACTTCCTCTTAGCAATGGATTTGCAGGCATACTCTTTCCCAGTCGCCTTCTCCACGCATAGAAACGTCGTTCCAAATTGCCCTTGTCCTAATTTCCTCCCTAATGAATATATCTCCTTCAAATTCCCTGTTTTTCGTTGTAAAACAGATTCAATTTGCAGGCCTACACTTGACACTCTCTTAATATGAACAGGCTTGTTTTTCCTCGACCCTTCTCCGCGCCTATTGATAGAAGAAACTGTAGAATTATAAGTCTTGCTTCTTTCCTCCTTCACCCCTGCTCCCTTGGCCTCCGCGCCCCCGGCCATTTTAACCGGTGTAGGAGGCGTGCTTTGAATTCCATCAGATTTTGTTGAATTAGAGCCTTTCGGCTCTGATTTTCCGGGCGAAGAATTAGCTTTAGTTTTGCCGGATCCGTCCTTGTTTGGTGGTGGTAAAGTGTCTGGATTCGGCGACCTCCACACCGCGGCCGTGACAGATTGCAAGAAGCCATTGCCACCCAAATTAGGCCCTGAACATGTGTTCCCCATCATATGAATTATCCACCTCAATTCTTATCCTTCTTGAATTCCAAAAGCCACCCAAACATGCCCTTATCAATCTCATTAACAACAATTTTATATATGATCCAAAATATCAAACCTTTAATTCTGATCAGATCACTAACAACAAAATCGATCTCAATTTTGATCCCAATCTTTAAATTACGAAAGGGATCGAAGCTAATCTCGAAATTAGTAACAAAAACATATACCAACCGTGACGAAGTTAGGACTTTATTGAAGCAAAATACAAAAAATGTAGAAATGCTTCAATTAGCAGCAACCTTTGTGTTTTAAAAGGAAAACAAATTAAGATTTGATCATTTACAATTCAACCAAGAATAGATTCCCACGAAATTCCAAGAATTCTTGTTATACATTCGGTCCAAACCTCGACCCACTTTGCTAGATTCGTCAATATTGAGAGATGAATATCAGGGTAAGGAACAGAAGCATGAAATAATTAATACTTTTCAATTTTCCCGGAAATTTTCTATGAGTAAATTATATAAGCATGGAAAAATAATTTAATATAAATGAAGATTAAGGGGTTAGAGAAAATGATGTAGAAAATATTTTGGGAGTGAGTGGGGTGAGTCAACTCGAAGAAGGTGACGAGACCATATCCATCCATTTATGAGAAATAAAAATAAATAAATAGAAATTGAAAACAGCGACATGATTGATCCTAGGATGTGAAAAGAGAGATTTGTGTCGTGTCATGTAATTACATAATCAACCTTTTGATATGATGATTGTACAATCATATAACGTACGTAATGATATAATATAATGTTGTCTTGGAAGTCATCAAGGTTCGCTTTGGGTAGTTAATTCAGTTGACGCACGTATTCATGCATGTGCATGGATTTGACAAGTTGCTACCACGTATTGGGTAGGGCGTGGATTTGAATTCTCTTCTTAAATAAAAATAATAATGTAACAATGTTATAAATTAAAAAGATTTATGGTGGTGAATTGATTATATATATATATATATATATATATATATATATATATATATATATATATATATATATATATATGTATAAAAAGAGAGAGACATTCACACTTAATGGTATTGATCATTTTATTATAAATGTGTTATTATTTTAACACATTACGTTATTAGGAGATCGAAAACTCAAAATTTTTATGAGAAAAAAAAAAAAAAATCATACTGCCATTATGTTCAAGATCATATGCATGCAATCACACGAAATCAAAATTCATAATTATGTAACCCGAATATTTGATTATCTCAAGTGGCAATTTGATTTTTTTTTTTTCTGTGTACGGTACTCATTTAATCTGATGATAAGATGAATAAGTTCTCTAACAATTCCAATATATCTTAGGCCATCTCCACCGCACCCTATTTTAGTTTCACAATTTAACAGCATTCTCTAATTTAATTAGCAAACTAATCTTTTATGATTTTTTGTTGTTTTATAATTTTTTGTGTTTCAACATTGAGATTTGAATATTCATATTCTTTTCGATGCTCATATTATTTCTGATGGCTATTTAGAAGTAAAAAAATAAAATAAAAATTAGGAAACTAATATAATATTAAAATATATACTTATAATTAAAGTCATAATTAGAAAATTTGTTGATTTAATTTTTCTTTTGGTTGAGGTTGATTTAATATAATACAAAAATTACACATAAGTAACAAAATATGAAAAAAAATATATATATAGGTTTTATTGAAATTAATACATCTAAAAAAAATTAGAGTATAAAGAAAGTGTGTGGTCATTTGAAATTTAAACACATTATATTAATATAAAAGCCCTTATTTCTCTCAAACCTAATTTCATTTTGCCTTCATTAGCCACTCCCGCCTCCATATATCCATTATTAATTTCTTATCAACCCCCTTCCTGCATAATACATCAACCCCTCTTTGTTCATGTCATTCCCCCATTTCATATCAATCACCCCAATCTCTATTCCATATTAACAACAATAAATAATACAGCAAACCCCATTTCATATCAATCACCCCAATTCATAGGAAGTTTCTTTGGATGAAGAGTGGGAAAGCGAGCAAGGGCGGATATATTTACATCTACAACCTCCACTCACCTCAAAATTTTCTAAAAAATGTGCATATTTTAAAGGTATTTTTAGACTAAAAAATAAATTTAGCCATCACTAGAAAAAAAAATTATTATATATATGTGTTACATTGTGTGCATTAATTTTAGCCTCCACGGAACAAAAATCTTAAATTCTCCCCTGTTAAGCGAGGCTGTTGGAGATGATTTCTAGCCTCGAACCTCAACATTTTGGCGTAAGAAATATTTTGAAGAGACCGTTAGACTTGCTCTTAGGATGAAAATTAGGCTAGATCTCAATATGATATGAGATCAAGTTCTAAAATAATGTTGAAGAGATGGAAATAGTAATATGCATTTGGCACGGGCATAGGTATATAAATCAACCACAAATTCACCAACTCATTCTTTTTTTCTTTTCCAATAGTAAAGGAGGAAATATACTGTCGCAACCAAAATATTCTTAGCCAATTCAATTATTTTCCTCATGATCTATAGTTTTCTAGCTAGATTAAGTCTTTAACTCTCAATTTTGACTAAGCCTAAAATGGCAAAGGTATGCAATTGCGGCGCCTTTATTTGACTAATTCACTTGTTCAAAGGTTTGAAATAATCCTTGACAAAAAAAAAAGGTTTGAAATATTTCAAGTGGCATAAATGTCATTAAGTTTAAGTGTTTAACCAGATATAATATCCTACAGTAAAACTATTTTCTTCAAATTCCATAAAAAGCTAAAATCCTTCCTTTGGAGATGCTTTTGTATTACAATATTTGAAAGCTAATGTTTCATTTATTATAAATGAGAGCTAGTGGAAACGGGCAGAAGGCTAACTCCAGATGTTTAGCAAATTATCCAAGCAATCCATAGTAATTTGTGAAACGACCCCCATATAAACATTCAAAGAAAAGGTAATCTCGGATTTCCATAACTATGTGAGAAATCTCACCCTGGCCCTGTTACTATAGACTTCGTACATTGGGAAAAAAAAAAAAAAAAAAAAAAAAAAAACAGAACACGATTATCCAATCATAGTGACCAATGACTCCAAAGATATCAAAAACTTTACCACTGATTTTAACTTGGAAGTTACTCTAATGGTTTTTCTACATAATTGTGAGGACTATATAGATGGTCATCGTGCCTTTTCTTCTCCTTGAAACACTTCATGAAAGATATCAGCCAGAAGAGAAACGACACGTCTTTTAGTTTGCCTTCTTAGCTGTCGTAGATATAGCATAGCAAGCACAATGAAACGGGTCGAGCGTCTATGGTCCATGTGCGCCTAGTTCTCAAAGGCGATGGACAAAATCAGCCAGTCATATTAGGTCGCCAAGCATAAAAATAAAAACATACAATTAGTCCAAGAATGAACTGCAGTAATATTTACCTATATTATAGATATCATATGTTAATACATAACAAATATAATTTGCGTCTCATATGGCTAAATGCCTCCCAACTAAGCACTCGGGCGTATTAAAATTACCTGTGCAAGAATTCCATCAAAATTAAAAATTTTAAAAATATATAAAATCAAGAGGACGACAAAATACAAAATACAAAATACAAAATAAATCCTTCAAATTGCCTGCAAATTGAAAGCACAAGTGCTTCAATAACAAAAGAAAAATCATCGGATTTGATTGAGAAATCATACAATGTATCTGCATGTACAGAAGCGAACTGAAGACAACGTACCTTGAGCTATGCTTCATCATATTTATGAGAACCTAGGCAACAATTCTATACTCTATCCACAATTTTTGTTGATCAACCCACAAATTATATATCCAATTCTAACAATTGATGTAAAAATTACTGTACATATAACCCAACACCAAATTCATTCTGCACAAAAAAGCGATCCAAAAGAATGTAAAAACCAAAAAGGTAGTAATTGGTGATGGAAAATGATTCCACATTCACAATGATATGCATAGCCTTCGTAGATGGAACAGAGCATAAGAAATTGCTTCACAATTGCGTACTTGAAAGGCATCTCCACTGCCCCACACGTGGTCCCTTGTCTAAAACCGTTAGCAAGCCTGCGTTGTGGGGTGACATGCCAAACATGTACCTGATAATAAGATTAAGAACTTAAGTATACAAGAAAGAGCCTCTAACATTTGACCAGCTGAGAGGTGGGGCAGGGGAGAGGACTTGCATTATAATTGTCGACAAATTATTATCAGATTCTCACTGAACTTGAGAAGCTTTGCCCACAATTAATCAGTTAATCAGATGGCTAAGTGCAAGTGGAAGAATAAAAACAGCTTCCCGATGACAGTTAAATTTTTGTGAAACTTAAGTTTAGCAACTCGGCAAAATTTTACTAACCTGGATCTTCGTGCTTTCCTTTTCCAAAGGACGAAGGATGTGATCCACTGACATCAACACGATATGAAACATATTAGCATGTACTCAAAGAATTACACTTGAGAGAATCACACAGAAGGAAATAAGTAGACGCATTTTGCTTGATTAATAAGTGGGTATATAGATTCTCATGTCACACATTTTCACCATATCCCAGATAAAGGGATTAACTAATCACCAAATGAAAATTTCTCATATATAAATTCTCATGAAATGTTGCCTTCAAAGTCATGTTATTTCAGTTCTAGCACAATATGAGGTGCTGCAACCACCCAGAGAACTAGGGAAGGTCGCAATGAAGAAAAACTTGAAGAATAAAAGGTACTCTCATCATATTTGCTCAAACTAAGTAATGACTGGAGTTGAGAACTTCAAAAAAAATTTGTAAACAAATACTCCACCATCAACAGCGAAAAGATACTATGAACTTTGCAGACAAAAGTTAACTAGAGTGACAAAGAAAGCCTTGGAGGACCAAAGAATCAAGAATGACATGGAATCAGAAGGCATCCCCTTTCCTCACCTTTCCCCAGCTCCCCAAAAAATCCCCAAAGTTAGCAGCTCCAGATGATGCATCAGAACTCCATTACGTTAAAGCTATATGCAGAATGCCGAAGTAAGAAAGTTAAAGTGCCAATAAAGAATACAAAAAACTTTTTTTTTTTTCCTTTTTTATAAAGGGGATCAACAGTAGTTATCCACCTACCACTAGGTGACTCGAACTTGATTTGCTTCAGTAATAGTTTCTAGAATACAAAAAACTTGAACTGCTTCAGTAATAGTTTCTAGAACCACCAAATAGTAGGAGGAATAAGACCAAAATCTGGGTAGAACTAGCTACCTCCCTCTAATTGTTATGACAAAGAAAAACTCTACCAAATTCAGTATCATAAAACACAGCTGTTGAGTAACATCACATATTACTAATAAGGACAGATAGCAATAATGACTCTGGATACTATTAACCATAGAAAGAAAGAAAAGCAAGAGAGCATCATCTACCATATGAGCAATCAATAATGCCTATGGCCCATGACCTTCGTTATCATTGAACTTGAAACGTAAGTGGATTATGACCTTGAGAGGAAAATAGTAAACACACCACCTCAAATGACTTGCATGACGATTGATATATTTTAGTACAATTTCGCAAGTTTGCAGGTAAAAAGATGTCCAAATACTATAAAGTCCTGCAAATGAGTGGAAAATCATCTAGGTGACAAAAAAAAAAAAAAAGAAGTACCACACAATAAGTACTATTGCAACAGAACTTAGTCAAAATCTTGTTTAATAAGATAAGGAAATAGGAATCCACAAATGATCATCAACAGAATTACTATTGCATTACCTTGAAAACAGACATGAAGGAAAAGGCCCCAGCTACAGACAGCTTCCTCACAGGTTCCCTCATTTGTGGTGACATTTCTTTACACAAATGCTGAGCTATCTCCTTCAACAAAATCATTTGTGCTTTATCAGTCCGCATAGATATCATTGCCTGCCTCATTGATTCTTTATCTGCCTCAAGTGCCTGAAGTCTCATATACAGTTTCTTGATATCTGGATCTTCTAAATCCGTGTAATTCCGTGACTCCCTCGGAGTTGTCATGTAGTCATCATCGATCCCAACAGAAGCCTTGGGTTCTACAACACCGTTATATGGCACCCCCTGATAAACAGAATCAATTGTATAAACTCTGTCGCTCATATCATCTTCAACATCTGATGAATTATCCACTTTCCCTGGGTTAGAATATTCTTCTGTTTGTGAATACACCGTCTTCCTAAAGCTGCCACCAAATCTTGGAGAATCAGTACTGAACTCTGGACCCATGTCTTTGAGGAGTGAACCTGCACTATCCGTTGAGAACTTCCTTGAAAGCCTAGGTCTCCTCGGAGATTGACCAACTATCACCTTCTCGAAAATATTTTTACCGACAAATTCCCCATCTGACTGAATACTTTTAGGTGTCCTCTCCAACTGATCAATCCGGTGCTCCAAATCCTTCAAGTGATCTCTAGGTCGTGGGGTCTCCCCAAATGCATATTTCTCGACATCATACACAACTTCATTGTCAAGCTCAGAAAAAACATGGCTCTCATTCACATTGCACTTCAATGGGGGGTAATCAGGTGCAGGGAATTCACATTGACCACCAAGGTTACCAACATTGCTATTATTCCGGCTCATCATGCGACTACCAGAACCTCCCTCTCCGTCAGCCTCAGACTCCGTCAACCCATAGCTCATCATCCTATGTTTGTAGGCCTGCACCTCACAAGTAAGGGATTGAATTGCCTGCTCCCTCTTGTACAACAAATCCTCGAACGCAAAAATCTCCTGCTGATCATGAGCTATTTTCTCCTCAGCAAACCTCTTAAACTGTCGTGCCTCCATCTGAGACTCAGCTTTCTCCCTCTGCAATCTCAAGATCATAGACATAGCTTCATTGGCAGCTGAAGACGAGGCATTCCTCTCCTCCTCCAATTCAGCATAAAGGTCCTGAATTGTCTCCTGCTGGCTGCTCACCACCTCACGCAATGCAGTAACCTCATTCTCCACCTCAACATGTGCGACTAGAGGCAAGCTCAACCCTGGAACAATAAACTTATTCCCATCTTCATATTCATCAAATTTTCGCTTAACTGAACGAAGCCATGTCCCTGATAGAGACCTATTCATTGCCTGACTACATGTGCACCCACAATCACAGCATTTAACCAAGCTAGTCGAGGGGGACGCCTTCTCCAAATCCATAACCAAATGCACATCAACTAACAAACCCCACAAAATCACCAAAACAATCACGAAAAAACAATTTTTTCCATCAAATTTATTCTTACAAGAGCTCACAAACCCTACCTCTTCAATTGAATACGTGTTTTCCTTCAAATTATACACCCCAAACAAAAAAACAAAAAACAAAAAAAAAAATCTCTCTTTTCCTCAATCACACAAACCACCGTACAGATTCTGATAATCCAATCATAATCAACAACCAAAATCTCCTGCATTTCATAGCACCAAAACACATTAATTCAAAGCTAAACAATCCCTAAAAATCTCAATTTTACACATTCACCCCTACATATCCACATATTTTACACATAAAAGCCTATATACAACAACCATATTCACTATTATACATATATTTCAGGTTATATACACAGCATATATACACATAAATATGAATGAATATGTAATTGAAATAACGTCGAATACCTGGTGAGCTGGAGGGAATTGATTTTCCTTCCAACGGAGATTGAGGGAAAGGGAGGGAAAATTGAAAGGGAAAATGAAATGGAAAACAGAAAAAAAAAAAAAAAAAAAAACGTGGAAAGAGAGAGAATTTGAAACCCTAGATTTTGTTGTTAGAGTTGTAAGATATTCTTACGTTGTGTGTGTTATTTTTTTTTTCCCGCAGAATTTGAATGTTTTTTGTTTTCTGTTTGTTATATTTGAGAAAAAGAGAGAAGAAAATTTTGGAAAATTTTTTCTGGTAAGGGTGAAAATGGAAAACGAGAGAACGTGCTGTTTTTTCTGTTTGGGAGAGATTTGTGGGAGATTTTAACGGAAACCGTGTCCTAATTGTGTGTGTAGTGTGTGTTTATTTTTTCGAGCAGGAAAAATAAATTTGGATCTTTTTATATTATACAATGATAAATGGGTGACAATAATAGATATAGATTTCACCAGCTTATTGATGCTTTGACTGCTTTTGTGGAAAGATTCAATATCTTTTTTATTTATTATTTATGTAAGCAAGTAATTTGTTATATTTTAGATAAATGTATAAAGTAGCTTTACATCATAATACTCGAGATTTGACAAAATGTATCCTTAAAGCAAAGATGATACTAGGTGTTAGAAAATGAAACTATCGATTTTGTTGCAGAGTTACTCAAAATCTTATTCAATGTGACAATTTACTCTATTTGAAAAAAAAGAAACTATTCGATTCACGATAGAAGAACATTAATGGAGGAACAATTTTTTTGAAAAATTAACCAGGATCTAAGAAATAGATTGCATAGATGATGAAAGTTTAAGGATACACCCCTGAATAGAGCTATATAATGCATGGCAGATAAAAGATTTTATTCTCATTAGTAGTTAGCACGATGTTATTCTAAGTTGTATATATTTTTGACAAGGTTTTTTAGATTCAATAAAACACTTGCTCGATTAGCCAAAAAAAAAAAAAAGATGTTTTTTCCTTCTAATTTATTCTATGAGACAATTACATGAACGTGGATTTTCTAAACAAGAATTGTTGATCAAATAGTGTCTTAGGTCAATTTAAGTGTACTCTAGGACCTCAATGTGAGGGTTAGAAGTAGATCTAAACTACCAACAAAATATATTTTTATTCAATTGGTTGAAACCAACTATTAGCATTGGTTAAGCCTCTTTATGCTTGGAAAAAAAAAAAAAAAGAGAAGGAAAAGCCTCTTTATGAGAAGATGCAATAGGCAGGTCTTAACGCATTGGTTTTAAGAAGCCTTCATAATTACAGCCTAAATCCATATGTACTAAAAAGATCGAAGGATGGATATAGCAAAAATTGATTAAACCTTTCCAATTTTGATTTTGAACTATCAAATTGCTCTTGTTAAATACATGACTAGATCGATGAATAAATATGGAAAATGTAACTAAATGAACATAATGAAAATTAAATTTTATCATATAAGGGGTGGTTTTAGCGAATAAGGGATGGCATAAAATATACCCTTTTTGCTATTATTAAATTCGAAGATTACAAGGTGTTTAAGATTTCAAAGGTTTGGCGACGAATACAAATAAATACAAGTTTAGCTGGTGACAGTCCCAATCAAGGGGAAATAGCATTTTAATAGAAAGGATTAGGTGAAATAGTCGAGTAACAACTAACTTTTTGTGATAAGAAGTCTCAAATTCAAACCTATATTCTTTCACCACAAATATTGCATAGCTTTTTTTTATTTATTTATTGATTTGGAGCTTATGCTGGGAACGCTGCTATACTACGAAGTTTGTAATCTGAAATTCAAATATAATGTGATCTTGTCTTGTATGAGTTTCTTGTTGTAAAACAAAAAAGGAAAGTGAAATATAATGTTACATTTAATCATGCTCATTTGTAATTTTATTAAGATTGTCCAAATTAATACTTTGGAAACGAAATCTTCCAGTTGGAAATAGACTAGGTAAGTACCAAAGGCTACATGATAGTTAACCGCTGGCCATTTGATCTAGTTGTATGATTCTCATTATAGATACGAGAGGTTTCAAAATTTAATTTTATGTATAACATCTTGAATAAATAAATAAATAAATAAACTGCATGGTAACCCTACTTGTCTTCTCGAATTGATCAGTGGACCAGCTTATAAATAGGACAAGGCGTGCCTTTTTCTAACAAATAAATGTTGGTATTAAAAATCCCCAAAAATCAAATGTTGGTATTGAATTTCCATCTTTGAAGACACTTCATCCTGTTCATCTTTATTCTTCTCCCTCCTTTTCCACGTACGAGTGCATATACGCTAGGCACACATCACTTGGATATTAAAAGTGGGGAGAGTAAATGGGGGCCGAATAAATACTATAATATTTTAGTTTTTTTTACAACACATGAATTGAAATGTTAAAAAAAATATCGTAATACTTGTTTTAAATTAAATTCTTTTGCACTACTTAAAACTTAATTTGTTAATAATTACTTATGAAATTATTTTTTTGTAGCAGCTTTAAAATTATAGTTTAATTGTAATAACTTTTCAAAATGTTGCAATGAGACTATATGCAATAAAGTCATTTGTAACGATTTTTAATTTTTTTGCTATAATTTTAAATATTACAATAAATAAAAAATATGATAGTGAGAAAGGAAACTCAGCGGAGAGAGGAGTATACCATGGCCGAGATAAGGAGGCCAACTTCTTTCAAATATACAACATGATTCTTTCAATACATTCATATAGTTAAACTCTCATATCGATCCAAATGAATCATCTCATAGTTTAGGTAAGAAGGAACAAAACGTGCAACACAATATAGTCAACTAAAATTTTAAATTGGGAAAGTATTAGTGATTGTCATGTTTTCTTTGAATCTGTCTATCAATGTTTTAAAATGCCCACGGATCTTATCCAACCTGGTCTGACATGTTTGTAGATATTAAATTAATGAACAAAAAAATCAACAGCTCAAGGATGAGTAATCAGCTGTAGAAGCTACACATGCATGGAATTCACAATTGATCACCAGAGAATAATAATGGATTTTGGGTAAATGAAAATTGTTTTCATTTTTTTTTTGTCATAAATGAAAATAGCTTTGAGTGGAATCCTTTTCAATTCAAATGGTCGCAAGTATAAGTCGATTGATATCAGGAGGTTGAAGTGATAATAACTTTTTTTAAATGTATATCTATTTTTTACATTATATCTCTGTCCTCTAATACAATTTCACAATCTTTTAAAAAAGCGTGATTGAGTATTATTTCACGATTAATGAACAACAATTTCTAAATAGACAAGACGACTACCGATGAGTTATAGAAAGAAACTCTCTAATCTTCTAAGATAAGTTTCATACTCAAACCCACTATAAAAGATAAAAGAAAGGGTAATTAGCCACAAAAAAAAGAGAGATAAAAGAAAGTCATTTAATATATAAATTGTTAAAGAAGTGAAAGGGTTACACTAGTGTGGTGTTGTTGAGGTGGTGTTGAAAATTCAACCAATCTCACGCGCAACATCTTTATTTATTGCTCTAGGCTCTACAAGTCCATTTTGTTAGCTCAATCTAACTTGAATATCAAAGTTTTTGTTTTCCGTTATAATAAAAAAATAAAATTATAATTACAATAAATTTTTATTTAATCATTCACCTCAACTCTTAGATAGTATTAATGCTTCCCCTTCTAAAAGAGTGTAAAACGAGGTAGCCTTTAAACCCCAATTGGCTGATAAAGTAGCACTTAAATTAACCAACTACAAAAGGAAGGTGGGTCTCGTCAAATTATATAATAATCATGAGTACTACTTTCTACCTAACCTATCTATATAGCATATATAATATCACGGTCATTTGTTTAATTGGTTTAGTGTTTAGGCCCCACTTAAGAATGTTGGGTATTGTCTTAAAAGATTAGATAGAGTGATCGGATAGTAAATTATATTGTTATAACTAAATATTTTGAATTTAAATTTATATTCATTTATCACAAATATTATTTGACTCTTGATTAATCAGAATATGTATTAAAATATAACGTTACATTATAAAATTTATAATCTTAAGATGTATTTATTATGTTCTTGTTTAGAGTGAATTTATCGTAAGGTGGGAGAGGGGGGGGGGGGGGGGGGGGGGGGTGAGAAAGGACGACCAATTATATCAATTCATGTGACTTTAATTACTTGCTAATCATACTAACTTCTAAACGACTTTGTAACTTCATTTCCTAATCGTACTACAGATTAATCATTATTTATGTTCTAATGGATAAGGCCAAACAACGTGGCTTCATTAACCTTAATTTGGTAAAGTGTATTGAAATGATTAGTTTAAAAATATGCAAAATGATGCAGTTTATCTCGTTAATTAATTTAGTGCATATTCAAACCATTTGGCAAAAATATTTTCCTCTAATATTTCTGGACAGACATATATATCTATAATACTGAATTCATTATTCAATGAAAAACCTTCCAAGTTTTAACTAACATCATTCCGTATAAGATCCACATCCTCTCTCACGTGCTAATGTATATCTGGAGGTTAGAATACAACGTGTATTTCATATATACCATTGTCCAAAACCTTTAGATTGGTCTTTGTAAACGACGCAAAGTCCTCGTGCTGGATTAGCATACCAAATTTGTAGCATTTGATTTGTGGTTCAATTTGGTTTTATGCCATTGTGGACTCTTCTTCATCTTTGATTTTGAGTACAAAAGTGTTTGTGTTTAAAGATCTTATACAAGAAATAAGCTAAACCATGCAAGTTAAACTTTCTGAGGTTTGGCAGAAAAAATAAGTGTTAATTAGTCTTCAACTTCTAGTAAATCACACTGGTCTCCTTTCACTATACTTTGCGTCAAGGTAGCACGACTTAGCTAGCTAGGGTTTTTTTTTTTTTTTTTTGGTACAATGGTGGTCGAAGGTACTTTAATTACTAGCCCCTACTTCCCTCAATTTTTTTACTTTGTGAAAATTTGTATATTATAAAGATATTTTTTGGTTGAAAAATAAATTTAGACGAACATACTAAAAAATATTTTCTATATATGAGTGTTAAATTGTGTGATTTCGGCTTGAACAAAATAAAAATCTTAAATTTACCCTTGGTTGAACGTCAAAATCGTAATTCAAACTCAAAATCTTTAACTATAACAAATCACTAATTGATCATTTTTTCCCACCTTTTGAGTTTTTCCGAGATTTGCTTAGATGCATGTAATATTGCTCGCATGTTAATGAGAAATCAATCAAATTGCACGTATTATTTTGATATAGTTATTATTCATGTCTTTGATTCCTCCACGTAACAAGATCATAAATATTAAAAGCAAAATTTGCGTCTTCTCCAACGCAACTTGAGACTATAATTAGATTTAATTTGAAGAAATGAAAAATGTGAGTCCTGCCCTCACATCATGGGGGCACACACCCATACAAGAGCCGGACAGACAAAAGAGCAACCCTTCAAATTCAAAGTATCTGTTCTTGATCATCTCGAGTTCTGGACATAAAGTCTTGTACTACTTGAATTAGAACATTGGCTTCTTCCGAAAATATATTAGAAGTGAAAAATCCATGTTGTTTTCCTTCAAACTCCACATACTCAACCTTCTTATTCATCTCTTTTAGCCTCATTGCGTAGTCTTTAACCCTATCTCTCATAATTTCATCACCACCTACAAGCACCAAGATGGGATCGAGATTCACACCTTCTAGACTTCGACTCGAAGGTCCAAAGAGATTTACCAGTGGATGGTCGGCATTTGCTCCATTTGGTACCGATAGCCTCCAGAATCTGTTGTAAATCAGAGAAGAAAATATAAATTTATGCATGGATGGTCTATATCAGTCGTAGGAGTAAAAAGTTAAGTTCAAGAAAAATGTGACTCAAACTCCGAACTTATGCCATATATAGAGAGGGCAATTTTTGTAATTGTTCATCATTATAGTGAAATTCTTCTATTATCTGCATGTGAATGTTGACTTTGTTGAACTACGTGAATTTTGTATAAAAAACTTAGTTTACCTTTCGTTCCAACATCCCCTGATACCAACAATGGCCAAATTGTTGGGAATCGGACACACGTACACACATAACATCAAGCGTATAGCACAACGAAAATTAACACATGATATTTTTAATGTGGTTCGGCCCTTTGCCTACGTCCACGATCTAAGTAATTAGAAAATTCACTATTCAACTAAAACCATTACAACGCGATAACGCTCACAGTTTTTAAGAAAAACTATAAAAAGCTTCTCACTTGACTTTATACACGAAAAAAGTCTAAACTATCGCTTACATAACTTTATCTATGGCTAAAGTCTAAATCCTTCCCCTATCGGTTTTTTTCTGGCAAAAGTATGAAAAACACTTTCATCACTTGGCTCACTCCTTCTACAAGCTAGAAAGTCCTATTTATAGGCAATTAATCATAACTCTACTAGGATGCAAAACCTATTTTTACTCCTCATAGACTTCAACTTGTATTCAACATCTCCTTTAGCTTAGACTTAAGCCAAAAACCCAACACAAACCAATAATTTTTTTCCAGAATTTGGCTTCTCACGCCTATATGACAAGACATGACAAAATATCATGCATATGTATTCGGTTCAGTTATGGAAGCAATGTCTCTCTCTCTCTTTTTTTTTTTTTTTTTAATTCTTTGAGAAATTATTGAGTCAGTTCGACATAAATCTCTTATACATTAATAGGTGGATCGTACCAATTATATAAGAGATTAACTCATCATTTTAGACTGATCCAATAATTTTTTTTTTCTCTAGTCGGAAAACACACTTGCATTAATAAACCATTGTACGAACAAAAGCTCACCCAGTAAAGGAAAGGAAGTACAGAGGCATACACAATCTACAGGCCTAGCAAACCAAGGCCCAAAACAGAAGCCCACAATAAACGAACATGGTGGCACGTATCATGCATGATTTATTTATCACCGACGAGAAAAAATAAAACAGTCATACATGAGAATTGATCTTTATTGTTGTTAAGAAAGGTTTCAATTAGTTCAAGATCTTATATCATTGTTTCGAAACTTATGATTTGTTAACGTGAGACAGTTGTATTGTCTACAATATTATCGCGTATAAATTTTTATACATAACTAGTGAGAAGAATTATTTACCTGTCATATATCTCCAGACTCCAGAAAGCTTCACAAGGCCTTTCTTCCTCGGACTTTGTCCTGACCCTCCCACCAAAAAACGGTGCCAGAAGAATATAACCTCGTATCTTGATCGGCGACAGCACAGGCGATCCTGGTCCAAGCTGAACAGCCAAATGGTGAGCAATATTACCACCAGACGAGTCACCAAATATAAAAACCCGTTCAAAGTCAACCCCATCATCACACAACCATGGATCACCATTCTCAGACGATAAAGCCTGAC
Source organism: Ehretia macrophylla (assembly GCA_037974665.1). Lineage (NCBI taxonomy): Eukaryota > Viridiplantae > Streptophyta > Magnoliopsida > Boraginales > Ehretiaceae > Ehretia > Ehretia macrophylla. Next base: position 32,844,134 of record CM075771.1, read on the forward strand.
CTTGTATCCACCTGAGAGCACTATGACAATCTTCAATAGCTGCCGGAAGCCTGTGTTCCGGCGCCAACCGAAAATCAGGCGAAATGACGCACGCCTGGAGGCTGGAACACAGCAGTTGGCAGCTATTATGAGAACCAGGGTGGGTACGCGAACCAAAACAGAAGCCACCTGCATGAAAATAGCATATGATGGGAAGCTTATGATCATCAGAGGAGCTGTTTTTGGGTTTGTATAAGCGTAGATGGAGATGGTGGTGTTTATCGAAGAGGGTATCTTTCCAGATGACTTCATCAATTTCTTGGATTGCGCTTCTGTGTTTTACATCGGTGGCCCGGAAAATGGAGCCATCACTGTGTAATTTTAAAATGCCAAAACAGTCTTCTATTACTGAGATTGTTCGGGAGACATGGTCTGGACCCGGTGAAGAAATTCCGAACCCCTCTCTCTCATTTTTTTGCTCATTGAAATCCGAATCCATCCTTGTTGTTTGTTTTACATATGATGTAGTTAGTGATTGATCAATACTAGCTTGATGCTATAAATTGACAAGAAAATGTAGATTCCAGGGCATTTAGTTAGGTTTGATTTGCAAATATTTGTATTCTTTGTTAGTGCTATTAAATAAATAAGAGCAGTACTCGTATATAAAATATGGTGCGTTTCTCGGGTCATTGTGGGATTTTATAATGTTATGTGACGAGATCAATATTGGTAATTTGACAATGTATTAATAATTCAGTCTATTGAATGTATGACATAAATAACTATAATATTACTTTACTATCAATTATTATTGATCTCTCATAATGTTATAAGAAGAATTTACAAAACTTTTCAAAGCCGCTTCGATCTTGAGGCAACTAGAAGATTTCTTAAAAAAGCTGCAGTGGAGCAACTTGGTGAAAAACGCTTATGTTTTTAATATCTAGTTGGACAATCATTGATGTTAAAATAATCTGAATGGATTCTTCTTTGGAAGTTGATGGTGTGATTCAAACATGTTTGTTGACTTGACTCAATATTAAACTTTTTTGTTTTAAGATTTTAGCGATGTTCTAATTGAAAGATTGGATTATAGGACCAAAGGCGGATGCATATGCGGTCACTGGCTACAACACTCACTAATCTCGAATTTTTTTAAATATGACAATATTTTTAAGATATTTTTAATTTAAAATATTAATTAATCCCCATTAAAAAAAAAGTTATATATAAATATTGATTATATATTATAACTCTTACTAAAAAATATTTGAAGGTAAGTTTTACTAAATTATCTGTATTTCAAATTTAAATTCTCTCATAACATTTTTCTTATACTTCACTACTCTCAAGCCATAGTTACAAGTTTATGGAGGGGGATTTTTGGGCCTAAAAACTCTACTTTGGTGTCTCATTAACTTTGAAAAATTTTTGGCAAATAAAATAAAAAACTATGAAAAGTTGGTTTTACTATAAACAAAGTTGCATATTCCTAACCTAAGAGTTAAATGAAATGATCAGATAATTATTTGTTGTAATTAGAAGTTTTAAGTTCAAACTACTATTTCGACATCTATTGTACAAAAAAGAAAAAAAAAATTAAAAAATTGCATATTCCTAAGATTTCGAAAATTATCTTTTGCTGAGAGTAAAGGGCTTCGCTACATGGTTTTGGAGAAAATCTGGAAATTCCAAATTGGAAAACCATACTGTCCTAAGAACAGATGACAAAACAACATGAGTAGGGAAAATATAATTTCTTGCACAAATAAAATGTCACAATAAAGTTTACAGGTCAACTTTAAAATCAAGTGTACTGGCGAAAAACAAGAAGGGGAAGTACATTTGGAATGACCGGTGTCGAGAGACATGAAATTTCATTCTAGATCTTAAGTAAAATAGTTCAAAATTTTATATAATTTTTTAAGGACTTATAAATTCTCTATACATAACAATTGAATATTCTAACATTTGGGAAGCACTCGTACAGAAGCATGCCTCCTCTGTTTCGCCTTCATTGACTGCCTATTTTTTTTTTAAACTTTCGGATCTCTGCTTAGAAAAAACTCCTAAGCGTTTGGACATTTTGAAACGTTCAGACTTAGTACGTGTATAGTGTGGGACCCACAAACCATACATAATGTGGACGCTCTAAAGACATATGTAACAGGCCCGTTGCTACGTCGCATCTGCTGGTACGGCGTTTGTTGTATGTTGAATTGATTCCAGAACTGAATTACAGCTTTCGGGAAGGTCTTCAAGCTTTCAGATTTTCGAACCAAATAGCAACTATCAGAGAGGTCTGTAAACTGTTCACCTCACAATAAGATGAGCAATACATCGAAGATCTGTAGATCTCATAGGTTGAACAAAACATTACAGCTCAACCTTCAGGCATAGATGCAGATGCCTTGATCTTTTAATCTTCTAAAAAGCAATCATAGTTTCCTAACATCATCTTGATTCCATGTACTTTGACTTTGATCAGGCCGGCGAACCCCGGGGAGCGAATCAGCTAATAGGCGGATCGAAGATTGAGGCAGCAATTATGCAAATCCGACCTGAAGACATAGGATTGGACACCAATCTCTGCTTGCCTGCCTACCCGGACTTGGAAATCCAGGAACTAAGGCTTGGCACGCCCGATATCCATGAATGAAGATTATTTCCTTATCATCACCACTTAAAGTAGCTAAATTTATGCCTTCACTTTAAAATTGCTGGTAACAATGATAACAGAATTCGCATTATTCGACTCTGCAAATGCACTAGCATCAAGATTTAGGGACATAGTCCCTTTGCAGTTCTGTTTCATATGAGATTATAGAGTATAAAGTCAATCAAGTACTTTAAAGAGGATACGATATTATGGAGTACACAATCAACGTTAAAGATATCCAGAACATTTAACAACACGCCTCGTAGTACTTTGTTTACGTTGTTCTATATTCTGCTTCTGATGCAGAAAATCACCTAGATATTTTGAAGCCAACAATTCTTTTACTTCTTCAAGTTGTTGTTCACGACTCCAAGTTGTTGTTCACGACTGTCCAGCAAGTTGAAGCATGTTCGCTAATACCACCATATGCAATCAACCGTTTAATTTTGCAGCTGAAATTCCTCTAAACACATCGATCACTAAAAACCGGACTTTAAAGACTTTGAATTATTCCCTCCTCGACATGACATTGTTGGTGTTACATGCGCATACTACAATAACAATAAAAACATAATTAGGTTCAAAATTTATACTACAAACAAAAGGGATTAATGTAAACCAAGCTCTACATGTAAATTTCAGTAAGTCCATTTACTTCAAATTTAACATCAGTTAAGCCTTCCTTCCTAGTAATTTGCAAAATATGTTGTCTGGTCACTGAAGATAAGTTGATAACTCAGCTAAAAGATAGTAAACACTAAAGATCACTGCATTTTAGCTGGATTTAGCATAAATTAAAACGAGGTTAAAAATTAACGATTTTACTACCATTCTTGTCTTAAAACCTGATTCAGCCTTTTAGACCTTTTTTCTTACAGAACATCAGTTATTATCAAAACCTGCAAGTACATTAAACCTAATCAACGGGTCCAAAATGTTTAAAACTATAATAAATTGAATAGATATCTTATACAGAATTAGTGTGAAACGTGATGTTACAAAACATATAATTTTGAGATTAAACGTGTAAGTGTAAACATACCTCTGTACAAATTCTAAGGAGCATTGCTTTTTTCGCATTATTCATATACATATTTCCATGTCACACCTTCGGGGTTATCCTCATTACGCCTTTGGATGAAGAACTGCTTAGTAGGATATTTATTTCCAACACCACTCATTCCCAAGATAGATAAGACACAAAAACACAGTGTCAGTGGAATGATCTTAGTTTGCAAATGAAGCACCCGATGGCTTACATCATACACAAACTTGCCTTCCGACATTTCCATCTATGAGATTTGGAATTAATGCTGTGTGGCTGAACTCGATTTATACTAGGTAAGTCCACGGTCAACATTGTCCACAGTACTTTTTTTTTCTTCTTAAAACTCGGTTTTGTTGAATGGTCAACTACCATAATCTAAACGTGTTATGGCTGCGTAAATCTACTTATAAATCAAAGTCTAGTCAAGGGTCTTCGTCTGTTTCTTCTTTACTTGGTCAACGGGGTCTTTCCCCGTGATATTTGTATATAAATGTTTTTGAGATCCATCAACCTTTTAAAATTTTACTTTCCTCTTTTTGCTGTTCTTTTATATTTTTATATTTTTTTATGGGTACAATTTATTTTGTTATATATTCGTTTGATCTTAAAAGATTCTCTCGTATTGTTTTTTAATTAATCTCATACCTATGTTTTCTCGAGTCATGGCATTTTTAATCAAAGGATTCCTCGTATATTGTTTTATAAGCAATTATTTAATTATGAGTTCTGATGACTAAGTGATTTCATAAGCGAAAAATAACATGATATTTTGAACTATTTCGTACAAAGACAATAAGAGTAACATTCAAGTAAACATTTGGTCTATTGATTAAGAAACTGATGAAGCCTACCTAGAGTTCTCAAGCATAAAATACTCTATTTCTCTCAAAGCCTTCTCTGCAGGCTCTGAATAGGGATCATTTGTGAAGAAACCATGTTGCTTTCCTTCAAATTCAACATAGTGAATTTTCTTTCCAAGCTCTTTCAACCTCATTGCATAGTCTGCAACCCTATCTCTCATTACTTCATTGCCTCCTACAATTACTAATATAGGGTCAAGCATTACAGTTTCCAGACTTGGACTACAAGGCCCAAAAGGGTTTGCCATTGGGTGGTCTGCTGTGTTTCCAACTGGTATAGATAGCCTCCAAAACCTGACACGAAGTTCACAAAAACACATAATTAATTTGACTTTGAATTAGCTACAGTAATATGGCAATCATAATTCCAAGACCATCCAATAAGATTTTAAGCTATTCGGGTTAATACCAATTGGTTTTAGAATAAAATTCTATAATACTTAATATAGTATCAAAGTTGAATCTTTATGTGTAATCCATCTCTCACCTCGTTGACATAGTTCTCCAATATTAACAAATCATAAATTTCAAAATTATCATATAAGATATTGAACTATTCTACTTAACACCAATTGGTTTAAACATAGAACCACATAATTTTTAACACTCTCAAGTTTTAACAAGACATACTCAAACTAAATCAAATCGAACTTTATGTCGATAGGTATAGTCGGCTAATCTAACCTACTCTAATCCATCTTTTTTCTTTTCTCTCTTATCCATGAGTAGGAGGGATTCTCTACCCAAGAAAACCAATTCAAGATTTACATAGTATTTGAAATCACTTGAGGTGTGAAATTTATTTGATTTATAAATGAATTATAAATGAATTTTATAGTTTGGAATTGTTGTAAAACAGTATTAAGTCAATTTATGTTATTTGGAAATACAAATTGTGTTTGAAACACATGCGGACTTGGAATTAATACTTATATTTTACTCAAATGTCATTCTTTTATGCTATTGAAATTAGACTTGTTATATAGAGGATATCATATAATTTCGTTATTGATTATTGCTACTATCATAAAAATAAAAAAATAAAAAATAGCAAAAAAGCAACAAAGAAAAATTATCAACAAAGTTAAACATTACAAAATAATCATAATTTCAATTCAACCATCAGTTTAGGATTACAAAATAAACTTATATTTTACATGACAAATAAATTTAAATTCAACCATACATTTAATATGAAAAAAAAAATCTTAAGAGAAACGATGAGAAAGACCTTTTTTTTTCCTGAAAGAGAAATAGTGAGGAGGCAATAATTTTTTTATAATTTTATTTTAGCCAAAGTCCATCTCTTAAACCTAAGGGCAATTTTGTCATCAAAAGATGAGAAACATATTTAAAAAAAAAAAGTGGATTTGCAAATTCCACCCATTGAACAAGGATTTGGATAAGGTATAAGGAAATTCAGGATTCGCAAATCTTGGATTTCTAATTTTTTTAAAAGGGTGCTTTTAAATACCAAAAATTAGATTTGTAAATGAATTCCATAAAATTTTATGGAATTCATTGGTTCCAAACAGCCTGTTATCTACTTAATTCGGTTCATCCATGTACATGCTGATACGGAATATAGGGTATTATCTGAAAATTTATTAGTCTTAAATGAGTAACACATGATTTCAAAAGTTAATTTTTGAAGTCATAAGTTTTAATTATACAAACAGTGACTATTATTTTTTAAAAATTTTAAATTCGTTCCTATTGTTAAAAATTAGTTAATTAGTCCCTACTATTTAAAAAAAAATTAAATTAGTCTCTATTATTTAAAATTATTCGATTTAGTCCCTATTATTTTTATAAAAAAAATTCAATTAAGTTTATATTATTTTTCAAAAAAAATTAATTTAGCCAATTTAGGCAGGATTAAATTGAATTTTTTTTAAAAAATAATAAGAATTAAATTGACTAATTTTAAATAATAAGAACGAATATAAAATTTTTGAAAAGCAATAAGATAGCATTAGCTAATTTTAAATAATAAAGATAAATAGGGACCAAATTTCCCATTTTTCAACATTGATATTTTTTTTTTCTCTAACATATAACAGATAGAGTTTACATGTATAATTATAATTCAGATAATCCGATTATTGAATACAAAAATTTCTTAATAATGATTCATTTTCCATGATACTGACATGATAATAGAGATACAAACCTATATAGTATAACCTTTTAGGGTACTATATTCTATGAAATCATATGTCCACTCATTAGTCAGAGGTGACGCTAGATAAGATTGGAAAGGTAATCTAAGGTAGATTCTTCCACAGCCAGAGAGGCGTGCAGCAACTTTCATTGAAGACTAGAGTTCTCAGTCGTCATAATCCACTATCGCTTTTATCTATCATTATCATCAGTCTAAGGTTCAGTCAGTATCGGGGAAAATACGATCCAATGCTGTTGCATATTCCAATTGCTCCTAAAAAAGTTTGATGTTCACTCTATTAATTACATGATAAAACAAAACGGACTATATATGTTGCTCCTAGGATTGAGTGAGACTGTCGGCAGCAATTTTTTAGTGTCAAAAGTCTCAAATTTGAATTTATATCTTTTAATTATAAGTATTATTTAGTCATTAACTGATTTAGAATATGTGTTGAGATGCACCGCTTCACCACTAGATTCAATGTGATTATCGGCAAAGCCAAAATCGCATGACCAGCAAGAGCACTGATACAGTGAGAATAGTTTCTTAACTAATTAAAATCTAATATATCTCATGAGTTTTCTTTACCAGACTAAAGGTTTTTTTTCCCAAAGTAAAGTGTGAATAGGCACACCTAGGGTTGGAACTAAGGGGGCTCGGCCCCCTTAACATTATTTTTTTTTTCAAAATAATCTATATAGTATCATTAAAAATAAAAAAAGAGGAACTACGTTACAAAAAAAGCCTCGTGTAGTGGAATCCTTTTCAAGATGTTGATGTAAAACCTTCAGGTGCTTAGTGGAATGTTGTGTGGTAGAAATTAACCTAGGATGCATTAAAACAAACTGATGAGGGCATGACTGATCTTTTCCCAAGCTTTGTGGAGGGAAAATTTTCTTCCAATTTGCATTCAATGGTGTTTTGTAATTCAAAAATCAACAATGGCTATCATGAGTTGCTAGAATACTTGCTCAGCAGATGATAACGTCACAATGAGTGAGATATAAAAATCAGAGTTCTTTCTTTTTTCTTTGTCCAACACATGGATTGTTTTGGATCCCTTGATACTTCACTCTTTCCATTTCTATGGCTATAAAAGAATTTAGTCAATCACTAACTACTTGCGATTAATAGATGAGTCTTGGCATAACATAAGTTTTCGTAATACTTTTGATCATTTGATGCCTAAAAATTTGTATAGCTTTATGTGACACTCATGATAAATATACATGCTAACCTATAAGAAAAACGTGATGTTTATACATATATATATATATATATATATATATATATATATGCAAGCCGTACGTTAAAAAATTGAACTTAGGAAACATTTTCCAAAAACTTTTCAAAAAGTTCAAGTGTTTGAGTTTAGAGATAATTAGTATCATAGTATGTGGCTATGTGCGTGGTGTGTACAGGGACGGATTTAGGGGGGAGCTGGGGGGCTAACCTCCAAAAAAAAATAATTTAATGTATTTTTTTTTTTAAATATATAGGTTCGGCCTCTCATAAATATTGAAAAAGTTGTCTTAAGTACACAATTTCTTAATTAGTTTGGTGGTTGACTATACTTAAGTTTAGCTCAACATTTCGTGTTTGAGTCTTAACGGTAGTTTTTTAAGGGAAAAAAAAAGATGAAAGGCGGCACTTCCCAAAACTCATTAGCGGGAAACAAAAAGCAGAAATCAATTGATCAAAATAAGCCCTTTCTTTTGAAAATAAAAACCAACGATTTCTAAACAATCATTTCTTTTAGAAAAAAAAAAAAAAAACTAAAGTACCATCTCTAAGATTACTTTGCAAGTTTACATAATTTTATATCATTTTGTTAAATAGTATTATTTACATGTGGTTTTTTTTTTTTTTGGCTAAGTTTTTTTACATGTGTTTGTATTTAAAATATGTTATATCATTAATTTTTTTAATTGAATCTCGGCTCCCACTATATTGAAATCCTGAATCCGTTCATGGGTGTGTAAGTCCTACATTCAGTGAAATTTCTCATCACTAATAAGTAGGACGTTTTTCAAATTTATCCAATATCAATTTCTGAAGAACTTTTGAATTTTAACCTGAGGTGGAGCCTAAACACATGCGAGGCCCACCCCCTATACTCACGGTCGGAAATGCGAGGTGGAACAGTTTTCATTAATTTTCATACCTGTCAAGAATCTCCAAGTTCAAGAATGGTTCAGGAGGCCCCTCTGCTTCAGACTTGGTTCTTTCAGTTCCACCAAAAAATGGTGCCATCAACACATACCCACGTACCCTAACTGGTGCTAGCCCTGGTGAACCCGGTCCAAGCTGGACAGCTAAATGGTGCGCAATGTTCCCACCTGACGAATCCCCCATTATGAAAACCCGGTCGAAGTCAACTCCATTACACAACCATGCATCACCACTACCTGATACCGCTTGTGCCTGGAGCCACTTAACAGCATTTAGTGCATCTACCATGGCTGCCGGCAGCCTATGCTCCGGGGCCAGCCGGTAGTCCGGTGCGACAACGACGGCTTTTAGCCCCGACGAGAGACGAAGACAACTGCTATGGCAATTAGGCCATGTACGAGAACCGAGACAGAAGCCACCACCATGAATGAAGAACACAACTGGAAGCTTGTTACTTGCAGAAGAAGAAATATGTGTGGTTTTTGGTTTATAGAGGCGGAGGTAAAGGTTGTGTTTCTTGTCGTATAAGCAATCTTCCCAGATCACAGTGCCATCGTCTTGATCATGGAGTGGAAAGTTGATGAATTTTTTTATGTCGTGGGAACGGAAAATGGAGCCATCACTGTAAAGTCGAAGAATGCCATGGCAGTCTTCTACCACGTGAGGAAGAGAGCCCATTTCTTTATCTATGGCTTTGATTGGATTTTGGTTAATGTTTAGGAACGTGAGTCCAGGAGCCATATTTATAGGGCAGGAGAGATATGTGGATGGGAGATATAAATATCCAAGGGATATATTTTGAAGGCACGGGCTTCTTGTAATTAATTATATTGTAATCTTCTCATAATATTTAATATATTTAGTGTTTGATCTAATACTCACGATGACTATTCATAATTACGTTATGAAACAAGTTGTGTTATGAAATTTTCAAATCCCATGCCTTAAGAAAAAAGCACAAAATGTGTACAATGGATCGATCTTCTCCTTTAATATTTTTATTGTGATATCATAATTAGGGTCACATTGATTTTTTTTTTGGCTAAAAGGAAGGCTAAGTCGATTACATCAAAACAACTCTAGGGGTGGTAACTCTCTAGCCATTTGGTCTAGTGATATGAATCTTGTTTTAAATGTAAGAGGTCTCGAGATTAATTCATTATCGTGTATAATATTCTATGTGTAAAATACTTTAGAACTCCCTTAAATCACAAAAAAAAAAAAGGATGGGGATGTTGTTCGGCGGATCTTCCAATACTGAACCACCAATTAGTTGAAATAAGTCATAAATAACTAATCGATCCGCACTTTTATTAGCTTATCTAAACACATGATTTCACCGAAAACCATGCTCTCTTCCCATAATGTTTTTACAATCTTGTATTGATGGACTAAGAGGACTATGAGGTGGGACATCCCCTTCAACAAGATTGATGATAATCCGTGAATTAAACTCGATCTCCAAACTCAACGGGAGCTGTATACCCTCAAACAAGACAAATTTTTTTGCAATATTGTTTGATGCAATCCCCAAATTGACCACAAAATCTGAAACCAAGTCCCCTATTTCATTGTGAATGACAACGCTTCTCAAGTTATAAAATCCGTAGTGCAACAATACACCCTAACATATGCTCTAATCATGTAATATTTGTGATGATAGACTAGATAGAACCTCATTAATTTTTTTTTTTTTTTTGAGTTCACAAGGTCTACATTAGATTCACTCTAAGACTATAAACTCCATAATAATACAACCACATACTCTAACTTAGTTAAATATTAAATAATATTTATAATGACAAAAATAAATTCAAATTCAAAATTTTTAATAACAACAATCCCTAACTCACAGAATGGACCATTGATTGAAATTGACAGTAAAGAGAAAATGGATCGAATAGATGGGTAATGCAACATTTTTTCTTGCTAATAATCAAACTGAAAGAAGATAAACGTGTGTTATATTTAAAGCGTCAAATCGCGGCGTGAATTGTGCTCCACTTTTGACTGCATTCTCGTCTGCTAAAATACCAAACGCTAATGGTTAACCATTCTCTACATCTTGATATTGATTAGACTGGTTAACACAGGCATACATTTTTATTTTTATATTTTTTATGACGTGGGAATTCAACTTAACAAAATCTGACTATCAAATTATTCGACAGAACTCGATCATCAACTAGTAAACTCTTAATTACAACGCTACGCTTCCACACATATATCAAGTCATTCAATAGTGAAACTCTAAAACAGTCATGTATATTTGAACAAGTACAAGCACCAAAAGAGGGCAAAAACAAAGAGAGAGAAGAATATAGGGGATTTTGCTAAAAAAAACGTGCAGACAATTTTTAACGTCCCTCTTACACAACATTGGCTCCACCAGCGCGTGTGGTGCACTTAGCACAAATAATTGTAGAGCGCACGACACTTTTTTAAGAGTAGTCGGAATATAGGATAATGATGTCACTTGAAGTCCTATAGTCTCGCCCTTAGGCCTCACTAATAAAGCCAAGATAGCAGCGAAGGGTGATAGATTTCGTTTTATTGTTGATTATTGTTTCTATGAATGCTGAAGCGACAAAAGCTGGAGTAGCTCAGTTGGTTAGAGCGTGTGGCTGTTAACCACAAGGTCGAAGGTTCAAGCCCTTCCTCTAGCGAAGCTGCTTTTTATGCCATTTTTTGCTTAGCCTTATCTGGTTAGAGCGTGTGGCTGTTAACCACAAGGTCGAAGGTTCAAGCCCTTCCTCTAGCGAAGCTGCTTTTTATGCCATTTTTTGCTTAGCCTTATCTTGAAGTACTCTCGTTTATCAAAAGAGCCAACTTTATCTTGTTGTCTTCTTCCGATCTTCAGCATGAAAAGTTGGTGGAGATCGAATTGATTTATCTCGAATCTATCACAGTCTCACATACCCCTTTGGAAGTTTTGACTGTTCCCCTTGCGGCATGTGGGAATAAATTCTAGTATTGTCTTGTTTCTTTAGCTATCCTTCGTACCCTTTTTGCTGATCATGACAGCTACATCCCCGTCACTTACAAGAGACTTATCCATATTTCTCATGCAACACCGACGAGTCAAATTGAGTGATAATAATTCATAAATCTTATATTGGTAGAAGACGTATTAAATATGTTACAAATAAGTATCGTAATTTTAAGTGATAACTTATATTAATTATTTTGAGTCAGTTAATTCGAGATCAAAAGAATTATTACTTATGCCTACAAAACTATTCTTGTATTTGTGAGTTTCGAGTCATCGGTTTGAAAATTCATCATAATGAGTAAAACACTATAGAACATGATCACATCCAACTTGGCCAAGCCATTATTATACGATGAAAGTAGATTTTGTAGGTCTCCTCTCATAACTTGACCAAGGCATTACTAAATAATGAGCAAATTCACTAGGCCACCCTTCAGCAACATGTGCCAAATACTGGTGATAGCTCCAAGTGATAGCTCGATTGGTCATACAATGTTGGAGAAACTTAGTGTGCGAGTTCAAAATCGGCTGCCCAGATGGCATCCACTTTATACGTTAATGGAGATCAGATCTTAACTGAACTGGTGTATATGTTGGAACCTATTATTGCACTCCCAAAATTTTAGTCAAATACAACTGTAATATCAGAATAGTGCGTGCAGAGAGATAATTGTGGTGTTCAACTCTAGCATGTTGATCGTATGTCCATTTTGGCAATTGGGATCTAACTCAACCCAAATTTTGCTGCAATATAATGTGACGTGCATATCAATCTTGAGCAACATATGATTTGCTTGATCAGATCAGTTTAATTGCTGTGCTCATTTGAACAAAATAAAAATCCATCCAATTGAAACGTTTGAAGAATATTATAGCATGTCAAGGATATCTACAACACTTGGTGTCATGGCCCAAAATTCACCAAGTGCGATAGAACTTATCAAGATTGCCCAACTAGGCAAAAGACCTTACGTTTAGGACTCATCTTTCTTCAAATTCAGAAGAAACAACAAGACAAAAATGATCGTCGCTTTGACTAACTTGATGCATGAATTAAGGCATATGGGGGTTGGACAAAATGATTTCATTGTTATCGAAAGTAAAAAAAAAAAGATAAGAACGACCACGCTGCAGCAGATTTATTTTCAAAAGAAATCTATCTCTATCTCCTCTGTTTACACAATAGAAAGTTTTCCTACACTTGCTGCAGCAGATTTATTTTCAATTTTTTTCTTGTATCTTCTTTGGACTTTGGAGGGTGGGGTGGGACGGGGAAGGTGTTGGGGTAAAACCTTCGCGACTCAACTTAAAAAGTTACATTGTTACAAACACTAAACACAAAGAGCAGAGATATATTACAAACAAACATGGGGAGGAATGAGCTTTCCTGGATTCATGATGTTGTTCGGATCTAGAGCGGCTTTTATCTTTTTCATTGTCTGTAAAGCTTCCATTCCGAATTCTTCTTCGAGATACTGAAAAGATGGGCACGGGTACCAGAATGAATTCATGATTTTCCGATATACAACAAATGAATAAAAATAGTGACATGAGACACTCTAATTGCATGAATGCATGGTTTTGCAAAAATAATACAAAATTTCGCAGATATATGTTCCGAGTCATTCTGATGTCGTAGTTAGATTACTATAATAACACAGAGACACTCTGACGTGCAGTTGCTAGTCAAGTGGCATCAATTAGATGAATATTTTCATTCCATGACGCATTACTTGTTGAGAAGGCAGCTAAAAACGGTATTGCCAAGCTTCTGTTCATCAAAAAAGAGTCTTAGATGTTCAGTTGCAAGAGGGGTTAGAGTACCTTCATTTTCCCAGTGCCAACGCCGTGTTCTCCAGTACAGGTTCCTGCGTAGTTGTATAATCGAAACAACAAATTTATATTAGTACTCTGACATGAGATGATTTTTATACTCTACACATCAATATCAGAATACTCATGAATGTTTGATGCAAAATGACAATGCCAAAGTTGAGACGCGCAAAACTGCTATTGGGAAAAGCCAAGCCTTGCAGCTGAAATATAATTGACGATATCAAATGGCCATATGTATCAGCTCATAATTCTAGAATTCATGCTCCATTCTTATGCTTGTAAATTTCCTCGATTAATTATACATACAAATGAAGAAATAGAATCCTCACCGTGCACATTCTCCTAGACAACACTTCAGAACAATAACAACAGCAAAACTTCAATACCCTTCTAGCAGGAAAGTATCTGTTTTAACCCCTTTTCCTTTTCTAAATGAACTTCCCCTACTTTTAACACGACAAGCGCAGGGCTTCTTGGAAAGAAAAAGAACAAACATCTCGTATTGCATCAACCATGATGGAAAAGTAAAACGTTATGTGCATTTGTACAAGCGTGCTAGTATTTTGTAAAAGTTTACCAACGCAAAGTTCAATTCTGACATTAGGCGAGAAGGTTATAGAGATATGTACAAGTATCAACCGTTAACTTGCCATCCTATATATATATATATATATATTATCTTTTAAGTTTAGAAAAACCATCACGCAAAGTAACGGTTAGTAGTTACTATGATATCATCAGACCATAAGAATGACTTCATGGGTTTTTGCAGAAAGATCCTAAAATGTTTCAAGGCATCTACAACAATAACTTTTATTAGCCGTATACATAAACCAATGTCTCTATTAGCACATTTTCCTTGTACAGTGGCAACTGGTCAAGCTCGAGCTTTTTGGTAAGAGCTAACCTTACTACGATAATATATACATACAATGGCAACTTTATGGAGACTATAGGCACCCAGATATCAGGCTATTTTGATGACAGCAAATCTTGCATCTCTCATTCATCCACTCAATTTCTCCTTTTAAAGTTCCATTCAATTCTTTGCATATTATATGATCAAAATTATGCTAAGATTGAGTTTAACTCAAAGTTTCTATTTCTTTATTTTATCTTCTTTTGTGTTTGGGATCATGACATGATGCCCACCAACGTAGAAGAATATCTCCAAAAATCATTCTATTCAAGTCTCCATTCTATCAAAAGTCATTTCTTCATTTTGTAGTTTACAAACTGTCATAATTATCTCCATAACATGAAGTCAAACGTGAAACAAAATCTACTAAGCTAACAGGTAATGTTCCATATGCAAGCACAATTATTTGGAAAAGAAAATGAATAAATGAAGAGAACATCCAAAGAACAAAGATCCTGTGACCAACATATCAGTAAAGTCCTCCAGGTCACAATTAATACCTTCAATGGATAAAGCTGTGTGGACTATGAAATGATTTAGCCTCTCGGCCTCTCTCCGCTGCTCCTTATCATGGGGATCAAATAGGATTATAGTGTGGAAGTTCCCATCACCAGCATGAGCAACAACCACGCTGCCCACAAGAGTCAAAGTCAAGGTCTACAGTAACATGGCACTGTGTCCTAAAAAGTTTATGTTTTTCAAAAAGCTTGTACCATGTCAATGGTGAGGCCTCTATTTCTTGCTTTGCTCTTGATATCAACTCCGCAAGGCGTGAAAGAGGAACACAAACATCCTGAAAGAGAAAGATGTTAAAGAGAGCTGCAAATTACTGTATCAGGTTCAGAAAAGTACGATAACATTTGGATGGTGAAGTAATCAAAACCTGAGGAAAACGTAAGATAATATTCCACAGTTTATTCACGCTAACACCTAATAAGTATTTCAGACCATGTTCGAGAAACTATATCAATCAAAAGGGCATGACTAATTATTCTTATTTAAATGCAGATTAAGTAGAATATGACACCAGAGGGGTGTACAAGATATTAGAAACTCACATTACAAGTGAAGAAATATCTGTAATTGAGCTCAAACCCTCTAAGGGCCATCTTCTAATTATTTATCCTGGTAGTAGCTCAATTCACAAAGTCATCAGAGGTGAAGGACATTGGACTTAGCCGGCAGGATTAATCAGCTATCTTTCTGGCCCCAACAATGTCAAAAAACAGAAAGAATGCTATATATCCCACATGAATCAGAGATAAATCTACAGAATTAGAAAAGGACGGTACTCTCATCTTCAATATTGGCAAAGGTGAAAAGTCTGTATTGCCGAATCTCTCTTGAGGACTTACACCGTAATTGGACAGCGTTGCTTAGCCAATTTCATTCACATTGAACGTTTTCTGCTTTCCTTTCTATCCTTCAATTATTGGAAAATATAACTATAAAAAGAAAATTAATTGACCTTTGTTACTGGTAAAGTAGGGAGACAAAAGCCATAACTATTTCAGCTTAATAAGAAAAAGGACTTGACGGGAGCAATTACGAAACAGGGATACTTCGGAATCCAGAGTAAAGCCTGAAAATGTGGCTATGCCAATACAGATATTGAGTGTTACCAATGGAAAATGGTTACTCCAAGCAATATAGGCACAGAATTGACATTTATGCTGAAGGGCACCAAAAGGTCAAACGGAAACTCGAGAAGCATAGAAGTACAACAGCTAAATTTCATGTTATGCAACTATAAATATTAGTAAAACCAACTTTGCATGCTATATAACTAATCTCACAGATCTGGACATAGCTTATGCATGCTTCAGTTCCTATGTAGCTGTAGTAACTTAATATTTACTGGGAAAATTAGCTCACTCCAGTTATTTACAATCACTTAATTACAGATAACAAAAACAAAGAATACAAACTGACCGCTATCATTGCTTCAGAATTCGGAAACATTGCATAGGCTGCCCAAAGTGCCTCCTTTCTTATCTGCATGCAAAGTCAATAAGAACTGAGCCAAAATGAAGAGACATCAAAATAATCATTGCATTATGTATAACTTCTGGGAAATCAGTATAATCAACCCCAATTACTGATTGCTTACCTTCCAGAGTTCCTTTTTGGACTCGGCATCTTCTGCAAAAACAAAGCCTGAGCCATTGTACTCAGAAGCTATCTTCTGGACTATCAACATCTGCTCACGTGAATAAGCTTCTGGTAGATGTTTCAGCGCACACACACATACAGAGAGAGAGTGAGAATCGGCAATAAAATAATTTTAAGCTCAATTCTCAAAACGACAGTATGAAATGAGTACACTAGTCGCAAGAGAGAAAGCTCTCGTCAAAGCACAAACATAGATACTGAAATATTACCTAGATCTGCGGGCACATTGATTCTTTTTGTCCTTTATAGAACAGGTCCATCATAATTTCGAGATTTGAACTTATTAGTAGCTATTTGCCATGTTCTGTCACAGCACCTAAATTAATCCTTTTCCTCGGGATCCTCTCAAATAGAAATAGAGAATGAAGTAACTAGAAAGATTGTTAGAATCACTTAGAAGGTTGGCATTTAGCACATCAGCCCTTTCCCGTCCCCACCCGAAATTAACTAATCAACCCAATCATTAATACAGTTAACATTTTTCCATTTGCCTTTATCACTAATACTACACATAGAGCCTCTGATACAATGACACCATGGATACATTGCAACCTAATTAATTCTGCGCTGTATAAACAAAATTGACATACAAGTAATCATTACCCAAGAAGAATTATGTTTCACCTGTGCCAACAAATTCAAACATTAAAGTGGGAACTTCAGGTAAACTTTTCCCATTCGCATAATTGATTCCCCTCATCATAACTTCATCCAAGAGCTCAACCCTTGAAACCTGCAAAGCATTATGGAAACCGGAAGCTTTCAACCAATGGCTAGGATTTGTGCTCCTTGTACATTCTCTTATACTTTTAAAACATTTTTTATCCAAAACTTCTTTCTTCTGAGATTTGCGTGGGAGAAATGCAGATATATATCTCTCTAAATGTGTGGATGAATTAAATAATAGTGCTATGAAGTAAATAGAATACTACAGACAAGGAGTAGTCGTCCAAATTTTCTAAGTAAAGAAGAAATTTAACCTGTATGCCGGATAGCATAGCGGCAATAGCAACGTCTGCTGCATCTTTAATTGTCGGGAAGTTACACATAGCAACCTGTATTACAGTCATCATCAACTCATGCATGAGTGTGCATCAATACTACTTCAAACAAATTGGCAAATATATAGAGCAAGAAATTTACTCCAACCAACTAGGGGATAAACATTTGCCAAATAAAATAATGTTATAATATTTGAGTTCTATTTTCTCATTTTTAGTAAAAGTTACAATTAGATCTCATTATTGTGGAGGGAATAACGCAGGATAAGTAACAGAAAGGAATCATTAATAAAAATAACAGGGCATTACCACTGAACTCTCTGGAATTTTCTGTAGGCGTAAGGTAACTTCTGTTATAACACCCAGGGTTCCTTCACTTCCAATCATCAGGCGCGTCAGGTCATTCCTGAAACGTTTGCAATTTCAACTACTCAGCAGGGTAAATGAATGAATATAATTGTCCCTAGTCACTACAGGAATGATACCCTGGCATAACCCATGAAAGGATTCGTGGCAGCATAAACAAAGCAATAATTGTTAAAAGTAGGCATGACTGATGAGCAGAAGTATGTATCATCAACCATCAATTTCTACCTTCAACCAAAAAATAAAAAAGATGAAAAAAATAGGACAAGCAAAAGTAAACATACAAGCCTCATCACCAGAAAAAAACGACCAACCTAAATCCAAAAAATAAAATATTTCTGGACGAGAACTGGATAATCCAAGTAAGCTAGGCAATAGTTTACCAAGTTCCTATCAATCTAGAATGTTGTAGAATGAGAAAAATCAACAAGACATACTTCATGTGGCACAAATGGCCATAACAAGCAGTGGAAAGGAAACCGTACAGGTCGGATATGATATTCTCATATAATCTTTAAATAAATGTGGATCTTCTATAGTCTTTACTCCTGTAGGATCAATCATTATTTAACTCCGAATAGTCACTTAAACTTTAACTTCAATTGAGATTAGGTAGATCCAATTATATCATCCAAAGCCCACCAGTTCCATTACTGTCATCTGCATGCTGATGCTGATGATTTTAGAAGCATTTTATTTCTCATAATTCTTTATTTGTGAAGTAAATCCTCTCATGAAATTCCATGTTGATGTCATAAAGAAAGTATCTGCCAACATGAATACATATAGATACACACACACACACACATAAAGATAAATAAGTGTTTATTGTATTATAAATGTTACAGAAAAGTAGAAGAACTGCCATTTTAGTGGTGTGAACAAAAATATGATGAATTCAGTAGGAGTTCATGCAACAGAAAGTGGATCACTATATGGAACAGATAATAGAGGCAGTAACTCTGAACCATGTCTAATAGGTAACAATTAAGCTTCTTTGGGCTTGTAATGTTATGGTAGGATAACAAATGGTTGCTTAAGCCTTGCCCAAGTATTCTGGTCTTTACGACATGACCATGATATACTCTCAGACCACAGAGAATTTAGGTGGTCATCCAGACAAAAGCATCTACCAAAGAGATTACTTGGCTCAAAAAGAAGCCCTCAGCCAAGGATAGTCACTTCTTTTCACAAACAAAGATTTTTGCATTTCCTTACTAAATTGCATCCACCATTTTCCTTCATGCTAAATTCCCATGTAGAAAATGCATTGCTAGTGGCATCCACTTGTTATACGATTCAAACAAAAGATTTAGGGAAGATTTCCAAAAGTGTAAATGATTCTTAAACTATCAGGAGATGCTTTTAAGAACAAACCCTGCAGCACTTTTTCTGGCACGCGATCCTGTCTTAACAACATCTCCATTTGCTAGAACAGCCTGCAATAGGATTGATACGTAAAATTTGACACCAACCTCCTACATATTGAGAATCATGGAAACAGTAGATGAAGAAGTGACGAACCTTAAGATTGATGACATTATCACGCATAGTCCCGTACCTACATTACTAAGCACAAAATCATTAATGGGGTCTCAAATCAGAATATAAACCATCTGGAGTCAGACTAGCCAGTAGGAAAAATCGAACTAAGATAAAATTTCAAGAAAGGATAATCAGTTTCGGAGGTAGAAAAAGGGGAAATAATATATTGAAAGTTGACACTTAAGTTGAAAAGGAGACTGGCTGCAAACTTCTCGCTTTCACTATTAAGGGGCTGATATTAAAATGGAAGGTCGGAAGGAGAAGTGTCATAAGCTTTGAATGGAAGCCCCGGTAAAAAGCGGCAGATAGAATCATAATATCACACGCGACACAGATAAAGTGTTAAAGGTATTTTCAAGGCATGCTATTAGATTAAACAAAAAGAGAAAAAGAAAAGTCAGGGTGCAGGTGCTACTCAAAACGCACCCGTGCACGTAGGGCAGGAGGCAACATGAATCTTGTCCATGACGTAGGACCAATTGTGAAGTTGGAAATTAACAAAACAAAATTCAGGAGAAACAAAAAATAAGAGAGATAAAATTAAGATAAATTGGAAAAGGGTTCGAATAGGCTCTTACATCACAATAGAATAGTCTTCCCCAACATAGAGTGCCCTAGAGTATACAGGCTTACAAGAGGGTCCAAATAAGTAAACAATCAAAGTCCTAAGAAGTAATCTCAGAGCAAACATCTTTATTTGGTTTTAGAATCTATAAGAGTGCATGTAAATGATGACAACCAGAACATGCTCATTTAGAAATCATCAGCAGTAATGACATTTCTGAGACAAACATCAACACGGAGGCATAGAAGTGCCAAAGTGGTAGCAAGTGTAAAATGTCCCTCCTGAGTTATCTTAACATCATAGAGTCTATGGAAACTCTTCCAAACTTACTGAAGCTCATTAGTCTAATAACTCCATAAAGACTTATATAACAGGAGGACCACAAATTTCAGTAACCTTTCCTATCTTTGCCTCAGCATAGTCTCTCAGTTCATTTCTCCTACAGCAAAAGACTTTTGATGAGTAATCAATTATTTACGTCAATCAGAATCTCAGCATTGTGCAACACAATTTAAAACCACAAAATAAATCCCCAGAAGCACTAAAAGTTGTGGTTGACTGCATATCAATATGCAAGCAAACTTCAATTTAGCCTTAACCTAAACCAGAGTGTGTACATACAAGGTGCTCCATGGGAGGAACTTATATAACATTTTGGACATGCCCAGAGTCAAATAGCAGGGCAAATTACTTTGGACGTGTTCATCAGCCAAAAGCAATGCACTAGTTCTGCCAAGCACAAGATGCAGAGAACATCTTCGTCAAGCCAAACAGCCAAGTCACAAGTCAGTTTCAACTAGGTTGGAATGTTTAGGCATGAAATGTTACCCAACAAAAGGACATAGAAGCAAGAAATCAAAAGGAAGTGCGTATTTGGAGCATAGAGTCCTTTTCTGGCAGCTCACAAAGTGGAAATACAACTCAGCAATTACCTCACAGCCAAAGAACCTGAGCAACGTGTAGCACACATCCCTCCAATGGTTGCACCTGGACCTGCCAATATCATAGATTATGAACGAGAGGTTGGTATGGCAATTCCTCTGACAAGATCAGCAGAAGGAAACAGTTTCAGAGTAAACTACACTAGCATAAATTGGTCCCGAGGAATTCAAACACATCAGTGAACGAGTTTCCAGTGGTGATTGAATCCAAAATATAAAATAGATAGAAGTACTAAATTAGTCCCAGGAAGAAGGCACTCTCACTAGACAAGGTACAAGTTATACCAAGGCTTTTGGCCGTGTAGAAAGATTGCCTCAAAAGCAGGGTTGATAGTGGATTGATCTCATGCAAAAGTTTACAAAATGCAAAGTGTGAACTTCTTGAAACTCATTTATCAACTCTTGTAGTAGATTCGAAAGTTATTTGTACACTCAATTGAAGTTGTACCTTTCTCACTAATAAGCAATGAACAATATTGAATATTGTTGACCCTTGTGTTCACAGTCATATGTCCAAGGAAGTTAGTAAAAGTCATATGTAGCAAAAAAGCTACAAGTCACATATCTGGAACACAATTCACAGGCACAATAAAAGGCATAGATGCTAATTCCCTCCCACCTCAAACTTAACTAGCTAGTGTAAGTCTATACATGCCGACACTTTAGTAGGCAACCCTAAGGAATGAAATTTATGTGGTGTTGCCTTCAGTGAGGCATTCAAGTGGCATTTCTCCTCTTACACATTAATCTTTGAAAAGTTAACTACACTTTTCTTTTTGGGGCTTATGCGAATCAAATAGCATGCAGCAGAGAAAGACCCCAAGTTTTGCATTGATTCTGTCAAGATTTCCTCTTCCAACAATCATAGCATCTCAATACAGAAGCAGTAAAATAAATGACGAAGTTTTATCACTGTAAGGAAAATAGATTATCAACTGAAAAAGATAACTGTAACCAACCAGGATCAAGAGGAAAGAATAGACCATATGGCTCCAGATACTCATTAAGCTCCATCCATCCAATCCCAGGTTCAACAACAACATCCATGTCTTCAACATGTAATGCTTTAACGTGCTACAATTCAGATAGGTGGAGATGGAGTAAGAAACAAGGATAACTTCAAACTCTCGTCCGAAATAATGTTGCAACTAATGAAATATAATCCAGCAGTAAACACTTGAACAAATTTCAAAATTGAGAAACTATAATCCTGGTTCAATATTTAAATAAATTTCAACATAGAGAAACCAAATTACATAAGCAATATTACTAGAACTAACCCAAAAAAGAAAAAATCTAAATTCTTCACAAGAACAGGAGGGAAAAAGGTAAAGCATTTAACTTAACACGACAAAATTTGTACATCCTGTAGACTGAAAAAAAGCCAACTGAGTATCACATAGCTTGAAAAGGGCCAAGGAGCCCAAGGCTAAAGACAAGTTCCATATGGAAGCACAAAGAAAGTCCAACCTAAAAAATTTCGCTAACTGTTGTTGTTGAGCAAGCTAAAAATCATCTAATATGCATATGTGCTTCTTACTGTACTCCCAGTGACAGGAAATTTCCATAAGTCGATCTTCTGTCGACCGCATTTTCGGGAGACTTGGATATAAAAAACATTGGTCTTTTCTTGGTACGTAAATTGATTTAATTCCATAGTGGAAAAACTAATATCTATTTCCTATGTGATGAAATTGTTCTATGCAACATGTATTGCTATTTACTCGAATAAAATATTTTAAGAA
This sequence comes from Ehretia macrophylla, assembly GCA_037974665.1. Taxonomy (NCBI): domain Eukaryota; kingdom Viridiplantae; phylum Streptophyta; class Magnoliopsida; order Boraginales; family Ehretiaceae; genus Ehretia; species Ehretia macrophylla. The sequence continues at coordinate 32,867,104 of CM075771.1, forward strand.
ATCAAATATATATGATATTTCAGGTCTAACTGAAACAAACTATGCTATGAAGAAAAATCTTGAGCATGCAAACTGTTGTATGAAATATTAATGTTAAGCATCCCAAATGGCAATGAAGCAAACCAGAAATCAAAACTTGGTCATTGGCCAAAAATTGCTAAACTCGATGAGCAAGAAGCCTGCTTGGAACTAATAAAAGCATAACCTCAGATTGTAGAGATGTACAGATGTGATTTAAAATTCCACTGATTGTTAAAGCGACATGCAGATCACATAATTTACAAGTTACGTTGGAAAATTATATAACTCCAAAGCAAAAATATGCAGAACTCCATCAACATCCAGAAAGTAACATCAGAAAGAATGCATAATTTTTGTGATATGATTTATACTTTCATTAGTGTCATGTCAATGCAGACACCACCCTTTGGAGACAAGATGTGACCCTCAAGCGATGTAGCTCCACCATAAGGCACTATTGGAACCTGTTCAAACAAATAAAACATGATAAAAAGATGTGAACTATAGGAACCTGTTCAAACAAATAAAACACAATATTTTATAATGTCACATAAAATGAAGAAAGGATGTCATGCACTTAAAAAGACTGAAATGTTTGCATTAAACTAATTACTCTTATTCAATTCTAAGTGTTCAATTCTCTTGCAGAATCTTTCAGATTTAATTGTTCTTTGCAAAAGTGAAGGAAAACCCAATCCAGTCATAATGACAAACAAATCTTAAAAGGGAAAATCCATAGGAGAAAATAGAAAGCATATTAAGGTCTAAAATTCATAAGAAAAGAAGATATCAAACCTTATTCTTGTTGCAAGATTTGACAATCTCAGACACCTCCTCTTCGGACCTGCATTTGGCAAAGAAATCTAAAAATTACTGGACTCAACAATCTTGAGCAACCCAAAGGAAAATACAGAGGAAAGCAGTAGAAACCAGTTGTAGCTCTCAAATCTCAACTTCATTCGCAGTAGAGACCCACTTCATCTATTCTCATGTACAAGTCGATGGTTACTCCGCTCCTCCTCCTCCTCCTCCTCTCTCTCTCTCTCTCCCTCCCTCTTTCTCTTCCTCTCTGGCTACATATATAATATGATGTCCGAACACACAACTTGATCCCTTTTAAGTGACCACCTCATCTAAAATCTTAAGATTTTAGATGAAGTGATAATTTCACATGGTCCCAGAGCCTAGGTACCAAAAGATTTTGGATTCAAATCTCACTGCCACCCATCTAAAAACATTAAAACTGTCCAAAAAAAGCCTCAAAAAAACTAACTTCGCCTGCACTTGCGGGGCATGTTGAAGATAATAAACAACATAATAAACCCATCATAAAAACAAATTAAGTTTTTAGATGACGTGGTAATTTAACAATCCCTTCCTTTCTCTCCCTTTCTCTCCCTTTCTCTTCCACCGCTGTGAGAGGATAGCAGGGGATGATATGAAGAGTAGTACCTATTGATATAAAAGATATATTACCAGCCCATCTAAGATTCACATATAGTTACAATTTTTGTGAGATATTTTGTGATGCTTATTATCTTAGAAATGTACAAATGCCATGATCTAAGTTAGCACATAAATGCTGACACGAATAAGAAACAGCATTTTTTGCTCGGATTTTTGTCTTCCATTCTTACCCTTTTCGATAAGTAACAAAGTTTAATTACTGGACTCTTCAATATGCATTAGGGTGAAAAAGAAAAAATGAAACAATATCAGTAAAAGGGGAGAAGTTGCTTCAAAGATCATTAGAACAAGCCTCACCTGGGAAAAACTACAACATCGGGTATGTTCACTACTTTGTGAAAGCTGTTTGGCGGTGTCCCATGGAAATTTCTTTCTTCATGGTCCACTGTCATATTGTCCTGCATGATCAAGAGTATTACAATCCATCCAAATACTCGGTTCCCCAACATCTTTTTCTAACCCATACAAAGTCAATTAATCCTACAATGAGATTATGAAAGAACACAGCTAGACCATTAAAAGCACCATAAAAATCAAAATGGAGAGGAAAAATGATAACAAAAACAAATAATACATAATTTAAGAGAATATTAATATGCTCCACTTGGAAGGGAGCCTTGGCACAACGGTAAAGTAGTCGCCGTGTAACCTAATTAGTTTGAGTAGTCAAAATATCCTCTTACAAAATACAAGGTTACACTATGTACAATAGACCCAAAGTGAATCCAACCCTTCCCGAATCCCGCACATAATGGGAGTTTCGTACACAGGACTGCCCTTTTATATCAATATGCTCCACTTAAATACTGGAGGATATAAAAAAGCTACCTGACAGATGGCCTTCAATTCATCAAGAAGCTCTTGTGGGACTTTTCTATGAGAACCTTCGACCACATAATCGGTGCTTCCCTTACCCCCAATGCTCAAGCTCCTATAAACCAGTAGGAAGGGAAAAAGAAGGAAAAGAAGTACAATCATCAATCGTACTTCACAAGTAAATCATTTCAAATAAAAATAAAGAAAAGATTCCACCTTTTCAAAACCAAATTTTCTACCAATCCCATTGATTCAACAGAGTCAATGCAATTTAATACTTAAAATTAATATCGAAACATCCTCTTAAATAATTTCAAGCAAAATTTTCACATTAAGTTCTTAAACCTGCCCAAATACATAGATTTCAGAAACACTGTTTATATCTCCAAAAAAAAAGCGAATGCACTTAAACACTCAAAACCTCTAACTAAATATCCATTATCATAATTTTCAAACAAATGATCACCCACATTGGAGCGAGACATAACATGATCGTGGTTTATAAGTGAGTGCGTGGTTTTTTTTTTTTTTGGTCAAAAAGTGCGTGTTTAACTAATAACTCAAGTTAACCACTTTTTTAAGTGTACTTGAGGTCCGGGACAATTATTCTTGACCTTATTACACTAGCTTCGCTCTTTTTTATCCTGACGCTGGACAAAATAAAACCCAGAAAAAGATTCCAACTTTTTCAGATTCTTAAATCAAATTTAATTTAATTCATACACTTTGATCCTGATACACTAGTCTTATCACACCAACTTGGGGCTCGGTTCTGAGCTGTACAGAACAAAACAGAACCCAGAAAAGAGTCCAACTTTTTCAGATTCTGAACCCATTTTTGATTCACAACACTTGAAGAAAATGAAAACTTTTCAACAATTTGAATGCTGCAAGTGACATACCTCTGTTCAAGATTGGGTGCATCACAGAATGATATTGATGGGTTACTATTGTTGTGAGATTGATAAGCAAGTGAACCAGCAGAGACTGCTAATGCAATGGGCAGCAAAGAGCTCATCCATGACAAAAATGGTGGACTCTGACTCTGTGCCTTGTCTATGCTCGCAGCTTCTGCAGCTGTATGGCTTGATAATAGCCTAGTGTTGTTGCTTAAACTTGAGCTTCGAAGCTTACTATAAATGGGTCTTGAAGAAGAACGCAATCGAGAGAACCATGATGAAGATGCCATGTGTTTGAACTGAAAAATGAAAGGAAAAAGAAAGCAAGCTTTGCTTGATTGTGTTGGATTGTAAAGTTGTATGTGTAATATATAGTTGTTTGTTTAGCTGCAAGAAATGAGAAGTTTTGGTAGGTGGAAATTAGAGAATGGCATTTTCTTTTTCTTTTGCGCGTGCGGTCTCGCTAATTACGATCTTAGATTTTTTTCAATAAATAAACAAAAAAATGTTTTGTATTAATACTAAATATAGGTCAAGTGAGACAGACAGAAAATTCTACCATTCGAAATGAAGCACACGTGGAAAAGGGGGACGCCATAGTTTTGTACTAATATTCAATAGGTCACGTGAGATAAAACGTCACGGAGTGCGGCACATTCATGGCTGTGGGGACGTGAATTTTAGGGTAAATTATGTATATAATTTTTATTATTTATATATATTTTTTAAATTAATTTTTAATATTTTTAAAAAATTATATTAGTTATAATATTTACAAAAATTATTTAAAATAGTTTTTATATACTAACCAATTCAGTCTTTATTATCAATACTAACCAATTTAGTCTCTGTTATTTTTTAAAAATTTTAATTTAGCCTTCAAATATACATGCAAGGATTAAATTAATTTTTTTTAAATAATAAAGACTAAATTAAATTTTAAAAAAAAATAATAAAGACCAAATTGCATAATATTAAATAATATGAACTATTTTGAATTATTTTCATAAAATATTGAGAACTAGTATGACTCTTTTAAAATATTTTAGAGATAATATTAACAATATATATATATAAACTACATGGGCTAAATGTGAAATTTACAGTTAAATGAGAGTTTTCCCTCGTTAAAAAAATTTGAAGAAAGTTGACTTGTTATGTACTCTTACATTGGGAAGAGCATTTAAAAGTTTTTTTTTTAAAAAAAAAAAAAAAAGACAGTGGGAGTGGTCGAGTTGGTTTATATCATAATGAAACATAACAAATTAAATGAATTTTTTTTTTTTTTGGACGAAACATGAATATTAGTCAATGCCGACTTGAATAAAATTAATGTGAAGTATTTGAGAAAGGAAATATGGTACATTAGAATATCAATTTTGTAACAGATTGCTAGTCAAACAAGTTAAAAAAATAACATTATGTGTGACGGTTATAAATTGTTGAACTTTTAGATAAAATTTTAATTTCAATAAAAAAATTTCAAATTACCCCACTCTACTTGATCAAAAGCCATGTGCACATCGACTTTGAGAACGGCAAAATACGTTTTAGATTTCATTTTTTTTAAGAAAATGAATCACTCGATGGACAATCGAGATGTTATCATTTATCAATCTTCCAAGAATTTGAAAATGTTGGCTAAGCAACAATAACAATAGAGTTCATCATCAATGGTTTAGAGATAATTGTGTACTCTCCTACAAATGAAGGACTAAGTTGGACTTTGGGCCTTGTTGTATCCCGTTTGGGTTGGTGTATCCTCTTATACAACGCGTTAACTTGGTGTTCAAACTTTTGGGCCATTGCAGCGAGGTCTTGCTGGGTGGTTGCAGATTGTGACTTGCAGATCCTCTAGTTTGGGTTGGCCCATAGTTTCGAAACCTGAGACCTGCTTTAGGGTTTTTGGTTAGAATATTGGGCCCAAGTTTGAGTCTAGACCTTGTTTGGGTTGAGCCCATTACATGTACTTTCTTTTTCATGAACCCAAGTGTTAGGCCTATTTCAACATGTTATCTGCGTCGGGCTATCCAACCCAGTAATTCATTCAGACGTAATTAATAACTGGGCTAAATTAGTCCATCCCATTTTTATTCAGGCTGGGCTAGATTGAGTTGAGACTTAAAAACAAGAACCATTGGTATATCACGAAACATAATGGTGAGAATAAAATATTGGAGTTCATGTGTCTTTACTTTCCCCTCTAAATAGCTTATTAGTTTTTCTTTTTATGTTTCGATCCCAATAACATGTTTCGAAAGTAAATTTATAACAATATTTTTTTAATATTTTATTAAAAAAGGGTTAAATTGAATTAGGCTTGTTTAACGAATCAAACTGGACTAATTTACAGAATTGAGCATCTACCGAATTGAGGACTAAATTTATAATTTTAAAACTTTAACTCAACTCAACTCGTATTTTTACATAAATTATAATCCAACCCGCTATTATAACAATTAGATTAGGCTAAATTAAGTTACTATCAAATTAGACTGGGTTACAAGCCAATAAATCTAACCCAATTAACATATTGAGCCTATTGAATAATGGAGTCTCCTTTTATGTCAACCCAATGTAACCTTTCGTCTAAACAAAAAATCGTAAAAATCCTTTTCTTTTTTCGTTGGAAGTCATGCATCAAAAGAAAGATTGTTGTAACATACTAACAAAGCTTTTGTTTTATTTTTTTTTCAAAGGAAAACCGATGCCATGCAGAGTTTGCAACAGCTCATGATCCATATATAGGGATGGCAATAGAGACAGGGATTGCGGGTACCCGTCCCACCCTCGCCCCAAATGGGACGGGACTAAGGCGAGAAATGGGGAATGGGGCGGGGTATGGGGATCAACTTTTAATCCCCGCACGGAGGCGGGGCGGGGTGCGGGGATAAGCACACTGGCGGAGCTATATTGAAGCCAGTGGAGGCTGCAGCCCCCACTGAGCTATAAAAATCGTTAAAATTTCTATGTTTTTTTTTAAAAAAAATTAGATATTTATGTATTTTTAGTTAAAAAAAATTAATTAACCCCCACTGACAAATAAAAATACTAGTATAGTTTAAAAATTATGAATTTTAGCCCCCACTGACCCATAAAAAGTTAAAATTTTTATGTATATTTTGAAAAAAAATTAGATATCTATGTATTTTTAGTTAAAAAAAATTAATTAGCCCCCACTGAAAAATAAAAGTACTCGTACAATTCAAAAATTATGGATTTTAGCCCCCACTGGCCCATAAAAACGTTAAAATTCTATGTATTTTTTGAAAAAAAATACTTGTATAGTTCAAAAATTATAAATTTTAGCCACCGCTGATAAAAATTCCTGGCTCCGCCCCTGGATAAGCATTTTCCGTCCCGCATATATAGATAGTTATTTTTATTATTTTAGTATTACATATGTATTAAAATTATACATATAAAAATATAAAAAATAACCTTAAACAAAGTATTATAAAATAGAGAAGAAAAATTAGATTATTTGAAAGGATTTTATAATTATTCTTAAAATAATTATATGCCGTAACTTGAAATTAGCTATCATTTGACATAAATACCTCAATTTTATTATTGTTCATAGTGAATTAAGAGATTTGTTAATTATTTCAGTTGCACTTCAAAAAGTTTCAAATAATATAACTAAAGATGAATTTTAAAGAATTGCAACTAATATTATATGTGACATGTGATAAGAAAAAAAATTATAATAATCAATGCATTCTCACTAGCACAGAGAAATGTTTTTTTTCAATTAGAGTTCTCATACACAATAATTAAGTCAAAATTTATTTGAAATATTTGGGACTCAATTACTATAATATTATTTTTACTATTTAATTGCAAGAATAATTAATATTAAACTTTATTTAATATCTATATTTATATTTATCATTAGTATAACTTTAATTTATATTTTGAAGTTGCATGATTTAAATTAATTATAATTCTTAAGGTTTAAAAAGAATAATAAAAACCCCACAGGTAATCCCCATTTCCCATGGGGATTCGGGGGCGGAGACGGGGCGGGGGACAGGGGTATAAAATGCGGATATGGGGCGAGGGATGGGGGAGCTTTTTGAGTGGCGGGGCGGGGCATGGGGATAACTCCCCCCGCCCCTACCCCGCCTCATTGCCATTCCTATCCATATATGGTCGTCCGTTATCAATTCGAGGGGTTTTTAAGCCCTTCCTATTGCTCTCCAATAGAGTAACAAATCTTAGACACCGATTTCATTTAAACTGACTCCTCCGCGATAGTCACAATCTACTCTACCTAGTGAGATAAAGATTAGTGTCATTTATAGTTTAATGTTGATACTAGACCAACATAATAATCTGCTACCGTAAGTTTTAGCCTACTAAGATACAAGAACCATATGTATATTAGAGGTATTGTCTTTCTAACGATCAAACCTATCTCTAGCGCATGTATCTTATGCTCACGCACCCGAGACAGAGCAAATTGATCGCTGGGAACAACAATAGTTTCCAAGAATTTTCCATAAACTAGGAATTCTGGACTAGGAAAATCTGCTGACAACACTCAACGGTTGAATATCATCCCATTATTTGAAGAATAACAGTACTTGTTCATCCAGTTTCATTCTAGATGATTTCACAACTATTCTTCCAACGAATCACAATGTATAATGACGAAAATCAATCTGTGTTCTAGCCACATCGTACTAGCATTCTTAATCCCATCTCTGCCCTCCCAACCAAAACAATTTGTTCGTAACTTGCAAAGATCATCATAAGGAGATGTGCACACAAAGTTACCTCTTCAAGTATATAAATTAAGTTTGATGAAATACGACGAACCAGTGGAACAGCAAGCAGCGACTCGTGAATGTCTTCACGATGTCCATCACAAACTCTAGATCGCGGAATTCACCGAAGGTTCTCTGATTGCAAAATATACTTGGTGCGAATCGTGTCAATATCCAATCATGTACTTGGTCTGCATATCCCAGTAGAGCTTAGATTGCTTCACCATCTCCGCGCGTTCGGCAATTAGCCTCTCCTTCCAATACTCCTTACACCTGAAGGTCAAAATATCAGTGAGAATACATCTGTGTTTATGAGGAACAGAGTTTTTCAATAAGTTATAATCACCTTTTCTTCAAGAGCAGATCTAATTCTATCAGGTGCACTGGATTAGCATAGACCCCAACCTGCATTATGGGAAAATTGTCCGGTGAAGGTGTAAGCGGCAGAGAATATCATCCACTCGACACTAGTAAAAGACCAGATATGGCCAATAACCAAAGAACTGTCACATCAACCGACATCAAGCTGCAAACGTTTAAATGGTTAAAAAAATAACCATATTTCATTCACATTTAGACACGGGACGTATGAAGTAACGAATACTCGGGTTGTTCCAGAAAGATGGAGGGTTCAATTATACACAGAGAAAGGGGGTAACATTTTAAAGCAATACCCCGAGCTGAACCCGAGTGAATCTTCAGTAGGGTATAGATTTCACGGAGTTTTGTCCAAAGTTGATGTTCGTACCAATAGGAAACCGTTAAATCTTAAAACTAAATTCTAAAAATCAAAGAATTTAGAGAAAATGTCGAGCTGGTATATACCATTTGAAAGAGTGACAGACACACAAACAATTCAAAGAACAGGCCAATTCCCAAACATTGTGAATCGAATCTAAATTTAATGACTACAATTTAACATGTTGCAAATCATGCATTATGGTGCAACAAAGTTTCACGAAACCAACAGATGCCAACAAATTAAGGCAGGACAGCCAGTGCTAGAAGTTAGATGCTAACCTCTCTGCAGACTGGACATTTCGTCTCCGGGCTTGCAGCCTTAAGACCTTGGAAGATCATCACAGATGCTGCCGAGCAAGCACATGATTTGCAGAAAAGATGCCCACAGCTCAATGCATATGGATTGAACACGAGATCCTAGAAAGTGAGATATTTTCCAGTCAGTACCAGAATATCATCAACCAGAAACAAAAAACAAAATGGAAATCATGTTTTTAATTATTTTTGCAATCAAATCAGATGAAAGATCTTACCAGGCAAATAGCACAAGTGAGATTGAATTCTAATTTCACACAACGGGGAAGTGCTAAGGTCATTACAGGCTCTGAAGTGCTGAGATCACAAAAAAATGATCTGAAGATCTCGTTGGAGTCTTCACCTTTTGATTCATTGAAGTTCAAATAAAATGCCCCCAACTCTATCAACCAAGTTGACTGCAGAATCTCTATGTGCTCAGCACGCATCTTGGATTTGAATTTACTGCCATTTACAGAGCCGTGTACCTACAAAGAGCGATTATTAGGGGAATGGAAATTCAAAAAAGAACACGGTGTAAACCATGGAGCATATTAAATAGCAGAAGAGATATCTTCACTAAAATTCACCGAGATAAAACCAAACCTTATCATACTTCTTGAGGATTTTCCTTATAGCAAGAGCATTCATTACAACATATTTTATTAACATCTGACACTCTTCTACCATGGCTTGCTCATCATTCTTGAAACACTGACACAAGCGCACAAGGTACCTTTGCATTCCAGCAGCATTATGAAGATGGAGAAGGCGTCTTACTCTCGAACTAAAGCACCCAGCTACGTCAGAAGCCTCCTTCATTAATTCAGAGAAGAACACCTGATCACACACTGCAAGATACACAACCCTCCACCATCAACAACCTCTACTATAGAAAAAATTACATACAATGTGATAAGTACCAAATTAACACAATATTAGGAAAAGAATGTACAAAGCAATCATAGGATCATGAGGGGCTGCTTGGATCAAATGGCTCAAAATTCAGGCAATCCATTTTTCTTTTCCTTGTTTAGTTCCAAGAATGTGGCAATTCGAATGTTTGTAATCGAGATTTATATATCTAGTTGGCTGTAGGAGAGCTCGAAGGAACAGAAACAGTTCATAATTTTGTCATTGTACTAACTCAATCAGAACCTGGAAACCATATTCTACTACTAGCATGAATACGAGCGAAAGAAACGTTGGAGAAACTCAATGGACAGATTTATGAATGTACGAGTAAAAGTTATGATATCTAATCATGATTAACAGATTTACAATATCTAACTATTTTTGTTTTTTATCTATGATTATGCACATAAAGAAGTTCAATTGAATCATGAACAATCAATCTACATTTGCCATCAAGAAGAAGGAAGTAAAATACTAGGATCATGCATGGATTATCCCAAAAAGAAAAATTCCCTCTCCATCCCCCCCCCCCCCCCCCCCCCACCCCCCCCCCCCCCCCAGCCCGAACCGGCTTACTATTGTTAGGTCGTAGTTTAGGCCCGTGGACCAGATTTCTGCACACTGCAGTCATGTCCGGGGTTCTTTGCATGACCTGGATATATAGCATCAGGGCGCATCAATATATATAGTGTGGAACATGTATTAATTTACTAGTACCATAATAGTCATCAATTCTTCTCGTATAAGGGTCAGGCTTTCTAGCAATCACCCTAAAAGAGGTGACCCCACGCGCCATAGACACACATGACCCGATCGTTTGCCCAGATAATTATTCTGGGCAAACATGGAATTAAAACTGAACTGACTAATAAGCCATCAAAGGTATAAATATATATATGCATCTTAAACTATATTATTCACTCATCAACACATACACGGGCATGATTCACATCGCCAAGCCTGAGACAAAGCATGTTGATGTTCTTCTCCATTGTCTTCATCATTAATGGAGCCCTTATTAAGCTCCCTACAAGCCCTGCAACTTTTAAGCACCTTTTTGAGCCTTTTGTATTCAACATGAGAGCAATTATCCAAACGCTTCTCTTGATCTCCATGAATATACTCAGTAAATGTCATTCCAAACTTCATCTTTCTTGTTTACAATTATAGAAAAAAACCATGCATAGTATGGCTTCTTTTTCTTATTGCTTTCGAGACACTAATGTGGTTGGATTGATGATGAGAGAGGTTTGGGTTTGAAGAGGTTGAGGAAGAGGTAGAGATTTAAATGAAGTTAAACAGACATCCGTTTTTCTTGGTACGAGGAAGGGTGGCGGTGGCGCATGAAGTCATTTTTGCATGTAATGCACGTGGATTGATGCATTAATGGAATTTGCTTCAAAACATGTTAAGTGAATCTCAAGTATATATAAAATTCATAAATTTTTAATAATCCATGTAAAATATGATTCGAGTTCGAACTTACCTTTGGTTCTTTAGTAATTTGTAATTAATTCAATGTTTATCCTCTAATACTATTCCTTTTTCTTGTTGGGTAAATTAACATCATGAAATTAAACATTTTCTTTTTGGGTAAATTAACATAATGAAATTAATCGTTTTTGTTTTTGGATAAATTAACATCATAAAATTTATCAAAATAAGGATGTTGCTCTTGAGATACTCTCTTTTGGGGGGAGGCGTAGAAAAGTAAATTTAATCAAATATAAAATATTACTAACTGTCGAGACTTTGTTTGGTCTAATTGTAAAATTTTAACTTTTGAACTATAGAACTCTCAGCAATAGAGTTTTAGTTAGAAGTATTGTTGAACAAAAGTTATTGATTGTTTGATATATATTAGGTAATATAGGGTTTTCAAAAATTTTAAGGATAATGTTGGTATTTTAAAAATATAGATGAGTATATTTTTTTTGGATAAATAGATGTGTATATTTGAAAAAATTAAAAGAAAAACAGCTCCCGTATTATATAAAACAGTTTCGTAAAAAAATTTATCGAAAAACTCCAATTTAGAATTTCTTTATTTTATTTTATTTTTTTAGTTTCAACTTTTATTAAAAATTCTTTAAAAAATAAAATAAAATAATTAATTTCAACTTTTAAACTTACAAAAAATATTTTTAAATCTCTGAAACTTAGACCAAACGGACTTGAGTCTAAAAAAAACAATTGGGAACAAACCCCATAACAATGCAACCTGAAAGGCCCAACACCTGGCGCACCAAATTAAACCCGCAACTAATTGGTCCAAATCAAAACACAAAACCTGTTTCAAAAAACACACACAGTTTTTGCCCAAATCAAGAGCCACAAAACAACCCCGTAAATACTAGGTTGAACCAAAAGTCGCCACCTTGCGATAGAGTTGTACAATAAATATTAAAAAATATCACTAATAAAAATTAATTTTAAATTTTTTCGTATTTACAACGAATAATATATTCCTAAATCAAAAAGCTAGTACCTTATTCACCTTTTCAAATTCACAATATTGCAACTATTGACACTCTACTTTTAGTTTTAAACAGCATATTTATATTCTTATACTTGATATTATACCCATACCATATTGAGTGTCATTATTATTATTTTTTTTTCCCATTATTATGTTTTACGAGTTTAATTCTTTTCACTGTGGGAGTAGAATAAGTTTGAGGATGTAGAGACTGGCTCTGTAGGGATAGTCGGTACATGGCTTAGTTGGTCTAATATTTAGGTGTGCTGGGGGAGTTTGTACATGTATTGGACCAGGAAAAATGGTTCCTACATAGAAAGGATCGTGCGAACACTTCGATGTCTAAATCAGTAAAAAAAACTTTAAATGATTTTAATAGATGTAGAAGTCTAAAAGTTATATTCGAGTTTTGCTATAGGGTCTTATATAGCATCTTCATAAGCTTGACCTAAGTAGAGGTTGATCCTTAATGGGTCAAAAATCATTGTTGCACGATGGAAAAATGTTAGAAAACGTGCAATCGTTTTGGAACACTCAAGGGATGTGTGAGAGAAAGTAAATTTCGTGAGACATATGCACATAATAATCGGATAGGTTCGACTGTCGATAGTTAGTGTTACTTTTTTCGATATTTAAATCAGTAAAAAAACTTTAAATAATTTTAATGGATGTAGAAATCTAAAAGTTATATTCGAGTTTTGATATAGGGTCTTATACAGCATCTTCATAAGCTTGACCTGAGTAGAGGTTGATCCTTAATGGGTCAAAAATCATTGTTGCATGATGGAAAAATGTTAGAAAACGTACAATCGTTTTGGAACACTCAAGGGATGTGTGAGAGAAAGTGAATTTCGTGAGACATATACACATAACAATCAAATACGTTCGACTGTCGATGGTTAGTGTTACTTTTTTCGATACCTAAATCAGTAAAAAAACTTTAGATAATTTTAATGAATGTAAAAATTTAAAAGTTATATTCGAGTTTTGATATAGGGTCTTATATAGCATCTTCATAAGCTTGACCTGAGTAGAGGTTGATCCTTATTGGGTCAAAAATCATCGTTGCATGATGGAAAAAAGTTAGAAAACGTGCAATCGTGTAAGAACACTCAAGGGAAGTGTGAAAAAATGAATGTCATAAGACATATACACATAATAATCGGATAAGTTTAACTGTCAATAATTAACGTTACTATTTCAAAGTGTTATTTTTCAAGACGAAGGAGACGTGTCACGACATGACTAATAACTTGGTTGATCCCTTAATGGGTCTGATTCTGTTTCTCCCTTGTAAGGACGGGGAATGAAAACATGGGAGAAAACTATCATTCAGTCACTGTTTAGTTGCTTCGTTGCACTGTCCAAAAACCGTGCCCAAACTTGTTGTTCATTGGCTCCCCCAAATGCCATTACATGTTCTATGTCTCATATTAATGGTGCGCCAACTTGCCATAAACTACAGTACGGTTAAATTCAAGCTGAATTAAAAGGTTACTTTAGCTTGGTCTTACGAATAATTTATGGCATCACATAGGAACGGATTCAATATTTTTTGTTCAAGAAAAATTAAAAAATTATAATTTAATACTTGTAAGCAGATTATTTTTTTTCAATGGTAGCTAAATTGATTTTTTAGCCTAAATATCCTTTAAAGTAAACATTTATAAAAAATATAACTCCATTTTTAAGGTCATTAGGGTTGCAATTCCCTTGGCCCGTGACTACATCGCCCATGGCATCAAAGTGGATGCTTTTTTTCTTTGTTTTTATGACAAGGTATTCACCCTAATCAGTATTATCTTAAATTCATTCTAAGTCTATATAAGTCTCATGGTACAACAATGTATTTTAACGCATGTTCCAAATCAAAGTTATAAATTTAAATTTAAAACTTTTAACCATATAATAAGTCGCTATCTAACCCTTCACCCAACCCCGGCATCATATCAAAGTAAATATCTTTATTGCAAAAATTGGGCATGCTTTTTCATGTATATCTTCCCATGATTTTCTTTTTGCTAGAGAATCTAGTGATGATTGTATATATCATTTCCGAGTGAGGTAGAGACCTACCAGATGCATCAACCTAATTTGCTTTTTCCCCACTCACCTTACGTCAATTTCCATTTCATTGTGTACTGAGAATTCTTTTTAGGGCCGGGCATGAAAATGCAAAGTGAGAAAGGAAATGGGACAATTATATTGATTCTCATTCTCTCTTTTCATTCCAAATGGTTACATCTCGAATAAAAATCAAGAAAACCTTCATGTCTCTTTCCTAGACGAAAGCCATGACAAGCTCCTTTTTGTGTGCATTCATAGCCACACGCTCGCCATTTTTGTATGTTTTGAAAATGAGATTAACAACAGAAAATATTCATGTTGGATTTTCATATTTGTACTACTATATAATAAAGAGAAGATGGGGAATGCGATTTTCACTAATGATGTTACATATATCATCAAGCATATAAGTGGCCGAGTCACATTATGATGAAAGTGTACAAATCTTAAATTTGAAAAAAAATATATATATATATTTTTGTCAATCCACAATTTTCGGATATTGCAGTTTGGCCCCATAAAATTGTTCGAGTAGACAGTTATTCAGGCTGGCCTAATAACAACCTGGGCAGGTCAAATAGCAACAATCCAGATTGAACTTTGCAATTAAATAAAAGTAAAAGTGCTAATAAACAAAAACATAATATACACGCCCTCATAAGCACAAACACACAAAAATACACAAGACGAATCTTCACAAAAGAGACCTACTTTCATTGGCTTTGTTCTTTGTCGATAAAGAGAAAGAAGAATGATTAATTAATAATATGACAGACAGAGCTCCATTAACTCTCTTTTTGGTCTGCAATTGCTTAGAAAGGAATCAGTTCATGGATCCCACGTTGGTAATACTCTTCCCACGTTTTTTATTGCAAAAAAAAAAAAGACAGAATCGAAAAAAGAACCTATGTATAATGCTTTTTTTTTCTTTTTCTTGCGTCAGGAAATTAATTAGCAGTATTAATGATAAATTAGTATAAGATTATCCAAATCCAGTAGGATAGACATCTATCGACAAAAGATCTTTTAAGATAGAGCGAATGTTTATGATTCAATCGATAGGTGGTCTATTATTAACTTTACATTTAACAACTCAGGATACATCTCGTTTTACATTTTTGGGAATCTAGTTTGGAAGGCATATTTGCAGCTCTTTTTTGCTAATTCCATTAAACACTATAAAACTCATTACATCAAACTGAACAAAAAGTCTAAGATGGCATCCAAAATCATTAGAACCTACAGAGCTAATTGCCATCTAGCTTCCAAAAATTATAGATTTCCATGTTAGTATTAGTTCTCTTATATTTTCCATCTATAAGTATTTTGTGTTTAATTACATTGCCAATCCTTTGCAGCTCTTTCTGTACATTGAAAACTAAATATGAGGTATTTTTAGCAGGGGAAAATTGCACAAGCAGTTCCTATTATTTTTTTAAATTATTAAATTCGTTTATTTTATTTAAAATTAGTCAGTTTAGTTTCTATTATTTTTTAAACAATTTCAAATCCATATCTATTATTCAAAATTAGTCATTTTAGTCATTACTGTTTTCTAAAAAAAAATTCAATTTAGGCTCCGTTTGTTTTGCAATAAAATATTTTATTGGAAAATATTTTTTGAATTTTCCGATGTTTGATAACACGAAAAATTTGGTTAACCGAAAAATATTTTTTAGTCAATAAAAAATTTTAATTCAAAATAGTAAAAAATATTTTTTTGTCATTTGTAAGAAGAAAATATTTTTTAGAACTTACCTACTTCAACCTAACTCCACCTTCCCCCTACCCCCTACCTCAACCCCACTCATCCCCTACCCCATCACCCACACCCACCCACACCCCATCCCCCACCCCCACCCCCACCCCCACCCCTACCCCTACCTCACCCCACTCATCATCTACCCTCATGGTTAACATATATATTATGTGTACCATTTTTTATAAAATATCATGTCGAAAAATATTTTTCATTGTAAATCCAAACATTATAAAATATTTTTCAATATCTTATTTTTCAGAAAAATATTTTCTCCTGAAAATATTTTTCCCCCAGCAAATCATTTTATGGCAAACAAACATAGCCTTAGTCTCTATTATTTCCCAAAAAAAATAAATTTAGCCAATTTAGGTAGGGACTAAATTGATTTTTGTTTTAAAAATAATATGAACTAAATTGACTAATTTTAAATAATATAGACGAATTTGAAATTTTTGAAAAATAATATGGACAAATTTAAATTTTTTTAAAAATAATAGGGACCATTTGCACAAATTTACCTTTTTAGCTGTAATACTTTTGATGTCTTCACGATAGGTTTGATATTTTTAGTTGATGGAGAGTCCATTTGTACCGATTATTTGGAAAATTAGTTATGCATCATTTTCTATAATAAACACGAGTTTCAAATTGCTAAAACTTGAGCTTCCAATGCAATGAGACCAACTTGGCCATGATAGGCTATAGAGGTAGAGGCATTGGAGTTATGCTCGACATTTTTCAGAATGTATTTCCCTCTAACGTGTGAGTTTCACGTGTACATCACTATCTATTTTAAAACGACGGACATTTTGAATTTTTTTTTTCTTCACATATGAATGCTTCAGTAGCAAAACTTATTTAATTCCCAAAGAATACACCATTGACTAAAAATATAAATAATTTTTTAATATTGTGTTAAATTAATTTTTTATGTTAAAAATATTTTAAAAATATAAATATATTATTTTTATAAAAAGAAAATTAATTGAGAGGGAATAATTCACAGAATGTATGGTCCGACGATCGTTTGGGTCCTTGTTCCAATACCGAAGGTGGTGGAAGTGACTAGCTGTCCTATAAAATGGATGTGGACAAAATAGAGTCTGTGTGAAGTGAAGTGTGAATGTGTGTTGTGCAACTATTTGCAGCTTCTCTCAAGGGAAAAAAAAAAGGCAGTCTAAACACAAACATTGGAGACCCCTCCATGCATGAATGAAGTAGTCACAGAGAGAGATATATCACATCACAGGATCTCAATCCACCCCCACCATAAGATTACTTGTACTAACAATACCAAACCAAAAAATCATATAAAACCAAAATCAGCATATAAAATCAAAAATCTTACAAACTCCTCATAGAATACTCCAAACTCATCAATCACACACACACACACACACACACACACACACACACACACCACCACCACCATCACCATCACCATCACCATCAAAAAGGCTTTTCCTTTTCCATCATATGCCTCAAAGTTCATTGCTTTTTGTTATTCCAAAAATGCCCTTCACAATGAAAACACCATGCATTCCTCTCTTCATTCTCACACTATGTGTTCTAGTTTTCTACACCGCCGTGCACCACCACCACCACGTCACCGCTAATCGAAATTACAAAAATACCCTTTTTTACGAGAACACATTCCTCTCCTCCGCTAGTAACTACACCATCGCCACTTACCTCCGCCACCTCACCCTCCACCCCCACCTCGCCGGCACCCCTCCCTCCCACCACACCGCCCAATACGTCTACAACCATTTCCGAAATCTCGGCCTCTCTACCCACGTCACCAACTACACCACCCTCCTCTCTTATCCTACGCACTCCTCACTCACGGCTCACTTTGGCAATGGCTCTTTCGTCTCCTTGCACTTATCCGAGCCGGGGTTTTCACCCAACGACGTCGTTATACCTTACCACGCTTACTCCCCCTCCGGCACGGCGCACGGCAAGGCCGTGTTTTTGAACTACGGTAGGGAAAAAGATTACCGGGCGCTGACTGGGCATGGCGTGCAGGTTAAGAGCTGTGTCGGAATAGTCCGGAGAGGCGGCGGGATGACTAGAAACCAGGTGGTGGAGATGGCGGCGACGCACGGCGTTGCGGCGGTGGTAATGTACACTGAGGGCGGCGGTAGTAATAATAAGTTTAGGAAAGGGGTGGAGAGGGGCACAGTGATGAAAGGTGTAGGAGACCCACTAAGCCCTGGGTGGGCCGCTGTTGAGGGGGGTGAGAAGTTGGCGTTAGATGATCCGGGGGTGACCGGAAGGTTCCCCGGAGTTCCGTCAATGCCGGTATCGGCCGAGGTGGCTGAGACGATATTGAGTTCACTGGAGGGTGCCAGAGTGCCCTATGAATGGAGGGACAGTTTAGGAAATGGTAACAAAATTGGACGGGTTGGGCCCGGCCCGATTATGCTCAACCTCACGTACCAGGTATTTTAGTTTGTTAGTTGGTACATGGTAATGTTGTGTTGCATATTTCTGAAACAAAAATGGAAGGGTTGGGCCCAGCCCTAACTTGGCCTGGCCTGACCTGACCTGACTATACTCAGCTTCAGATACAAGGTTTGTTAGTTTGTTTGTTGGTAAATAGTAGTCTACTATGTGTTGTATGTTTTTGCAACAAAATGTGAAAGATAGAGCCCTACCCGACCATGCTCAACTTCACGTATCAGGTGTTTAGGGGAAATGCTTTAAATCTATAGAGCGTGGGACCCACATCACTATTAGGGGTTGAAGCATTTCCCGGTGGTGTTTTAGTTCATTAGTTGGTAGATAGTAGTAGTAGTAGTAGTAGTAGTACTATGTCGCGTCGTATGTTTTTTGGCCTTTTGCTGTTGGGAAGAGGAAAGTTGTTGATTGTATTTATATGTTGTTGTATTGCTGACTTTTTTCTTGTGGTTGTTGTTGTTGTTCTGCACATGCTTTTTTGTTTGTCTGGTAAGTGTCAAATGTTGTTGGCTTAGACTTATTAGGCGAGGAGGAACTTCGTTTGGTTTAAGGTTGACTTTCAGGTGACAACAAAAGGGGTTGTGTATGGGCAAGCAAGTTGGATGTATTTCTTACCGACTTGTTTTTACTATTTGTTTGGCCAAAAATATTCAAGTTGATATCAGATCTTAAAATCTTATTTATGGGATTAGAAGGCCAGTTAATTGATTGTTGTTACGTGCAACATTCTTTCTTCAGCTGTAGAAGCCTGATGATTGACAGCTATGCAGCAGTAATACTCCAATTTTGGGCTATACAAGGGCTAAAGTTTTTTCCATGAATATACGTCTTCTTAGGCATGTGTGTCATAATACTTACGATGTAGATAGATGTTTCTATGACTATAATGTCCCTAGTGTCTGGATTTTGTGTTAAAGAATGTGGTATATTGTTCTCTCTGGGTCTTTTCCTTTGATATTTTCGGGTAAAATTTCCTCCCCAATAAGTCCTTGTGTAGATTTTTCATTTTCCAACATAATTAAAGAATAAGTATTATAGACAATGCCAGCTGAAAGAAGGTTCCTTGTGATGCAATTGGACTATGTGGAAGATGCTTTGACGCTACATTCACTTTCTAAAAGAAGTGTCTAGGAGAGAGGCAACATCTCTCTGAAGTTAGCAAGCAACATTAGCATCATGAACTCCGTCTTCTTTCTCATTTATATTCATTCTGCGCCTAGGTATCAGTAACAGCCGCATGGAGATCTTTTAGACAAATCTATTTTGTTACCGTTGATTCTGTTTGCTTTTTCAATCAAGTCGACATTTTTGGAAAGTGGAAATAAAGTCGGTCGCTCAAGAAAAGCACAGACGAGTGCAGTTTTTGATTAGCTTGCACTGATCATAAATGTGTATGTTGTTTGTACGCTTCACACCAGTCCATGAAGATCCATTCTCTCTACCAGGAACATTGCTTTCAATGCTTCAATCGCTTCTACCATAATGGTAGAGATTAAATATAAAGTAGGGTGGTTTTTTCTTTATGAAAAAAAAAATACCTCCAAGCAATGAATATTATAATTTGTACTGTATTTGTTTGCACGGAAGGTGTTGACAGATTGACGTAGCCTGTCCTACATGTTGGGAGGAAACTTGATATCAAAACATAAACAACAAATGCACAGCGGAAATAACACCCTCCCACCTTATATAAACCTGTTAGGAAGCAACAAATAGAGCCAACAACAATATGCACAAATCTGAAAATTCCAGAAAATAGAGCAACACCAAGATTTTAACGTGGAAAACCTCCCCAACGTGGAGAGTAAAAACCACGGGACCGTAGTCCACCCAAAAAACTTCCACTATCAACAAATAATGGGTACAAGAGAGTCTTCTCTAGCTACAACTAGATGCATACACAATACATTCACGAAGAATAACATATTCTTGCAAATATAATCAACACAAGAGAGATTAAACCAAGAATAGGAGAGAAATCACCAAAAACGTTGCTACTGTTCACGCAGCAAAAACGGCACTTTGAGAGCTCCGATCTAAAATCTGACCGTACAGATTGAAGACCCACGAGTTGTGAACGAGCACACAAAATTTCAGCTCGATCGGACCACAAATGAACCTCCGATCGTCGATTTGATGAAGATTACGCAGGCTGAAATTTCTGCTCTCTTCTTCTTCTTTCTCTCTCTGTTTCTCTCTCTCTCTCTCTCTCGTTTTTGTTTTCTTTCACTCTCACACACACCACATGACAGATCAGTCAACTTGACTGATCTGTCTTCACCTTTTTTTTTTTTTATTTATTGTTTTTCTCCTTTTTTGTTTTGTTTTCTTTTGGTCAAAAAGCAAAAGCATAATTATACCAACCCACATGGGTTGGTCTACTCAACAAACTCCCCCACCAACTCATGTGGGTGGGTCAATCAACCCGGCAACCAAACAACATATCTCAAGCTTCTCTCTTGGCAACGCCTTCGTCAACATATCGGAGCCATTGTCATCTGTGTGAACTTTTTCAAGTTTTAACAACTTCAAACTCAAAACATCCCTGATCCAATAGTACCTCACATCAATATGTTTCGATCTTGAATGAAATGAAGAATTCTTACCAAGATGTATTGCACTCTGATTGTCGCAATACAAGACATATTCATCTTGCTCAAACCCAAGTTCTTCCAGAAACTTTTTCATCCATAGCAACTCCTTGCATGCTTCAGTTGCTGCGATGAACTCCGCTTCAGTAATGGAAAGGGCAACACACTTTTGCAATCTCGATTGCCATGCCATAGCTCCCCCTGCAAAGGTAATCAAGTAACCCGAAGTAGACTTACGAATATCAACATCTCCAGCCATATTAGCAATTGTGTAACCCACAAGCATAGGCTTCTCACATCCAAAGCAAAGTCTTAGTTTGGATGTGCCTCGAATATATCTCATAATCCACTTCACTGCATTCCAGTGTTCTCTCCCAGGATTTGAGAGAAAACAACTCACCGTACCAACTACATGTGCTATGTCTGGCCGTGTACACACCATAGCATACATCAAACTTCTTACTGCTGAAAAATATGGAACATTCTGTATATCTTTCTTTTCTTCATCTGTAGAAGGACACTGTTGAGTACTTAGCTTAAAGTGAGTAGCAAGAGGAGCACTAACCACTTTAGCTTTATCCAAGTTGAACTTTTGAAGTACTTTCTCGATGTACTTCTCTTGTGACAAATATACCTTTTTGCCATTTCTGTCTCAATTGATTCTCATGCCAAGAATCTGCTTTGCCGGTCCTAAGTCTTTCATAGCAAAAGACTTATTCAATTGTTTCTTCAACCTGTCAATTCTTGAAGAATTCCTGCCAATAATCAACATATCATCAACGTATAGCAACAAGATAATAAAATCATCATCAGAGAATTTTTGAGAAAAGACACAATGATCCGAAGAAGTTTTCCTGTAGCCTTGCTCCCCCATAACAGATTCAAACTTCTTATACCATTGTCGAGGTGCTTGTTTCAAGCCATAAAGACTTTTCTTCAGTTTACACACATAATCCTCTTTTCCTTTTTCTTTGAACCCCTCCGGTTGCTCCATATAAATTTCTTCCTCCAAATCACCGTGAAGAAAAGCAGTTTTCACATCCATCTGCTCAATCTCCAAATCAAGGCTAGCAGCCAAACCCAGAACAACTCGAATGGATGACATTTTCACAACTGGAGAGAAAATCTCATCAAAGTCAACACCTTTTCTCTGACTGAACCCTTTCACAACCAGTCTTGCTTTGTATCGTGGTTGTGAAGTATTTTCTTGTTGCTTTAACCTGTAAACCCATCTGTTTTTCAAAGCTCTTTTGCCTTTAGGCAACTTCACCAACTCAAATGTGCAATTTTCATGCAAAGATTTCATCTCATCTTGCATAGCTTCCATCCACTCATTTTTATGTTTATCATCCATAACTTCTTCAAAGCTTTCAGGCTCACCTCCATCTGTCAATAAAACATACTCATCAGAAGAGTATTTTGTGGAAGGCTGTCTATCTCTAACGGACCTCCTGAGTGGAACTGTTGGTGGAGTCTCAAGCTGACTATCATCATCACCTACCTCAACCTGTGTAGGACTTTCTGCTTGATCATCATTAAGGAAGTTACCTTGATCATCATCTTCAACTTGCTCTGTTGCTAGTGGCGTTGAAGGCACTATATCAAGATCAGCCAATTCATCTAACTGTGGGGGTAACTCTTTCTCTGCTTTGCCAATGTCCTGAATTGTTTGATCCTCCACAAATACAACATCTCTGCTCCTGACAATTTTCTTCTCAACTGGATCATATAACCTGTAACCAAATTCATCAAGGCCATAACCGACAAATATACATTGTCGTGTCTTCACATCAAGTTTGGATCTTTCATCTTTTGGAATATGTACAAATGCCTTGTCCAAAGACTCGCAAATGATCATAAGAAACATCTTTCCCTGTCCAAACTCTATTCGGAACATCAAGCTTTAATGGAATACATGGTGAGAGATTCAACAAATGAACAACTGTATTCAAAGCCTCACCCCAGAATGAATGTGGTAGATTTCCATGTGAAAGCAAACATCTGAACTTTTCAATCAAAGCTCTATTTATTCTCTCAGCAACACCATTTAACTATGGTGTCTTTGGCGGTGTCTTTTGATGCCTGATATCTTGTTCTTTGTAATACCTGTCAAATGGACCACAATATTCACCTCCATTATCTGTACGGATGCATTTCAACTTTCTTCTTGTTTATCTTTCAACAGATGCCTGAAACTGCTTGAATACATCCAACACTTGATCTTTCAACTTCAAGGTGTAAGCCCAAGTCTTCCTAGAATGGTCATCAATAAACGTCACAAAGTAAAGAGAACCACCAAGTGTTTTAATTTTCATCGGACCACATACATCCGAATGTACCAACTCAAGTACATTTTCCTTCCTGGAAGGTGGATGACTCTGGAAAGAAACCCTATTCTGCTTTTCTGCAAAGAAATGATCACATTTTCTCATATGTGGATCTGTTAGTCCCGATAAAATTTTCTTTTTAGATAAAACTGAAATTCCCTTCTCACTCATGTGACCCAATCGCTTGTGCCACAACTCTGTTGCATCTTCATTTTCCACTGCATTGACAATGCTCCTAGAAACCTTTGAATTCATCAAATACAAAGTTGAGCATTTCTTACCTTTGGCTACAACCATAGAGCCCCTTGTAAGTTTCCATTGACCATTACCGAAGGTATTAAGAAAACCTTCATCATCAAGTCTACCTGCAGAGATCAAATTCAATCTAATGTCAGGAACATGCTTCACATCTTTAAGAATTAATTTGCTGCCATTTTCAGTCTCCAAGCAAACATCTCCTGTACCGACAACTTTGGCGACACCATCATTACCCATTTTCACAACCCCAAAATTACCAGCTGTGTAAGACATAAAGAAGTCTTTTCGAGAAGTAGCATGAATAGAAGCACCACTGTCAATCACCCAACATGTATCATGACATGCAAGATTAATAACATCACTATCACACACAATGAAAAACTCCTGTGTAGTGGTAGCAACTCAATCTTTACCACTATCATCATCTTTCTTCTTATCATTATCTTTGTTTTTATTTTCATTTTGCAATATTCTGTAAAATCTCTTGATATGACTCGTTTTTCCACAGTGATAACATTTGACATTACTGTATTTCCTTCTTGACTTGCTTCTACTACTTCCTCTATTTCCCGAACCCTTTTGCTTATTCCTCTCCCTAGATTCAATAACCAAAGCATCTGACTCTGAAGAGGAATTTTGTGACTTTCTTCTAGCTTCTTCATTTAAAAGTCTACTTTTAGCTAGATTCAAAGTGATTCTACCATCTGGGGTTGAGTTACAAAATGACATTCTAAATGTCTCCCATGAGTCCGATAAAGTACCAAGAAGCAATAACCCCTTAAGTTCATCATCCAATTTAATTCCAGTGGCATCTAACTGATTTATAATCCCAAGATATTCATTTACATGATCAGTTATAGGGGTTTTATCTCGATATCTCAAACCTATTAATTGTTTTATCAAAAACAACTTGTTGCTCCCACACTTTTGTGCATACAATTCTTCAAGTTTGTTCCATAATGTGCGTGCATGTGTTTCTTCACTAATGTGGTTCATCACATTATCATCTACCCATGTCCTGATATACCCACACACTTGTTTGTGAAATAACTCCCATTCTTCATCAGTTTTACTCACGGGTTTTTCAGTAGTAAATACCGGTAGATAATAATCTTTCACATACAATAAGTCTTCCATTTTTCTTTTTCACATGGCATAATTCAAACCATTCAAAAATATCATTCTACTTGTATTAACTTCCATTGTTTATACAAAACAACAATTCAACAACCAAGCTCTGAGGCCACTTTGTTGGGAGGAAACCCGATATCAAAACACAAAC